>OW964838.1:8670099-9345099 GCA_943142095.1 Ophonus ardosiacus | reverse complement strand
TCTGGATCAGGAAACCATCTCCTGCGGTATCGCGAAGTCGTGAACCGGTTCGCCGATCTCCAGACTTCAAATTCTATAAAATAAAATGTGAGTTAAACTGTATATTCCACTAAACTTTGTCATGCGTAGTTATTTCACATCTTTATTTATTACTCCTACATGGTTAAAGATAGCAACTTGCACAATGAAAATTTGGAATCTACATAAAATTCTCTGTAAGATACGTCTGACTATAACTTTTAATTTTGACTGGTTTAGAAGTTACAGGGCGTTAAAATAAATGTATTTTCGCCAAATTTTCTCTGTACACTTGTTTCATATTATTCATTTATCACTACTACAGGAATAATGGTAGTAAATAGGGAAGTAAAAATTTAAATTTTACATAAAATTCACTATTGGCAGACACATTTGTTTCGTGTTCAACAATTTAGAAGAAATTTAAATGTAATATGAAAGGTTAATACTTACCTATGGCCAGGCGAATATATCATCCGTAGTCATATCATCACTGTAATATATCATCGGCGATTTTCACATATAAGAATACACTTTGTAGTAAATATTACGTAACACTCATACCAATTAGAATAATTCGTATAACACGTGGTATTAGTGAAACAATACACAACACTTTTACGGACAATTATACATATTTTAATAATAGGAAAGACGGTTTTTTTTTAAATATACAGCAATCGTATAGGAAACTTACTCACGACACATTATAATTTTGACTAAGGATTAAATAATAAACACTAGCGGGAGGACAGAGACTTATGCAACATTTTAAATAATATCTAAAATTATAAGTAGAAATATGTTGTTTACGTTAAAATAAATTTTAAATATTTAGATTTTATTGTAAATAATAATGTACAAATGAACATTTAGTGCACTATTAACTTATTAAATTTAGATTTCTTTTACAAAATTTAAATAAATTGAAAATTTTTTAAAGTTATTTAAATATTTTTAAGAAAGTTATAGGGTAGATCTAACATTTTTAAAATATATAGCGAACTATACGATGTAAATAGAGAACGATTGCAATAAAAATTTGAAAGTTTTTTGTTTGCTATATACACTACACGATTATTCACAAGCACACCATGTTCACTTCACCAAAGACCGAATGGAACTGAAGTCTTTATTCCAAAAACATAATATTAATATTATCACGTAATACCCCCTCTCTAATTAAGTGTTTATTAATTATATCTTTTGTACTTTGCCGCTCAAAATATACAATGTTTATGTTTGTTTACAGGTTTTGCAAAGGTCCTACTACACCCAGCAGTAGGATACGGTAACTACAACACTGGATGAAGATAATAAATGACTTTATATAAAGAATAAATAAATAAAAATTAGTTTTTTTACCTTTCCTATGTAATAACAAAAGGGACAGGGAAATATCCTAATATTTAGGGATTTTTCCGAATTTTCCTATGCTTTCTTTTAGTATTAAGTTCTCTAGGTACGAAAATAACCATCCCATAGGAGTCCGCCCTTTTATAAAGGGCTAAGGGCTTATTTGAGCCCTTGGGGAAAATCTGACCACGGATTTCATTTCTGCAGATCTAAGTAAGTTCAACAACACTTGTCCGGCCTTTCTAGCTTTTTTAGTTCAGGAATTAGCGCAGGCCCTTCGCCACAAACTTGAAGGGCAAATATATTGTATACCAAAGGGTTTTCTTCAATTCTGTGCAAGCCAATGGAAAGCGAGGGTTCGAATTCCCTCGATTCGCTATTTTCCGGCCCTTTAGCCCTTTAAATAAACGAATTTAGGCGTTAGACCCTTCGGAAAACTTTAAGGGCTCGTATCTCGGAAACGGCTGGGATTTCAGCGATTTCCTTGAAATTTCGCGTTCCCTTAGCATCCTTTGAAGAACAGGGGTCGTAGAATAACATATATGAGTTTCAAGGGCGTAGGGCCAAGGGTTACTAATTAAAATTTGACAGCCTGTTTTTTAAAAAAAGTTGAACAAATTCTCACTTTTTTTTTTACTGTCGGTCGTATTTACCTATTGTACATTATAGGTGTTTTCCGTGATATTTCTAACAAATTTAACAATGTTTTAAGGGTAGTTTTATTAGAATAGCTTACCGAGTAAATTTATAATGTTTTTGTGTAATTTTTTGATTAATTCTATATGTTACATATAATTAGTTAGTGTCGGCCCTTCGATATGAACGTTAAGAATAAATATATAGTAAACCAAAGGGTTTTCATCAATTTTGTGCAAACCAATAGAAAGCGCGGATACAAATCTTCATTGTACGCCATTTCCCGGCCCTTTAGCCCTACAAATTAACGAATTTAAGCCTTAGACCCTTCGGAAAACTTTGAGGGCTTGTATCTCTGAAACGGCTAGGATTTCAGCGATTTCCTTGAAATTTCGCGTTCCCTTACCATCCTTTGAAAAACAGGGGTCGTAGATTAACATATATGACTTTGAAAGGCGTAGGGCAAAGGGTTTAAAAATAGCCTAATTGAAATTTGACAGCCTGTTTTTTAAAAAAATTAACAAATTCTCATTTTTTTGAAGTCACATTTTTTTTGTACAGATTTATAAATGTTACATAGCTACAAACCTCCTTGTCTCTTTGTTGTGGTATTTCCCCCTGAAATAAATGACGGGTTGTTAAATAAAAATTGTATTGGTTTAAGAAATATTTATTGTTTATTTGTAACACATTGTTCTTATTATGTTCATAGCTCAAATTGTATGTATTCTTATTGGTATTTTATAAATAAATATGCTTAGGGATGTTTAAATAGTCTGTATAAATTTTACTTGTATTTGTAATTCACATTATTGTATTTCTTGTACCTAACTACACTTAATGCATTTTGTAAATAAATTATATACTTACCCTTGTCCTGAAAAATAAGAAATAGTGTTGTTTACATAATAATTTGTATAAATTTTACTTGTATTTATTGTTTATTTGTGTTTTACATTGTTGTATTTCATGTAATTACCCTTAATGTATTTTATAAATAAATAATATACTTACCCTTGTCCTGAAAGATTAGAAATAGGGATATTTAAATAATAGTTTGTTTAAATTTCACTTGTATTTATTGTTTAATTGTATTTTACATTGTTGTATTTCATGTAACTAACCTTAATGTACAATATATTACACAATAAAATATAAATGAAGATATAAATTGTCTTTTACATTTTTACTACCCTACTCGTACATAGTTTTTTAAACGGCCATAACACCTGTTAGTAAAAGTGTTGCGCCTAAAATATAAACAACCAGAAATACTGCTACACTTTGAACATACATACGTACACAATAATATTATAGTTTACTAACAATAAATATGTACAATTTTGTCGTAAAAGAAAAGTCGAAATATTATATTATATCTCGAAAAAGTTTCTACAGATATATCCTGGGATGTCTTTAAGTGGTCCTTGACCCTTTGTTGAACCTGTAATCATAAAGAAAAACATTATTAAACATAGTTCATTGACGTCACAATAATATTATATGTTTCTAACAATTATCTCGTAAAAGAAAAGTCGGAGAAGAAAATGTGTCAAGTATAAGTTGTTTAGAATTTAATTTGCAACAAAAAATCCTAATAAAACTTTCCCCTAAAGTCTATAGTTTTCCCATTATCTTCAATAAACCACTTTAGACTTGAATAACTCCCCTAATATCAACCCCTATGGGCTCAGATTTGGCTATTCGTTAGACCTTTGTCCCTAGTATACGTATACCAAATTTGAACCAAATCGGAGTCAAAAAGTTTTTTTTGCCAAAAAAACGCCAAGGCTTTAGTCCATGGTTTTTAAGCTTCGATTGGGGGAAAAAAAATTGAGTTAGACATGGCATCCCCTTAATTCGACCCCAGGGATTACGAATCCGGTGTCCAAATTGTGAAATTACGAATAGATCTTACGTAATTCAATGATATAATATTATACGTTTCTAACAATTATCTCAAAAAAGAAAAGTCGGAGAAGAAAATGTGTCAAGTATAAGTTGTTTAGAATTTAATTTGCAACAAAAAATCCTAATAAAACTTTCCCCTAAAGTCTATAGTTTTCCCATTATCTTCAATAAACCAATTTAGACTTGAATAACTCCCCTAATATCAACCCCTATGGGCTCAGATTTGGCTATTCGTTAGACCTTTGTCCCTAGTATACGTATACCAAATTTGAACCAAATCGGAGTCAAAAAGTTTTTTTTGCCAAAAAAACGCCAAGGCTTTAGTCCATGGTTTTTAAGCTTCGATTGGGGGAAAAAAAATTGAGTTAGACATGGCATCCCCTTAATTCGACCCCAGGGATTACGAATCCGGTGTCCAAATTGTGAAATTACGAATAGATCTTACGTAATTCAATGATATAATATTATACGTTTCTAACAATTATCTCAAAAAAGAAAAGTCGGAGAAGAAAATGTGTCAAGTATAAGTTGTTTAGAATTTAATTTGCAACAAAAAATCCTAATAAAACTTTCCCCTAAAGTCTATAGTTTTCCCATTATCTTCAATAAACCAATTTAGACTTGAATAACTCCCCTAATATCAACCCCTATGGGCTCAGATTTGGCTATTCGTTAGACCTTTGTCCCTAGTATACGTATACCAAATTTGAACCAAATCGGAGTCAAAAAGTTTTTTTTGCCAAAAAAACGCCAAGGCTTTAGTCCATGGTTTTTAAGCTTCGATTGGGGGAAAAAAAATTGAGTTAGACATGGCATCCCCTTAATTCGACCCCAGGGATTACGAATCCGGTGTCCAAATTGTGAAATTACGAATAGATCTTACGTAATTCAATGATATAATATTATACGTTTCTAACAATTATCTCAAAAAAGAAAAGTCGGAGAAGAAAATGTGTCAAGTATAAGTTGTTTAGAATTTAATTTGCAACAAAAAATCCTAATAAAACTTTCCCCTAAAGTCTATAGTTTTCCCATTATCTTCAATAAACCACTTTAGACTTGAATAACTCCCCTAATATCAACCCCTATGGGCTCAGATTTGGCTATTCGTTAGACCTTTGTCCCTAGTATACGTATACCAAATTTGAACCAAATCGGAGTCAAAAAGTTTTTTTTGCCAAAAAAACCCCATGGTTTTTAAGTTTCGATTGGGGGAAAAAAAAATTGAGTTAGACATGGCATCCCCTTAATTCGACCCCAGGGATTACGAATCCGGTGTCCAAATTGTCAATTAACGGTTAGATCTTACGTAATTAGCGAATGATATTTAAAAATTTCAACAATTCATAGCGCTCTTAAAAAGAGAACTTTCACAACCAAAATTTGGGTATATACATTAATTAAAACCGTAGATTTTAAATATGGATGTTTCAGATTTTTATCCCTACCCACTTTTGGAATGGAATATGTGGAATGTATTAATTTTCTGAATAGATTGCTATCTGTACTATACATGAGTCGTTGAGTATTCTATGGCAGTATTTAAATCCCATTTCTAATAAATGTAAGTACTAAAGGCATTGAAAATTATGTATGTACGTACGTATGTACAAAAATGAAATTATTTTGATTGATTTAGACTTAAAGTTGAAAAGTGTATCGACAGGTGCTGCCACCTGGTGGCCATTTTAAAAGCTACATACGTGTAGGGAGTTAGAAAAAAAATCAAATTTTTCATTTAAAAAAATATATTTGTATTGTATCAAATTACAAAACTTTTTCTTATAAAAATTAAAGTTTATTGACATTACAAAACACTTTGACATTATAATAAATTATTAATAGAAAAAACAAATTTTTCATTAAAAAAAATATATTCGTATTGTATCAAATTACAAAACTTTTTCTTATAAAAATTAAAGTTTATTGACATTACAAAAGACTGTTTGACATTATAATAAATTGTTATTAGATTTGTTGACAAATTTAGTAACCATGGTGTACAAAATTATAACAAAAGAAACGTAAAAGACATTTGTGTTTAAAAATTCTGTTCATAATTATTTCTCACTTAGTTTGTTAACAAATTTGGTGACAATTTTTTAACGCTGCCAAACAGGCTTTAATTATAAAATTGAAATGTTTGTTACCAAGTAAAATTATCATTATTTTGGTTGCAGATATTATAAACTATTTTGTAATAAAAGTAACTTCTATTACAAAATAATTGATATTTACAATCAAAATAATAAGTTTACTCGGTAACAAACATTTCAATATTACAACTAAAGCCTGTTTGACACGTTAAAAAATTGTCACCAAATTTGTTAACAAACTTAGAAATAATTACAATGTCTTTTACGTTTCTTTTGTTATAATTCTGTTCACAATTGTTACTAAATTTGTCAACAAATCTAATAACAATTTATTATAATGTTAAACATGGTTTAGTTATAAAACTAAAACGTTTGTCACCGAATAAAATTATCATTTTAATAGTTGTATTATTTGTTGTTAATTATTTTGCATCTTTATTCTGTGACTGAATAAAGATGCAGTAGAATTGAACACAAATAATATAACCATAATTTTATTTGGTAACAAACATTTCAGTTTTATAACTAATACGAAACTCTACATTTATATATAAGTTTTAAGGGAAAATAATACTATATTAAGTAGAGTTTCGTTTACAATACTAATTTAACAAATTAAATCTTGGTGGTCCCTAAATAAGATCCCTTGTTCCCATTGTTAAAGGCACAAAGATTTCTTATTCAGTTTAAGACCGTTTGCGAAACTTTATATTATATTATATATTTTGTTACCACCCAAACCTCCCATTTACCAAAATATATAATATTTATTAATACAAAGCTTCGTTTACAATACTTAAAATCTAACTTTGCCCTGACCACGTCTTAATATATTACATCAGAAATTTAGGCGAACGCCAGTAATTTCTCAAAGCAACACTTTGTCCTGAATACATCTGAATCCACCCAGTCCAATTACACCATCCCTAATTCCCATCCTGAATCTAAAGAACAACACGTGTTGTCCGCAAATCTAAGTGACTCTAATATAAAAAACGGTGGAATCTGTGCCGATGATCCCCGCCCATTCGGGTTGGTTTCGCCTATACACGAGCAGGAGTCAGAGATTTCACGCCTAGCCGAGGCGCCATGATACTATATACCTACCATCTAGGTAATAGATATACGGCTCTCATGACGTCGACTTAAAGCCTACGTCCCCAAACGAACTCCGCATTCCCGACAACACCGGCATAGGCACATGGGTTCCGTCTGCCACGTACGAGGACGTGGGGGGGTGCCCATGGCGGCCTATGGTTGTGTACCGTGTTCCAACGTTGGCCCCAATGCAAAGGACATGCTAATTCATAAACAATATCTAATAACCCACAGTATAACTGCAAAAGATGAATTCAGACGTAACAGAAACAAAGTATTCACTTGTATTGAAGTCACTAACGTTCTATCCTAAATATCTGTAGTAATTACAATTTTTACTAAAACTACCTACTTTAAAACTAATGGGACATTGGGTTCAAATTAAAATAATATATTGTTTTATTGTTGTACAACATTTTAAACAAATGAAGAAGAAGCCATGGTCTGCGTCTCCAATCGGCACTGCAATCTTGATGATAGTGGCGATGGGGAGATCTTTTTAACCTGAAAACTATCTTAAAACTATAAACGAAACCCTTTCTTTAATAAATAGTATATATAAGGGAAACACCGCCCTCAAATACCAAACCCACGTTCCCTTATATATACCGTTTATTAAATACAGTTCCGTGTACAATAATACTTATAATCTAACTTAAATTATTGTAGTTCCCCCCCAAATTAAGTTAGTGAAGTGCGCAAAAAAGCCTATCTTACGTTAAGATATATTTCAAAGAAAAACAAATCTAAAAAAGCCTATCTTACGTTAATAACGATTTCAAAGAAAAGCAAATCTAAAAATGTGAAGTTACGTTAATTTTTCTCTCTCTCTCGAAAAGCAAAAACAACCCCACCTACTTATATCTAAGCTATCTTATGTCTACGCGAACTATCTTATATCTAGATTAAACTAAGCTAAAGGCGAAGTGTGTGTGAGAGAGAGAGAGAGAGTACGAGCTAAGCAAATGGTGAGAACGCCGTGGCGTCGAACGCCGTTGTTGGTTCTCACGGAAGTTTACGAGGGGGTTAAGCCGACCCCACGCGATGCAGAGCATTTACGGCCTAAAAACCGAACTAGATAGAGACCTGGACAGCAGTCACACGTAACTGGCTAGGCAGGACGCCACCTATCTAGCTACTCCCGGAGACATTCGCCCGCGCCTCTCGCGGATACCCTACACCGAACGCGGTTATTAACCCGTGTGCTCAACAAAGTTAATTCAAACAAAAACTTTAATTATTATGAGGAGAGCACATAAGGCCATAAGAAAGCTTCCTGTGTAATTATTCTTCTTAATCTCCCTTGATCCCTTGATCCCATCACATGAGAGTGAAGCGATAACAACAGGGTTTACAAGGTTTTACGCTGGTACATATCAGTCCACTCAATTATGGCTATCGCGCACGAAACCTACCTACCCAGCCCCTCTGACCGTTTGAAGTTAATTGAAAAAAGGAACCCGAACACCCCCAACAAGTTTCGCACTGTTACCTCCTTCCTGACTCACTCTATTGATTAATGATTAATAAAGCAATTTCTACAACAAAAATTAAAAAAACTACTGCAATTAAAAAAAATTGAAACCCATCCACTCACTGATCCATGCCCCGATACGTCCGTATTTTCTTTTCCCAAGCACTCTCCCTAGCTACCGACTGGGTAAGCCGCGTGTACGGTTACCGCTGCAACCGTAGACGCACGATTTTAGGATGATCGCCACGGGATGCACTTCAAATTAATCAATTTATTTTTAATTTTTAAAGAAAACGCGTGTTTGCTCGACGGCGCGATGAGCCAAAGTTTAATTAAAACCTGAAAATACATTTCCAAGAACTTAAAACTATAGTATTCCTCACGTACGAATGGCATTGCACAAGTTCAATTCGCTCTATAATCTGTGCTGACATCTAATAAGAAACTATCTTTTCCCGCAGCAAGAAACGCACATGAATTGATAAATCAACACTAAACACAAAAATGTTACAACACCCGTCAATGTATATGAACTATGTTGACAGTTTCAAATTGTTTCCTAAATAGAGTTACATATGTTGTCTCATGAACAGATTGTATAACCTGTGTGCCAAAAAACTACTTCAATTACGTGTATACACTTTATTGCGCGTAATGCCATTCTTACGTAAATAATACAAAAACTTATAAAACTACTATTATTTTAATCTTCTAGATGTCCGATTCCTGAAAAACATATGCTAATCATTTGTTCACAGATATTGATTTTATTGATAAATAGTCGATATTTCAATTTCAAATTGTTTGAATTTTATAAGGACATTTATGAAAGTTATATTTAGTTTACCATAGTACTCAAAACTGAATTTGAGATCAAGATAATATTTAGGCACAGTCATATTCCTTTGACTATAAGTTCCCATGGTTGACTATGAGAACGATACAATAATTAGGCATATAGTCATATTCCTTTGACTACAAGTTCTTATGGTTGAACATAAGAACAAGATAATATTTTAAACATTACAATTATGAAAAAAATAAAGTTTCTTACCAGTTCATCCATCGATGGCCGCTTACGTCGAAGATCTGTAGTGTTGAAATCCAAAGCTTGTAAGCTATATCCAAATTCTCCAAGTTTTTTGACGCATCAAACCAACCAAAGGTCCACCTATTAAATATTAAGTATTAGGTTGTGGTATTCTTTAAACCATTTAAAAAACTGTTGGATAAAATTTCGCATGGCAAATGAGTATTCATTACGGGAGACAAGTATCGCTTTTTACCTCTCGTTAAGAGAAATATTGGATTTATGCTAAAAATCGCATCCAGATTTTATTGAATAATCTAATTAAAACATTTTTACGACGATGATGTGTCTGTCTGTCTGTCTCTCTCTCTCTCTCTCTCTCTCTCTCTCTCTCTCTGTGTGTGTGTGTGTATGTATGTGTGTGTATGTGTGTGTATGTATGTGTATATATGTGTATATATGTGTGTGTATATATGTGTATATATATGTGTATATATATGTGTGTGTGTGTATGTATGTGTGTGTATGTATGTGTGTATGTGTCTGTATCCATGTGTGTGTGGCTGTGTGTGTCTGTGTCCATGTGTGTGTGGCTGTGTGTGTCTGTGTCCATGTGTGTGTGGCTGTGTCCATGTGTGTGTGGCTGTGTGTGTCTGTGTCCATGTGTGTGTGGCTGTGTCCATGTGTGTGTGGCTGTGTGTGTCTGTGTCCATGTGTGTGTGGCTGTGTGTGTCTGTGTCCATGTGTGTGTGGCTGTGTGTCTTTCTGTGTATATGTGTGTCTGTGTATATGTATATATAGAATAATCTATTGCAATAAATCACACAGTCCTGACTACACTATTTGTCAAATTCATATGTTTGTAATTAACAAATAAATGTCAGTGTCAAAAATCAACAGTTTGACTAATATTACTGAAAGCTAACAAAATAAAAATTGCGAGAGGTATTGTGCTGACCACAACAGATTTATGTAATGTACAATGCGATATTATATCCTACAGTTTTTAAATGGTTTCGAAAGTATTTGATATTTACTTTAATTTGATATTTTCGAAAGCACATTTGATAAAAAATAGTGCAAAGAAGGCAACCCAGTTATGTACTATGATGTTAAAATATGAATGTTTATCTCAAGCAACGTAAGATAAATATTCATATATTAACATTACAGTAACTGTGCCCGACTTACTCTGCAATATGTTTTATCAAATTTCCTTTTGAAACATCAAATTAAAACGAATGCATTTAAATAAATCTATTTTAAAAAACAGTTTCTAGTATATTTCGAATGATTTTAATGTAAAAATTATTGACTTAGTGATCTGTCTAAATGTTTTATAATACGACGAATAATTTACGGCCATATTGTAATACGAATATTTAGACATTTTCATCTGCAATTATTCTAAATACGAGCCCAAACTCATAATAGTTCGGCAAGATTTGTTTTCAACAAACAAGTTATAAAACCTAAGCAAATGGTGAGAAATTGCTATAAATTTCTTTCAGCTAGTTTAAAATAGATTTTAAACTTACAAAAACTAAATAATGTGTCAAAAATATGGGCTCAATTCTTTCAGATTTGAACTCAGCCATGTTTCTTTGATATGTATACAGTTTTATTAATTCAAGTTGATTGGTTTAAAAATTATTAACAAATTTGTAATTTTGAACGATTTCTTTTGTCTTTGTTAATAAAATGTAAACCACTCAACAGTTGTAAATGAAACTTGTTATATACATGCACTATACCTCCCTTAATAATAATTTATTTACACCGTAAGTAATTTTTAAATTATTGAATAATTATAGTTGAAGATATCAAATGTACTTTCCGCGGTGGTCCTGTACCTTTTATTCAATAACTCTTGAACCAATCAATACTAATTAATAAAATTTTGTTTGTGTATCAAAGAAACAAGTCTTGAGTTCAAATTTGAAAGAATTTAGGCCGTATCTTTTGCGGATACTATTTTAAATTGTTCTTAACTCTCTAAAATTTATTCAGAATTGCTAGAAACTATTTCAAATTGTTCTCAACTGTCTAAAATGTATTCAGAACTGCTGGAAACTGTTTTAAATACTTCTCAACTGTTTAAAATTAGTTCGGTCGGTTAACATTTTCAACAAACAAATTATAAAACCTATCTTAACCCACTTCTCATTTAAAATAAATTTAATTAATTCTACCTATGTGATGATGAGAGTTGCTCAGTATAGTCGCCGTCAAATGAGTATGGACTGATTTTCTTTTTCCCTTCTCCGCACCCTGTCCCTTACCTTGCGGTGTTGCCGCTTCTTCATAACTTATCATTTTCAACATTGCCCCTGAATTGGCAACAGTGTAGAAAACTCCAGTCCATACTTATTTACCGGCAAATATAAACATTTGGTTATATTTTTAAGTTTAATATATTTCTGATTTTTTTTTATTAATTTATTCATTAAACAACTTTGTTCCTTTACAAAACAAACAACTGGGCTGCGCTCCAAAACCGTACTCCAAAGTACGAAATTACTTTAAGTTGTTCCAAAACTAATAACGTTACTCTTAATCTGTTACAAAACTGTCAAAGTTTACTCCAAAGTGATAATCTACATACTCTACTATCGAGGAGGATACAGAAATTACAAGACAATAACACGGATGCTCACGATTCTCAAAATATGAAAGTAATTTGCCTTCTTGAGGAAGAAAACATACTTTTGCTTGAAAATAAACATAATTAAATTCATTGGCCTGTATCACGACCACACTTATATAAAAAAAGCACTTTTATGGTGCATCCTTTCACATTCCATAAAAGCGCTTTTATTATAAAAGTGCGCTTGTACGAGCCCTAACAACATAAGGTTCAGACGATACCAATTTTTGCAATTAATAGTCAATCAATATTTTTTAAACATATAATTTTTACAAAGGGAAATTAAAAACCCACCAAAAAACACTGGCTACTTAATGTTCGGACGACTGTAATTTGTTAATTTATTGTAATCAAAGTTGCCATGATTATATGACAAATTTGATGTTTATCACTCTTGTAAGTATTGATTTATGATTATACGCGATTTGTGCTGTTAAAAATGAGCCGTGGCAAGGCTACTTCAAAGAACATTCGTAAACTTGTAGTGAAACACTACCATGAAGGGAACAGCATGAGTATAATTGGAAAAGATTTGCAGTTGGCGAAATCCACTGTAGCATATATTATTAAATGTTATGGCGAAACAGGTGGCTGAAATTCGAGGAAAAAGTACCGGACAACCAAAGAAACGGACTCCTAGACTGAGGCGACAACTTGTGAAAATTTGTAAAAATTACCGAAGAGCCACTCTAAGGGAGGTAACGGTTCTCTTTACTACAGAAACCGGTGTACAAATTTTACGAGTGTTATGTTCTTATAGGCGAAAGAAAAACCGCTTTTAACGAAAGTACAGATGAACAGTCTACGTTGGGCCAAGTCTAAATTGCACTGGACAGTAGACGACTAGTCCAAAGTCGTATTTAGCGACGAATC
The DNA here is from genome assembly GCA_943142095.1 of Ophonus ardosiacus. Classification (NCBI taxonomy): domain Eukaryota; kingdom Metazoa; phylum Arthropoda; class Insecta; order Coleoptera; family Carabidae; genus Ophonus; species Ophonus ardosiacus. The sequence continues at coordinate 9,331,960 of OW964838.1, read as the reverse complement.
CAAATTCGATATCTCTGTAGGTGGCTGTAGAAAACGAATTATTCGGGATAAAACGGAAGCCTTTCATACTGTCTCAAAAGAACTGTGAAATTTGCAAAGAGGGTGATGATTTAGGGGCGAATGTCTGGAAATGGCGTAGGAAAGATGGAAATAATAGATGGACTAATTAATACCATTAAATATCAACAAATTCTGACGAATAGCCTTATTTCTAGTGTAAAAGAGTTCTATCCCGACGGAAACTTCATCTTTCAGCAGGATGGAGCATCATGCCACACGGCAAAATCAACAAAAAAATGGTTTGAAGACCACGACATGAGAGTTCTAGAATGGCCTTCAAGCAGTCCAGATCTCAATATTATTGAAATTTTGTGGCACCGAATGAAACGTTACTTAAGAAATAATCTTCAAAGAACGATAAATGATTTAAAGACAAAACTCCAAGAAATTTGGGGTTCTTTTACACCAGATTATTGCAGATCCCTGCTAGCATCCATGCCAGCCAGAATACAAGCTGTTATAAAGGCGAAAGATGATGCGACGTCGTTCTAACTCTTGTAAAATCAGTACTCGTCCAAACATTAAGTTGTTACTAATAATTTCTTTATTTTTTAATTTGTTAGGCTCTAAACATTTTGTGTTAAAATAAAATCCATAAATATTTCAATATTAAATCTAATTCGTCATCTCAAATGAAACATCAATAAATATTTGTGAAAACTAATATCGTCCGAACCTTATGTTGTTAGGGCTCGTAATACGAGCTAGACTTTAATATTGTAATTATGAGTAGTTTTGTTAATTTTTTAAAATTATTTGCAATTTATTACTCCAACAAAAGTTTCCTTCGTTCCAAAACAAACTACACTCTTAAATTACGTTATCATACTCTAATTCCTACTCCAATACTACGTACTCCTTGATTTTGGAACGCAGCCCTCATGTTGAATACAACAAATTATTGAAAAACGAAAACTCACAATGAAACAACTTGTTGCTATTCTAACAAAGAGATAAAATGGCTGTTGCCGGGTCGAGGCAACCGCCCACGCCACGCCAAGTGTTTGTTATCCTCGTTCCTCTAAAAAGCCTCGTACAGGCCTGCGAACTATTCAACGAACCGTTTGTCGAACCGTGACATTTTAACCGCAAGGGTAGATAAAATAATACTTTAACAGCAAGAGTAGATAAAGAACTTTAATTTTTATTTAAATAAAAACACATTATACATTTTGGCGATTCATATTATATATAACTTTAATTGTATAAACATGAATAAAATGAAATTGTTTTCAAACAAATTCTATAACTACCACGCTACTGAGATTTTTAAATTGTTCTTAAATAATTTAATTTATAATCGGTTTTGCTAATTTTTGCTCTTTAAAATCTGCTATAGAAAATAGAATTTTACACACGACGATAAAATTAAATTATCGGATCGCCGTTTTGTTGCGCCGGTCTGGACGAGGTTCGCCGAACGTTTCGCAGGACTGTACGAGGCTTTACGGTGTGGTATATATTTCTTTTTAATCCTAAGCGTTCCCTTCGTTCGTACGTAAGCATACGTTCGCTTACATCTGGTAAATGGCAAGTTTTTTTTATTCATCGATGTATAATGCGCATTAATACTAATTTCATCAATCCATTTTTTTATTCAGCGCTTTACTCATCAGACTTTCATCGGTTCCATCGTACTTGAGAGCCGATGAATCCGATGGAAGAGGAGTGGGAGAAATCAAAAGTTTTCTTGTCATTGTTGTTTAGATTCAGTTATGTTGCCATTTAACATTATTATCATTATTAATGGAATTTAAAAATATAAATGTATAATATGGAATTTATTATTGAAGCGGATAATATATCGTACTTATAGGTTTTTTGTCAATTAATGCAAATAATTCTAGGAAAAAGTTGGTTGAATTTCATTTTCGTCCTCAAAGAAGGAAGAATCTGGAGAGTTAACAATTTTTGGAATATAAACAAACTAGCTTTCATACTTAAATTAAGCAGTTTTTAATCGGAACCGTTTCTATAATCATAGTCCATCGGTTCCACCGAAAATTCATCATTGTATTTAGCCCTAATTTTTGTAATAAATAAAAAAACTTGCCTAAAATACCACCACTGCAAAATTAACGAATTCCTACAAAATTTTACGCCAAAGCAGATATGTCAAATACATGGCATTGACAAAGTAAAATAATTATAATAGGCAAAATTTCCAAAATTCTAAATGAGACATATCTGCTTTTGCCTTAAAACCACAGAATTGTAAAGCAAACAGTATGAAATCCAGTAAGATTCCTACCTATTACATGTAGACAGCAAAGATTGAATATTTGAATTGTGAGGGCCCCATTTCTATAACTCCGTTGTTTCCAATTCTTTTTAAAGGTACTCGGCCCTTATTATTATATTTACAACACTTGAGGTCGTTTCTCGCATTCTAAGTTCCATTCTCGATTATACATCCATTGATCATCTTCTAGATTTCTATGTGCTCGGCCCTTTTTCGTTCTAACCTCCATTTTTCCGAAACACTCATGCTCATGCACGCAATCTGAAATAGAAAGAAAAATGTGTTACTTCAGTCTTTTTGCGACTTTCATTTACCAATACGTATTTATTTATATGAAATAATATAAAAAAGTACATAAATCGTACCAAAACTACAAACAAGTTATGTTAAACATGTTTTCATTGTAATGGTGATTACTTGCAAACCGAAACTTAAATGAGACATATCTGCTTTTGCCTTAAAGCCACAGAATTGTAAAGAAATAGTACAAAATCCAGTAAGATTCCTACCTTATACATGTAGACAGCAAGCTTGAATATTTGGGTTGTTAGGGCCCCATTTCAGTAACTCCGTTGTCTCCCGTTTTTCTTAAAGGTGCTCGGCCCTTTTTTGTTCTAAACTCCATTTTTCGAATTGCTCATGCACGCATTCTGAAATAAAAAGAGAAATGTGTTACTTCATTTACCAATACGTATTTATTTATATGAATTAATATAAAGAAGTCCATAAATCGAACCAAAGCCAGAGAATTATAAAAAAATAGTACGAAATCCATTAAGATTCCTACCTTATACATGTAGACAGCAAGCTTGAATATTTGGGTTGTGAGGGCCCCATTCCACTAACTCCGTTGTCTCCCGTTTTCTTAAAGGTGCTCGGCCCTTTTTCGTTCTAAACTCCATTTTTCCGAAACTCTCATGCTCATGCACGCAATCTGAAATAGAAAGAGGAATGTGTTACTTCAGTCATCTTTTTGCGACTTTCATTTACCAATATGTATTTATTTATATGAATTAATATAAAGAAGTCCATAAATCGAAGCAAAACTACAAACACATTATGTTAAACATGTTTTCATTGTAATGGTGATTACTTGCAAACCGAAACTTAAATGAGACATATCTGCTTTTGTCTTAAAGCCACAGAATTGTAAAGCAAATAGTATGAAATCCAGTAAAATTCTTACCTTATATATGTAGACAGCAAGCTTAAATATTTGGATTGTGAGGGCCCCATTTCTATAACTCCGTTGTTTCCCGTTCTTTTTAAAGGTGCTCGGCCCTTTTTCATTCTAAACTCCATTTTTCCGAAACTCTCATGCTCATGCACGCACTCTGAAATAAAAAAAGAAATGTGTTACTTCAGTCATTTTTTTGCGACTTTCATTTAGCAATATGTATTTATTTGTATTAAATAATATGAAAAAAAAAAAGTCCATAAATCGCACCGAAACTACAAACAAATTAAGTTACAAGCTAAAGTGTTTTATTTCACTCAGGATTTGACGTATTCGCCTATGGCTCGTTCGGTCAAACTTTCCTATTCGTAAAATAAGACTATACTTTTTAAACTTGTTGCATAAATGTTTATTTATAAGAGTCCTGTATTTCTGTTTTTTACCTCTCGCTAAGATAGGTATTGCATTCATGCTAAAAATCGCTTATCTAGATTTTAATGAATAAGCACGTTCTAAAATCCCTACAATCCAATTTTAATATTTTTACGATGCCTGTGTGAATGTGGATGTATGTGTGTGTATGGATGTTGGAACGACGATTTCTCGTCAAAAGATTAAAGACTATAAATTCCATTCTCGAAAAAGTTAATCCTCATTTTTGGATTAGCGAATTCTAATCTAATTTTGACCGTTTATATCTTAAAATACAGTCTATTCCTAATATCTATCTTTTTTTGGTATTTTGAAGATTAAATTTTTAATATCGGAATAGAATAGATTTCACTAATCTAAAAATGAGGATTAGCTTAATTTTTTTAAAGAATCGGCTGTTGGAGACTTAAGGTCAGTTTAACTTCGTATTCCTTAATCTGACTTTAATATTCGTACAACTTTTCAGCAAAATAAATAACTATATTATTTATTTTTTATATATAATAACATAATGACTTTTGTTTTGGATTAAAAAAAAAATTAAATACATTGGTTCGTAGTATGATCACGGTTTTAACTAAAACGCTGTTTTATGAAATGTCAAATTTCATTATTTAATAACAAAAATAAATAATATCAAATTTATCAAAATATGATTTTAAAGCAGAACATAATTTGTGCTCAAACAAATATTTTTTAAAAAATCGTTCTTTACATATAAGGGTGAAATTAAACATTTGTATATGACATTTCTAAAAACAGTGTTTTAGTAAAAACCGTGATCATACTACGAGCCATTGGGTTTTAGATAGCTATTTTTCGTGAAAAAGATTGAAACTACTGTTGAACGGAGACTTTTTTGTATGACTGTACTTATACTATACTTCTCATAATTTTATAGTTAATATCGAAGTAAATAATGCTGCATAAAAATTCATTTGCAAAACAATACTGCGTAAATAATATACAATTTGCAGTTTCTTACGCATTTATAGTTAAAAGTCAATAATAGAATTTAATATTGAAATCTGGTTCATTCGCTAAAAAAGTTTTTCACTTACTGTTGAACAATCATCTAAAATATACGCCTTTATAATAAAATGTGCAACTGGTCATAAAGAGTACAGAGCATAAAAACTAATTGACGAGCTCTTAGCACAAATAACCGTAGTCCATTTTAACCCAGGACTTAAATATTATAAAATTATTTAATGAATGTTAATAAAACAATGAAAATTAATGAGCAATTAAATAATAATTTTTAAGACGTTTTAGTAGAACCGCGCAAACTTCAAAATGTAATAATTTGTGACTAAGATACTTTTTTCAAAAAATAGATTTAACTTTTTGTTTTTGTTAAAAGCTCCTCAATTGTTATTGTTAAAATGGCACTTGCGCCTTTGCGATATCATTACCCTCGATAATATCAATAGAGAAAAATACATGACTTACATTAGAAGATCTCAGGTACCCCGCATCTCTCCAGTCTCGTACTAACTGCTCGGCATCTATGCAAACTCGTACTCAATTACTCGGGAACTCAGCAATTTCCATTCACCTGCAAGTTGACAAAAATATAAAAATTATTGTTTGCTAATGAATGCGTCTGAATTGATTTCTAATAAATAAATTACTTGAAAACATTTGTTATTGTTTCAATTTTAGTTTTTACCAATATGTTTCTTATGAAATATTTAATAATTTATAAAGTTGTAATCAAAGCTTAACTATTATCATGAAACATTTTATTCTATACTATACAAACACATTATTAACTTATATAACCATTAATAGAGATGGGGTGTTATTTAAACTTACGATTGTTATTAATTTGCAATAATAGTTAACAATATTTCACTATTAAAACAATAATATATTAACAATAAATGCAACTTTCACAGCAAAATCAATTGCATGTTTTCTTGAAGACGGCTACTATATGAGTGACGAGTTATAACCTTGCAGACCAAAACGAACGAGTTTAATTTGAAAAGGCGTCCGGCTGCTTACGTAAGCTATCACTGTAATTATGTTTGATTTTGTTAATACAAGGCAGATAAAAAATTATTAAAAAGAAAAAAATAAAACAAAATAAGGGATGAACTTAAAATGCAATTACTCATGAATATTCGAACGTAAAACTTTATACCAATAAAAATGATACCAAATTTAGCTATTGAAATACCTATGAGTTTTTAATTTATATTACAAGTACACAAAGTTCAGAATATGTGAATATAGTTTTATTTTAATTTATATTGCGTACAACAAGGGTAGTTAGTTAATCTGTCCAATACTATACTAGTATGTTACAGAAATATAAGGAGAAAAAGATAAATATCTACTCACATTTTGATTATTTCTTGCTGACCGAAACCACTAGGATTTCTGTTTGCTGCTTTAGATTTCTAGTTCCATTCCGGACACTGAAAACAAACTAATTCATTGTAATACACAATAAAATTACATATTATTCTAAAAGATATTTATATGTGAGACAAAACATTGATAGATAAAATTACAAACACGTTGAAATACATAAAATCATAGAAAATTCAACTCAGGAATGTAAGCGTCTAGATGTTTTACTTACACTGTTGTAATAAGATAAACCTCGGTAACAATTATTATCTCAAACGTTGGACTAATACTTTATCTCAAGTTTTCTTATAAATTTTCTTAATTTACCTTAATTTTTGCAAGGAAAATAAACGATAAATCACACCAAATGCAACAACACAATACCTCCTCCATTTTGTATGATGATGTGGAAGGAATGCAGTGTTACCAAAAGTACTTAACAAAATATCGCTAACCAAAAATGTAGGTCATAAAATCGGTAATTATTATTATTTGCAAAACAGCATGATATACGAACAAAAATGCATTGAATTAACAATAAAATTATTATTCTGAATTCTATTTGTTTGTATGTCTCATACAAAAAATGTATATAAAATTGGACCCAAAGCTTGACTTACGGAACTATTTGATTTTTTTATACGAATAAACATATTATCAGATAGATAACTATTAATATAGTTTGAATATTGTTTAAACTTACTATTGTTATCAATTTGTTACAATATGAAACCCCAAATAAATGTAAACATGAATAAAATTCCACCACGAATCTACAATTCAAGAACTCAGTAGAGTAGTAAAACTTGAACTATTTTTGCTATTAATAGATCGTCCCCCATAACAATTATTACCTCAAACGTAGAACTAACCATTTATCTTACTTTTCTATATGAAATTCTTCAACTTTTCATATTTTTTCCACGGAAAATAAATATAAAATCACACCAAGCACATTTTGTACATTTCATGGGCTGCGCAGTATTGCCAACTAGATTAGCAATGAAATATTTTGAGTTGACTCAAAGAAATTTCTCAAAAGTTGTGTATTTTAAATTTTACGTCTGTTAAAAAAGTACACCTTTTTTCATTAAAATGGATTTATAAAGTATGTCTTTTTTAACACAATAAAAGTGTGAAAAAAGTGCACTTTTTTAACACAAACGCGTGAAATAATGAAACGTTACGGCACTTTTTTTCACACTTATTGAAGACGTAAAAAAAAATTGTTTTGAGTAGTGTTTTATTTCACTCAGGATTTGACGAATTCGCCTACGGTTCGTTCGGTTTTCCTATTTGTAAAATAAGACTATACTTTTTAAACTTATTGCATAAAATAAATGTTTATTTATAAAGAGTCCTGTAGTTCTGTTTTTTTATCTCTCGCTAAGAGAGGTATTGGATTCATGCTAAAAATCGCTTATCTAGATTTTAATGAATAAGCACGTTTTAAAATCCCTACGATCCAATTTTAACATTTTTACGATGATGTCTGTGTGAATGCGGATGTCTGTGTGTGAGCGGATGTTGGAAGGACGATTTCTCAAAATTGAAAAACTTAAAAACTGTCAACTCCATTCTCGAAAAAGTTTAAGCTAATCCTCATTTTTGGATTAGCGAATTCTAATTTAATTTTGACCGTTTATATATTAAAATATAGTCTATTCATATATCTATCTTTTTTTGTTATTTTGAAGATTAAATTTTTAATATAGGAATAGAATAGATTTCACTAATCTAAAAATGAGGATTAGCTTAATTTTTTTAAAGAATCGGCTGTTGGAGACTTACGGTCAGTTTAACTTCGTATTCCTTAATCTGACTTTAATATTGTACAACTTTTCAGCAAGATTTGGTCCAAAGTTTTTATAACTTTTAAATATTTATTCAATAATTTTTAGGTAATATTGTAATGAAAAATATTTGAAGAACACGAATGTATATATTTTAAGTTGATATATGTGTGTCAGAGATATTTAATAGTTTTTCAACATATATATCTCAATGTTTTAGCAAAATTTGCATCAAGTTTTTTCAAATGTTAAAAAAACTGATTTAACAACTATTTGGTATCATTTTAAAGAGACATATTCGGAGAACACGAATTTATATATTTGGAGAAGATATTTGTAACTGTGCCATACATATTTAAGATAAAATTGGGTATGAAAACACATTTTCGGCCGAAATAACACTTTCTAAATGGGTATAAATACAAAAATAAATATTTGTGACCAACCTGAGCACATCGGTGGTGTATTGCGAATCCTGGGGTGACTCAAAAACGTCGGACACACTCTCTCCAGATGCGGATAGGACGCCCAGAACCACCGGGGTATTTGCCCCATAGGAGCCGTGGACATCAAATACCCCAACGCTAGCAAGTGTTGCAGAAAGTCCCCACTTCTTCACTGATTTCTCCTACAAGGGCTACACACGGAAACGGGCTTTGTCTAGCCGGGGAATTTTCCTCTTTTCTGAGAGTACCGGTAGGGCTTTCCCCCTTTGGCCGGTTTCAGGCCACGATAATATATCATTCACGTTGTTCATTCAATCGATACCGTCCGGCATATCGTTGTTTAGAGCGTTAAATAGTTCATCATCGCCGAAATCTGGGACGTTAATGTGCGTTTCTCGAAAAGATGTTTGGCTAGATTGAGACGTCGCCAATGTAGGAAATACTGATGTATGTGTACATGTTAATCTTGAGATGTTGATAAATGAGAATTGACTGAAACTTGTGAAAATCTTTCATCTGGTGTGAACTGATCTGCCATTAATCTTAAGTTGAATCTGGTTCTAAATAAACTAGACATGCACTCAAAATACATAAAACATTTTGAGGGTACATTAAGCTGTATTGTGCACAAATATCTTTTAAATATTCTGGCTTTTAATGATTTCCGGCTTACAAGCCAGCTCCAAGCATTCAAATAGTGCTGGTCACAATCAGATTTTTTTTATGCTTTTATATTAAGTAGATGTGTAGAACAGAACAGAATTTTTTTTATCGAATAGGCAGCAAGTTTCTATCTTCTTTTTGTGATCAGTAAAAAGAAATATAGTAAGGTAACTTTCCATTTATCATTACATTTAGTGTATTTTATCCATTCAAGTTGTTCAGTGGCAATCAGATCAGCATAGCCAGACTCATTTATAATAATTAATTCGACGTCTTTGCACAAACACAACTGAAAAGAACAATTTCATTAGCAGTAAAGAAAAATAAATTATTTTACAATAAAATTGCAGGAAAATATTTTGTATATTTGTATCATGTATTTTTTTCATTCACTGTAAAATACGATTGGACAATATTTGCACGAAACTTATACTTTATTTACCAACATTTATGTAATAGGATGAAATAATATCGGAAAGTCGAAACAAAACTATGTATGTACGCGTGGTATGAATTCATTGTAATATGTAATGGCGATTGTTTGTATTCTAAACGAAACACGTGCTTCGACAGTGTACGCATTATATATTACTTATTATAGTTCGTACATCCTCAAAAATCATATCAAATAATCTAAAAGTACTTAATACTAAAAATATATAATAAAATCGATGATTAACTTACTTTTTCCATACAAATTTTAGCTCACAAACCACAAAAAAATTACATTCACTCTGCAAACATTATTACGTTTAGTTTGTCCATGTCTCCGCTACGTAGAAGGAGCAGCACCTACGCTAACCGCGCGAAAAGTCAGGTCTGTACTAACGAGCAAAAATTTTCGAGAATTCTACAGTATTTGTAAATGAAAAATATGTATAAATTTGTTTATAAGGCAGCAAGTACGTCTCTGTATTTTTGTATTAAGAAAATATTTTTACAATTTATTGAACGCCGGCGCTTACATACCAAAGCTATACTATGGATGTATTATGTATTATTTATATTGTCTTAACTGTGAATTTGTATTGTTACTTATATTTTGAAATAAATTTATGTACCTATATTTTATATAAGAGTAAGATTTACGAAAAACCCATTACGTATTGTAATTTTATTTTGTAATGCAATAGTTGAAATAGAAAACTTGAAATCTATAACAATAAAGTATAAAATTCATTCATTTTTTTTAATATTTTGTTTTAATTCTTACATCTTGATAATCATTAATTGTTCATCTTCATATATTTCACAACTTTTAGAAAATGCTGTTTTAATAAATTTTGCCTAGAATAAGAATACAATAATTTTTTTAAAAAATCGCCATTAAACCAGGCTATTTTATTATTAGCTATATTACAGTAGTTCTTAAGTGGTCTTTGGCCTCCTATACAACCTGTAATCATAAATAAATACAATAATACTCAGTTATTTGATAATAATTTTTACCGCATCCATGTTCTAGATGTACTACTAATTTTTACCGCATCTGTGTTCTAGATGTACTCTAGACCTAGTCTGCTAATCTCTGATTCTGTAAATAAAAAGAAATTAGAAAATAAATAGTTTTACAATCATAGTATATTAAAATATAAGTTACAGAAGGTAACGTATTCATTCACGAGTCCCCGCCGCTAATTATAAATGGACATAGTGCAACAGTACCTCCCGGCAATTTAAAATGAGGATATACTAACGGTATTTCCCGATAACTAATTAAAGTATAAGACTACTACTATTTTAGCATCAATATGTGAGCTAGAATAAGTATGTCATTCTAATTTCGAAAAAGAGAAAATATATTATGATTAACACTAATAAAAATTACACTCGTAGTTAAACTTTTCTTGGAAAAAAGAAAATTTATAACTGTAATCATAGTCCATAATGAAAGAAAAGGCCTGATCCATTCCTAGTATTTTATGGTCTTAAGAATGACATTAAAAGTGGATTAAATTTATAAATGATCCATTTGTGGTATGGATTGTGTAGTGGCCTGCATTTTCTAATCATTAATCCCATCTTTTACTCAAAAATACAGTTGCAGGAACCATTTCTTATTCTTGTATCCCTTCTAAATCGTAATATTTTTCTGGAAGAAAAACAAAAAAAAAAAAAAATATTGTGATACTTAATGCAACAACAAAATAAAAAATCATATAAACGAACTACAACAATAATATAAATTAATTATAATTACAACTAGTAGACAGTTAAATAATGTTTACATTAAATCTTTATTTTCTATCCCCTAAACATTGATCATCTTTAGTCTACATAAAATATCACAATATTTACTTATTTAATACAAATCTCTTATTATTGACCATTTTAGTATTGATGAAAATATGATATGGGAAACGGTTTATCTTTTGCTAAAATTAAAATGGAGACAGTTAGGTTTTGATAATGTATGCCCTATGCATTTTACATGTGTAACATTATGTTTTTAAATATTGCAAATGTTTTTTTTTTTTAATTCTGATATGTGAAAGGATAATTCTCAAAATGATATGTAAATTGTACAAATTAGATATGTATGTGTTTTTCTATTACAGATCATATTTAAAATATAGCAAAGATGTAAATAAAGACTACAATAATCTTTTTAAATTATTTTCCACATTTGCAATATCATGAAACAGTTTGATATGATATAAAATGAGACATTTCCTTCTGAAAATGGTATAATGAGATATGTTTATATTAATGGGTGGGTATATACAATTACGTACACTAAAATTAGTTAACTATACAAATTTGATTTAAAAATAGTTGACATCGTCCGAAACCGATGGCTTCTTTAAACTTTAAAGTTCTCTTTAGGGAACAACGATGGGAAACAGTAGACAGATACTTCAGTTTGCTTTTAATTGTCCTTATATTAACTGGAAGCTCAAAAGAGCTTTGGGAAAGCACACAAAGCACAAATGTCATTTCGAAAACGTTATTTGTCACACAGAGTTGAGAACCACTGGAATAGTATTTATCATCACATCATTTGACAATAAATAAAACAAGAAAATGATAAAAGTTTGTCAAATAATTGATGAAACATGTACGTAGTATTTGTTAAACAATTATTCGATTTATGACGTCCCTTGTTTTAAAAATTGAGGCCGTATATTTTGTAATGTTTCAACTAAATTAAAACTAAATGTTGGAAAATATACGGTTCAAATGGACGTACAGACGTCATCACACACATACGTTAAAAGTTTATGCAGGGTTTCTTAAACTGACCAAAAAGAAGAGAATAAGTATGAAACAATTAAGAGGGGTCCCGATCCCGAAGGAAGAATAATCGGACAAGCAGTCTGCAGTGAAATTATTTATTTCAAGCCAACGTTTCGACTAAAACGTTAGTCTTCTTCAGGGCAAGAAATGACGAATTACATAACGTGTTAGTAATTAGACATTTCTTGCCCTGAAGAAGACTAACGTATTAGTCGAAAAGTTGGTTTGAAATAATATCACTGCAGACTGTTTCTCCGATTATTTTTCCTTGGGGACCCCTCATCCATTCCTCAGTTGATTATCGCTCAAGTTCATAAAAATTAAGGGGTACGTTTCTCCATTAGTTCCAAAATAAACCGCGTGTAACATAAAAAGCAAGTGAGCAAAAAGTGTCTTTTTCTCACGTGTCCGCAAATTGGAAGCACATGCTAGTGCGCCAACTGAACAAGTGAGAAAAAGACATGATCACGTGTCATACACATAATTTTTTTCCACAATCTTGAAATATTGTAGGTTTTTTTAAATAAATAAATATATCATCACGGCATATTACCTATTTCTAGGTGTGCCAATCTGCTTTGTTGCAGATATCGGAAATGATGATGACATCGTCGCGTTCAAGGCAAAACGGCCTAAGCGCCAAAAAATCGTAATTTGCTATTTTGGTACCTTTCGATAGATTGGCGTAACCTCCATCTATTAAACACAGTGGCATAAGTACGAAAAATTTATTTAAGTAGATATTTCACTTTGAAGTTGCGCAAGCGACAATCACAATTTTATTACGCAGGCTTAAAATGGCATATGCTCCATTTCTACGTAGTTTCTTATGGGTGAATGCAGAGTGAAATGACCCGAGTTATTGATGTCAAAGTAAGTGTTTTAAAAAATCTGCTTACTTTTAATGCAGTTAAGACATTAAAAATATATTTGTATAAAAGCGCAGACAGTTATTTGTGTCTCCTGGCTTATTATGTAAATGGCGCTTGTGTCGTTTTGCCTTGAACGCGACGACATATTTGTACCGTGCGGGCGTTTACCAGGCGTCACCTCACTGGCACTCATCGCTGGCGTGGAGAGTGCATCACAGGAGTCACTTTTGTGTCATTTAAAATTCGAAATATTTGGCGCCGGTCGGGATCGAACCCGGTTCCCCCAGGTTAAATACAAAAAATTATTGTTCCTTCATGTAGAATGCTAGATATTTATAGTACAATTTGTAACTCTATCAAAATTTATGACTCCTGATGTAGATTATTATAGGCTTGTGTATTTTGTTCACTTATGAAGAAAGTTATTTACTTTTTGCCCTCCTGAAGTGTAATGGGAACTTTACAATTGTATACACAGCAAGTGTAACCTATATTTTACTGTGTTGTAACTTGTCTAACTATGCGGTAAAATAATCAAAATACACTGGACGTTTATGGGCATTTACAAAAAAAATCATCTGTACTATAATAAAGTTCATGTAAAAAAGTACTACCTACTTAAGTTATTTTTTTACTTTAACATTTCCTGTATTTAAAATTAATTTATATAAACCAAAATTACGGCAGCGACATCTGTCATTATATTATATTATAAATATATTATCAATCATAAATAACGCCCATTATTACAAATAAATTTTCGCTAGAAGAAGTACTCTAATGAAGGTAAGTAAAATCAAATTTGGAAATTGACTTAACCCCAGTATTTTAAACTAACCCTTTTCAGAAGTACAACCTATCTCATTAAAAAAAGTGATTTTCATTATCGTCGGCCAAAAAATTTGATACAATTCTCGTGCGTGAAGTATTTTACAGTAACAAAGCTGTCGCGCTGTAAAATACAATTTACACGCACTCGAATGTAAATAACTATTGCTCATTTGTGATTCAACATGCTACTTTGCTCACTATTTTAAGTTAAATAATAATGAATTTTGCTATTGTATCGATTGTGGAAAAAAAATATGTTCTCATGTTAAACGCTTAAGGCCCGCTTTTCATGTAATGCCCGCCATATTTCAATTGCAAGGCCAAGTAGAATGAAGGTACAAATAATTTTTTTAAAATGCATAGTTGTAAGTGTAAAATCAACGAAAATATTTTTTTCAGCAATTGTTCGTAATAAGATTACTTAAATGTTTCTTCCCTAACAAAATCTTTTCCTTTTGGTCAGTGTTAAGTCCTCTGACCATCAGAATCAGTCGAGCCAACACTCAACACTGGTGGACGAATTAAACGCAACTCTCAGGCAATCGACTAGCCATCAGTCGTTCCTTGATTGCCAAACCGTTGAGCTCCAGGTCTGTCGCAGTTTTAGACACCGTGACGGAACTCCCCGTGCTGTTTACTCCCAGACGGAGGTCCTTCGGCCTAGAGTCTCGAGGGTAGGTGCCCATCGATGCCACCGGGTTGTTGTACTGGTGATACTACCAGAAAGAAGAATATAAAAATAAAGGTATTTTCCCAAGAACAAATATTCGGAGCTACAAAAAGGAAGTGTGTGTCTCGGGACGCTCGACAGAAGTAATATCTAACTTTGTTCCGATTATTTTAAGTTAAAGTAATTTTATAGTTTAAATATTAGTAGAATAAATTTAATGATTTGGTAAAAAGTTTGAATTAAATAAATAATTGTTGGGTAAATAGTTATATTTGATAATAGGGGTATTCATATTGAATTTTTATATACATTATATGTATAATTTAGTGGTGGGATCCGGATCCGGATAGTTTCGGTTTCGGATCCAAAAATATCCGGATATCCAGATAATTGAATGTTGAACTATGCGGATCTCGGATCCAAATCTCAGTATCGGATTTTGGATCCGGATCTGAGTATCGGATTTTGGATCCGGATCTGAGTGTCGGGTTTTGGATCCGAATCTGAGTATTGAATTTTGGATTCGGATCCGAATCGGTTCTCGGATTCGAGTACCTATTCTCAGTATTGAACCAGATGATAATATTTGAATATATATTATCATGGAGTCACAAAACCAAATAAATTTGATTATGAAATAATCCACTACATATTTTTGTTTGATGTAGTTAATAGTCGGTATATTTTCGATGTTAAACTTTTAGCATCCGCTAAGAAGGAAATTCTTCGATTCCACAGAACTATAAGTAGGTAACAAAAACAATCCCTTTTATGTTATATTTCATTTTCTTTGAAGTATTTGTTATATTGAATGTTAAAATTTTAGAACTACAGAATTTTCAATATTCTAAGAAAAATTTGCACCAACTACCTGGCTATTTTAGAGGGGTATTATAAAATTTATTGCTGATTACAAACCGCTGTCTCTACAACCGTCTACATTCAAATGTTTGCCTTTACATTCAAAATGATGAAACGGATCCAGAATTAAAATTCGGATCCGGATCCGTGAACAACACATCGAATCCGGATCCGAATGGGATATGGTACCCAAACCAGGATCCGGATCCAAATCCGAATTAAATTTATGGATATCCGCTTCAATATCCGAACATCGGATATCTGAGGAACCGGATATTTTAAAATCCGGGTACTCGGATCCATGTTTTGTCGGATCTTCACAGCACTAGTATAATTCTTTCTTTCCATATAAGTGTGTTATTGACGCAAATTTCTTTTCTATATGTTTTATAATTCTTTTAAAAAATGCTAAAATATATTACATACTTTCAAAACGCGTGGATTTTCTCCGGGCTCGATGACGCTACCGAACTTTGCCTCTTTTATTGGCCCACATCGTAAGTGGGCGTTCCCATCAACAAACCAGTGACTGTCAGACTGTTCCACTAGAGTTTGCTTATCGTTGTTATATGCGGTACAAGGCTAAACGTCATTTTACAATTTTGTATTATTATTATTATTATAAGTATTAATCGCCAGGCGCGAATTCCTTGGCGGTTCACAATCCCTTAAAAAATTCTTGTAGAGCAAAGTATGTATAGTTCATTTTTCTGCTAGTAGAGCGCACGTCATCAGTAAATGTTCGTATGAAACAAACCAGAAATATTTGATGTCATACATGCTTCATACCTATATCTCGAATCTGATTGGTAGTGATTTGAAAACATCTATTCGTCATATTGATGACGTGAATTTTTCTATCTCTTTTTACCCCTTTAGTAAGAAAGAGATGCATTGATTAGACAAACGTCTTTATTGTAGTAAATGATGAAAAAACATGTAGGAGAGAAACAGGAGATATGCTATTTGTTATTTATTAGTTCGATAGATAAATGACGTGTGGTCTACTAGAAGAAAAATGGACTATACGTCCATTTTTATAAAAGGCTGTGTTAATTTTAACGCGTTGTTATGATTAAATTTGAGTACGATTGTAGTATACAAAAGTCACATCAACTCTGACAAATATCGTAAAGTTTAAAAAAAAAATCGCTGCTTACTTAATGGAAACTACTCTTTCTTTACCCTTGAGCCTTGAATAGAACAGAGATGGCTCTGTTCGAATGGTGAATTATTAGCGCTCTACAGCGCCACAACCGCTACTGTATTGATTGAAAGTACAGCGTACGTACTGCAGAGGGAAACTGGAGCAGCAGGAGAAAAAACCGAGTGTTTTTTGTTATCTCGAAAACAACTACCAACGAAGAATCGAATCAGTAGTTTTTTTTGGTTTAGTGGCTATTTTGCTAGTGCTTGATTAACACGTTCAGGTTCAAGTAAAGTGACACTTTTACTTACCACTGGTTCCATGACAGGTGGAGGACCTGGACTAATCCAGTGCGTTTTAACAAATTTATTATTTGTGCCTCCTGTACCATCTGTGGTTGTTACTAGTGCATTTTGGCTTTGACCGTTTGAAGAAGTTCTTGCACTTTCTCCATCTGGCGATCCTAAAATTAACATTAGTAAATCATAATACGAATAATCCAATAGTAGAATATGTTTAACCCTTCGAAAGGTCGGGTAGTTTCGATTTTCGGATATGTTTTATATTTACGTGTCCTAATAAAAAATCTAAGTTTTTAACCTTGGTCCTTGGCGCATATACTTCTGCTCGCGCCACCATCTAGATAATGTACGCGAAAATTTGTTTCTTTTTCTAAAAATTCCCTCACTTCTTCATTCTTATTCATTTTGTATAGAATAAAATTCTTTATAACTTGATGGGTGTGCCAGTTTGTTTTGTACACAGATATCAGTAATGAAGAATATATTTTTACCGTGCAGGCGTAACCTCACGGGCACTCATTGATAGCGTGAAGAGTGCACCACAGAAGTCACATTTGTGCCATTGAAAATTCGAAATAATTTTTCGCGTCGGTAGGGTTCGAGCCGGATCACCAGATTGGCGATCAGAAGTAAAACAACTTTAATTATTTTTGAATTATTAATTTAACTAATAATATATTTTTGCAGTAAAGTTATAAATAGCTAAAAAAAATGAAAAAGATCTCTTTTCAGTGGTGGTACTATTTAATTTCTATACCATAATAAAAAATTCATTCATTACATAATTCAGAATCGAACGGTTATAAAAAATTTGAGCACACAATATCAATATTCAAAATTCTTTTAGTCAATATCTAGAGAATTTGGAGCACTGTAATTCGCTATCTATTGGTTACAGAAAAAAAAGTTAGAAGTTGTACAAAACATTTTCGTCTACAAATTTGGTAATAAATATTTTTGCTCCATTACTTACTAATAAGTGGATATTTCAAAAAACCGATTATTCGCGTTGTTTTCAAAATCAAAAATACCCGACCTTTTGTATACAGAGAATTTATTTTAAAATGCAACATTATGGTTCATCACTTCCATGGTTACTCACTATTGTCAAAAAATGACAGCAATGTATTATTTGTCCATTTTAAAATGCAACATTATAAATAGTATTGCAGCACAGGAGATACCTCCAGAACACATCACAAATGTGTTAGTTTTTATTACGACAGACTAGAATATTGCCTCAGTGTGAATGGGGGTATTTTTTAACATTTACTACATGAAAGATGAATTTTTGTAAGCTAAAGTTTGTTAAGATGTGCAACCATCGACCTTTAAACTAATAGACGCAGCGTACGAGCAAAACGCTTGTCCCGCCATAACGGTGCAGACACAGTATCTCTATCCTTCAACAGTACGGAAGTTAAGAAAACGCGGCAAAATAAAAAAATTGATTTGTCCCTAACTTGGCGCATAATCGCTAAGAGTATAGATTTTTTTTGTGCATAATTGGTTTTATTATATATTTTTAATACAATATATTATATTATAGGGGACAAGTAATAATTAGTAAGAACTTACATATGAAATGACACAGCTGAACCGCGTACGTACTGCTCACTGTACGAAATACACCGTTTCTCCATTATTTTGTCGCATACCCACCTCACAACACATATACGTATATATTGACAGAAATAATTGTGTTCTCCAAAAAAGTAAATAATACACAAGTCACGAAACGTCAAATGTAGATTTTGACAACTAGTTAGTGATAGAGATAAGTGTATAGAGGTTTACATATAGCTGAAAAAGATGCACAATGAGTACGAACGTATGCGCAGTGTGCTTTAACTGAGAACTTCCGTATTGTTGAAGGACAGAATATATATTTCTATCCTTTTATGTTGGAGCATTATTCTAACAATAAAAGAATAGGAGACACTTGGTCCATTAGTTTAAAGGTCGATGTGTGCAACATTCATATTTTGATTTTTTTGTATGTTGCATTTTAAAATGGACAAATATTACATTGCTGTCATTTTTTGACAATAGTGAGTAACCATGGAAGTGATTGACCATATGTTGCACATTAAAATAAATTCCCTGTAGTCTTACTTTCATACTTCACGATTGGACCATAACTACTTTCCATACTATAGTAAATAAATCCCCCGTACCGTATTTGTTAGGTATGACATCTGGATCCTGCTCATCCAACGCCTCTCTGGGGCTGACAGACCTCAACAATGGTTTCACACTGGCCCCTCCTCCTCCAGGTCCCGTGCCACCGTGGACGGCGTCAGGATGTGGTGACGTCGTCGTTGTTTTATGCTGAAAAAGAAATCTGAACCCCGCTCCTCGACGAAGGCGAACTGCGACGAGTAGGACGATGATTATCAATGTGCACATTGCTCCGATCAAGATGCCGAGAAGAGGAGAGATGCTAAGGCTCCCATCAGATGCTGAAAAAAAGGAAAAAAGTGAAAAATAAAAAATAAAAATAGTTATTTTTTATACAGGACGATAAAATTGTATTTTATCGACGAGCGGAAATTCACGAGCGATATTTTCGCGAGTCGATAATTTAATTTTATCGTCGTGTGTAAAATTCTATTTTTTTCTATAGCAGATTTTAAAGAGCAAAAATTAGCAAAAGCGATTATAAATTAAATTATTTAAGAACAATTTAAAAATCTCAGTAACGTGGTAGTTATAGAATTTGTTTGAAAACAATTTCATTTTATTCATGTTTAAACAATTGAAGTTATATATAATATGAATCGCCAAATGTGTTTTTATTTAAATAAAAATTAAAGTTCTTTATCTACCCTTGCTGTTAAAGTATTATTTTATCTACCCTTGCGGTTAAAATGTCACTTAGTCGACTATTTCGAGTTGAACAAAGCACACTTTAAAATCTGCTATAGAAAAAAAGCGTTTTTTAATACCGTGAGTATTTTTTAACGTGAAACATTGGGTTTGTCATATCCATGGTTACGATTCGACATTGATTGACAGCAATGTATTTGCGTGTCCCATTTAAAATGAAACATAAGGAACGAATTTCACATTTGACAAAACGTCAATAGAGGTTAATTTTGTTTAAATAATTATACCTGCTTTCTAAATTAAATTTAGTTGTAGAAAAAATATTGTGTGCACCTAGTGTCCGAGTAATTTTCTGACTTGGCCAAATTTCTTACAATATTTTAATATAATACTTCTGTCAAATTCATTCCCTATGTTTTAAATGAGACAGGCAAATACATTGCTGTTAATTTTGTTTAAATAATTATACCTGTTTCCTAAAAATTAAATTTAATTGTAGAAAAAATATTGTGAGCACCTTGTGCCCGAAATATGTTTAGTGCTCTTGAGTGGTTTTCTGACTTGGCTAAATTTCTTACAATATTTAAATATAATTCATCTGTCAAATTCGTTCCCTATGTTTCATTTTAAATGGGAAACGCAAATACATTTGCTGTCAATCAAATGTCGAATCGTAACCATAGATATGACCAACCCAATGTTTCACGTTAAAAAATACTCGCGGTATAAATAAAATGTAAGTTTATAAAATTATTAATTTAACAGTATAAAACTTATTTATTTAAATCAATATTAACAATTATGTTAATTACTATTGTATGGAAATGATAAATAAAAATATAAAGTAAGAGTAAATGATCAAAATTTATTATAAGGTAAAATTTTAATTTTTCGATGCGACATTTTTCTTGTAATAAATAGTTAACAGAGTATTTAACTACAGATAAAAATACCAGGTTTAAGTGAATCGATATTATTATAATGAATGTTGCCTTTTTGAAAGCCTTCATGTAGCAATTATTTGTTCTATTTTTGTTGTTCTATAAATTAATATTCTGTGGACCAGAAATGAAAGTTTGAACGAAATCCAGTTGTCTGCTGCGAGGTAACAAGCAACGCGGTACAAATTGCGACGCAGCCGTCAATGTTTATCGCTGCACTCATAAAATTTTCAAAATTCTGGTCCCCATCGCAACATCCAGCGAGAATTAATTCCAACGCCGCGAGCTAGCGAGGACAGAACAAAAGCGCGCCGTAAATTACGTCACACACTGTTTAACAATAACCAAACGGGATGATTTGTCTTTCGGGATGGCCAGGGCCCAGTGCAGTAATTTACACGCTGTCAAAACTTACTTTTATTTCGCAAATTAAAATGTGAACGCGACGACGCACAGTTCGAAATTCGTGTGAATTATGAAGGGAGTAGAGGACGGAGGATGACAACTGTCACACTGTTGCCCCGTGTTGCCGTTAACGTTTTTAATTACAAATGGGAATAATTCTTTCTTATATATTTGTTGCAGAATACTATATTTCATTTTCAACATCATCCCTCATGTATGAATAAAAAAATAATTACTTTGGGGTGTTTTGCAAAGAATTTTTCATGTTTACATTTCGAATTTGTCAAAAGAATTTCATTTTAAATCGCTTGATACATTTAAGGTCAAAAAGATTTAAGATTATTTATATGTTCTAAATATATTTACAGAAAACAATTTCAAAGGAAACATGTATTTTTAAAGATACCTACTTTCTAAATTTATCAATACAAATAGAAAAAATCTGATGTGGCCAACACAAAACCTCCCGCTATTTAATTTTTATTAATTTAAATACATACCTACGTATTTGGTAATGCTGCAAACTATATTATTTTCCATTGCATATAAATATTGCTTTATTTACGAGTTTCTTTATTATTTAATATGTCACTATTATTAATTTGAAGTGATTAGTTATTTGACAATGATATTTACCCGTCAGTTACATTCATTTGAAAAATGAACTGTGTAACAAAGGAATTGTGTTTATCTTCTTCTTTCTTTATCTCCAAATCTATAGACGATATAATATAAATGTTTATGAACGGACGTATCATAATTTGACAATTATACACGAATTTCTTTGACATAAACGTCATTTTATAGCCCGCGGGCCTCATTATAGCCCGCCGGGCTATAATGAAACGTCAAACCAAATTATAACCTACAATATAAAAAATTTAAACAGGCAACATGAAAAGTTTTTATTACAAATCGAAAATTTTTATATTCTTTAATGAAAAATGAAAATTAATTTTGAGATATTTATATGGAAAGATACACAAAATAAAACTCAAATGACATAACTAATAAACGAACAATAAACTGTTGTTCTCCGCTTTCATAGCAACACTAGATACTGGATATACGAGGACAAATTCTTTTCGATACAATTTTTCTAACACTCATAATTTTCGTCCGTGCATAAAGTTTTGTATGTACCACGAGCGTAACTTGCTTTTATGGCCTTTGACGTGTTTTTATCCCTCGGCTTACGCCTCGGGCTCAAAATCCCGCCGCAGGCCATAAAAGCCTCTTTACGCTCTTAATACATAAATAACTATCAATGTATCCGATAGAAAAATTTATATTCTTTAATATTTGTAACATAAATTTCCAGAAAATAATATTTAGAAGATTTTTTAAGAAAGTACTAATTCGAATTGTTACCAAAACCTTTTCAGCTCTTTCCACTAATGTCAGATTAAGGAATACGTACTTAATTTGGGTCTTTAGTCTTAGAATTTGAGAAACCGCCCCTCCAACAGACACAAACACACACACACACAGGCATCTTTGTAAAAATGTTAAAATCGGATTCTAGTGAATTTAAACCGTGCTTATTCACTAAATCTGGATATGTGATTTTTAGCATGAATCCAATACCTTTCTTAGCGAGAGGTAAAAATACAAGTCTTTATCTGTAACCGTGTAGAGAGATAAATAAAAATGTCAAGCAAGAACAAATAAAAAGTCGTAAACAATTTTCATTTAGTTTAGAGCTGTAGTTTCATGAGTTCCAGCCATAGAAAACTCTTTATCTTCTTGTTGGTTGTCTATGTGTGTTGTAGTAGGTAATAAGCGTCGTACAGAACAATTATAGAATTTACTGCTATCAAACGTCCATTTACCTATTCAGTAAAGTCTCCAAACCCGTCTGTTAATTTTGTCTACGTCAGAATCATTCGCGAACAATTCAAGATGGATGGCTCACATGAATTTATGAGAACCACGCCTTAATATTCACACTTCTGCAAACGCTTATCCTGAAGATAAGCGGAGCACAGCTATTAGATCTCACAATAAATGTTCGAGAACACCAGAAACTTTACGGAATTGTAATGTAAGTGAAGAATATTTTAACAGCTTTAAGAGTTTTCAATATGTTATGCATTAATTGGTAAAATAATTAGAAATTTTTGATAGAAAATTTTAGATGAAGATAAATCATACGGAATCTTTATCTTAAAGTTTCTTACTGATGTAACACTTTAGGTGTTGTTTAGTTACCTAAAGTAACTTATGGTGACATTGTAACTTTATTTTATTGAATATTATAAGCTAACATGGATTCATCAAATACCTAATAATGTAGAACGTTTACTTGCATGAGGCTTTTCCACCGTAATCAAAAATAGTAAAAGTTTACTGAAATTATGAGAGAGAACATTTAAAGGATTAGGAAAATACTATTTTTTTACCTTCCGTTAGGTAAGGAAGGTATTGTCTTTGGTCAAAAAATTAGGTGGTGAGTTTTTAATGAATAAGCACGTTTTAGGGCCCCTACTTTACGAATTTACTAATTTTTCATTGATGTCTGTATGTATGTGTGTGTGTGTCCGTGTTTGTGTGTGTGTGTCCGTGTTTGTGTGTGTGTGCCCGTTTGTGTGTCTGTGTGTGTCCGTGTGTGTGTGTGTGTGCCCGTTTGTGTGTGTGTGTGTGCCCGTTTGTGTGTCTGTGTGTGTCCGTGTGTGTGTGTGTACGCCCGTTTGTGTGTCTGTGTGTGTGTGTATGTGTGTGTGTGTGTGTGTGTGTGTGTGTGTGTGTGTGTGTGTGTGTGTACGTGTGACAATTTTTTCTCCGACGATAACTCCAAAACTACAATTCTGAAAATTATGATTCTTTCGTATTCCTCGTCTTTACAACCATATGAAGAGTTGATTAGATTTTGGTTATAATTGGTCAATCGGAAGTACCCTTATTTGAAGTTTTTCTGGAAAAAACGCAGTTAAATATTATTTTCCGACATTTTATGATCATTAATATGAAAGAAAATCTTATTCTCTATACGATTTGATTATACATTTTCCTTCATATTCAATAGATAGGTATAGAGTTATAGAGAGATTAAGAGAGGTTAACTTTCAAAAATCAGTCAGCTTTGCAAAAATTATGGAAACAGCAGATATATTCAAAAAATTCTAATTGACAGATGTCAGTGTCAAGTGCAAAACCAAAGTGGAAAGTATAGGATCAGAAACTAACATAAGTGACAGTGTCCCTCGTAAGTGACTTGCAGTTTCAATGCCGGGAGTACGAGGAAGGCCAAAGAGAAGATGGAAGGACTGTGTAGCAGAATATTTGATAGAGGAAGAACTGTGTGAAGAAGATGCGTTGGATAGGAATGAGGAAGTGCAATTTACAGACTGTACATTCGTGTTATAATTATATTGGATTTATAGAATCTTTTCAAAGGAACTTGCAATATGGAATTTGTAAAAAATAGTGTGTGCATGTTACAATTTTACAGGATATATAGAATATTTTCCAAGGAACTTTTGGTATCGGATTTGCACAAAATACATAGAATTGACGGAAGGTTTTGTGCTGGCCACAACAGATTTTTTTAATAATAATACTTGAAAAAATTTTAAACGCTAATGTCACTGTAACAAGGTGAGCATGGTGCAATAACAAGTAATATTAATATTTCAACTTTGTTATCTTTGTAAGTCAAAATTTTGTTTAGAAATAATAATCATTTTTCCTACATCTCTCTGTTTAGTCTAGATGTCAACTGCTCAGACATTTATCGTGTTCACAATTAACAATATAAGTTATTGCCTACGCTTTGTGTAGTGTTGTTATTTAGCTATGGAGGCTGGATGATAAACCCTGCACCCCTCATCAGATATGCCCTACTGAAGAGATAACCGTTTGTTTAGTCAGGCTATGTGAAAGATTCATTCAGTAAGGTCATGGAGTAGTCTGCGTTTAGTTTTTGGGTTTTTACGCCAGTACTCGTATTTAGGTTACAATGTAACAGTTTAGTTTTGTGTAATTAGTTTAGTGTAATCAATAATAATGAGCAAGTTTAATTTAAATATGTAACGAAATATGAAGTGTTTCCGTCCATCCATAAAATATATGTTCATCATATATCAGTTAAAGTGTTAAGTATTAGTTAGTGAGTGTAAGGGTGTTCCGTCTCAATAAACCAGTAGGCGAGCAAGCAAGCGTCCTCTTCAAATGAAGTCACCCTGTTATTTCACGCATACTCTTGTTACCATTTACATTACGAGATAGTGTTTGTCATGAGGCACTTACATGTAAAGTAAATCGTTTGTAAACGGCCTGTTACAATAGAAAAAGTAATAAAGTGAATATAATTCCAATATGAGATGATATGGACAACTCTCATATTATGCTAAGCTGGTAGCCTGAATAAATTTGAAAACAAATTTGTTTGATGTTTGTTTCCAAGTTAAGCAATTTGTGCTATCTGATTGAAAACTCAGTCTGCGTAACTATTAACATATGTGATTAATGTTTCTGATTAATTAATTTTAGTTTGATTGCATTAAAACCCAGGATTATTGTTAACAATGTTTCAGAGCTGAAAATCAATTCAACTTTAAAAGGATTATGCCTTAAGAAACGTGGAAGTTTACGAAACAATTTAAATGTTTAATGTGTACTGACGGAATAAGGCGAGAATGAAGAGTAATCGGATTAAAAACTGAAATGGAATTTTATTATTCCGTCGTATTACTGCATTCTCCATAAATTAAAAAAAAAAAGAATTCGGTAGATTGGTAATAAGAGGAACCATCCATGTTCGAATGGTAATAGGCGAACAAATTTCAAGAATTACAAATAAAAATCTGATGATAAGTTTCAGGTTTTTAGTCATATTTGTATTTATGCATTTAATTGTCAGTTACATACATTTTGAAATATGAACTGCGTAACTATGGAATAGGGTCGTCCACTATATTTTTTTATATATTTTTACAAAACTTCATCTAAACTGAAAGTGATATGTAATTTTAGAAAGTCTTTATTGTTATTCGTTTAGCCGTAATAATTTTTTTAATATTCTGTGACGTAGTCACATAATAGTATATTATGTGGCAAGTGTGTGAAGCTGACATTTTTACATGAGGGTGGAGATTGCGACACGAGCCGAAGGCGAGTGTTGCAAACCACCCGAATGTAAAATAGGCTTCACACACGTGTTACATACTATACTTTTTCTACGACCTTGCAATAAAATATATTTTTTCTTCACATTGTCATTCTTTAAACGTAAAGCCTCTGTATTATCGACTTGTGTAACCATGGTTACCAACGTTACGGGTGTTTAACAGCTTTGTTTTACTAAAATACAATTCAGTTTGTAATATTTAAAATAATGAACGGTGCGTGAAATGTTACTTCACGCACACTGTGTGTGAAGTAGCACTTCACGCACCGTGTGCAAAAACTCAAACTTCACACATAAAAATTGATACGTGAAGTACTCACTTCACGCATGGGAGTAGAAAAATTTATTTTTTTCAGCACGTATAAAATGTATAAATATGTTAAAATAACCCTTGTGGTCAATAGTTGGAAATATGAGTGGATAATAAGTAATTTAATGTCATAATTTATAAAAATACTACGTATATATTATAGTCCAAGATTTGATTATCACTGGTAGCCTATGTCATTCAACATATCTTTTACTTTAATACCAACGCTTGTAATCTGTCATGGCATCATAAATTTAAATTAGTATTATTTGGTTTATGTCTATTGTTTTATTGTTGTTGTTTTCTGCATTTATATACTTGCATATGGATTCCGATTTTCAAAAAAGGCGATAGCACATGGTTTGAAAGTAGTAAGAATTTGGAATAGAATAAATGTGTGACGTAGATATAGAGATGAGGAAATGGTAATAAAAACTCGATTATTTTAGGAACTAATAGCTATTTTTAAACTTTGATAGTCCTTAATATACAGTTTTAAGGTCTAGTTCTAATATAACTGACCCTTATACTAATTTGTTACTACGGTGGAGAACCCTATTGTCTTTTATTTTCATAATGGCAAAATGCGAAAAAATGGCATTTAATGGTATTTTTTGAAGAAAAACCATTATAAGCTTCAAGTACAGTGCCATTTCCGGTTATCCGATTTACACCAAAATCTAATGGTTTCTTTCTATATTAGAATAGGGTCGAAATACAAGGTTTCAGTTTTTCTGAATGGTAGTATTTGAGTTAGAACGTGGACAAAATCCATACACATACACATACACACACACACACACACACACACACACACTTACACAAACACACGGACATCATCGTGAAAATGTTAAAATTGTATTAGGGACCTTAAAACGTGGTCATTTACTAAAATCTCGATATGTAATTTTTAGCACGATCTCTATACCTCCCTTACCAAGGGTAGTGGGAGAAAAAAAAACAACTCCGTCGCATTGAAGAAAATGGTTCCCTATTAGTGTTGTAAGATTAGAAATTTTATCTCCCTAGTTTATAGAAACAACACCTTATGTCGTTTCAATAAAAGATTTGTAGTGACATGTGTCATTGGAAAATTTGACAGTGACAATGACACATGTCATTGCAGTTTGGACATTTGACTTATATCAATATAACTAGTTAAATCAAGTGGCCAATACCCTTCTCTAACAACCATTGTTAGTGTTATGTTAAAGTTTACCTAGTAACGTATTTTGTGTAAATATTCGATATTCATTCAAGTTTTGGTTTTGATAGAATAAACATCTAAATCATATTTTTTATCAGTGTTTCATTTTTAATTTATGTTTTACAATTTAATTTCAAGTTATTTTTACATCTTGTAGCGGCTGATCCCGCTACAGATTCTTTCTATTTCAAAACTTACGTTACATTTTTGCTGACTAATCAGTATAAAAGTTATAAATTGACTCACCGGTCCTCTTTTCGGCATCCCTGAACAGCACCTCCTCTGTAGGAACCCCATGACTCCTCCCCTTGGCATTAACCGCAAAGACTACGATCCTGAAGGTAACATCAGGCTCGAGGTCCGTCAGAACGAATCGCGGCTCCAAAGCTGTGATGTTGTAGCGTGGAATAGCCGATGTGCTGGTGTATAGTTCCAGGACGAACCGCTGAGGAAGACCTCCATCGAAACCAGGCACGCAGGACACTTCCACAGAGGAAGATGTTTGGTTATTGAGGGTGCAGTTGCGTACTGGAAATGGCTTGCCAGCAGCCACTACCTGTAGAGGGAAAATATGATTTTGACGATGTACAACTCTTTAGTTTCAGTTTGGTTGGATCGGTAACTTGTATTGTTGACATATTTTTGGAGAAGAACTGTGTTCGCCTATCCAAGGTGACATTAGAGAGAAAAAAAGATTTTTTTTTTAGATTTCTTACTTCTTTGTTTCCCAATTAGCTCTCATCTTCAGCAATTTACAATTTTTTAAAAGACTAAATCACAAAATCGGTACAATCCAGGACGTTCTGTAGTGGTAGCACGCACTTTAGAATTCTAGCAAAAGAGGCATTTGTTTTCGTTTCTCGCCTCGAAGCGAAAATTTGGTAGCATGCGTGTCTTAAAATATTCGCCTGCAAGCGTTCGACTTGTCAAAGGAACGTCATTATTTTATCACAATTCTATTCAAAACCAATTTATATATAATTTATATATTTATTATATAGAACTGTCATAATATTTTTGATTTTAATAGTATAAAATCCAATAATATCCGAATCAAAATGCGAATATAGAATTCTAAAGTGCGTGCTACCAAGATTCGTAAAAGTAAAATCGTATTCGCCTGCTTTCTATGATAGAATTCTAAAGTGCGTGCTACCACTACTGGTTTTATGAGACCCTAATATCTAAATCCTAAATTTATATGCCCTAATTCTAGTGATTATTTATGATTTTAAGAATTAGATTTTAGGGTTTTGCAGGAGCAAACTACATCTTGAAGTTGAAGCGCACTAATTAAACAAATTATGTTTATATTTTGAAATATGTTTTCAGATCTCATTATTAATAAAATTAAACAATATTTGGGTATAGTTCTGTATAAATTTATTAAATATAACAACGTTTCGACAGCAAGGTGCTGTCTTCTTCAGGTTTTTATAATAATAACATAAACAAATATGTAGTCAAGACTACAAGTTTATAAAATCATAGATACATTGATAAATGGTAAAACATTAAACATACAAATAATTAAGAAAAAATTACGAACGAATAACAGTGGTTTTCCTTAGCTAAAATTTTTGTATTTTCAAAATCAACTCCGTGTAGTTCCTTTATGGCATGTTCAGCTACCGCTGATTTATCAGGCTGATTAAGTCTTATATGGCGTTTGTGTTCCTTTATTCTTGTAGCTACTGTTCTGCCAGTTTGTCCAATGTACACTTTTCCACAATGGTAAGGAATCTTGTATATACCAGAACATTGTAGAGGCTATGAACTAAATAAATCATGGTGCTCTGTTATTCGTTCGTAATTTTTTCTTAATCATTTGTATGTTTAATGTTTTACCATTTATCAATGTATCTATGATTTTATAAACTTGTAGTCTTGACTACATATTTATTTATGTTACTGGTTACTATTATAAAAACCTGAAGAAGACAGCACCTTGCCGTCGAAACGTTGTTGTATTTAATAAATTTATACAGAACTATACCCAAATATTGTTTAATTTCAAATTATGTTTGTTGCAATAATTTGTGGAAAATGTCAAATTAATTGTCAAAAAATAGCTTCTTAGCTTCTATTTTATGAAATATAATTTTAACATTTAATCTAAAACATCAAATTAATGCCGCAATTCTGAACAAATCTGTAAAAAATGAACAAAATCGCAACGAAAGCTACAACTCTTATGTATAACTTTATATTTATCAACAAAAATAGATGCGTTATTGTCAGTTTTTTACAGATTTACAGATCTGTGAGACTTACAGATTTGGTCAGAATTGCAGTATAAATCTAATTGTATAATTCATTTTTGTTGTTCTAAAGTGTTGCCATGCAAACTAATGAATGTCATTAGTGTGCCATTCGGAGTTGTATTTAAGTGAAGAAGACCTAAATCCTAAATTCTAAATGCCAAAATGCGACAGCCTAGGCCTTGAGTTGACTCTCACTAATTAAACAAATTATGTTCGTTGCTGTAATTTGTGCAAAACGTCAAATTTACTGTCAAAGAATAACTTCTATTTTATGAAATAGAATATTAACATTTAATCTGAAGTATCATATTAAATCAAATTGTATTATTCATTTTTGTTGTTCTGAAGTGTTGCCATATAAACCAATAAATAAATGCTAAATGCCAAAATATGACATCAAATACAGCTTAGCATTTTTGAAAAATTGTAAATTGCTGAAGATGAGAGCTAATTGAGCCCTCCAAACATCCAAACAATAAAGAAATAACAAATCTAAAAAAAAAAAAATATTTTTTTCTCTTTTTCTTTCTTAATCGCACCTTGGATAGGAGAACACAGTTCTTCTCACAGATATTTTTAGGTTAAGAGTAAATCACCAAAACATAAAACTTCCTTCCTACCTGGAAGACGCACGGTTGTTCCTGATGTCCCACACTGTTTATCGCCCAACATGTTAGAGTCCCATAGTCTAAATCGCTCACAGGAGTATATCGAAGTATACTCATAGTCCCATTACTCGTTCGGGCAAAACGTTCTGCTGCAACGTCCAACGTTTCGCCCGAATTGTTGAACTTCCAACGGTAGCTTTTGGCAGGTGGATCAGCCTCCACTTCGCAAAATATGTCTAGGCTTTCACCACGAGAAGCGCCGACTACGATGATGCGGTCAGTTTTGCAGATCGGAGCATCTAGTAAGACAAGAAAAGAGAGATAGAGGTTTAGTTTATTTATTGGCAAAAATAAGGGATATATTGAGATGTAAGAGGGGCCATTTATATGATCCATCATTTCGGAAATATGTATACATATATGTAATAATAATAATAAGATTGTTTAGTTGTCTGAAATCTGAGACGTTTCTAGGGAGTACCATGAAACAACCAGACGCAAAGAACTTGAATTTAAATTTCATACTTCTGCATCAGACTGTAATTTACGATGTTAACACTACGGATGCTAGTGGCTACTATCGATGTGCTAGCAAACGACTGAAATCCCCACCACAATTTTAAGGTCAGGTTACTGCGCATCTAAGTATATCGCGCATGGCTTGCTGGCCGAGCTGTACTAGGTTATGCTTCATAGTTCATAATTAAATTGACGGGCTTATGCTACAAAACTACCTATGCGCATATCACATAAACGTATGTGTAGTGGATCACTACAGTCTGTCAGCTAAATATTGCACATGACTGAAATTCTATGAAAATAATATACTATGTAATTAAAAATTTAATAAAATACTATAAAGCGTGGATTACACGATGAAGTTTTGCTTTTCAAGTGACTTGAAAAGTTTTCTTTCTCGCACAATGACATGAGTGCAAGAGAGACAAATGAATATACTTTTCATGAAAAACTTTTACAGCCCGATTCACAAAAAAGTTTAAGCTAATCTTCATTTTTGGATTAGTGAATTCTATTCTATTGCGGTATTTAAAATTTAATTTTCATGATATTATCAATAAAGGTAGATACTAGGAATAGATTAGACTATATTTTAAGATATAAACTGTCAAAATTAGAGTAGAATTCGCTAATCCAAAAATGAGGATTAGCTTAAACTTTTTTGTGAATCGGGCTTTTTGGATTAGTGAATTCTATTCTATTCCGGTATTTAAAATTTAATTTTCATGATATTATCAATAAAGGTAGATACTAGGAATAGATTAGACTATATTTTAAGATATAAACTGTCAAAATTAGAGTAGAATTTGCTAATCCAAAAATGAGGATTAGCTTAAACTTATTTGTGAATCGGGCTTTTTGGATTAGTGAATTCTATTCTATTCCGGTATTTAAAATTTAATTTTCATGATATTATCAATAAAGGTAGATACTAGGAATAGATTAGACTATATTTTAAGATATAAACTGTCAAAATTAGAGTAGAATTTGCTAATCCAAAAATGAGGATTAGCTTAAACTTATTTGTGAATCGGGCTTTTTGGATTAGTGAATTCTATTCTATTCCGGTATTTAAAATTTAATTTTCATGATATTATCAATAAAGGTAGATACTAGGAATAGATTAGACTATATTTTAAGATATAAACTGTCAAAATTAGAGTAGAATTTGCTAATCCAAAAATGAGGATTAGCTTAAACTTATTTGTGAATCGGGCTTTTTGGATTAGTGAATTCTATTCTATTCCGGTATTTAAAATTTAATTTTCATGATATTATCAATAAAGGTAGATACTAGGAATAGATCAGACTATATTTTAAGATATGAACTGTCAAAATTAGAGTAGAATTCGCTAATCTAAAAATGAGAATTAGCTTAAACTTTTTGTGAAACGGGCTGTTAAAGAAAAACTGAAACATGCGCTACTTTTTCTTAAAAGTCCCTATAAGTTTGACTGTTAAGTACCTGTCAAATGTTATTAGTGTTTACATTTTTGATGTATTCAAGTAGTGTTTTAAGTCATCGATATTAAACTGAAAAATGGTAAAATGGGGTAGAGAAGTAATTGAAATCTTGATGGATATATATATATATATATATATATATATATGAAGAATTCATATGATGAAAATTCAATGACACTTTAATGTAGGTATAACTTAAATTTTGACTCTTGGATATTTTAATTCACGCAAAAATTGAAATATACTTGTAAAGTCACTTATAAAGACACTTTTCAAGTCATTTGAAAAGAAAAACTTATAAAAAAGACCAAGGGGGACATCCGATTAGAGAAGAAAATATTTTTTTATACCAGTGGTTCTCACGTTATAGTTTTTTAAATGGGATGATATACATTTTTTATGCCTATTTGATAGAGATTTTTTTCTGCATTCAATCATGTAATCACTTTATATTCTTACATAACACAAATATTGGGAAAAATTCAATTGAAATTTAAATAATTTTGACTTCTATAGTTATTTTCCAATATGCTATGTATGAAAAAAATTGGGCTTAAATGAAAACGAAATATAAATATTTGTTATAACTAAAATGTTTTATTTTATTTCCATCCTAAATAATTAAAATTAACAAATAGGAAGTTTTATTTTTCATACATAGTCTGAAAAAAAAACATAAAAAATCATGTTTATTTAAATTTCAATTGAATTTTTCACATTTTTGTTGTGTGTCTATAAGGATTAAAATATATATATATATGAAATATGATTACAAAACGAAAATATATACTTATTTAGAGAAAATAATGCTCTACTCTACTGAAAAAATCCATACATACATACATACAGACATACATACATTTTCGGTAGCGAATAACCGCATCCAAACCACAATAATAGTTACGCAACAATCATCCTTCGCCACACATCCCTATCCATTTTTATTAATTTAAATACATACTTTCGTATTTACTAACGCTGCAAACTGTTCCATTGCATAAAACTATTGATTTATTTACTATTTTCTTTTTAAAATGTCACTATTATTAATTTGAAGTGATAAGTTTTCTGACAGTGACATTTACTGTCAGTTACATTTGTTTAAAAAAACTGTGTAACAAAGGAATAGTTTTCATCTTAGGCTTCACGACTAAAAAAATAAAATTATTTTTAAATTTATCTGTAATATATATAGAAAAAGTATTAATGTATTCCTGTAGAAAATTCAATAATCTTTAATTTTCATAAGACATAAAATTCGAAAAAATGGCATTTACTGGTATTTTTTGAAGAAAAACCATTATGAGCTTCAAGTAAAGTACGATTTCCGGTTATCCGATTTACACCAAAATCTAATGGCTTCTTTTCATATTAGAATAGGGTATAAATAAAAGGTTTCAAAATTTTCTGAATTGAGTATTTGAGTTAGAGCGAAGACAAAATCCTTACACATACACATATACATATATACACACACACATACATACAGACATCATCGTGAAAATGTTAAAATTGGATTCTAGGGACCTTAAAACGTGGTCATTTACTAAACTCTCGATATGTGATTTTTAACATGATCCCTATATCTCCCTTACCAAGGGTAGCGGGAGGTAAAAATGAGAACACAAAAACTCAATAGACAAATTTACGCGGATTGTAGAAACAAAAATATATTTAAAATAGTGGATTTAATAAAAGAAACATTTCTAGAAGACCCGATAATCCACGATTGTTCGAATGCAACAAAAATCATTCCAACAAGAACAAAACTTCAAGTATGTAAAACCAATGATAATTTCCTCAACTTCGCGAATCTCTTAAATTGAATTTTAACTAGATTCATATCCTCGCGATTTAATGTCTCGGTGTTGTTGATTTACGGGAATATCACGAGCATTCCATCGACTAGGCACGTCGCAGAGGTCCTGAACAACATGCTGCTTTATAAATATGCAAGGTGCCGTCATCACGCACAAACAAAAGACACCAGGTTGTTCATTGTTCACGCACAAGCCCAGGAGTTAATTAAACTACTCCGAGCTCCGAGCCAGGTGCTTTATGAATTTTGCGGTACGGTATATTGAGAATGAGGAGGTTTTTCTCTGCAGGAATTTTGTAATTAATTCCAGAATGATATAAAAATATCTCGGGAAGAATTAAAATTATGAACTTTATAAACAATAAAATGTAGGTAATACGAGGAATGCAAGAGAGAAAATATAGTATAAAAATTAGAAATGAAATATACTACAATTTCATAATAATTATAAAATTATGAAGGTAAGTATTTGTATATGAGGGAATTCTAAATTTTTAAATCGTACAGCATATCCCGTACCGCTCTATAAATTCCTTTTGCAAAGCAGTCAAGGAAACGTGTTTTTACTTGTCTATAAAATGGTTGATCAATCATTTAAAATATACAAGTTGGCCAGAAAGGACGGACGTTTTTCAAAACTTCACAAAATTGATTCATGGGACCGAGGAAGCCAATGAATTCACCAAACCTGGAAATGAGGTGGTCGGGAAAGAGAGGGGAAACCACACACGCCGGATAGGAACACGGTTTCTTCATAATTCAAAAAAAAGTTCTATATCACTCGATAGTACTCCGAGTTCTCGCTACCCATTTTTGAATTATTGCCCCACATTTAGATAAAAACTTCAAAATTTTAAAAAATCTAATTTTTACGTATCTAGATACTTCTCAATGCGCTGATTCCAAATTTTGAAACCGCAGGTCGATATCTCGTTTCGTTTTCGAGATATTTAGATTTAAAGTTTTACTCAAAACTGCCCATTTTTGGGTATTTACCCAAAAATGGGTCGAGATATAAATTTGGCGACACGACCATTCGATTCTACGGACAAAAATACATAAGTATAGCAATTTTCATAATTTTTGTCCAACCGGTTCATTTTTTATGAATAAAAGTTTGAAAACCCCTGAAAATGGCCAAAATCTGAAAAAATCGTAAGGGGTACCCCTTACGATTTTTGCAATTTTTGCCCATTTTCAGTTATTTTGCTTTAGAGATTGTATGCGGTGTTCAAAAATTCTGAAAATTGGTGTACTTATGAAATTTTGCCCGTAGAATCGAATGGTGTTGTCGCAAAATTCATATCTCGACCCATTTATGGGTTATTACCCAAAAATGGGCAGTTTTGAGAAAAACTTTGAATCTAAATATCTCGAGAACGAAGAAAGATATTGACCTGCGGTTTCAAAATTTGGAATCAGCGCATTGAAAAGTATCTACATACATACAAAATTAGATTTTTGAAAATTTTGAAGTTTTTATCTAAATGTGGGGTATATTGACTTTTGGGGCAATAATTCAAAAATGGGTAGAGATATAAACTTGGTAGTTATATTATTTGATTGTAAAGAGAATGTTACGTAAGTGTACGCATTTTTAGAGTATTTATATATGAGTATACATAATGTATATTCATGTGATAATTTTATTAGATTTATAGAATATTTTCCAAAGAACTTTCTATATGGAATTTGAAAAAAATTGTATTATGAACGTGTTACAATTTTACTGGATATATAGAATCTTTTCCAATGATTTTTTGGTATGGGATTTGTACAAAATACATCAAATTAACGGAAGGTCTTGTGCTGGCCACAACAGATTTTTTTTACTTACATTGGACGCGAAATCCCAGTTCATTGCTGAGTGTCTCTCCTTCCGTGTTAACTGCAGAGCATACATAGATACCGGCGCTAAGTCTAGTCACTTTTTGAAGGACTAAACTTTGGTTACTTCGAATTATCCTGGCAGACATGTTGTGATTTAGGATTAAGCCCTGCAACAAATAGAAAAGAATCTTCAGTACAATAATTCTATATACATGTGTTACTTGTGTCACCAACAAATATGTTCATTTCCTGCGAATGTCTTACTTCTTTCAAATTGTCAATTGCCCTAGAGTTACACATTTTTCGAGTGCTCTAAACTTTTCGAACACCTATCTCCATTTATGTCCGCTATAGCTTCTGTATTTTTCTGTGAGAATCAAGAGTGATCAATGTAGCGGCATCATTATGTTCATGAATGTGCTTTTGCTTCTTCAAATCTGTTACACTGCCTGTTCTATCAAACTTCCTTACTAATTCTCGAACACAATTTACAGAAACGTATACATACTCCCGATATTTCCTATTAAAAAGTTCAATTGCATAGCGATATGATACTTCACCGGTACTGTAGCATTTCACTAAATTAATTCTTTGCTCTAAAGACAACATAATTCAAACATTGACTAATAATTAGTTGACATTTGAGTAAATTCTCAGACCTGCGATACTAGTATAAATTTTGCTGTTTCCTTTCCTAACCACCATGTTATTTCGACTGTTCTTCCTAAAATGCAAAATAAGGAAGTTTACTGGTATAGTTAAATGTATTAACGGATTTCTCGGCGGTGATTGTTAGGAAATATAATGTTGTTATTCCATGAAGTAGTTAATTTTATTTAAATTCCAATATTTCGTTACATATTTTGTAACTTCATCAGGGAAACTAAAATGTACATAATTTCTTCTGTGAAGGTATACAGAATAAATTTAGTTGTACTTACAAATAGTTATAACTGGTGTAATCACTTGCCAAATTGATAATTTCAGAAACATTCAAATTTGTTGTTAAAGTTTAAGTTCTATACTGATTTACATGTTATTAAAAGGAATTTTGACTATATAAATATTAGATATAAATTACATTAAAATAGTATTAAAAACTGGTAAAATTTTTTACTCAGTGAGCGTCACATGCTGACCGGAAAGTGTGAGAAAAATCTAGAACTACTTTTCTAAGGTTAAGTACGAGTTATCGCAACACAAGCAAGAAGAGAACAGTGAACAGCGCGGCAAAAAAGGCGGTAAATTTAAACAGGGTTATGGAATTCTATTAGTAATTTTCAAGTAAATAAGAATAAATGGCACTTAAGTTTTGTGTGTCAGTTTTGTAGTTAACTGTGTTGTTGCTGTTGATGTGGCACATTTCTAGAAATAGTCTTTTTTTGTAGTTATTTTGAAATTCTAGTATACTAGTTTCGTCGTAATTTATGAAATGCTTCTAGCAATTATTTTTTGAATTTATTCTTTTCTCTCCTTGTTTGTGTTGGGACAATCTAGTACCTAGTTTTTGGGAAGTATGTCCAATATACGACCGGAAACAACCAGTTTTTAATTTATATATATATATATATATATATATATATATATATATATATATATATATATATATATATATATATATATATATATATAAGAAGAGGAGTCACAGGTGATTGGATACCTAATTGGGTAAATAAAGTAACTGTCTTATATTAACTCATATACTTTAGAATTTGGGACGGAACCTAGGTTTGAGTTAATCAATTTATCTTTAAATTTATGTATTATCAAACTCTCGTGTGCGTCTAAATATCTATTATTATTATTAATATGTTTTAATAATTGTATGTTAGAATTATCAATTTTAGTACAGCATGTTTATTACCAATCATAAATTTGATAATTCTATTATATCGCGAACCTGGGGGAACCGGGTTTGATCCCGACTGACGCCAAATATTTCCAATTTTAAATGGCATAAAAGTGACCCCTGTGGTGCACTCTCCACGCCAGCTATGAGTGCCCGTGAGGTGACGCCTGGTAAGCGCCCACACGGTAAAATATATCGTCATCATTACCGATGTCTACATGTGTTGTAGATACCGGCACACCCAGAAATGGGTAATATGCCGTGATGATATATTTATTTATTTATTTTTAATTATTAAAACATGTTGATAATAATTGATATTTAGAAGCACACGAGAGTTTGATAATACATAAATTTAAAGATAAATTGATGAACGCGGACCTAGGTCCTATCCCAAATTCTAAATTATATAAGTTAATATAAAACAGTTATTTTATTTACTCTTACTTATCCAATTAGGTATTCATTCACCTATGACTCCTCGCCCGTCCTCTAGGTAGAACAACTGGCTAATCAGAACGATATAAATAAATAAAAAAAAAACGCTGAAATATCTTAGGATAATTGGAACAAAACAAACATCTTTCTTACTATGTAGAGTCCACGATACTAATTCACCGGGCGAATGATTCGATTTGAGTGAGTCGCGCACTCGACCGAAAGAAATAGAAAACTCAGGCTCTCGAGGTCTGCACTCAACATTCAAATTTTCTCCGCGAACGAAGAAATGAGCATCTTTCAACGTAACGAAGCACATTCTTTCCTAACGAATTTTATATTTTGCTTTCTGTAGGAATAAACATTGTTATTATCCAAATACGTGATTCGAGTTAAGTGAATTAATCAATTTCGGATTAAAAAGATCAAAAAGAGAAGAAAAGAACTTTGTAGGACGATATAAATTTCTCCGTAATATGACATTTATTCATTCACAAATGTAATATTGTAGTAATCTTTGAAGCTTATCTTTTTAAAATGTAAGTAAATGTACTTTTTTGTCCTTCAGAACTGTAAACATAACAATCACACATAGTTGACATCTATGGTACTTGCGATTGTACACATATATAATTGTGCAATTTTCATTTGAAAATCGAATTTTTGTTCTATTTTACCTTACTTAAATTGCGGCCCTAAGTGCAAGTACTATCTTTCATATCTTAATGCTGCTGAAACGAATAAAAAATAAATATATAGGGGCCCTAATCCATATTAGTTGGTCTAGTTGCTAAAATTTTATTTTATTTAGTGCATATAATACAAATAATAACTAATATAATTATCGATATTTTTTTTAATGTTATAGTTATTTTGTGGTTTTTGTGTTATATATTTTCTGGAATATATTCTTGTCTTAATGTCAAACGATAATGGGGTATTCCACCATAACAAAATTTTTTTAAAAAATTCACTTTAACATAAAGTATGGCTCAATAAATAACAGTTAAAACAATGAAAACATTTTTTAAATAATTACTTTACGAGATATTTCACATTTGCTAAAAGGGAAAATTGACGTCATACAATTGTTATCTTTCTCTCTCAGTGTACTCAGAGCAGTGTGTGTGAGAAAGACAAGTATAGGGGAAATGTGACGTTACACTGATTTTTCGAAAATAAAATTCTGTTAAACTAGGAACAATTCAGATTTTTTAATACTATGAAATGCTTCAAAACTGAATGAAGTTTTATTTAAAATAATAAAAAAAATTGAGTGGAATACCCCATTCATAGTTTTACTAACAATACAAGAAAAACAAATAAATTTTGAAAAGAATTGACTTCATTTGTTCGTCAGAGATTAGAAATAAAAAACTATAAAAAATGACGGCAATTTTTAATAATAATCGGCGAATTGTCCAATCTTGATAAATAATAGAAATGTACTTATAAATTTCAGTTATTTTTATACTGATAAATATTTACGTTTAAATAGAAATATGATGTGAAAATATCTTTACTTTAAATAAAAAATGAAAACTTCCTCCATTATTATTAGAAATAATACTATTTAAGTCACGATAAACAAATTTAAAAAATAGTCCAACTAATATGGATTAGGGCTCGTGTATCTATTTTTCAGTGTATGAGGAAGTTCCTAAATGTCAGTGATTCTTCCAATTCATTAGCAAGATTGGCAGTATTTCTTATGGATATATACATTTTACCTACAATTTTAAATATTTAATTAATAAAACAATAAGAAAGATTAAATGTACTTCTCAGAAAAAGCTTTCAGAATGTCACTAAAATTGTTGATTTTTGAATCTCTAGAGAGGGGGAGGGGCAGCTGCTCCTCCCTGCCCCTCCTTGGCGACGCCTTTGTATAGGGCCGAATTTTGCACTGTTCTCTAACTAAAGAAGCTTCTCTAAAAATAACAAAATAGATACATATCGCACCCCGGCGAAAAGAGTGACACAAGTCCAAAAAATAGTTTTGCGTAAAACTTAATTTAAAGAAGACAGTTCTCGAATGTAAAGTTACTTACATTAGTTCGAAACGAAACGACATAAGCTCCATCTCTCGAAAAATATAATTTTGATTTATGTCACTATTCCTGATTATTAGAAGCATATTTTTGACCAATTTTATCTGATAAACTTAGAATTTCTAAATTTTGACTTATGTCACTATTCTCGCCGGGGTGCGATATGTATTGATACATTAATACGAGAAAGATGCAAGCTGTTTTCATAGTTATTAGAGACGACCACTACACTAGTGAAGAGTGCTAAGTGCTGAATTCGGGCAATTGTTGTAAAAATCGAATAGGAGCTATTAAATGAACAAAGTAATTAGTCTCTGTTAAATGTGAAAAAGAGCAATTTCCGGCAAAATACTAAAGTTATATTTATTTGGAAAAGTTAAATTCTTCTCAGTAATTTTCATTAATTCATAATTTGTGGCATTTCGTGTTTAATACTCTAAATTTTCTGTCGCCCTATTTTCTTGTTTCCAGTCTAATTGAAGCACCTGATTAAAACACAATTTCCTGCCGTAATCATCTCTGTTTTAAATTACTCCGTAAATGAACACAACACATAGCCATTAAAAGTATAAATCTGGGGTAAAAAAGTAAAATATTACAATCATAACGTTAAAATATAATTAAAAAATGAGCGGAGTTATCCCGACCCAGATCAACCGAGCAGTGGAGCTGGGCTTTTAATTAAAGCCTTTCTGGAGATGAGGCCGTAATTTAGCTAACAATATATCTAAATAAGTACACCTGTCTGCCTTCTTCATGTCTCTATGTACACTTTGTTTTACTCGGGAATACGGTCCTTTAGAGCGAACCGCAGTTACGAAACACAGATGTTAAAATCGCACCAACAACAAAGAAAATTACAGTAGCACAAAAGGTAAATTATATTTAGAAGATTTTTTTAAAGAAACTATTATTTTCGGTTGTCCAATTGTTACCAAAATCTAATCAGCTCTTCCAGGAATGTCAGATTGAGGAAATTGCAGTTAAATATTTTTTAAGTCTTATAGTATTTGAGAAACCGTGTTTCCAACATCCACACATCCGCATACACATCCACACACACACACACACATACACACACATACACACACACACACATACACGGACATCATCGTAAAAATGTTATAATCGGATTATAAAGACCTTAAAACGTGCTTATCCACTAAAATCTGGATATGCGAATTTTAGCATGATTCTAATACCTCTCTTAGCGAGAGGTAAAATGCCTTATTTGAAAAAAGTTTATGCCGCAATTCTGACCAAATCTGTAACTCTTACAGATCTGTAAATCTGTAAAAAACTGACAATAACGCATCTATTTTTGTTGATAAATATAAAGTTATACATAAGAGGTGCAGCTTTCGTTGCGATTTTGTTCATTTTTTACAGATTTACAAATCTGTAAGACTTACAGATTTCTTCAGAATTGCGGCATTAGTCTGAAAACGTTAAAAAATAAGTATGGAGTAGAAAAATCCACAGCTTATCGGTGGGTAAAGAATCAAAATGAAGTTGAAATTGTTAATTCTCAATATGAAATTAGTTAGTCTCAATTTGAACTTGTTTAGTCTCAATTTGAAATTGTTCTCTCTCAATTTGAAATTATTTATTTAGTTAGTCTCAATTTGAACTTGTTTAGTTTCAATTTGAAATTGTTCCTTCTCAATTTGAAATTGTTTGTTTAGTTTCAATTTGAAATTATTTAGTCTCAATTTGAAGTTGTTTAGTCTCATTTTCAAGTTGTTTATCTCAATTTGAAGTTGAAATAAATAAAGAAATAAATAAATATATCATCACGGCATTTTACCCATTTCTGGGTGTGCCAGTATCTACAACACATGTAGACATCGGTAATGATGACGATATATTTTACCGTGTGGATTTTTTGATTAATTTTGTGAATTGAGATTCAGAACTAGATTTTATCTATAGATTCATTTGATCACGTTGTAGATATATATAAAAAAATAAATAAATAAATAAATAAATATATCATCATGGCATATTATCCATTTCTGGGTGTGCCAGTATCTACAACACATGTAGACATTGGTAATGATGACGATATATTTTACCGTGTGGGCGTTTACCAGGCGTCACCTCACGGGCACTCATAGCTGGCGTGGAGAGTGCACCACAGGGGTCACTTTTGTGCTATTTAAAATTGGAAATATTTGGCGTCTGTCGGGATCGAACCCGGTTCCCCCAGGTTCGCGACCAGACACTCAGGAAGTTGAAAAGATAGTATTTTTAGTTGAATTTTTTCATAAAAAGGAAGAAGTGAGAGACATAATGTAATATTTTTGTTAGAAATTAGTGACTGACAGTTAATAAAATTTTCAAAGGCTGTATAAAAAGTATAAGGCCCACACTAATTAGCTATGAATATAAATGGGTCACGAAGTCCCTGCAATTGACATTCCAGGGATGAAAAATAAATTCCGGTATTAAAAAGTGTTCATCGGGGTTTAATTACGCATCGCTCCTTAACCCTTGTTGGTTGTCCAAGACTCAAATCACTTTTCGCCCTAACGAAAACAAAGTTCATTGTGCGGTGTAATCCGCAATTAGAGGTTCGAGGTTCGGCGTTCGGTGAGAACTGCGTGACTCTGAGGCTGACAGTGCGAGCGGCAGACATTGTTCCCTTGCAAGTGGAAATCAAATTAACTCCGATTTATTCCGAGCGTGGAAGGACGAAGATGGAGGATGTGC
Source organism: Ophonus ardosiacus (assembly GCA_943142095.1). Taxonomy (NCBI): domain Eukaryota; kingdom Metazoa; phylum Arthropoda; class Insecta; order Coleoptera; family Carabidae; genus Ophonus; species Ophonus ardosiacus. Next base: position 9,288,492 of record OW964838.1, on the reverse strand, counting down.
CGGGAGACTTTATTGTCCAGGAAAAAGTGCATCCGAATGGGACGTGTGAGCGATAACGTGCCAAGAGCTGGACTCGGATTTTTCCCAATTCGCGAAGGGATTCATGTTACACGGCACTGCTCCACTCCACTGGTTATGTTAAAAGAATACAAATATAATTTTTAAGGTTGGCGAATAGAAATAAATTATGGTATACAATCGAGAAAAATATTTGAATGTGTTTAGCTACCTTTGAAACTGAAAATTAGACACCAAGCACGTAGCTGGGTCGCTATTTTACTATCGTTAATATAGAGCACAAAAAGTACTTACCTACTGTTTATTTTTTAATTTTTAGAATACGTTGAATTATTAAAGCGAAAAGCGAATACATTTTGATTATATAAGATCGATAATCTATTGGAATAATACTACCTTTTCAATTTTTTCTAGACTTTTTGTATCATCTGTTAATAAAGAGTATGGCTGCGGTATTTCGCTCTGAGTTATACAAATCACTGCTTTACCAGTTTTTGGGACGGTTTTTCCTCTGGCAAAAGGATAGTTTTCCTGAGAAGATGCATGTTCGCCGTCTAAATTATTGACGGGCATGCATATACTGTCTAAAAATTGTATACATAAAAAGGTACATTGACGTACTTTTCATATTACCTTGGTTACTTGTTGTTTTTGTTTTTTCACATTTTTATGTCAATTTCCCCTGAAGAAGGCACCAGTTTATGGTGCCGAAACGTTGGGTTTTATTAATAAAAAATCTGATGTGGCCAGCACATGACCTCCCGCAAATTCCATGTTTAAAATAGTAATGAGCTTTAAGTAAAGTATCTTTTTTCGTTCCGGTTGATCGTTTATAAACAAAATCTAATTTGTTGTTTTAATAAATAGAAGTCTGTAATACGAAATTAATTTCGTGCCAAAAATAATCGATTATCATGGGCCTATAGCGATCACCATCAACTATAACAGTTCGACCTTCATCATTTTCGAAAAAGTAAGTTCCAATGACGCCACCTGACCATAGTGCGCACCAAACAGTCTCATTTGGACTTGTAATGGTACCTCGTAAATCACTTGAAGATTTTCCTCTGCCCATATCTGGAAATTTTGCTTATTAACATACCTAGAGAGGAGAAAATGTGCCTCACCAAAGAAAAAGATAATCCGCGAAAAATCATCATCAACTTCCAAGTGCTCTAAAAACGCAATCTGTGTAAATTCTTTGCATGATCCATGTCGTAAATGTGTAGTTGTAAACCAATATTTGACATTTTGAAAACATGTACTTATACTGACAGATTTATATTTACAAATCAAATATATTTCTACTTAATTCTTCTTAACACGGTTTCATTATTAATGTAAATGTGACAGTGACATTTGTTTAAATACGTCAAAATTTTATTAAAGTATTATGTTTTTGTTTGACGCATGGGTCAGATGATGTACAAAAATAAATTATTTTATAAATTTATATTTAAAGTCATTTAAAGTTTTTTAAAGTTATATTATCGTAGAATTGAAGATTGTACCATTATATTATATTTTTAATGGTAAAACTTGCTGAAAAATTATATTCAATGCAATTTTTTCAAGAAAAACTGGTAAAAGCTTGTATAAGTGATACTTCCGGTTATCTGATATACACTAAAAACTAATCAACTCTTCCTACATTAATATAGAATGGGTGTACAAAATTTCAAAATTTTCTGATTGGTAGTATTTGAGTAATCGTGTCCACAGGATCGACACATCCACACACAAATACACACACACATACATACCCACAGACATCATTGTAAAAATGTTAAAATCGGATTCTGGGGACATCAAAACGTGCTTATTCACTAAAATCTCTATATGCGATTTTTAGCACAATCCCTATACCTCCCTTACCTAGGGTAGCGGGAGGTAAAAAGGTAATATTATTCCGAGTATTAATATGAGTTCTGAAAGATATTTTAATAATCGATAATCTATTAGCAATAAACTACTAGTGACGGAGATAATGTCGTGGACAATATGGCAAAGAACGAATTGAAATGAGAAAACATTTCTTTCAAAACTTTTCCTTTCTGAATCTTTTCGGTTCGGCCCTGAGCGCCCCCAGTACGTATTTAATCTCCCCGGATACGTGCTGGTTACTTTTTTGTATCGTTACGGAAACTTCTCGTCTTTTTTCAGCGAGATTTCCTGTTTTTTTTTTTCATTCGTCGTCGAGATTGGACACAATTGGACTGCCGCACGCGACACACGTCTACCTTCCCGTCCCTTGCCCGTGTCCAAGTTAATTAAAGATAATCTGTCTTCTCCGCAAATGCCCCGATATGGGGAAGACGTTAAGGTTTCCACATTTGATGATGAGGTGATTGCTTCTGATAGCAAGAGATTGGTTTTGATTGCTTGATAAGCGGGATTCGGTCATTACAAGTCCAAAGAAGAAGGAGAGATGAAATCGCGAAATTGGAAAAGCAGACATCGAAACTTCAGAAAAAGAGAATGATGTATTATTTTTCAATAAAATTTACAAATACTTACAAGAAACATATACCGAGCGTCCCAAGCAAACCTTGACATAGGAGTTTAACATGGGAAAACAGGTCTTCGTAAATAAAAATCTGTTGTGGCCAGCACAAGACCTCTCGCCGTTTCCATTTTGTGTTATATAAGTATTGTATTGCACTTCGCTATCGAACCATCGTTTTGTAACAAAAAAATTACAGAAATATTGTATTGTATTGTATTTAACATGTCTTTTGCACACATACAATTCTAATTTATCTATTTTTCATTGTATGAGGAAGTCCCTACATGTCAGAGATTCTTCCAATTCATTAACAAGATATACAGGGAATTTATTTTAACATGCAACATATGTCGAATCACTTCCATGGTTACTCACTATTGTCAAAACATGACAGCAATGTAATATTTGTCCATTTTAAAATGCAACATACAAAATATGTAGTTTTGTATTATCAAAACTAATTTCCTATAAATTAGCCTACATACGAATAACAAATAATCAAAACATAAATGTTGTATATCTTAAAAAACTTTAGCTTACAAAAATTCATAACTTTCATGTAATAAATGTTAAAAAATACCCCCAATCACTCTGAGGCAATATTCTAGTCGGTCGTAATAAGAATTGACATTATTTGTGATGTGTTGTGGATACTTTTTATAATGTTGCATTTTAAAATGGACAAATATTACATTGCTGTCAGTTTTTGACAATAGTGAGTAACCATGGAAGTGATGAACTATAATGTTGCATTTTAAAATAAATTCTCTGTATGTAGGTTACCTATAATTTTAAATATTTAATTAATAAAACCATAAGAAAGATTAAATGTACTTCCCAGAAAAAGCTTTCAGAATGTAACTAAAACTTTTGATTTTTGACACTGACATCTGTCATTTATAAATTATGTTATAAACATTTGAATTTGTTAACTGGTTTCCTTAATGTAGTTTAGCCTACTCGACTTATTACATCCCGTTATTCTATATATATTTATCTCTAAATTTATAGAAGATATAATAAAAATTTTAAATATATCAAATGTAGAATTTTATGTTCTTCAATACTAGTATTATCAACAATTTCAAAAAATAATATTTAGAAGAATTTCTTTTAGAAACTACTACTTCCGGTTGTCCAATTGTTACCAAAACCTTTTCAGCTCTTCCCAGGAATGTCAGATTGAGGAATTCATAGTTAATCAGGTCTTGTCTTATAGTTTTTGAGAAATCGTCCGTCCAACATCCAGATATATATACACACACATACACACACACATACATACACACGCACAGAGACATCATTGTAAAAATGTTAAAATCGGATTCTGGTAACTTTGAAACGTGCTTATTCATTAAAATCTGGATATGTGATTTTTAGCATGATTCCAATACCTCTCTTAGCGAGAGGTAAAAAGTGAAACAATTATTTATTTATATTTTTTCTAATTTATTGCAATTTATGCAATAATATTAAAGTAATTAATATTAAATAATATACAAGATGCAATGCACTATTATCATCATGGCTTAATTTTCTGCCGGACACATTTTATTTACAAAAAAAAAATGTTTTCCCGTGTTAAACGCCTCTGTCAAGGTTTGCTCCGGTATACAGAAAACAAGATTTCCGTCACAGTAAACTATTTTAGCTTTCTTTGCAACGACGAAATCTTGAAAAATCCAAGTCCAAATCAATAACTGAACTCATGTCCAAGTAGATAATAAACAGATGCTAGATAAAAAGCAACAAAGTCCAGAGCCTCTTCGATAATTTAATTTGTTTTGTCATCCGTAAAGTTTGCTCCGAAGTTCAGGTTCGTGTCAGCCGATACAGTAATTGGATGTTGCTGGTTGTCAGATTTTATGTCCACAAGATTTTATCACATTTCAATACCAGATTACCAGAAGAAAATAAGGAATTGCAACAGTACAACTTCCCCCGTTAATTCAAAAAAGAAAACAGGATATTTCTGTAGATATCACAGAAAAAATATGACAATATTGAAAACCTCAATGGTTAGTGTAGTTTTTCCTTTGTATAAAAATGAATTCTCGTTCTAGATAGAGAGAACGTAGGAATGTAGCGTTTTTTGTGCACAAAGATATTAACTAGTCCGGTATGGTTTTGTATGCAACGTTGTAGCATTTATAGGTGCCTGGAGAATCCGTGTGTTTTCCAGATATATAAATTAATTAAAGTAATTAAAAGAGAATTATTAGTCTCTGGTACAGCGAATGGATAATTACCTTAACGTTTTATTTCTTCAACTAAATGCTTTTAAATTATTGTTTATTAACCAACTTTATTAATGAATTAATGCATATTTTCTTGACCGGAATTTCCGGAAAATCAAGGGCCACTAGAACTCGTGAAGAAAATATTGTAATAAGGAGAGAATAGTGAAATAACAAGTAATAACTTTAATATAAACTCTTCTAAATTATAGTTTCAATATCAACATTTTAACTCTGTTATCTTTGTAAGTCAAAATTCTGTTTAGAAATAATAATCATTATTTTCTCATATCTCTGTTTAGTCTAGATGTCAACCGCGTAGACATTTATTGTTTTGACAATTAACTGTATAAGTTATTGGCTATACTACGTGAAGTCTTGTTATTTTGCTATGGATGCTACACCCTCGCACCCTTCATCAGATATGCCTGTTGAAAAGATAACCCTTTGTTTTTAAGCAGTCGAGACTCAGAGAGTTAAGACATGTAGTCCGTGTTTAGTTTTTGGGCGTTTTACGCCAGTACTCGTAATAATGTAATAGTTTGTATAATGTGTTCAGTGTAATCAATAATTATAAGTTAGTTTAATGTAAAATATGTGTAAATAAAAGTTTAGTAGCTTCAAATTGTGTGTGTGCCATCCATTTATAATATGTTCATCGTCAATCTATCATCATGTGTAAGTGTTTAGTGATAGTGTGAGCGTAAGAGCGTGTTCCTCCTCAGTAAAGTGGTGGACAAACCAGCAAGCGTCCACCAGTGGGATAAAGTTAAAGAGAAATAGTGTCGTCGTTCGGTAAGAAAATCAGATACTTAGGGGACCCGCCCTTTTACAATATTGTATTCATAAAGAAATATTACAGCTGATAATAAAACTTTATTGGAGTCTAAGGTTAAATAGATAATAATTTAAAAAATCCCTAAACTTTAACTAAAAACGCTAATATTAGATACTTACTAGCACTTACGTCTAAGAACATATCAGTTTTGGATTATTCTACATGTTAACCATGCCAGAGGTCCAAAAACAAATCTGAAAAACAAAGCAGATTTGTTTTTGGACCACTGGCAAGGTTGACATGTTGAGTAATCCAAAAATAATCTGTTCTTAGACGTAAGTTTACTGACGATGTCAACTTAGTTGCCCAAATACTTATCTAGTTTTAGCATTTTTAGTTAAGGTTTAGGGATTTTTTAAACTATTAAATATTACAGTAAATAAAATAAATAAATATATCATCACGGCATAATTCTCATTTCTGGGTGTACCAATCTGCTTTATCACAGATATCGGTAATGAAGATGACATATTTGTATCGTGCGGGCGCGTATCAGTCGTCACTTCACAGGGACTTATTGCTAACGTGGAGAGTGCACCACAGGAGTCACTTTTGTGCCATTTAAAATTCGAAATATTTGGCGTCGGTCGGGATCGAACCCGGTTCCTCAAATTCGCGAACAGACACTCAGGCACGAAGCCACGAGCCACAGTTACAGAATAAAGGTATTACAAGAAGTATTACCAAAAATATCCGGGGTATACGGATATACTTGATAAAAATTGAAAATAAAAATAAAATAAATATATCATCACGGCATATTACCCATGTCTGAGTGTGCCACAATCTGCTTTATCGCAGATATTGATAATGATGATGACATATTTGTATCGTGCGGGCGCTTATCAGTCGTCACCTCACAGGGACTTATTGCTAACATGGAGAGCGCACCACGGGGGTCACTTTTGTGCCATTTAAAATTCGAAATATTTACCTCGGTCGGGGTCAAACCCGGTTCCCCAAATTCGCGACCAGACACTCAGGCACGCAGCCACGAGCCCCTACAGTCATATTAGAATGAAGGTATTACAAGAAGTATTACCAAAAAATATCCGGGGTATACGGATATACTTGATAAAAATTGAAAATAAAAATAAAATAAATATATCATCACGGCATATTACTCATTTCTGAGTGTGCCACAATCTGATTTATCGCAGATATCGATAATGATGATGACATATTTGTACCGTGCGGGCGCTTACCAGGCGGTACCTCATGGGCACTCACTGCTGGCATGGAGAGTGCACCACAGGGGTCACTTTTGGGCCATTTAAAATTTGAAATATTTGGCGTCGGTCGGGATCGAACCCGGTTCCCCAGGTTCGCGACCAGACACTCAGGCACGCGGTCACGGGACCCCATAAAAATTGGTGTAATGAAATTCGTGAAGGAAATATTGTGTACATAACTAGGTATTGCAATCATACCGGAATTCAAGTATTTTTGGATTCTTACCGGAAAATATCAGAGAAAAATGGCTATTATTTGGAAAAGAAATGATGTTATAAAACTCAAAGAAAGTGTGTACACAACGGCGTATTACATTCATACTGGAATAAAGGTATTACAAAAAGTGTTACCCGAATATATCAGGGCATTAGCTGATAAAAATTAGTGTTACAAAACCATGAAGTAAATATTGTATACAGAAGTAGGTATTACAGTCATACCGGAATCCAAGTTTTATTGAATTATTACCGGAAAATATCAAAGAAATATTGAAAAGAATTGGTGTTACGAAAACAAGTGAAGGAAATATTGTATACAAGAAAATGTATTAAAAGAATATAGGTATTATTTAAAGTATTTCAGGGTATAACTTTGGAAAGAATTGGTGATTCGTGATCGAAATATTGTACATACAGGTAATACAGTTATAGCGGAACTAAATATTACTGAACTATTACACAAAAATATTTAGATTTATTTACGAGTTGATGTGACAAAACTTGTGGAGAAAATACAGGGTGTTATGCAAGTAAAAACACAATGCTTAACTGATGGTAGAAATAATTCCATGGATAGTAAATCTGCCAATAATTTCTATAATAACTAGAGATGCACTCGATTTCGAGCTTTGGCCCGGCCCGGCCCGAAGCCCGCCCCGATTTCGAGTCGATCATCGAGCCGGGCCGAAAATATTTTTTATCGGGCCGAATCGGGCTAATCATTTTCAAAAATCGAGGCGAGTCGGACTTCTGATTTTGGCCCGGCCCGAAAATTCGAGCTTTTCGGGCCGGCTCGAAAAATCTTATAGTTCAATCAAATGCACAGTTTCCTTAATATTTTAATTTAAAAATATATTATTTTACTTCAAAAATTCAAGGTTATTCGTTAAATTGTTATTACTCGTATACTTAAATAAAAGTGATTTTTGTTCCTACCATAACGATTTCTTGTCCTATTTTTGAGCAGAAACAAAGTTAATTTTTATTTTCGGGCCGAGTCGATCCAAACATCAAAGCCCGGCCCGGTCCGGCCCGAATGCATCTCTAATAATAACTGAAGATCTTTAAAACTGACCATTTGCGTCATGGTTCAAAATTTTGTAAAAAATAAAAATCAATTTACTCTTTGGAAAAAAATGTTGATTGTCAAAACTGGCGTGAAATGCTTTTTTCATTGACGTGCAATATATATTCGCCTTATTGAATATCAAAATTCCATTTACACCAATGGTCAGTTTTGACAATTAACATTTTTCCAAAAAACAGTGATTTTTTTACAAAATTTTGAACCTTAACGCAATTGGTCAGTTTGAAGGGCTTCAGTTCTAATAAAAAGCATGTAAAATAAAAATTATTGCCAGATTTACTATCTAAGGGGTTAGCTCCACCATCGGTTAAGCGTTGTACGCTTATTTACATAACACCCGGTATTGTGTACTCAAACAGGTACGTCGATAACTTTGTGGGAAAACACAGAATAAAAAAGCCTCTAATTTTTACGGGGGTTAAATTTTTAGTGTGGCAATAAATCAGGAAGATGTTCGATAAAATCCGGTCGTATTTTCATCCTTTGTAGTTCATTATCTTTTCATTGTCGGCATTTTATCAGGTCTTGCTCGACTCATCATCCGTTTACGCATATCATCGCCTTACGCGATAATGATTTTTATTTGATTTCCGCCAGAAGAATAATGGTCTATTAATTTTTTTCTCCTTCACTGGAAGCTGAATAGGAAATGGAGATATAAATTTTAAACGGCGATCTCTTTTTGCCTGAGAAATAAGCGAGAAGAAAGAAATGAGAACCGTGTTAGTTTTTTATTAAAAATGTAATCGGATGGTTCGTTCCATACACGTAGATTGTAAAACATATTTTTATACCTTCACGGGTTTTTACTCATTGCTATTGTACTTATATAATAATATATGTGTAACTGATTTCAATAATAAGGATATAATTAGGTATGTATACCAGTGTAGAAAGGGTACATTTAAACCGTAAAAAATAATTTTATCTAATTCCGATTTAAAAATAATTTTACTTAACCTTTTGTTTGAAGTTATGAAATGTCGCTTTTTACATAATTGATACGAAATGAATTTTGTAAAAATATGAGTTACGTAAAGAATATTACAAAACTGAAAATTGATAATAAAAGAAACAAGAATATATCAGTAATGATTTCGTTAATATTATTACAGAATTATTGATTCACACCTAATTTCTACATCAGAAGGAAGATCTATATTGGCTTCATAACAATTCAGAACTCATTTTCAATTGATACGCACGCACTGACATAAGCATTAAATTAAAAAAATCTGTTGTGGCCAGCACAAGACCTCTCGCCATTTCCTTATTAGGCTATATAAGTATTGTATTGCACTTCGCTTTCGAACCGTCGTTTTATAACAAAATATTACAGAACTTTACCCAAATATTGTTTTTTATTGTATTTAATATGTCTTCTACACACATATAATTTTAATTATTTCTAATTTCATTGTATGAGGAAGTTTCTAAATGTCAGAGATTGTACCAATTCATTAACCAGATTGGCGGTATTTCTGATGGATATATGCATTTTACCACAATTTTACCTATAATTTCAAATATTTAATTAATAAAACGATAAGATAGATTAAATATACTTCCCAGAAAAAACTATCAGAATGTCACTAAAACTGTTGATTTTTGACACTGACATGTGTCATTTACAAACTATGTTATAAACATTGGAATTTGTCAGCTGGTTTCCTTAGTGCTTTAGCCTGTGCGATTAGTTTACTCTATAAATTATAGTGTCTTTATCACTAAATTCATACAAGATATAATAAAAATTTTAAGTGTATTAGATGGAGAATTTTATGTTCTTCAATATTTAATAAAAAAAACTCCCAAAAAATTATATTTAGAAGAATTTATTTAAGAAACTACTACTTCCGGTTGTTCAATTGTTACCAAAACCTTTTCAGCTCGTGTTGTGAAGCAAATTGTTGGAGTGAGAGAATAGATATGTGTAGTAGAGGGGGAACATATTCTCCTAACACTTTCTCCTCCATAGTCTATCGTTCCGATTTCTGAAATAAGCGGCAAAAAAGGGTTTAGTAGAAATCAAATCACAGCTAAACTAAAAGAGATAATTTAGATTTTTTTTTCACAGACTTACTACTAAAGGTGGGCGCTATGGGGGTGATTTTTTGTATAAAGTACAGTTATCGTGTTAAAAGCAGGGCATCGAACCCGAACCTGAACCGAACCACAACCGGAACCAAACCGTAACATTTTAGAGAACCCAAACCGAGAACCGAACCTCAGATATATTTTTAATTGTACCTGAATCGAAACCGAACCGAGTATTAAAATTCAGGTTCGGGGTTCAACTACAGTTCAGGTTAATTTTTAGTTCGAAAAGTAAATACAGCCGATAATCGACGTCTTAGGCGTCTGCGATGCTGTCTGGGCTGACTTTTCGTGAAAATTGTGTTCGTTTCTTGTTGCGTTTTGCGTAAATTCCGGCTCTCATTTTACATTATTTCGAACCTAAACCGCGAACAAAACCGCAAATTGTATTAATGCTTGAACCAGAACCGCACCCGAACTCATCTATCAAAAAACAAATTAACCTGAACTTAATTAATTAATTAATTTGTGCTCTGTGCCTGAACCTAAACCGAACCCAGTTTTTGGCGGGTTCGATGCCCTGGTTAAAAGTAATAGCTATTTTTATGATGTTTTTTGAACTAAATTTAAATGCAATAGAAATTACTAATTATGCAAATTAACTAGGTCAGCCCCATGCATTGATCTATCTACTATACAATTATATCAAGTTTGAAGTAATAACTTAATATTTACGAGTGTAGTTTGATTTCTACTAAAGTGCTGTTTAGCGTAGCACCAGCAATCGCCTTAAGTCGAACCGAACTCAGGTTCGGTATTGGTTCAGACCAATACCTGAATCCGGAACAAAACCGCATATTTTATTAATGTTTGAACAGAACCACACACGAATCCATCTTTCAAAAAACAAATTAACTTGAACGGAACCTGAACCCAGTTTTTGGCGGGTTCGATGCCCTGTTTTTCAGAGATAAATTATCATTTACCGAAATCCTCATAAAAGAAACAGTTTGACACCCCCAGAAAAGGGATATAAGCCGTGGTGATAGAGATATATTAAAATAAATTAAACTATTATATTTTTAGTATTAATTGAGGACGTTGTCGGCACTTGGTGGAACATTTTTTCAAAGGGTAAAAAATTAATTAAAACACTTGGTGATGTCCACGAAATAAATATAATTGTTCAACTAGTTTTGGCTACATGCCATCATCAGGAATGAAAAGTACATAATTCTTAACCTACCTTAAATACTGTGTTAATACAAATTACAAGGAATTAAAGACAACTGGGAAACTACGGAGCTGTTTGAAAAGTTTCGGCAATACCTTTAAGTAAAGGTGTTTGGATTAAGTCCAGATGGTCGTTCATTAATGATTTGCCTTTGTAAGCGGCTTTCATGATCTCGAAACTTTCCAAATAGCATAATTTAAAATAATTTTCCTTTATATGTAAAATTTCTAAATTATCTATCGTAAAATTATGGTTACAATCTACCATGTGTTTGGCTACATTTGAATCCTCTTTTTTAAGACGGAAAGATCTCTCATGTTCTTTGAATCTTGTTAAAAAATTTCTAGCGGTTTGTCCAATATATATAAAGTTACATACGTTACAATTAATTTGGTAAATTCCTGAAGCCTCGAGTTTCTTTCTATCTATGAGTTTGTTATTAACTAAAACTTTTTTAATGGTATTATTGTTATAAAAACCTGCCAATATCTTCTCTTTTCTGTAAAGGTTACTTAATTTGTCACTAATGGGACCTATATAATTTAATTTTCTGTAGGTAAATTCAATTTCTTTACTGTGATCAGTTGCATAAAATGTTTTAAATTTTGTTGACGGGTTTTCCTAAATAATATTTTTTTTTACTATACTAGTAGAGTAGCCGTTATATTTTGTATGTTAAAAACTTAGTTGAAATATCTGCGATAAAGTCCTACTCATTGTGTGTCACTGTCATTGTCATACAACATCTTCCTCGCGCTTTCAGGCGTTAGTACATAACACGATTGTGTAAACACACTTTTATATCTCCAGAATCGGTTGGCATCAATCAAACGCGAGTCTGACGCGAAGAAGGGGTCTTCCGTCTTCGATCGCAACTCTTGCACTTTGTTTACCAAGAGGCAGAAGGCTGTGTCAACCGATGTCAACTTTAGTTTGTCCGTTTGAAAGTTTTATTTCGACGATTATCGACTTTTATAGACTATTGTTGCTGTTTCTTGATAAACTCGTGTGATTTTTAACGCTGAGCACTCGGAAAGAGAGATGGAAAACAGAGAGCGACAAAAAGACGATGATGGATGGCTTAAAGGCGATAAGTCTTTCGAAAGGATATTAACTCTTACATACATCACTACTTGAATCTTGAAAATGTTAACAAGAAAATGAAACTCAATACAGAATATAATATGGAATCAAATAAGAAGACATATGACTGTTTTCTGCTTGTACATACGAAAGCTCTAAGAGCCCGTGAGTTGTATTTATATTTATATACAGGGTGGGGCTGAATGACCTCCCTGATTTGAAGGTTTAATTGTAAGAAAACGGTTCAAGATACATAAAAAAGGTTTTTTATTGCTCAAAAGTACATATAATGCCGTTTTATTTTCACGATGTTTGGTAAATGATATCGTCCAAATGGCGGCCTTTGCGAGCAATGCACATATTGAGCCTTTCAAAGAAGTTTTCGGCCACTCTTCCCAGTATATCTTGCGAAATCCCAACGATGACGTCCTCAATCGCCTCCTTCAGAGCTTCAAACTACAGCTTTGACATATCCCCACAGAAAAAAGTTCTCCATACAATAGTGAGCCGAATTCACGGTAACAGAACAGTTAATCCTTCGGATTCAAAAAATAAGGCCCAATAATGCGTATAGAGGACAGAGCGCACCAAACTGTTACTTTGGTGCTGTGAAGAGGTCTTTGGTGCAGTACACGAGGGTTCTCAGATGCTCAGTAATGAAAATTTTGTTTATTTACTGTGCCACAAAGATGAAAATGCGCTTCGTCGAATGGCTCAATATGTGCTTTGCTCGCCAAGGCCGCCAATTGGACGATATCATTTTCCAAAAATCGTGAAAATAAAACGGCATTATATGTACTTTCGAGCAATAAAAACCTTTTTTATGTATCTTGAACCGTTTTCTTACAATTAACCGTTCAAATCAGGGAGGTCATTCTGCCCCACCCTGTATTACAACCTTGTTAGACCCCCGATTTATACGGACAATGAAACTTGGACAATGTTAACCAATATGAAACAAACATTAAAATTATGCAAATTTATCTGAAAGAAATTTAAAGAAAATATATAATTTGGTGACTCACATCATGAAGCCAGGTGAGACGTCTCCATTGAGGATTGGCTCGAACATGGCACTCGAAATAGACGTCGTCGCCTTCCTTGATGTCGTCTGCATTTAACGTACTGCCCAGTTGCAGAGATACTATTGGTGGATCTGAAACAAGTAAATAAGAACATCTAATCAGAAAAGTGGTACTTTCTTAAATTCATTTTCATAGAAAATCTTTTCGTGAAACATGCTTGTCTAAAATTAATTCTTTTTTTTGCTAGACCTACTCGACTTAACAACAGATTAATTAGAGAAGCCACTGACATTTATAAAACCAGAAATATCAATCTCAATCATTGTGATGGATTAGAACTTAGTCGCGCTTGGCTTCCAATATTAAATATGTTGTAACTTGTAATATGTAATGTATACAATTTTTTCTGGATTTTTTGTTACATCTGTTAATAAAGAGTACGGCTGCGGTATTTCACTATCGATAAAGCGTTTCTGAGTTACATATCACTTCTCTGCCAGTTTTTGGAACGGTTTTTCCTCTGGCAAAAGAAGTTTTTTCCTGAAAAAGATGCATGTTCGCCGTCCAAGTTATTGCCGGGCATGCATATATTGTCAAGTAAATTGTATACATAAAAAAGGTAACATTTACGTACTTTTCATGTTACCTTGGTTACTTGTTTTTTGCTTTTTTTCACATTTTTTTGACAATTTTCCCTGAAGAAGGCACCAGTTTATGGTGCCGAAACGTTGGGTTTTAATAAAGAATACAGAACATAAACTAAAATAGTATTATTCCAATTCTTTTTTTTCTGTTTTTCGGATTGATTTTTGTATTTTGTATTTCTATGATAAATCATAAAGATTAACTTTTCCTGAACCTCGCCATTGGGTTTCTTTCTCAATAAAGTATATTATTATTATTATTATTATTATTATTATTATTATTATTATTATTTTCCATGTTAAACGCCTATGGCCAGATTTTAAATAACAGCCTGTCGGGCGTATATTTGGAATCCAGGAATACAATGTATTTTTTACCTTCCATCACCTTTAGCTAAGGAAGGTCTTTGGTCAAAAAATTCGGTGGTGAGTTTTTAATGAATAAGCACGTTTTAGGGTCCCTACAATACGAATATACCATTTTTAAGATGATGTCTGTAAGTGTGTGTGTCCGTGTGTGTGTGTGTATGTATGTATGTATGTGTGTGTGTGTCCGTGTGTGTGTATGTGTGTCCGTGTGCGACAAATTTTTCTCCGACGATAACTCCAATTCTATAATTCTAAAAATTATAATTCTTTCGTATTCCTCTTCTGTACATCCATATGAAGAGTTGATTAGATTTTGGTTATAATTGATCCACCGGAAGTACCCTTATTTGAAGTTTTTAACAGTTTTTCTTAAAAAAATTCAGGTAAATATTATTTTTTGACATTTTATTATATATATTAAAGAAAATACTCTTCTCTATACAGTTTGCTTATACATTTTCCTTCATATTCAATAGATGTAAATTTAAAGCATTATAAAGAAATTAATTCTCAAAAATTAGTCAGCTTTGTTATTTATCATGGAAACAGCTGACATAATTATTCAAAAAAATTTAATTGACAGATGTCAGTTGCAAGTGCAAAACCAAATATGGAAAAAAGTATAGAATCTAAAATTTGTATGTCATAGTGTTGCTCGCAAGTGACACGCAGAGAAAGGCCAAAGAGAAGATGGAAGGACATTACTTAGTGTAGTTTATGTTATAATTTTATTGGATTTATAGAACCTTTTCAAATGAACTTTTGGTATGGAATTTGTAAAAAATAGTATGTGTTTTTACATGATATTATACAGAATCTGTTCCAAGGACCTTTTGGTATGGGATTTGTACAAAATACATGGAATTGACGGAAGGTCTTGTGCTGGCCACAACAGATTTTTTTTTTCATTTTGCTGTAGTTACTGCCCTATTAATTTTAGAGAAAAGTTGTAAATAAAACAGTTGTTCAGAATTAAAAAGTACCCAATATGAGAATAAAATTAATTGAATTGAAACTATCAAAGATCAACTCAAGAAACAAATACGTGCAATCATTCAAATCGTTCATTTTTGTATCGTCCATTCTGACATGTTGATGTTAACTTCTTCCCTTGCATGATTAACGGTCTGAGGGTCCGCATTTAGCATCGTCGTCGTACCTGGAGAGTTATTAGCAAGTCCTTGGCTAATTTGGCTCAATTAATAAATGAAATTGCAGTAAATGAGGACTAATTACTCCCGGAGACACGGTCGGCAATTTGCGCCCCGGTCGAAGGCTGTCGAGTGCATTTCCGGGACGGATTCCGGGCTTCGCGACTCCGGATTGAGAGCGAGAGCAGGTGTCGAGAGTGTGAAAGACAGTGATTAGTTGCTCGCGTATTTTGAATCTCGTGTCATACTGAGGCTTCTAATTATTAACTGACGCTATTCTCAAAAGATAACATTAATAACAATCATATTTTCCGGTACTTGTTTTCAATTTAACAAATTTAAAAATCTATTGTGGCCAGTACTATACCTCCCGCTAGTATTTCTGATGATGGCACAACTGGCGAAATTGTACATACAAAAATATACTTCTCTTGTGAAACTAAATAAATGATATTACTAAGAATAAAAACAACAAAGTACATCATCAAGGTAAAAAATTTGATGTGGCCAACACAAAACCTCCCGCAATTTAATTTTTATTAATTAAAATACATACCTACGTATTTATTAATGCTGCAGACTGTTCCATTGCATATAACTATTGCTTTATTTACTATTTTCTTTTTAAAATGTCACAATTATTAATTTGAAGTGATTAGTTTTTTGACAGTGACATTTACTGTCAGTTACATTCATTTGAAATAAGAACTGTGTAACAAAGGAATTATGTTTATCTTAGGCTTCGGGACTAATAAAAAAAAAAAAATTATATTTATCTGTAAAATATATAGAAAAAGTATTAATGTATTCCTGTAGAAAATTCAATGGTCTTTAATTTTCATAAGACATAAATTTCGAAAAAATGGCATTTAATGGTATTTTTTGAAGAAAAACCATTATGAGCTTCAGGTAAAGTGCCATTTCCGGTTATCCAATTTACACCAAAATCTAATGGCTTCTTTTCGTATTAGAATAGGATAGGAATACAAGGTTTCAGAATTTTCTGAATGATATTATTTGAGTTAGAGTGAAGACAAAATCCCTACACACACACACACACACACACACACACACACACACACACACACACACACACACACACACACACATACATACACACATACACGCATACAGACATCATCGTGAAAATGTTAAAATTGGATCCCTATACCTCCCTTACTAAGGGTAGCGGGAGGTAAAAATATTTTTAAATTTATCTGTAAAATATATAGAAAAAGTATTAATGTATACCTGTGGAAAATTCAATAATCTTTAATTTTCATAATGATAAAATGCGAAAAAATGACATTTAATGGTATTTAAGAAAAACCATTATGAACTTCATATAAAGTACCATTTCCGGTTGTCCGATTTACACCAAAATCTAATGGTATCTTTCCATAATTAGGACAGGGTAGAAATACAAGGTTTCAGAATTTTCTGAATGATAGTATTTGAGTTAGAGCGTCAACAAAATCCATACACATACACACATACATGCATACACACATACACACACTCACACACATACACTTATACAGACATCATCGTGAAAATGATAAAATTGGATTTTAGGGACCTTAAAACGTGGTCATTTGCTAAAATCTCGATATGTGATTTTTAGCACGATCCCTATATCTCCCTTACCAAGGGGAGCGGGAGGTAAAAAATGTAACGCGTGATATGCTACACAATACATTAAATAACAAATTTCTCAGTTATTGTTGATATGTATTTTTTTTGCGTCATACAATATTATTTATAATTGTGAAATTGTACATTCGTTAATCCTTCTATATTTTTGAAAACCGTTGATTTCTATTTACATTCGAATCACTTTTTGAATTTTAAATTAATTTTAATAAATAAAAAGGGATCAAATAAAGAATAAATAACATCCCTCATATTTTGTATCGATGAAATGAAATATTTCATCAAAATTTCAAGACGCGTTGATCAAAATGTGGCTTCGTGTTTTACCTATTCCATTTTCCATTAGTAAGTTCAGCAGGTATCGCATTTAATAACTTCCTTTATAGTGATAATTAAAGTGGTTTACTCTAAAATGGCACTAATTACAATTTAGTTGACTCGCTCATGTCAAAACCACCTTGCATTAAAGATGATTTCTGGAATTTAATTAAGAAGACTCAATAATATGCTCACAGAGACTAAATTTAATTGCGGTTTGAATATCATTTTCTTGCAAAAATATGTTTTCCAAAGATTTACAAAATCTATTTGAGAAATTCCTAGTATTAATTCACTTAGGTATTTAGGTGTAACATTTCAGAAAAAATAATTAACAAATCAAAATATCTTGAAAAACAATGAAAAAACACTGAAAAAAATATGGGGTATAAAAAATATGTATAATGTTGATACCGTGAGTATTTTTTAACGTGAAACATAAGGTTTATCATATCCATGGTTACATCTTGGATTGGCAGGAATGTATTTGCCCGTTCCATTTAAAATGAAACAAAGGGAACGAATCTGACAGAAGTATTATATTTAAATATTGTAAGAAATTTAGCGGAGTCAGAAAACCACTCGAGCGAATTAAACATATTTCGGGTACAAGGTGCACAAAGTATTTTTTCTACATCTCAATTTAATTTTTAGAAAACAGGTATAAATATTTAAACAAAATTAACCTCTAATGAAATCTTGTCAATAGACAGACAACCATTGAATTTTCCTATAAGTTATGATTTGACATTTGATTGACAGCAATGTATTTGTCCCATTTAAAATGACATATGGGGAATGAATTTCACAGAAGAATTATATTTAAATATTGTAAGAAATTTAGCCGAGTCAGAAAACCACTCGGGCACAAGGTGCACACTATATTTTTTCCACAACTAATTTTAATTTAGAATGCAGGTATAATTATTTAAACAAAATTAACCTCTATTGACGTCTTATCAAATGTCAAATTCGTTCCCTATGTTTAATTTTAAATGGAACGGGCAAATACATTGCTGTCAATCAAATGTCAAATCGTAACCATAGATATGGCAAACCCAATGTTTCACGTTAAAAAATATTCGTGGTATACTCGTACACAATTAAATAGTTAATTATGTATTGTACATGCTGTTTTATTTTCGATGTTTATTAAAGTATCTCGGGTAATATTAATGACAAGAAAAGTTTAATAGTCGCCACAGGAATTTTCTATTTTCTTTTGTTTCTGAGCTACAGGTAAAAACTCGATACTGACATTTGTCAATTAGAATTATTTGAATATACTCGTACAATCGTCGGAGAAATTTTTGTCACACACACACACACACACACACACATACACACACACAGAGACAGACAGAGAGAGAGAGTGATACACACACATCATCGTAAAACTAGTAAAATTGTATTCTAGGGACTCTAAAACGGGCTTATTCATTAAAAACTCACCACCGAGTTTTTGATAAAAGACAATACCTTCCTTACCTAAAAGTGACAGAAGGTAAAAAAGGTATTTGCAAAAAAATGAAGAGCAATAGGGTCCTATACCATTTTTTTTATTATTTTTTCTGTAAGAACAGGATGAAATAAGAATTTTAGTTTAACGAGACTTAAAAATTTTACGTAATAAGCAAAATATAAATTTTTAAAGTTTAAGAATTTGGTGCGTGACGCAGCAGATACTAACCACTGATCGACAAACTGTTAGTTACAGAGGGGACTTTTTTTCATGTTTGCATAGCTGAAATATTTTTATATAAAATTTTATACGTTATATTCATAAAGAAATTATTATTTTTTTTCCTTATAAATTAGAGAACATTTTGACAATATTGTCACAAAATATGATGGCGGATGGCGCTAGTGTTTGTTTGTTTCGAAGTTTCAATGTTTCTAATTTCTGACATTATTATTAATTTAATTAATATTACAAATTAATTATAAATACATTATTATTGCTAATATTACTAGATATTATATTAAACAAATTCATCAAACACACAATTGTTAATTTTTTTTTAGGTTATACATCAACTTGACAATTTATAATCTTTTAAAGGTGACCGCAGCAGACGCGCGAATCTCCTTTTTAAAATGAGGCGACCAATCAAATTCTTAGGACCTAACGCGTCATACCCAATTAGTAATCAACTTCAATCGCTTTAAACAAATTTTTTTCACTAATACTCATTAATTTATGTATATTTTCGTCTTCTTTTTTAAGATAGTTAAAATTTGAAATCTTGAAGAATTTGAGACTATATTCCAAGTTTAAAGGGAAAAATATAATTGAAAAGACACTTTTAAATGAGAACAGAACAAACATCCTTCTGGTTTTACAAGAAATACATTTATTTATACATACAGTATATTAAGATGTTCAGAGAGACCAAATTTATTTATTTTCTTAAGGTTTACAAAACCAATTTGAAAAATTCCTATTAATTACAAAAGTAATAATGAAAACGTATTGATTAAAAAAATCTTGTGGAAAACCTTTCTTGTGTGGGCTGCGTATTTTGTTGTTGAAAGATAAAACTAGTGCAGTCTCCCTCCGCTCCGGATTTCCGGTTGGCGTATTTCGGGTCGCCGATGTGCCCATTACCCGGCCAGGGTCCCAGTTATTCCCGTGATTACTTTTTATGAGGGTCCCTAATGATAACGTCTATAAAAACAAGCGTAAAGATCTACTCATGTCGAGTGTATCATCACCAACTGTTTTGTATGTTGACGCCGGCTTCAAGCTAATTAGATGGATGTTGTACATGCGTTATTATTGGATGTAATTGTCTCTGTGATATATTGGGATGTTTTATGGCACGGAATAAATGTTACGTATTCATATACGTGGATTATGACGACGAGACTATGTCGTAAAATTTTAAGCTGGCTCTTGTACTTTTCGTTATGAATTCATTCGCACTTGAATTATAGTCGACCCCTTTTGCTCTCTGCAAGTATGAGTACAGTATAATAAAGATAATTCTTACAACTTTGGTTCTATATTATATGCACTACTCTTTGAATCTAAAAACGTGTATAACATAATGAAACTAGTCTCGTTATACAGGGTGTTCTTCGACGAGCTTGCGTGACTTTTTTGAAAACTATGTAATATTGTTTAAAAAAATTTGGTAGCCATGGTAAATTTCAATTAAAATATATTTTCTTCAAACGTCATAAAAATGGCATCTTTTGTGACTTGATTCATAAGGTAGAAAATTCATTTCTACACAGAAAAAACAAACCTTCTAAATTGTAGTTAAATTAACTAAATAAATCTGTGATTTGCAGCCTTCTAATATGTTTTCATTAAATTTTCTAAGTTGATTTAGTTAAATTTTCTAAATTTGTAATAAGAAATTATAGTAAAATTAAATACAAAATTAGATTAAATGAATACTTTTAGTATTGAACTAAACATAAATAAAGAAATTAACTATATATATATATATATATATATATATATATATATATATTTAAATTTTCTATTTACTTACCTAATTCATTAGATAAATTACCGAAAATCAAAAGACAAAAATAATGAAGCCAAAATATAATAAAATTAAATAAAATAAGTAATTAAAATAACTATTTACATATTTAAATTAACGACTTTTTACAAAATATTTATTATCTATTTCGGGTTAGTTAAAATGCTAAATTATGATTTGTAAATTATACTAAATTATTAGACGTATTGCCTAATAAAATAATATCTAATTATAATTAGACAAAATTTCAAATCTTTTTTTCTGTGTACGCCGCCGGAGTAGAAATGGTTAATGAAATAAAGAAATATCCATAGCAACTACATAAAATGAGCGAATAAGAAGTAACTTGTAAAATAGAAACCTGTCTTGTCGCCCCAAGTTGCACTATACACTAGATAACCTAAGAATAAAGTTACTAAAAACCTCCAACAGCTGTCAAATTTAAATTGATAATCTACAAAGTGAAATATAAACAGTTTATATTTAACGAAATAACATATTATAAAATAGCAGACTTACATATTGGTAATGACGATTAGAATACTTAGAATTAAAGTGACAAGAAAAGTTCATATTTTTTTCAGAGATTCCTCGACATATCATAATCCTTCAGCCATATTGTTGAATTTCCATCCGATTGAACAACTAACTTTCTTATTTTATACGGCACGTTATACAGGATCTTTCACTGAATAAAATGAGTAAAAAAGCTTAATCAAAATAAATAAATAAATATAAATATATCATCACGGCATATTACTCATTTCTGGGTGTGCCAATCTGCTTTATCGAAGATATCGGTAATGATGATGACATATTTGTACCGTGCGGACGCTTACCAGGCGTCTCATCACGGGAAATCATTGCTGGCGTGGAGAGTGCACCATAGGGGTCACTTTTGTGCCATTTAAAATTCGAAATATTTGGCGTCGAACCCGGTACCCCCCGGTACCTAAGTCTAATCTCGCAGATATGTTAAAAAACATCAATGTGCTGCTCTTCAGCCAAAATATTTTTTTCTTACAACCGTGCGTAAAGTATGTACTTTTTCAAAGCGTAAAGTGTCACTTTGCAAACAATAGTGCGTGTAAAGTAAATACGTTGCTAGACAACATGCATATTCGGTTAATTTACTTGTTAACTAACAATAACAATGTTTGAAGATGCTTGTACCCACACACACACACACACACACACACACACACACACACACACACACACACACACACAGACACACACACACACACACACTCAGTATTATGAGAAATAGCACTAACATTTCGGTTGTAGGAAAAATATTGTATGCAACTCATACGCAATTTTTTTATCTCGTGCTATTTTCCTCAAATGCCATTGTTTGACATAAATCAAATTCAACTTAAAATAAAATAGAAATTAAATTTTGAACTGTTTTGCAGTAAAATGTTTACTCAGGAACATAATTAGCATCTACTATAATAAAACTTTACTTTGTTCCTCTGCTCTTATGTATGAATACGTTTACGAATGTGGCTGAGGTGAAAGAAGTGTGCATGGATAGGAATGTGTGGCGAAGGATGATTGTTGCGTAACTATTATTGTGGTCCGGATGCGGTTATTCGCTACCGAAAGTCGGCCACTTTAATATGTTCTTATGCAGGAATACTATGATGATTGTGGACAAGGCGAAAGAAGAATGTTGTTAAAGAGTGAAGTGAGTCAGCTGAGCCCTTACTCTTATCCCTTTTCTTATTGTTAATATTCGGTTTTTTGCTAACCCACTGAGTGGGACACGCTGGATTTTATGTATTTATGTATGTTGTTTTAAAAAGATGTACCTTTCTCATTTTGATCACGTTTGACGTTTTTTTAAGACTAAATTGAACACCCGATATATATCCTAAAAATTATTAAACATTTTTAACACATTGTATAAAATTAGAAAATATCGAGATATTGGTGTTGATTTAAACACCGACTTTTCACACTTGACCGTTACGTCATAGTTTGATGTTCATATATTAGTTATACGTGTAACAAACCAGGTTTGTTGAAATATTTCGTTTTAACAAAATTATTTGCAATTTGTGTCAATTTAATGTTATTAACCTTTTTGGCTATACGCGAGGGTATTACACTTGCCATTCAGCAAAATTATTGCAATCTTGCATTCTATTTATATTATATAAATAGAATGTTAAATATAATGAGGAGAGTCGACGATCAACAGTCAGCAGTCAGAGAGTGAACGACAGTCAACAATAGTCTTCGATTTGATCAACCCCGCTGAAGATGATACCCTAGATCTTCAGGGGTAGTCTACCCCTAGGTATGAGAAATACATTGCTAAATATCGTTCGTTAATTGTAATACCATATATATTTGTATTTATTTTGTTTATTATTTAACTTGTTTTTATTAATACAAATATTTATTTTTGTATACTTTTGTGTTTAACTATTTTATAACCTATGACCGCAATTCTGTCTTTTGTTTTATTATTAATAAATAATTTCTAAATTATTTCTTATTAATAATTGTGCCACCAATTCAGTGCAGTGATCAGCTAACCCGCTGACGCAACAGACAGCAGGGTAAGTATAACCCTACTTAAATCGTTAACGTCGCTACTTCTGTTGCACCCCAGTAGCGATTGTTACATACGTATCGAACACAGAATGTAAGAAACCATAAGTAAGACAGAGATAAACATACGATACGTATATCTAATATACGAACATCAAACTATGACGTAACGGTCAAGAGTGAAAAATCGGTGTGTAAATTAACAAACAGCATTTCCGTTTCGAAAAAAAATCGTTTCACATAAATTTAACTTCAGTGTTTCACTGATCCTGTTAAGTAAAAGATAATAAATGCTCCTTTCAAAATTAGTAAAAGATTTCTGCAAGTTCGCCATCATTTATAACTGCACTCGCATTAACTTATGTTCATTAAAAGAATTAATTCCTTGAAATTAATTCCGTGACAGCTTCAATGAAAAATGTTCCAGTTTCTTTTTGTTGTTCAGTTCAGTTAGTAGTGCAGGGCAGGGGGTGGGGTGAGAAATAAGGGCGTGAACGTCAAGAGCAGATTACTTACATACGACGTCGATCTTCCACGAGGTTTCTAAGAATAGGCCGGTGACGTTGGGGTTCTCGGCTCTGCATGTGATCGATTTCCCGTCATCTTCTGTCGTGGGCACGAAGCTCAGCTCCGATATAGTCACATTCTCGTGGGTTTCTTCCTGAAATCATAAACAATCATTGCTAATTAGCTGGGGGAATGAAGGCGTGAATAAATTATTAGACTTTTATAATACGTGCAACTGACAAGAAGGCATTATAAATTTGGAAACGAGGACTCTCTTATACAGAGTGTCCCAGATTTAAACGGCATAACTTGAACCATGGATTAAACACGTAAAAATAAGGTGACAAGTTTATTTGAGCAAATGTCCGTAAATGCTTTGTTTCAGAGATATACATGTTTTTCTTATTGGAGCAGCGCTACTTTAAAAAATCAACTTACATAACAATTAAATTAATTATAGGTAAATGATTTGGCTATTACCTAATTTCGATACAAAATTTAGTTTGCTTGCCTAAGGTCCTGGCAAAAATGAAAATTATCGATGAATTCAAACAAATTTATTATATAAAATAATAACTATTTTTACCTCCCGCTACCCTAGGTAAGGGAGGTATAGGGATCGTGCTAAAAATCGGAGATTTTAGTGAATAAACACGTTTTGATGTCCCCAGTATCCGATTTTAACATTTTTTCAATGATGTCTGTAGGTATGTATGAGTGTGTTTCTGTGTGTGTGTGTGGGTCTGTGTGTGTGTGTGTGTGTGTGTGTGTGTGTGTGTGTGTGTCTGTGTGTGTGTGGATCTTGTGGACACGATTACCCAAATATCAATTAGAAAAATTTGAAATTTTGTATATCCATTCTATACTAATGTGGGAAGAGCTCATTAGTTTTTAGTGTATATCGGATAACCGGAAGTATCATTTATACAAGTTTTTAACAGTTTTTCTTGTAAAAAATTCAGTGAATATAATTTTTTAGAAACTTTTACCAATACAAATTGAATATAATGGCACAATCTTCAATTCTACGATAATAACAATTAGTAAATAACTTGAAATAAGTTTATATTATATTATAAAATAATTTATTTTTGTACATCACTTTACCTCTGCGTCAAACAAAAACAATACTTTAATAACAAATTTGACATATTTAAACAAATGTCACTGTCACGAAGCAATTTTCATTAAAATTAATAATGAAACCGTTTTAAGAGGAATTTACTAGTTTAAATATAATTCTAATGAAATTAAGGTTTGTAAAAATAATATATTTTCCATAATACATAAATATTAGATATACATGATAATTCGATTTAAGTTTGATGTTTGCAGCATTATATATCAAACAGCTCTCAATAAAAATGTGATTTCAAAGTGTCAAATAATAGTTTGCAACTACACATTTACGAAATAGATAATGTACGGCGAAGAATTTACACAGATTGCCTTTTAGAGCATAAGGAAGTTGGTGATAATTTTAACAATAATCTTCGCAAAGTTGGTATTTAATACTCTTATATAATTTGAAACAACACATTAGATTTTGACTATATATGATAAACCGGATGTAGTACTTAATTTGAAGCTCTAACAGATTTTTCAGGAAAAACAATAAAATATAATCCAAAATTTCGTATTGCAAACTTTTCTATTTATTGGAACAACAAAGTAGATTTTGTTTACAAACGATCAATCGGAAGTGAAACTTTACTTAAAGCTCATTGCTATTTTAAACATGGAATTGGCGGGAGGTCATGTGCTGGCCACATTAGATTTTTTACTTACTTTTGTCTAAAATTAATAGGTCAGAATCTATAGCAAAATGAAAAAAATAACATTGTATTCCCTATATTACGGATTTCAAGTAGACATCCGGTATAATATAATAATTACAAATAGATTTATATGTACATACGAATTATAAAATCTATGTATTAGAATAAATGCCCAGAGTAAATCCTTCTTTCATATGCGACGTTTTAATCTCAATCCTTAGACAAAATGCTAAGCAGATTCATAATTGCCAAACATCAAGCTGTATTTATGGGTTCACTTATATCTGTCAGTGTAAATGCCGATACAGCCGTTGCTGAGCTTTCCTCCAACGCTTGTTGTGGCTGTTGGGCTAATTTACAGAGGTTTAATGCCCTGTCATTAATTCTACGATTATTGTCCATACAAACGAACTGAACTTAGATAAGTATTCAGAATGCTGATACCGGAAAATGATAATTATATACATAGATGGGTAGGGAACTCAACAACATTACAGACAATTGCAAGAAACACAATACTAAAGGTTTTTAACAATTTGGTTAATAAAACAGCTGGAAATATACATATTCAATAGATATTTAACACCAAGTGAGCTAAGGTAATGTTTATTCATGAGAAGAAAGTTTAGCTCACGAGCATGTAAGGGCAAGTGAGTTAATTTCTTCGAGTGAATAAACATTCTTAGCTCACGTGGTTTGTACAATATTTTATTCAATTTTGACGAAATAAAAACCATTATAATATTTAATTGTGGCAAAATAAAAAACTGATTAGTTAGTAGGCTGAGCATGATAATCGTCGCTGATAGACAGGGCTGATAGACGTCAAGTCATGTATTTAAAATGCTCTATTGTCTGTCATTTGTGCCGTGAAAAATAATGAAAATGGTTGATAATGTCTGATAAATATTATGGTGTTATTTTCGTACCTGATATTGTTTTAAATGCATTATTTGTTGCAGAGTAAGTTAAAATTTTGTGAGAGTGATTTAAAAAAATGTTTAATTCACATGTGAAAAAAGTGTTACTTATATTTGTTGCTATGGAGTTTATAATGACAGTTTAAAACGTCAAAATTGAATAAAATTAATTAATAGTTATTTACATAATCAGTTATTAAAAGAGTGATATTTGATGAACATTTTGCAAATTATGTGTCAAACAATATCACGCTTTCATAACGTATTATGTACAAAATGTTATCTAATTCCGCTAAAATAATTTTAAAATACTCAAAATGGGGCATTCCACTCAATTTTTTTTTATTATTTTAAATAAAACTTCATTCAGTTTTGAATTATTTTTAGTATTAAAAAATCTAAATTTTTCTTAGTTTAACAGTATTTTATTTTCGAGAAATCAATGTAATATTCCCCCTATTGTATGACGTCAATTTCCCCTTTTAGCAAATGTGAAATATCTCGTTTAGATTTTAGGGTTTTGCAGGAGCACACTATGCCTTGAAGTTGACGCGCACTAATTAAACAAATCATGTTCGTTGCTATAATTTGTCCAAACGTCAAATTTACTGTCAAAGAATAACTTCTTAGCTTCTATTTTGTGAAATATAATATTAACATTTACTCTCAAGCATCAAATTGAGTCGAATTGTATAATTCATTTTTGTTATTCTCAAGGGTTGCCATACAAATCAATGAATATCACTAGTGTGCCATTCGAAGTTGTATTTTATGTGAAGAAGACCTAAATCCTAAATACTAGGTGCCAAAATGCGACATCGGACACAGCCTTCGTAAAAGTGTAGTTGTCAACTAATGTTTGACACTCTGAAAACACGTGCTTATTGACAGCTGTTTGATTTATAGCGCTGCAAACATGACAAACTTAAATCGGATCATCCTTTACATCTAATATTCATGTATGCTAGAAAATATATTTATAAATATAAGTTTATAGCGCAATATTCCCACTGAGTATCTTCTACTCCGATGTGGACAGTGTACGCGTCTACGAAATTTGTAAAAAGATTTGTGAGAAATATATTTTGACTAGAGCTTCTCACTAAATATGAGAAGGTTCAGGGTTCAAATCTAACAAGTCGAGTAGGCGAAACTACACTAAGGAAACCAGTTGACAAATTCAAATGTTTATAACATAATTTGTAAATGACAGATTTCAGTGTCAAAAATCAACAGTTTTAGTGACATTTTGTTAGCTTTTTCTGGGAAGTACATTTAATCTTTCTTTTTTATTTTTTTAACCGGGTTTGATCCCGACAAACGCCAAATATTTCCAATTTTAAATGGCACAAAAGTGACCCCTGTGATGCACTCTCCACACCAACTATGAGTGCCCGTGAGGTGACGCCTGGTAAGCGCCCACACGGTAAAATATATCGTCATCATTACCGATGTCTACTTGTGTTGTAGATACTGGCACACCCAGAAATGGGTAATATGCCGTGATGATATATTATTTATTTATTATTATTGTTTTATTAATTAAATATTGAAATTATAGGTAGTATGCATACATATATCCATCAGAAATACCGCCAATCTGGTTAATGAATTGGAAGAATCTGTGACATTTAGGAACTTCCTCATACAATGAAAAATAGATATAATTAGAATTATATGTGTGCAGAAGACATGTTAAATACAATAAAAAACAATATTTGGGTAAAGTTCTGTAATATTTTGTTATAAAACGACGGTTCGATAGCAAAGTGCAATACAATACTTATACAGCCTAAAATGGAAATGGCGAGAGGTCTTGTGCTGGTCACAACAGATTTTATTAAACTTGTAGGTAGGATCGCAATTAATTATTATCATAAAATAATTAACAAAGTTTTGGTGAAACCGGGCCTTAATGATTTTTACAGCAATTACAAATATGAGACTACTTTAGTCTGTAAAAATTTGAATTTGAATTGCGAATTTCTTTTCTATCTCTGGTCCTTGTGAAATTTCATCTGTGAAGCGTTGGGGCGTTAGCAGTCGTCGCTAATGGTGATTTATACCGGTGTTTAAGTAACCAGTTTTTTGTGTTTAAATGAAAGGTACGAAATTGAAATGGAGCACATTACCAAGAATTGCGAGAAAACTTGAGATTAATGCCTCATTTTGGCGAGTGTTGCGAGCATTAAGGCGCCTTGTGCACGCTTTGTGAGATGGCGCTGCACATTCGCTCTTTTCTTTCCTACACTCGCGTCCAAAATGGAAAATTGTTTTATAATTAGCCCTCTGCTCATGCTTGCAATGACGAATAAATAAATTGCTCTTGCTGAATACTTCAAACAAGGGAAATTATACTTTCTGGTACAATAGAATGCCAGTTATTGTAATCACTACCTATCTGCATGCATTTTATAGTTTATTTCATTAAAAATAACATTTTAATTGGAATATAAAACTGAAAAAATATCGACGTGAAATTTAGATCAAAGTTTTATTGATAATTTTTATTTGTATTTTGATGGGGTTGACTGGTTCATAGCGTACTGCCTTTATAATTTAAAACCATTTCGTACCCAACAGTACTTTGAAGTTCTTTGTATATTTTATTTAATTTATTTGATGTTGAGTTAGCTGGATTATGCGAATTATAATGTTGTTTTTGTCAGTGCATTGTTAAAGTATATGAGTATTTTTCATTTTATTACTTATATTGTTGCAACATAGAAGATGTTCAAATAATTACGTATTAGATCTCTTTCATAATAATTAAAATAATTCTTTATACAGTCTGTGCACGGCTCGGGTCCTGAAGAGGAAGAACTTTTTCATTTTGAATTTTAGTACAAAATGTTATTCTTTATAAAAAATCTGATGTGGCCAGCCCATAACCTCCCGCTGGGTATTTAACCATGCAGTATAAATAAAGCAACCATTATGTTCAAATATTTTTACATTCACGCATAACAATTTTTATTTTACATTTAACAAATATATCATACACAAAATAAATTTCACAAATATTGACAAAAATATCTCAAAATTGTTATTAAAATGTTGTTTTTGTATGAGGCATAGGCAAAATGATATATGAAAATAAATTTATATATAATAAATATTATAAATTTATATTTAAAGTTATTTAGAGTTATTTAATAAATGTTATTATCGTAGAATTGAAGATTGTACCATTATATTTCATTATTATTCGTAAAAGTTGCTGAAAAATTATATTCAATGAATTTTTTTCAAGAAAAACTGTTAAAAACTTGTATAAGTGATACTTCCGGTTACCCGATATACACTGAAAACTAATCAGCTCTTCTCACATTAATTGATAATATTTGAGTAATCGTGTCCACCAGATCCACACATCCATACACACACACACACACACACACACACACACACATACATACCCACAGACATTATTGTAAAAATGTTAAAATCGGGTTCTGGGGACATCAAAACGTGCTTATTCACTAAAATCTCTATAAGTGATTTTTAGCACGATCCCTATACCTCCCTTACCTAGGGTAGCGGGAGGTAAAAAACGTTGCCTTCTGCAAAATTAACAATATTCTAAATCTAAATTTCAATTATACAGTATAAGGTGGACATATATCAAAATTAAAAATAAATATATATCATCATCACGGCATATTACCCATTTCTGGGTGTGCCATTATCTACAACACATGTAGACATCGGTAATGATGACGATATATTTTAAAAATAAGAATATGCGAAAACTATTTTATTAATAAAAACGTTAGTAACATTGATTGGTACCACAAGCCTTGTTTTAACTAAAACGCGGTTTTAAAAAATATCAATCAAATTTATCAAAATATTATTTTAAAGCAGAACATACTGTGTATTTAAACAAATATTTTTAAAAAATCGTTCTTTAAACATAAGGGTGAATTTAATTATTGAAATTTGAATTTGACATTTTTTAAAGCCGCGTTTTAGTTAAAACAAGGCTTGTGCTACCATCCATTGTAATCGTCTCCAGGTTCCAGAGTATGAGTTACATTTGTAAGGCCGTATATTTTTTTGATAATAAAATTTTGCTAACTCCTAACTGTTCAGATGGTTTTCTTTTACATTTGTATTAAATTAATTTGTTGTGCCTCAAATTTCTATACGTTTTTGGGGGAAGCAGAGTTTTTTTTATAAAGAATAACATTCACAAAAATTAAAAATAAAAAAGTTCTTCCTCTTCAGAACCGAGCATATTTATTAATATAAATAAAAATAAATAAATATATCATCACGGTATATTACCCATTTCTGGGTGTACCAGTATCTATAACACTTGTAGACATCGGTAATGATGACGATATATTTTAGCTAACCAGGCGTCACCTCACGGGCACTCATAGCTGGCGTGGAGAGTGCACCACAGGGGTCACTCCTGTGTCATTTAAAATTGGAAATATTTGGCGTCAGTCGGGATCGAACCCGGTTCCCCCAGATTCGCGACCCGACACACTAGTATGTTATTGTTTTATAACAACTTCAACATTAGGTTCATTATTGAGTAAATAATGCCCTAACTGATAACATAAAGAGCAGTTAAGGTTAAGAAGCATTGTGAATTGTAGTCGTTTATAATCATATTTGTTTCATCACAAATACAAACCAGCATACTTCTTATTCTTAGCAATAACATTGCTCGGCCATATTGACAGAAAAATACCACATGAAATATATTTCTTGTTTGAAAAAATGCTTTGTTTACAGAAACAAAATATTACCTAGATACCGCATTCACAGGCTACTTTGTAAGTTGTATTAAAATTTTGTGATTTATTATTTTTGTTTGATAAATTCTAGCCAGACAAAATGTTTATTAAGAATTTCTAGTAAGACATAAAACGTTGAAGGCACCACGGGTGTTAAACGACAATAATTATTGTTCTTATAACAACCCTTGGTACCTTAATTACTATTATTGTGTTTTGTTGTACAGTGTGGTTGTCCAAGCGTTTATTTTCCAATTGTAACGGCTCCAGTCGTTACATATATTATAAAGTATAAAAGGCACACACACAAACATCCAAGCCCCTAGTGGGAATGGAACCCATGCCACAGACACGCTGCCTCAACACGCTCCCGTATTTAAATTCGGCTAATTAAAAATATTAAATTCAGATTAAATATTTAACTAAGCTTGGTGCAACCTGGTCTAAATGAAACATTTAATTTGTCTATATTCCTTTAAATACAGTAACTCTTAACCAAGAGATAAAAATATCTTTGCGAGTTTCTCTTTGAGAAGTTGGTCTAAATTCTAAAAGTTTCCCTTCTCGAATTCGCAAATTCTTGGCAAATGGCGTGAAACAATCGTAGCACGATGCGTTTTGACGGAGAATAGCAGAGTCCCGTATTTAAATTCGCGGCAGAGAGCACCTAACACGTATCAGCACTCGCAGGGAATACTCAAAATCATTCTTATTCCCGACTTATTGCATAGTATTGAACCGTGATGGAAATGATCTCACATTGGGGAAGCATTCACGTCAGTATGTGTTTGTTTATTCACCTAGTTACGAAGAAGGAGAAATAATGAATGAAACTTGATTTTAAGAAGAAAGTTTACCTCATATATTTGAACTTAGTCACAATGGTGATAAACTATTTCTGTTTTATAATAAAAGAACAATCAAAGTTTAACTGTAAAAAAACATATCTGTACCTTAGAGGTAATAGCTATTTGTGTATTAAGAGCGCAAAATGCGACATTGTCGATTGAGAGGTTGTTCTCTCGAAATCGACAATGTCCATTTGCGCTCGAAACACACACAAGATTTTTTCTACAGTCGCCATAATGGGGTCCTCCACCGTAACAAAAAATAATAAAATGTACACTTTATACTTACAGTACTGCTCAATAAATAACGATTGGCTAATACAAAAGATCCGGTTTAAACTTAAAAAGGCTTTTAAATGATTATATCGTTACATTAGCCATCTATTCCATAAAAAAACCAAAATTAGAGCGTGGAAGCAAGGATTTGTGATGATTTGATGAGTTTTTTTTTTTAGCAAAATGTGTGGTTAGTTGTCACGCCTGTCACACTGAAAAAATTAACAAATATTTCAAGGAATTTGTGATTATATAAACATGTATGTGCATTGACTGACTTCTCGCAATTATTTAAGTAACGAAATAACTAATAACTTTATTGTAATCAAAATAAATAGTTAACTAGAGATCAGATGTCAGTACGACTCGCAACTATCCTACCG
This sequence comes from Ophonus ardosiacus, assembly GCA_943142095.1. Classification (NCBI taxonomy): domain Eukaryota; kingdom Metazoa; phylum Arthropoda; class Insecta; order Coleoptera; family Carabidae; genus Ophonus; species Ophonus ardosiacus. Next base: position 9,255,316 of record OW964838.1, on the reverse strand, counting down.
CCATCTGTGTACAATCATTCCTATTACTAAACATAACTGTTCACACAATTTATTTTATATTTAATTTTATTTTATCGTTATTTTCCATTCTTCTTGAGTTTTTATTCAATCTAATCTAAGCATTTTATACTTTCGTTTTTGTAAATGAATGCCCTATTTCATTTTCACAGCAGTGTGGCATTTTGTTAGGTTATGTTAAATACCGACAGAACATATGTCAAATTGACTTGTGAACGTGATAAATGTGTAATTACAGTGCCATTAGTTCCTAACTAAACATTTTCATTAAGAATGTAGACAAGTGACATTTCTCAACATTGTATACTTAGAAATTTGGATAGCGAGCGTTTTTCCTACTTTGTCGCGCATGAGCGGCAAAGTGACATTTTGCGTTGACAAAAGAGAGCGCAAATGGCTACTTTCTATAGTGACTAGAAAAAAGTTATTTACATATAGAGGGTCGAAAGAAAAAGTTTACCCCTGCGGACGAAATTAACATAGGTTGTTCTTACATTTAGTTCACATTATCGTTATAGAACATTATGAATGAACCACTAATTTTTAGTAAGAGAAATGTATCCGTTGCAATATGCATAGCATCTGTTACCATTTGTCCAACAGAGAGACGTGTTGGAAACACGAATTAATCTATATAATTTTTTCATGTGAGCCGAGTATTCGTAATCGATTCTGCGCTCGTTCTTATATTTATCAAAGGGTGAGTGTTTGTAGCATGGGCAAGAGGCCGAACGGTGTGTTGCATTATTTATGGGAAGCAATAGAACCGAAGCTGAGGCGAACGAACGGAACGAAGTGCGTGATGTGTTTTGTTTTTTCTCGGCCTTCCTGATCCTCCAAGCTAAATTACATCTGGTGAGAATGGGTTATTATGGGCTTACGGGAAATTAACAAACCTTTTGCAAATAAATGACTTGGAAGAAGAAGAAAGTGAGATTCACACTAAGGCTGGCATTTTTGATCAATCAATACGGTGGAAGTCTTGCGAAGTAAATTGTAATCGAATAGATGTGAAATAGTTCGCCTTGGCCATTATTATTAGTATTTAGGATTTAGGTCTTATTCAGATAAATACAACTCCGAATGGCACACTAGTAATACTCATTGGTTTGTACGGCAATACTTTAGAACAACAAAAATGAATTATACAATTCGATTCAATTTGATGCTTGTACAATTAGGGCTGTTGCAAGAATTTTTATATGACTTCTAAGTATTAAATTTGAAAAGATATTGTTCTTTAAAGAGCTTCAAATTTGAAAATATCACGAAATATCCTTTAGATATTTTACAATTAATTTTTGAAATTTGGATAAAATTTTGAATAAGTCAAGTGATCAGAAACAGAATGTGACGTCAGAGTACATACATCTTCAGCGGTTCTAAGGTGTCAAGCGTATTGTCAAAGTTGTCAAACAAGTGTCAAATAAGAATCACGATCAGAACTTTAAAATAAAATATATTATCAATTTATATAATAAATTCAGTTTTTATATTTTATTTTACCTCAACTCTTTAACACCCCTTATTTCGGTAGCAGTAAAATAATCGTTCTGATATAAATTCAGCCATCATTCAACTATCGACCTTCGGTTAATTGTCCGATTTAGCTTGAGTGTAATTTGATTTAGCCATTATTACTTTATTATTCATTTACAATAAGCAATATCAGCGTCAAATGTCAAATTAAAAGATTTTGTTATTAACATGTGACAAACTTTAGCGTACGTTTATTTATATGAATAATATGATTAAACGTAGGTGATGGAAAAACTATTTTCCTATTGGCTAATAATGATGTAATGTATGTGTTTCTACGTCACAGGAGTGGGGGACAGTTTTTCAGGACGCCAATCTTTTTATTTAATTATTTTCACAAATAACAACAAATTATTAAAATAAAAATTATTATTAAGAAAATCATTCCATAAACTTTCATTTAAAATAGTTTTTGAAAAATGTGAAACAGGCTCATTATAGCAACAAACATAATTTGTTTAATCAGTGCGCGTCAACTTCAAGGCATACTGTGATCCTGCAAAATCCTAAAATCTAATTCCTAAAATTCTAAATAAGCACTAGATTTAGGGCATATAAATTTGGGATTAAGATATTAGGGCGATAAAATTGCAACATCGGACACAGCCAAAATATTATAAATTTTTCAGTCGGAATTATAGGTTTTGGTATCAGACAGTCGTTTTAGCATTTGTGCTTTTTTTCAATAATCTTAGAGCTTATTTTAGTTTGTAATTTTAATAGACAACAGAACTCAGAAGAGTCTCAGTAAAAAGTTATTATTTCACAATTCCTTTGTTCGAGATAAGTAGTATGTCACATTAAAAATTAGGAACAAAACATGATGAAAAAAAAAAAAAAAAACTTACCTTCGTGCGTTTCAACTGTCGCTTCCCTTTGTACCACGTAATGATAGCCGGTGGTCGTGATCCAGCTGATTCGCATGTTACTTCGTAGCGACGATCAGCAACTAAGGGCGACTGAGTTTTTAGGACTCGGATTGTGAGGGGCTTCACTGAAATAAAAAAAGAAAAACGTAATGTACAGTTTGTCCATTGGAAGAAGGTTTCATAAACATATCGACAGAAGAAGTTAGGCCAAAAAAGTAAGTTCCTTAAAAATATCTAGGGATTACAGTAACTTGAATGACCATTGGAAGAAATTAGGAGCAGAATTGCTTAACAAACAGTAAGGCCCATCGAAATAATATAGAAAAGGAATGTATAGTGCTTCATAATGGAGTATTGTGCCGTATGGGTATGGAAGCTAAACATAGACCTTGAGGAAAAAAGACAAAAATATTTGGAAAGAGATACATAGGAATAAAGTATTGAGAAGGATTGGAGAAGAATTTTGGGAAAATAAGAAAGAAGAAAGCCAACTGGCTTGGACATATTTTGAGGAAGGATTGTCTTCAGATAATATAACTGAACGGAAAATTATGGGAAAGAAGTTTGGAACTTAAAAGGCCTCAAGAAGGGAAGGAATTACCAAAACCGGATCATACTTTTCGTAGACTCTATACACGTATGACTAGAACTTGAAAATAAGTCACCTAGGCTATACCTTTTTTGTGCCTAAAACTTTTCGTGAAGCTACAGGATGATTCTTGACCTATACGCATAAATGTGAGGAATGACAGTTTGTGATAGATAATGAAAAAAAAATTTTGTAAAAGTTGTTTATTTACAGAGATAACGAATAAAGTTTGAAATTATTTTAGTAGCAATAAACTAATAAAAAAATAATTAACTAGGGTGCTGTGCATTAGTATCATAGCAATTGTTCGAGCCTCGGTTGCAAATGACCACTTTCTCTACCACGCTGCACCACTCGTAGAAAAACATCTCGTCCCGGATGATGTCTTTGGGGAAACTTTTGTGCAAAAAGGCGAGCTACAGCTACTGAATTTTGTTCTGCTTCTCCGTACCTACGCTAATATCATATCCATAAATTCTGCGTTGGTGAAATGATTCGCCGTAATAAAAACTCAAATACACGAAAGATTACGAAATAATGACAGACACGATTGAAAACAATTGCTATGACACTAATGCACAGCACCCTAGTTAATTAATTTTTTATTAGTTTATTGCTACTAAAATAATTTCAAACTTTATTCGTTATCTCAGTAAATAAACAACTTTTATTAATTTTTTTTTCATTATCTGTTATTACCTATCACAAACTATCATTCCTCACATTTATGCGTATAGGTCAAGAATCATCCTGTATAGTCGTGCTTCTTTAGGCTCCCAATAGCTTCGTACGGCTTTTTTATTTTTATAGGCACTTGTCTCGATAATGACATACATTTTCAATTCTGTTTAACAAAATTATCAACTTACGGTGCAGATCCAACATGACACTGGCATCCTTCGGATCCGTCAACTTCGTATTGACCGCCTGACACGTGAAAACACTATCCAAATCCCTCCTAGCAACCGCTGGCCACGTCAGTCTATTTTCTATGACGTCACCAGCGTTGTGCTCGTGTTGTTCGTCCACCAGGAGTCCGTTAACTAACCAGCGGACAGCCGGTTCAGGATGACCACCGACAGTCCGACAGGTTAGAGTGACGTCGTCACCTTCTTCGTGGGGACCCACGGTGCCGTTGAGTTGTCTCCCCCAACGGTCAAGGATGGTGGGTTGTTCGGGGGGAACTGCAACAAGAAGAAAAAGGTCGTTACTCAATGTCAAAAGTCACATGAACTTGACATCCCGCTTCAAAGATATATTTACTAAAGAAGAAAAATCGAATGATTACTTGTTACAATGCTATTTATAGTTTGAGAAATGTTTGTGATATGTTTACTAATTTATTTCCTGAACGTCCTAGACCAAATCCTTCTACAGTTTCGAAAATATTAACAAAATTTAAAAGTGATGGATGTTTAGATAAGAATCATACGAAAAGAGAAGAAAATAATTTACATGGAATAGAAAAAAAATATCAGCTGTCTATAAAAGTTTTGCCAAATGAATTATTAGCAAAACTTCTGTATTTAAATTATTAAAAGACGACAAATTTAATTCTTGTCATTTTCAAAATTACCAAGAGTTAAGATACTGCTTTTATTACTTTCTTAAGTTAATTATAAATCAGAGAATTATGATGACAAGTTCATTTAATATTTCTTTGAAGTTGTAAGACAATGTTTCATTACTAAATAAAACAGAATTTTGAACATCCATTGTCTTTATTATTGATAAACAAAAAACTATTATATATATTAAAACAACGTTTCGGTAGCTACCTATGTATCTGCTGCTGTCATCAGCTGTACTACTAACTAATTCCTTAAACCCGATATAAAACTCGTAGTTTAAGGAATTAGTTAGAAGTACACCTGATGACGGCAGCAGATACATAACTACCGAAACGTTGTGTTAATATTGTATAATAGTTTTTTGTTTATCAATAATAAAGACAATGGAAGTCCAATGTTCTGTTTTATTTAGTAAGTTCAGTGAAGAATCAGATGACAGCAATAGCCAGTGGCGGAACTTCAAATTTTGGGCCCCCCCGCAAAATACAAATTAGGTCTCTTCAACTTGCAGTGAAATTACGATATAATTGAATGGAGAGTATTACGAGTATAATGTTATTTATTTAACAATAAATGAAATAAAAGTAACATTTATTACATATTTAAAACAGAAAATAACTACAAACAAATAAAAAAATAATATTTTCTAAATCTATGTATATAAATCTTTATAAATATATATATTGCAGTGAAATTGCGATATAATTAAATAAAGAGTATTATACTGTTATTTATTTAACAACATTTAATACATATTTAAAACAAAATAAATAAAAAAAATAATATTTTCTAAATCTATGTAAATTGTTTGCGTCGTGCTTTGGCGTTGGCGAAATTACGTATTACTTCTTTTAAATCTAAATTTGATGTTAAAGTTCAAATTACCACCTTGGTAACTCACTGATATTTTATATTTTTAGTTTACTTTAACGTAAAATATATTCCTATGATATTATAAATTATTTATATATCTGTCTAACATCAAAATTTGTTTAAGTAAATTCAACGGATAGTGTCGAGTTAGGCGGGCTTCGGGCCCCCTAGCGGCCTGGGCCCCCTTTGTTTTCTTGAATCTACATAGTACTGTATTATTACAGTCTTTGGTAGATTAATGGAGAGATAAGTATTATTATTTTATTGTCATCTTTGGGCAGGCAGGTCTACAAGTTTAGATTTCATTACGAAGTATTTTAATAAAGACACTAAGTAATTATTATCTTGTAGTTATACCCGGCAAAATATAATCTTGCTTTACAAAATGCAAGGAGCAAGCATTATTTTCGGTTCCTTTCCCATTTTTAAAATATGAATGCATAACTTTCGTCTACCAACTATTTCAAATTGGCAAATTTCTCTAATAAATTTTTCTATAGAATTTAGGTTCTTATTTTCGGGAAATTATGGAAATTAATTATTTCTGGATTTCTGCGTGCTAATGACGTACATAGATTAAACGCAACTAAAACGTGTTGAGGTTTTAGATTTTGTTATTATACTTTATTTCACGTAAGAATAGCGTTGGTTTAGTTAGGGATATATAAATTCTACCCTTTGATTGGTCAGAATATAAACCTATTTCACAGAAACGAAACAAATATCGCCTGTCAGTTGTCAAATAAAATCTACAGAATTAAGTGATGTTTAACCATATTTTGTTGCAATTTTAGATTTTGACATTTTTACAGATAAATATATTTATTATTGACAAAGCTTGGTTTCACAAATTTAAATTATTTATCCAATGCATGTAAAAACGGTCGGCTCTTAAGAGCAATCTACTATTTACTTACGTAAAATGAAGTATAACCTACAAATTTCAATCCACTCGTGAATTATTTGTTAAATAAATGACAGAAACGATGCGTTCGTCGCTACCTCGGCTAGGACTTACTACCATGTACTAGTTCATATTTTCGCCGCTAGACGTCATATTGCTCTATTTCACTAGCGAATAACCATCTACTTTCCGTTGAGAACAAGATACTTTTTTTTATTTGAATCATGCATTTTTTCTTTCCATAATCTTACACCTGCAACCATGAAACAAACGCAAATGTCAAAAATATAACCTTAAAACATTTTGTTAGACCCCCTACTACCGATCCATCGGAAATCGTAAAATCTATCGGTAGTCAAAGCCGATGCATGCGATGAATTTAGGATGGATAGTGCGCGGTAATTAGAAACGGTATATTGAATTTCATCTGCAATTCAGCAGTGAATAAAAAAACGGTGTGATGAATTTACGATTCATATGCATTAATGCGCGCTACTCATCGGTGAATAAAGAAACTCGCCTTTTATTTGGAATGATGCAGTATGTAAAATTAGTATCCATAGTAATACATTAATGACAGAATAGTAAATATTGCATCTGATGTAGGTATTACAGTATCCTGGTATCTGTTTTTCGCAGTCCTAACTCACAGAGCATTTCTTAACGCTTGAGAATTGAAACTTGGAAACGAAAATTACAAAAGTTAAAATTAAGGAACAGTAACTCTTTATTTGTTTCAGGCTAAGTGACATTTACGTATTGATAAAACCTAGTTGTAATGTAGGAAACCTAGACGAGTTTTCTCGCTAATTCCGTAATTCTTCAGGGTTGTTTATTGAGCCGTTTGACCGTGTTTTAATGCAGTAGAGCATCGCTGCACCTGCGTCTCTGCAAGGCAGCCACTTAACGTTAAACCTCTGATATATAAGTGCACATTTGTTAAGGTACATCTCCCTACTTAGCAACGTACTTGATCGCAGCTAAATTCGAATAAACGGAGCACTGGATGTTTCGTTTTCGTTAGGCAACTATATACTGCAATTGCAAAAGATAATAATAAAATTGCTTGTCAATGAACTTTTCATAAAATAGTTCTTCGAATTTAAATAATTGAATCATTCACGGTTCTGAATGTATAATTAAAATTGTATAAAAACAGTTGAATATATAGTTACTGGGTGTGATTCCTAAACCACCAAGTGTGTCTATTAAGTACTCAATGTTCTGAAAGGAGGGTATACTTAGTTATAGATTAGCAATAAGACAAGTGAAAAATTCATTGACTTCTGAGGGATTTCATAACTCAGTTCGGATCGGAGAGCATCGTACCGGCAATACGAAGGTCCTGGATTCAAATCCCGGTGAAGCCCATGAATTTTTTTACAAAATACCCGGCAAAGACTTTGTCGATGGAGTTTGAGGCATAATATGATTCATAACACTATTTTTGAGCGCATACAAGCTTCTTGGGGCCCTTATGCTAAACTCTGCTAATCAGCTAAAGTGCCGTTTTTAGCAAAGGAGGTTTCTGAAAACACGTTTGAAACAAAAGTTGTGCCTTTATAGGGTACTCCACTAATCAGCTAAAACTAGTCAACAATAATATCAAATCAAAAGAAAATGACAATGCACTGAAGACCGCATATCATATAAAACGTCAACTGGACTAAGGTATTACAAGTAACAGACCCACCGGCTAATCAAATAAAAGTAAATGTACTGTTTTTTTTAAAAAAAAAAAAAACAATTTATTTATGCACATTTGCAACTAACAAGGATTAATTTTTAAACTAGATGCGTATTGAAATTTTGACAGCAATATGTTATAATTCATTTGACATTTCATTTCGATGCAATATTGTCAATTTAAGCCAAGTTTAAATTTAAGTTACGTTGATGCAACCGGCCATTAGGCTAACAAATAAATTTGTTCATCAATTTCGATTAAAAGTTTATTATAGCACAAACTAGCAAACCGTCTACTGTGTATGTGGAAACGAAGAACATTCTAATTTCTTCCAGTATTACAGTGGCTACTAAACTACAATGCCAATTATTCGTACACTTTACTTCTATCAGTAAAATGTAAAATAATGGTATATTATTCAATGAGCATGTAATGTAGGCTATTACTTGGGAGAATGAAGTTTGCAACGCGAGCCGAAGGCGAGTGTTGTAAATCATTCGAATGAGTAATATCCATTACATGCGAGTAGAATACTATACATTTTCTACGACTATTCAATAGCAAATTGAACTTTTCTGTCTGGATAGGTATAATTAAAAATTCTTAATTGTTATTGTTTGTATATTTAAAAGTTTATTTTTTACCTTTGTTGCAAGATATATATTGGTAATACCATGCGCTTTTATTTTTTTTTTTTATTTCAAGGGGAGTGTTTTTTTTACTCCATAACCTTAAGATTTTCGTTTGAAAAATGCGCGGCGCAGTTCTGATTAATTTTCTATATTTATTCTACAATATCTGGCGGCGTACAAATTTATTCATTCTCACTATCGAAATTAATGTTTTTAATTTAATTCATTTACATATCTTACAGCGATTCATAATTTTGACAAACAATTATAACATATGAACATTGTTCTGAGCCAAAGCATACTCGATAATATTGCAATTTTGAGTAATGGATGATTATGATTGGTCCTCCCGTGTCATTACTCACGGCCCTTGAGTAATAAGTGAAAACTCACGGCCCGTTAGTAATATGTTGTTTTGTTTAATTTAAAAAATATATATAATGAAGGTATTACTTAATGCTCGTGGAAAAAAATGTTTCCAAAAAAGAAATTCGTAAAAAAATTAACCATAGCCTCCTTTCGATATATTAAAAACAAATGATAGTCGTGAAATTCACAAATGTTTAGTTTCCTTGAAAAATCAAAAGACGAAAATGCTACCGCAAAAGGATGCATGCTTTTGCATATAAATCAAGTCTGAAATGAAGATGTATTTGATGACAGATAAGGTAGAACAATGAACAAAGCAATAAAAAATATAGAGCATTGCACAATGAAATATGAATCCAAAAATTGAATTTGTAATCAGAAAAAGTAATAAATATTTATGGCAAGAAAAAGCTTGTAAACTCTTTATGAATTTTAAACTTTCATATTTCGCGAATCAATCAAGAATGCAAAACAAGTTTAGTCGTCGAAATGAAGCGATTGAAATCGCAACAACTTCGGATGAATCCGCGGGAAAAGAAGCCAACTTCAGAACAGAATAGGGCGGATCTGTGAGAAAAAGAAGCCGTTAAAAGATTAAAAATTATCGTATTCTTTCGTTGGCAGTCGTTTTTGACGTAGTAATTAAAAGCAGATTAATGATTCCTAGCAAACTTTTTCCGTAATTTCTGCGGTTGTAGTGTGCGAAGGCTCCGCCATTTTATGTGATTGATATCGAAACGATTTGGGGGAAATCTGTCGAAAGCCATGTGCGGAGTAGATTTTTTTATTTGTTATTAACAGAACTAACTAATAACTCATTTAGTGCCAGCACTTTAAAACATTCTATAAATAAAAAAGTCTGCACTACAAACTTCACGTCTCTTTGGTCTTTGGTTAATGTATGCTTAGGCCAGAGGCAGTAAATAGTACAGTTGACTCTTTCTAAATCAAAGTCTCTCCTATTTGAATTTTTCTCTAAATTGAACTATTTTTTTGACATGCACAACTGTATATGCTTTTATATGTAAAAATTATTCTTTAAATCGATTTTTTTAATTCGAACTTTCCTTTAATTGTATTAAATTTTGGGCATTTGTCATCAATTTCAATGAAATTTGCCTCTCTATAATTCGAATTCAGATTTAGATAACTGAAATATAATAAATTTGTGTAGTTATTTTATTGGATTTATAGAATCTTTTCAAAGGAACTTTTGGTATGGAATTTGTAAAAAATAGTATGTGTTCGTGTTATAATTTTATTGGATGTATAGAATCTTTTTCAAGGAACTTTTTTATAGCATTTATAGTTGCTCAAATACTCTAAAAATGCGTATACTTACGTAATATTCTCTTTACAATCAAATAATATTACTACCAAGTTTATATCTCTACCCATTTTTAAATTATTGCCCCAAAAGTCAATATACCCCAAAATTTAGAAAAAAACTTCAAAATTTTCAAAAATCTAATTATAATGTATCTAGATACTTCTCAATGCGCTGATTCTAAATTTTGAAACCGCAGATCGCTATCTCGTTTCGTTCTCGAGATATATAGATTTAAAGTTTTGTTTAAAACTGCCCATTTTTGGGTATTAACCCCAAAATGGGTCGAGATATGACTTTGGTGACATCACCATTCGATTCTACAGACAAAAATACATAAGTATAGCAATTTTCATAATTTTTGTCCACCCGGTTCATTTTTTATGAAAACCCCTGAAAATGACCAAAATCTGAAAAAAACCTAAGGGGTACCCCTTACGATTTTTGCGATTTTTGGCCATTTTCAGTAATTTTGCTTTAGAGATTGTATGCGGTGTTCAAAAATTCTGAAAATTAGTGTACTTATGTAATTTTGCCCGTACAATCGAATGGTGATGTCGCCAAATTCATATCTCGACCCATTTTTGGGTTATTACCCAAAAAGGGTAGTTTTAAGCATAACTTTAAATCTAAATATCTCGAGAACGAAACGAGATATCGACCTGCGGTTTCAAAATTTGGAATCAGCGCATTAAGAAGTATCTAGATACATAGATTTTTGAAAATTTTAAAGTTTTTATCTAAATGTGGGGTATATTGACTTCTGGGGCAATGATTCAAAAATGGGTAGAGATATAAACTTGGTAATAATATTATTTAACTGTAAAGAGTATGTTACGTAAGTGTACGCATTTTTAGAGTATGTATACATAACGTATATTCATGTGATAATTTTATTGGACTTATAGAATATATCTGTATGGAATTTGCAAAAATTGTATTATGTTCGTCTTGTAATTTTACTGGATATATAGAATCTTTTCTAATATCTAATATAATAGTATTAGAATTAGAATATTAGAATTAATAATCATTTGTCAATATTTCAAAGCTAACTAAAATCATGTTAGATTCAATGTAATAACTGTATTATTAGGAGGACAAAATACGAAAAAACGTTATAATAAAAGAACCTTACTTTAATTAACAGTTTTAATAACTGAAACATGCGTTTTAATTCAAGAAAAAAATTTTCTTCCTTTGGCATTTTTTCGTAAAATAATAAAAAAAAATATATATTTTTCCTCTTGTAAACTCAATCTGGGGACATACGGTATATATATATGTATATACTGTAAGTCTGTACCTACGAGGGTAGATAAAAATATTGAGTTTTTATTGTTAGTAACACTGTATGCCAAATAAAATAGCAACTTTTGCAAACATTTTTGAAGTTAAAAAACCAAATTATTTGTTATTCCACTTGTACCAAAAACATTTACTCACAACGGAAACCACAAATCAAAAAATATGTTCATAAACTGAATGTTAAAAATGTAAACAAATATATACGATAATCTAATTGAATATAGTATAATATAAATATAGCAAATCCCTTTAATTTAAATGTTTATGTAATACCGCAAACCGATTGAATGCGTTCGCGTTGCATTGCTACCGTAGATGCAATTTGGCATCCGTGGACATTATAAATTGAATATTTCAATAACCAAACGTTTTAATATTGACAAATGTTTATACTAGTTAATGTAAGCTTATTAATATTGGCCGCAAACATGATGAAAATTTCGAATATGATTTCATTATCAAATGCGCCCAATTAATTGTAAATTTAAATAGTGGCTGATTTTTGTGGAATTAGCAAGAATTAATAATTAAATTCCATTATTACACATTACAACCATTTTACAACAGATAGAGCCTAATAGTATTGTTCAAAAAATACATTTTTGCCCTCCTGAAGAGTAATGGGAACTTTACAATAGTATACACAGCAAGTGTAATCTACATTTTACGCTTACTGTGTTGTAACTTGTCTAACTATGCGGTAAAATAATCAAAATACACTGGATGTTTATGGGCATTTAGAAAAGAAATCATCTTTACTATAATAAAGTTCATGTAAAAAGTTCTACCTACATAAGTTATTTTTTTACTTTAACATTTCCTATATTTAAAATTAATTTATATAAACCAAAATCACGGCAGCGACATCTGTCATTATTGTAAAAATCCGCCGTTACCGACATAGTCACCGATCGATATACCTGTCAAATACGCGAGGCAAACATTGCTGAAATGTCAAATATCGACACCTACCTATTATTTATTACGAAGAAAACATGAGCAAATAAATATATTATCAGTCATAAACAACGTCTAATATTACATATAAATTTTCGCTAGAAGAAATACTCTAATAATAATAATAATAATAATAATAATAATAATAAATTTTATTTCCAATAAGTCCAACGAACGTGCGGAAAAATAACAAGAATAGAAATATGAAGTGAGTATACATAAACTTAACTACAACAAGTCTATATAATGAATATCTTAACTACTAATACATACAGTAAGATATGATTACAAATACTTATAATAAAATTAGGCAAGAGCATAAAATATAATATTTCAATGGAGAAACATATTTTTGTTACATTCATCAATAAAGTTTTGAACAAAATAATATTCTTTTTGCAATAAAATACTTTTTATTAATTTAAAAGCCTTTGTAGGCGGCATTTCTTTTAAGATGTTTGGCAACATATTGTAAAATTTTATACAAATATATTTAGTACTTGCTTCATACGATTTGTAATTATGGATTGGAATTTCTAATAACTGTCCATATTGTCTCGTAGTGTAAGAACCGGATACTTGCGGTTTAAAACCTTTGAGATTATAAAGTGTGAATTTAACAATTTCCAATATGTAAAGAGACGTGAGAGTTAGGATACCCATTTCCGAAAATTTGCCTCTACAGGAATCAGTTGATCTAATTTTGCTCATTATTCTTTAGCGCGTTTTTATGCTACAAATAATTCATTACATTCTGGGGAGTTACCCCAAAAAATAATACCGTAGTTTAGGATAGACTGAAAGTAAGCAAAATATACTATATATATAATGAAGGTAAGTAAAATCAAATTTGGAAATTGACTTAACCCCAGTATTTTAAACTAACCCTTTTCAGAAGTACAACCTATCTCATTAAAAAAAGTGATTTTCATTATCGTCGGTCAAAAAATTTGATACAATTCTCGTGCGTGAAGTATTTTACAGTGCTCCAACTATTTCGTCATACGACGAAAGTGTGTAATTTTTTCAGTTTATTTAACAAAATTCTAATGCAGAACAACTCAGGTAATTAACTATAAAAAGCACTGCAGCTTCTGTTGTGCTCGGTCGGCCTTCTGGATCCGATTTACGTGGTAACGTCTGCTTCGTTCGCCGGCCACTACCTAGGGATTGCGGTGGAATTTATGGGACACTGATTCTCGGTAATTCTGCGAAATATGATTGTGTAGACCACGCCAAGTCGTTATTCCAAGAGTGAGATTGTGTTTCTGACTCTTATTAATGTTTGCTGTATTCTTACAAGTTCGCAATGGAAAAAGAGGAAATCAGAGAAATTCGTATGGTTATTAGATTGGATTCTTCAATGAATTTTAAATAGAAATGTATTACTAACAATAGCAATAATAGGAAGGTTGCGTTGTAATTACTTATTGAAAATAAAAATGTCCACTATCACCTCAAACGTTTACTTATTTATCTCCCTTTGAAACAAAGTTGTAAATGTTAAGATAGAACTACAATTTAAAATACAGGGTGTCTCTTAAAAAGGGGGACATGGCTTAACCACAGATTCCTGAGGCTAAAATAAGACGATTTAACTGAACTTGCTTCTACAGGAAAGTATAACATTTAGCCAGAATTCTGCTTCAAAGTTCGTCGAAAAAAAAAATTAATTTTGCTTGTAATAACAGAACGCTTTATACGATTTGGATGAAATTTGGTATGACAGTTCATTTGATTATAAGTCATCTTTTAAGATGATACCTGTTATTATTAGTGAACCACTAGTGTATGAAACTTAGGTGTCCCAACATTGATTAGACCGTAACTTTTTAATGGCTACGCCGATAACGTAAAATTATTTTTTTCAGAAAGATATATTCAATAGTAAACTTTTCTCTCTCTGTTTAATTTGTGATATCTGTTACGGTTTAGACAGAAAAAAATAAAACCTGAGTAGACTATGACTAATCTATGTAGCAGTCTATCCAAATGTCAAACACCTGATTTTTAATGATAATTTTCTGGATTTATTTGAATGGTGTATTGTTGTAATCAGTTACCTATATTCTTTGTTGTAATCAAATACAATTTTGTTTATTATAATACGAATTTCTTCTTATAATTCATAACCAAATATTTATTATTGTAATAAAACATAAATGATTCGGGTTCAATCCCGACAGACGCCAAATATTTCCAATTTTAAATGGCACAAAAGTGATCCCTGTGGTGCACTCTCCACGCCAGCTATGAGTGCCCGTGAGGTGACGCCTGGTAAGCGCCCACACGGTAAAATATATCGTCATCATTACCGACGTCTACATGTGTTGTAGATACTGGCACACCCAGTAATGGGTAATATGCCGTGATGATATATTTATATATGATTATTATAATCAAAAAATTTTTTTGCAAGTACCTAACAAAATTGCTTCTTTTACATGACTTTCCGTCATAGGTTCTTAAGCATTAAGCCTTATGCAAAATAGTAGTAAACGTTGCCATATAATAAACATTTTTGTGCATTGCGCTTAGTTATTAATTATATCTCTTACGCATTAGAACAACCGGTGAAAATGAGGTTTAATACAACCAGTATATTTTTATTTTTAAATCGCGGTTAGAACTTAGTTGTAAACGTGACCTCTGTGGTACACTTTCCACACCATCAATGAGTGTCCATGAGGTAACGCCTGGTAAACGGCCGCACGGTACGAATATGCCATCATCATGACCGATATCTCTAAAAAGCAATGGGAAATAATCTGCAATGGTATATTTATTTTATTTATTTATATTTGCGAAGGAATAAAAATTGATTTTCTAATGGAAGTGAAACAAACCGAGTTCTACTGGAGTGTGATAATACAGTGAAAACAAGCAGAAAGCTTCTTTGAGTAAAAGTCAGACAATATATTTATTTGAATGTGTGCTGAACGGATGAAGTGCAGTTTTATCGCAATTAGGCTTGACGTCGACTTGGTAGTTGGAGCTGCAAGTTGCTGAAGTTTTCCATTCAAATCGACATGAATATTTGTGCCCGGAAAGTTCGTCTGTAGTTTCAGTTCACGCGACTTCTCTAGCGTTCTGACGTGATTGTTTTAAAGTTTCAAATTGTACTTTATATCTACGACAAGAGAATGTATCCGAAACTAGCTCAGATAAATATAAGTACTTTATTATGTTATGTAAATTGTTTGTACACAAATGCGAAACTTATGCACTTACTATTAAATTTTTAACATTCACAACAGATTTCTCATTACAGAGTTTATGTAATTATCTCAGTTTTCTACAACTTTTAATATATTTTGTTGTTACATTTTTTACTTCCTTGTTAAAGTATATACAGGGGATTTATTTTAACATGCAACATATTGCGAATCACTTCCATGGTTACTCACTATTGTCAAAAAATGACAGCAATATAATATTTGTTATAGGAACTTTCAGATGACTTTATTTTAAAAGACTTTCAACTGACAACTTTAGCTTAAAGTAATTTAAAGCATTTTTTACTTTTAGATCGATCTTTAAAAGTAAAGTGACTTTATATTTATTATGAAACCGGCCTTAAGACTAGATAAGTATTTCGGCTAATAAGTTTCCATTATCAGTAAACCAGACTTCTACGTAGATATAATAACAATAGTGGACAATCCATTACTTATTTTGTGTATATAATGCAGTCATACCAATAAAATGGTACGAAAAATAATTTAAGAATAAATGTGATTCTAACATCAATAGGATATGACCATCGATCTTTAAACTAATAGATGCAGCGTACGAGCAAAACGCTTATCCCGCCATAACGGTGCAGACACAGTATCTCTATCCTTTAACAGTACGGAAGTTCAGAAAACGCGGCAAAATAAAATAAAATTGATTTGTCCCTAACTTGGTGCATAATCGCTAAGAGTAAAGATTTTTTTTATGCATAATTAGTTTTATTATATATTTTAATAGAATATATTATATTATAGGGGACAAGTAATAATTAATAAGAACTTACATATAAAATGACAAAGCTGAACCGCATACGTACTGCTGACTGCACGAAATACACCGTTTCCCCATTATTTTGTCGCATACACACCTTACAACACATATACGTATGTATTGACAGAAATAATTGTAAATGTTCTCCAAAAAAGTAAATAATACAGTCACGAAACGTCAAATGTAGATTTTGACAACTAGTTAGTGATAGAGAGCAGTGTATAGAGGTTTACATATAGCTGAAAAAGATGCACAATGAGTACGAACGTATGCGCAGTATGCTTTAACTGAGAACTTCCGTATTGTTGAAGGACAGAATATATATTTCTATCCTTTTATGTTGGAGCATTATTCTAACAATAAAAGAATAGGAGACACTTGGTCCATTAGTTTAAAGGTCGATGGATATGACATTCTAATTCCAAAACAGAAAAAGAAACATTTTACAATCCTCGTCATTAAATTGTTACTTTAGCATGTAGTAATAAATTAGACTAGTTAAATTGAATGTAAGTGAAATAAATAATTTTAATATAAATATAATGGATAATTAATTGGATGAAGTTTTGGTCGCTATTTGATCGCCGCTGAAGGGAATATCATTTTCATTTTGCAGTTGAACGTCTCCTCGTTTTGTTTTCGACGATTTTGAAAGCTGCTACATCCAGACATGTCCATATACAAGGCACTTAAAGTATTGGTATATTTGTGGTAGTTTTTGGGCCATTTATATCTAGTTGTGCCATCCGCAGTGGTCAATAAAACGATTTCGATAGCATATCGCACAACTCGGACGAACAGATCGATACGAGCCGTACATTTTGTCTTGCGGAGTCTCTGGCATTATCACCCCGTATTTCACACATCCAACACTCATAATAACTTTTACATTTTTGTAGGAGCTTGGTCGTTGCCAGCTACCCGATCCATTAGGCAATAAATCAGCAGAGCTGACGGCATAGATATGCGTTAATACTCGACGGACTACCCAACAAGATTTTAGTAGGTGCTTTTATGGATTTTGCGATGAGGGCTCTTTACATAACATCGACAAAAATATTGCTTTATTCTTATGAATATAATTACGGGAGTCGCCCTAGAATATTTAGGATCAGGCACATTCTTTTATAATTTTATTTTTAATGTTTAAAGTACTTCCCTTCCATAATAATGTACTTAACCATTCTTTCCTTTCTTCCACACCTCAAGACACACGTCTATTGGGCATTAACTAACACTCAGACATTATTTTTTCACATTTAATCTCCAAGTAATTAAAAAACATTGTTATAGAGAAATAATAAAAAGTATATTTAGAGAAGTGGTACAAATAAAAGAAACATATTTACTTGCTACTTTTTATGACTATAATAAAAATTGTACAGAACGTAACTTGCAAGAAGGGGGGGGGGATAGGGCGCATTTAAAATTAGAAATATTTGGCGTCTGTCGGGATCGAACCCGGTTCCCCCAGGTTCGCGACCAGACACTCAGGCACGCGGCCACGGGACCACCAAATATAAATTTCAAATTCGACGAATCACAAAAGAGAACTATTAAACATGGTGGTTGCTTCATCCGTCAGCTGTCTTTTCTGCTTGTGACTTGTTGACATTTTGAAGAAGGATTCACGGAAACAAATTGATATTTTGTTTTTTGTTAATAAGCACTATTCGCGCATATCGTAATTTGTACGACAAAGCAAACAAATTGAATTTGATGTTCTTTTTACTGGCCATGGTACAAAACAATACCAGGAAACCGAATTTGACTATATCTAATTTTTTTGGTATATTCTAATAATCAGCCGACGAAATGTGTTCATGGCCTACCCACGGCCTAACAGACCATTTACGTTTTTTTTTAAGTTTGTGTTTGTTTAATTTCTTTATTATATAAATCAATAACAGTAAAAAATCTCCCGCTATTTAATTTTTATTTATTTAAATACATACCTACGTATTTACTAACGCTGCAAACTGTTCCATTGCAGAAAACTAATGCTTTATTTACTATTTTCTTTTAAAATGTCACTATTATTAATTTGAAGTGATTAATTTTTTGGCAGTGACATTTACTGTCAGTTACATGATAGTATTTGAGTTGGAGCGAAGACAAAATTCCTAAGCATACACACATACATACACAAACACACACATACATACACACACACATACATACACACATACATACACACACACACACATACACACAAACAGACATCATCGTGAAAATGTTAAAATTGGATTCTAGGGACCTTAAAACGTGGTCATTTTTTAAAATCTCGATATGTGATTTTTAACACGATCCCTATACCTCCCTTACCAAGGGTAGCGGGAGGTAAAAATATTCTCGATATTATTAAAAAATCATCTTGATCATTAGCACCTAAAAAATTCATTGCTATAAATATGAAATTGTAACTTAAAATCTGAACCGATAATTGGTGAAACGTTAAATGACAAGCAGTAACAAGTCACGTGATAGATACTGATTGGTCAGATTCAGAATTTCAATATCGAACATAACTTTAACTTTATTCACTGCTATTTTAAATTTTATATTTTGTCACATACAATTTTTCCAGTAAGCCTCTCATTTTTAATAAACCTTTTAGAATATTTGCTGGATCGTATACACATTAACAATAACAGTGGCCTTAAAAAGCGTTTATTTTCTACAATAAAGCGCCGAGAACGAAGTGCGTAAAATAATTTTATTGGAGTGTAATTAATGGAATCGTTCTACTTCTGGCAGATTATAACAGAAATAAATGAATTCATCTCTTGTGAAAGTCGGTTCATTTTTCAATCCTCTCTCCAGATACGCTGTATCATTCAGTCAATTATCTTAATGAACAAAAAGACCACATCTCAATCATCAGCAATATGTTATATTAATCACAAAACGTCCGCCAGTAGCAGACAAATACCGATAGCCGAAATGAATTATATGAAACATGGACTTAACGAGTAATCTAAAATTAATATTATTTATTATCTGCGCGATAAAAATTCTGTATGTGAATATATAAACGGTGAAACATTAATCACGAGGCGAACGTTTTAAATAGTGTCAGAGAGAAATGATTCGGAATCATATTTTCATTTTTCCCAAACACGGTCATCCATCTTTCTCAAGCGCGCCCTGAGCGGTAATTCTGATAAATAGCGCTGGATTAACTGCAAAACGCCTGTGATACCTTCGCATACCAGCATGGAACACTGCCCAAGGATTCCTATGTTGGCCTACGATATTCCAAAGAGGGTAATTTATTCTCAACTTTATGGAAGACAAGGCAGAATGTACAATAACTATATTTTGTCGTATGTTATAACAGTTGCAGAAAAATCAATTGTTTAAATAATAGTAACGTAACATTCTCTTTACAATCAAATAATATTACTACAAAGTTTATATCTCTACCCATTTTTGAATTATTGCCCCAAAAGTCAATATACCCCACATTTAGATAAAAACTCCAAAATTTTCAAAAATCTAATTTTTATGTATTTATATACTTCTCAATGCGCTGATTCTAAATTTTGAAACCGCAGGTCGATATCTCGTTTCGTTCTCGAGATATTTAGATTCAAAGTTTTGCTGCCGAGTAATGAATTTGGCGACAACACCATTCGATTCTACGGGCAAAATTACATAAGTACACCAATTTTCAGAATTTTTAAACACCGCATACAATCTCTAAAGCAAAATAACTGAAAATGGCCAAAAATCGCAAAAATCGTAAGGGGTACCCCTTACGATTTTTCCTGATTTTGGCCATTTTCAGGGATTTTCATACTTTTATTCATAAAAAATGAACAAAAATTCTGAAAATTGCTATACTTATGTATTTTTGCCAGTAGAATCGAATGGTGTTGTCGCCAAATTCATATCTCGACCCATTTTTGGGATATTACCCAAAAATGGGCATTTTTGAGCAAAACTTTCAATCTAAATATCTCGAGAACGAAAAGAGATATCGACCTGCGGTTTCAAAATTTGGAATCAGCGAATTGAGAAGTATCTAGATACATGAAAATTTTGAAGTTTTTATCTAAATGTGGGGTATATTGACTTTTGGGGCAATAATTCAAAAATGGGTAGAGATATAAACTTGGTAGTGATATTATTTGATTGTAAAGAGAATGTTATGTAAGTGTACGCATTTTTAGAGTATTTATATATGAGTATACATAACATATATTCATAAGATAATTTTATTGGATTTATAGAATATTTTCCAAGGAACTTTCTGTATGGAATTTGTAAAAAATTGTATTATGTTTGTGTTACAATTTTACTGGATATATAGAATCTTTTTTAATGAACTTTTGGTATGGGATTTGTACAAAATTAACGGAAGGTCTTGTGCTGACCACAACAGATTTTTTAAGAAAATCTGTTAAGAACTTTAAATAAGGGAACTTCCGTTTGACCACTTACCTATAACCAAAATCTAATCAGTTCTTCATATGGATGTAAAGAAGAGGAATATGAAAGAATTATAATTGTTAGAATTGTAGTATTGGAGTTTTCGTCGGAGAAAAACTTGTCATAAACAAAGTCACGGACACACACAGACATCATCGTAATACCATCCTTACATAAAGTTGGCGGAAGGTAAAATATCATACTTGACGCATTTCACAAGATAACAGTTTCAGAATTAACCTCTAGATTACTTACCAGTGACTGATTCACTCAACCAGAATCACAGAATTTTGATGGTCTTCTTTGTGTATAAAAATAACCTAATTCATGGGTAAATCAGTCTTGTAGGTAAGAAAGTATCTAACGATTCATCGATTTGTATTCGTAATAAAAATATGCAAATTCTTTCGATACAGCTCGTTCGCGTCCAAGTGCACTTGGTTGATAACTCGGGCTTCGGCTTTATTCATCACTTCCGGTTCCGGCCCCTCTGGAGTCCCTGGAGCAAGACTCCGGATGCACGCACAGAGCACTCTTCGATCGCTCTGTTGACACAAGTCCGGTGCGCGTCCGGAATTTTATTTAAATATTAAGCAGTTATTAAAATTGAAATGTTTGAACGAGGATTCCAGTTTCCAGACAGTTTTTATTTGATTATTCAATGGGTTAAGAATATGAATTTTCCACGGGGTTTATATTGTTTTCGACGCGAATTCTGTTTTAATTGGTGGTATTAGAAAAGAAGACCGACCGAGATAGCACAGTGGTAGCGTGGTTGCTTCGTATAGTGAATATTATGGGCAGAGCATCGAACCCGCCAAAAACTGGGTTCGGTTTAGTTTCAGGTTAATTTGTTTTTGAGAAATGGGTTCGTTAGCGGTTTTGGTTCAAGCATTAATAAAATTTGCGGTTGCGTTCCGGGTTCAGGTTCAGTTCGACCTAATGAAAATTGAATTAATGTTTATTGAATATCTATCTTTATAAAGAAATAATATAAAATGCAACGCAATTTTACGAACAGTCATCACAGACAGCAACGCAGATCGACTGTATTACGATTAAGGCTGGTTTATAGTTTAACATTAGGAACAACAACAGAAATATAACAAGAACATTAGTGACAGAAATCTATTACCTTATTTATACATTCTTCTCGTACATATAGAACATAACCTCTCCTGTCATTTTATTTGAAAAAATAAATAAATTCAAGACTGCGTTGATTACAATGAGGTCATGCAAAAAAAAAAATATTGCTTATATTTTTATAAAAATAGAATCTATGACACTTATTGCAACATAAAACATCCCAAAATATAATACTTTTCATTCATAATTTACTTAAAAGATATTCGCGCTACGATTTTCTGTGACGTCATGTATCGGCTACTCACACAACGACACTAGTCACACGTACATGAAGGTCACAATGTCACAAACTTCAAACGCAAAGTTCAACGTCAGATCAAAGTAAACTAATCAAATATTTATAAAGCTGTCAGAGGAAAAGAGCGCTCTATTCAATCTTTTTTGTTTCATAAAGATCTAATTATTTCATTTGAGAAATATTATTTTTAATTGTAGGTTTGTGTGCTTCATATATAATTTAATACATAAAAGTGCAATAATTGTATATTTATAATGATAATAATGAAGAAGAACTGTGCAGTTCCAACTTGTGGAAATAATTTATTAAAAAACCCAAAAAGGCTATTTATAAACAATCTTAATTTACATTTTGTCCACCAGGGTGAACTGGAATCGTTCAGATACATGACGTATGCGCTCACGTGACCTCATTGAGATTTGAAATTGACCCCTATTTTAAAAAAAATATATCTACAAAACAATGCACACAAATGGCGTGAAAATATTATTTACATATACTGTGACCGGTAGACTTCTAGGAAAAAAATAAAACAGAAAATGTGGCATGACCCCATTGTCTCAGCACTAATTCTGGGGCTGGGATACTATTATTTTGTAAGTGAATATGGATATGAGCGACGAAAAAGGTGGCGAATAAAGACAATTAACTGAAATCGCAAACAGGTGGGATTGAAATAATATTTAAAATAATGAAAAACAAGGATACGGATCATCTGAATTCAAATAATGTTTGAATGATGATTCAGTTGTTCTACACGAAACTACGCGAAAACATACGAAATAATACGAAACAGTAACATAAACATTAGGAAATGAATTTCGTCGATTTTTTATGTTATGTCGCTTTTGTTCCTGTTATATTTATGTCGTTATGTAATCTATAATGTTTACCATTAATCCTCATTGGTTTATATTTTAGGATATGTTCTCTATAATTAAAAACTAAAATGGAGTCTTAAGTTAAAGTTATAACTAAAGAAAAAACCCCTTAACCTTAACCTTTAAGTACTCCCGTGGCTCCATATGGCGCCAACGAAAGTTTAAAGTATTGTAATTTTCATATACCTTTTTCTCCGGAGTTCTACCCCCAAATTATTCTTTTGTCATAGTTTTGAGATATATAAATGCCCATTATTATAATTTTTCTATGATGAAGTTCGAAGCTATAATCATTTTAGTAGCAGAGCACGCCATTAAGTTCAAAAGCAAACCCACTTTGACGAGGCATTGGTCGTCGACCCACCTGCAGTGTCTGGGCCAAGAACCCAAAAAAGGTGTCACATCTGACCTACAACCAAAAACAACTTGCATAACCTGCCAAAAACATGTCTGCCAGGAACATCAAAGAACCCATTGTAAACCTTGTGTTCAAATGTAAATTATATTTTTTTATTTATATTTTTAAAATATTGAAAATGTTATTATGTTGAATTGATAACAAAGTGTGTAACAATAACATATATTTGTTTTAAAAAACACTTGTTTTCTGATTTGACGTCATATGGCGCCACGCGAGCACTAACGTCACATGGAGCACGCGAGTACTTAAAGGTTAACAATAATTTTAACACACTACATACGTAGTTCGAGAACTACGTTTTCATCATCAGTCGAAACTACAAAGTAAAAACAGAGAAGTTAAGATTACTCAGCATGTAAACCATGCCAGAAATCAAAACAGCTCTCTCAGAGAGCTAAGGTTAAGGGGTTTTTTCTTTAGTTATGTTCTCTATGTTATGTTGTTATTGTTCCCGTTCATAATGTTAAACTATAAACCAGTCTTTACGCTTGCGTTTCAAACTGAAAATGGACTTGAACTCAGAACTCGAATTTTAATACCCCGTTCGGTTTTGACTCAGGTTCTATTGAAAAATATATCTGAGGTTTTGTTTTGAGTTTGGGTTCGATAAAATGTTACGGTTTGATTTTGGTTTTGGTTCAGGTTCGGGTTCGATGCCCTGGTTATGGGTTATAATTCTGCTAGGGCATGGATGTCTGCGTGTGTCCTTATGATCTCATTTTCATTTATCACCGCTCCCAAGTCGAATTGAGTCTTCTATATTTGTATGTTCTATAAGAATAACAAAAAAAATGAAGGTACTTCTTTTAAAAAGAATATAATGAACCCTGATTTTCTGGATACAGCGTCATTTTTTTAAAATATTTGTTTTTATGTTAGCTGATGTTCATAATTTTCTTGCTGTATACTGGTTGCAAGTTGAGTTTTTTATATTCCAGGATCTTTTTATTTGAACATACTGATCACATTCACATTCAAACATATTGAAATGTATACGTGTGTGGAATGAAAGAATTTCGTTTCTTGCTTGCTCACTTTATATGCTAGTAGATGCTCCCCATTCTGAATAGATCTAGATAGAAAAACCTTTCAATGGAAGCTTCTTTTTTCTCGCAATTATCAGGGAAATACAAACACCATTTCAGATAGTACCATTACATAGAAATAATGATTCTATGAGGGTGGCTGCATATTCAAGATGGTGCTTTTTTTCTTTATTAAAAATCATTGTATTAGAAAAAAGTTTTTAGTTGCACCGTCATTGGCTTCGTCATCGGGTGTACGTCCTTCTCTTCTCTTTACGTTGTTGCAACACTCTTTGATGAATTAACGAAGTTTCGCACACAAAGTTTAAAAGCAGACGAATATCAATGATCGCGATTTCAATTCATTTTGAGAATTGAGACTGTCTCAATGAATGAAGACGCGGATTTAAATTTCTATGTTGGTAAGTAGGTTGGTTATATTTTTCGGTAAATTTGACGTCGTTTTTAATTTTTGTGTAATATAAAGAATAACTGTTAATAGTACTAATAATAATTTAGTGTCAGGGAAGTGTAGGGGCAACAAAAACGCTTCACAATCCAAAGCTAGTGTTTGCCTTTATCATTTACATTAATTCATAATCATAATAACCAATAGGGCTGATTATAATCATTAGCAATTATAAAATATTGTCAATAATTCTTTGTATTAATTCATCCTCCTAGGCTGTTAATAGAACTAAAAATAGGATATAACGACACAGAACCAATTTCTAAAAATCTGATGTGGTCAACACAATACCTCCCGCTATTTAATTTTTATTAATTTAAATACATACCTACATATTTACTAATCCTACAAACTATATTAAGTTCCTTTGCATATATCTATTGTTTTACATGATCCTTTTCGTTAAAGTGTACACAGTAAAAAATCGGTCCGTGTAAATTTTTTTAGTGTTAAAATTTTACTCTATCTAAAAATGTTAATTACACTAATTTTACCTGGACAATGTTGAAGCAACACTACTAAAAAGTAGTGTTATTAATATGACGTCATTTTGCGAAGTGTTGTTAAATTTTATCACAACACTAGCGTAGTGTTCATTTAGTGCTGCAAATACCACGTGATTAAATTCAACACTACCTGAGTGTTAATTTAGTGACTAGGGTAGTGTTATTTTAGTGCTGTATGTATCACGTGATTTAATTTAACGCTACCGTAGTGTTAAAGTAGTGTGTAAATAACACTAGTTCAGTGTTAAAACTTGCAAGTTAAGACTGGTTCACATTCTGGAGTATACGGAGCATTACAGCAGCAAGTGTGGTACTGTGTTTAAAGTGTTTTTAATTGTAAATTATCGCGAAGAAACATGAAATTTATTAAATTAAAACATAATTCCGTAACTGTTTGGGCAAAAACGCAAGAATGTTACGAAGAATATGAAAATTTAGGTAAGTTCTAGTGCCTAATTCAGTAAGTAAATACCATTATTAAGTCTGGTGTGTCAAAATACCAACATATGATTATCGAATAAGGACCAATGTAAATTAATTGATCTGTCTTTTATTTTATTATAAATATTGTTAACTTCAATTACAACCACATAATTTTCTCTCTTTATAAAAATATTATTTCAGTTATCCAGAAATTCCCGCAACTAGAAGGGGAGGAAATTACATTCATGTTTGACAATGCTATTATAGAAAAAACTGATCTGTTAGAACTAATTGAAAATACAACAACACCCCTTTTATTCGAAATAAAAACAAAAAATGACGACGGTAATACTCTGCTGCATAAAATGTATTTAAAGTTATACATTTTTATTATATTCTATTTTTTATTTATAGATAATAGTTCAAGTAGTACTTCATCATTTTCTTCATCTGATAATTCATTATTATCTGATACTGATATAGGAAGTCTGGAAGAATTAATATTTTTGAAGCCAAATGATCCCGAACCAAATATTTCATTAGAGGTATGCGAATACATTTAATAGTGTATGTGTATGATAATAATTGTTATTTGCTATATTAATTACTTTGTTATTTGGACTAATTTTTTTAAAATATAGCAAAATTTACTTAATTTATTAGAAATTACTACATACTGTATCTTAAATTTTAAGGAATATAAGAAGCGCCTTTTGAAACATGGCTGTGAAGATATTTTCGAATTTTATACTCAAAATAAAATATTAAATAATGAGAAAAGGAGAAAATTGGTAAACTGTACAGTTGATATAATGAAAAAGGAATATGGCAACGTACAAAGCACAATAAAAGCTCAGTTCGCGAATTTTATAATTCAACTATTTCCAAATTTAAAAGATCGGACAGGAAAAACTGGATATGTAAGTATCAGTGATTTTTGATTATAGGACTTTTTTAAAAAATATATAATTTTACACATTTTCTATATAGATGTAATGAAAAAAATGTATATTGTAGGAAGCATTTTTCAATCCAAAAAATGGCGGTGAAGGCTATTTAGCCTGGCGCTTTCGTACCATTTCAAGAAATTCAAAAGAGACGAAAAAGAGAAAACTTAGTACAGAACCCAGTAATTTAAAAAGAAAAATGATCTTTAACCCAAAACAGCATACTATTTGTACACCGGAGATGGAAAACGCAATTACTTTACTGAAACAAAATAACGATATAAGTCAAGAGACCTTATTTGAAAAAATGAAAGAAACCTTTCATTGGGCCTGGAAATATTAAACATATTTCCACGGTTTCTTGACACACCTGGCTTGGTTAGTAATTAATAATTAAATATTGTATATATTATTTAAATTTTGTATTTTAGATTGAGCAAGATTTTCGACTTATGTACCCGAATACTGAAAGTTTTGAGGATAAATTATTATTTAAAAGCAAACAAATTTTTCTAATATATAATACAACCGAAACAAAGAAGTGCCCAACTATCACCGGACAATGCTCTACAGATGAAGGTTTGGATTAATTATTTTCGTTTTATTTTTTACTGTTTTCTTACATATTTACTTTCAGGATGGGATACACTTACCAGAGCTATATTTGCTTTATTGCAAATGCTACCGGCCACTGCGAAAGGTCGCACTGGTAATAAAAGAGAAAGCATAAATTATACCAGAAAAAAAATCATAGTTTTCAAACCGGTAAAGTAATTAAAACAAATTAATAGCAAACATCCTAATTTTTTGTAAAATTTTAGATAAATGTTTCAAATACAGAAATTGTATCGAGTAAAGTTACAAACCAGCCTTTTTTAATAGCTGAAGGTCCAAGCATATCCAGCATAACGCAATACTTTATATGTGTAGACAATAAGTGCATTCCGTGTCCTCCTAACTGCACAAGTGGAAAAGCGATCGAATTACTTTTTATGGCACACTACGTCTTCCAGACCGAATATGATATTTCGCTATCTGCATTTTGGGCATTTATACAGCTTTATTTTTACAATATAAAAGAGAACATGGTATACACATCAAAATTACGCGAATTATTGTCCAGATTTTATGCACTGGATAATTCTCAATAAATCTGTGAGTAATTTTTTATTTAAGTTTTGATATTATGTACGAAATGTATAAGTGTTACATGTGCAGTGATTGTTTCTTAGAAACAAATGCAGTAATTAAGCACTTACGGCTTAATCATAATATGTTCGATAGTCCTTATTTAATTTTAAAATGTTGTATCGAAAGTTGTACAAAAAAATTTAATTCATTCAGTGGTTTTCGTAAACACCTTATAAAACATTCTCAACAATTATACAGTACTGTTTCTACAACTTTAAATCTTAATTTTAATGAAAACCAAATTAATGAACAAAATTTTATGCCTTTAGAAAATAATATATATGAGTACGAAGTTGACAAGAAATATTGTTAATAATTTTCCTGAACCTATCCATGGAACAATTGTTGGATTATCACATGATAATTTGGTTGCTAACTGTTTGTTCGGAATGATAGAATCATTCGTAGCTAATCATTGCTGTAGAATTTGTAAAATACAAAAAAATGATATACAATTCTCATATATGGAAGATAGCAATTTACTACGAAATGATTTGTCCTATGAAAATGATTGTGCAAACATAAGTATAAATAATCCTATTGTTTTTGGTATTAAACGAAGGAGCATACTAAATGATTTAAATTATTTCAAACTTTGCAACTGCCCATCTGTAGACATTATGCACGACTTACTAGAGGGTGTAGTTCAGCTTGAAATAAAATTATTTTTGAAATACCTCATTTACGAAAAAAAAATTACTAATATAGATTTTATAAATAACCGCATAAAACATTTTATATATGGAACTCAATTTTCTGACAAAAAATCAAGTCCTATAATAATTGATAAAATTGGAAATTCAATCGGTCAAAGTGCATCACAAACTTTTTATTTAATTACATATCTACCCCTTTTAATAGGAGATTTATTTGTAACAGACAGCGAAATACTGGAAAAGTGGAGAGTTTTAAGATTATTGCTGAAAATAATGAATATAGTGTTTGCCCCTATTATTTCGCCACCTATGATAGAGACACTTTGTAAATTAATAAAAGAACATCATCAGGCATTTAAATTACAGTATAAATCAAAATTAATTCCCAAGCACCATTTTATGGTGCATTATCCAACTGTAATTACAAAAATGGGGCCTTTGTGTAATCTTTGGTGTATTAGATTTGAGGCAAAGCATCAATATTTTAAAAGTATTGCGCATAATATTAAATGTTTTAAAAATATTGCCAAAACCTTAGCTCAAAAACATCTACAACATATATGGACCACTTGGAATACAAATACTTCTCTATTTGATGTTCACTGCGAAACTGGTCCATCAAAAGTAATCAGTTTAGAAACTTATTTACATAAAGATGAAATTATAAATCATATTGATCTTTATAGTTCTGATTTAAAAATTACTATATTAAAGTGGATTAAAGTTGGTTTCTTATACAAACAAAATTTTTTCGTTTGTTCGGGTTTTAATTTTAATACAAACTTACCGATTTTTGAAAAAATAGTTGACATATTTATTTTTGAATCGAACCCGATGCTAATTACAAATATTTTTGAAACTATAAATTTTGATGATCATTACCATGGTTATAAAATTATTAAATGTTCGAACAAATTAAATGTAGTAAACATTAAATCATTACTTTATAAAGAAACATATGAATCTAATCAAAATTGCATCTCGGCTACCGAATATATTTTACCAAAATTTACTTTTACATTTTAATGATATAATTACTGCACATGTATCTAAGCATAATGTGATTTTATTTTTTAAATTAAGAAAGACTAGTTGATTTTTGTTATATGTATTTTTCAGTATATTTATAATATATTTTCATATGTAACTTTAATATAATAGGTAAACACAAATACGTAATTATTAACAGAATGAAGACTGATTATTCTAGTCTGTATTTATGTAATGAGACTGATTTTTTTAAAGAATGTTTTCTTTTGTTCATTTATTTATGAAATAAAACAATTATTTATATATTTCTATATGTGTAGTTCTCATTCAATCCTATACAATCCTGTAATAAAATGAACACTAATTAAACACTACAATATAACCACACAAATTTTAAATAACACTATAATTACACTGCTATTTTATATTTGACACTAAATATTATGTTATTGTAACACTAATATGACACTACATTTCGAAAAATTAAACACTACAGTAACACTATATTTAACACTAAATATTATATGACATTTACACTAATACAACACTATTTTTTACACTGTAAGTGTCAGTTCAGTAACACTTTATTTTACACTACAACATAATGATAATTAACACTGCTGTAACACTTCTTTTTTACACTATTCAATAACACTTAATATAACACTACATCGTAGTGAAAAATGAACACTATAAATAGTGTCTATATAACACTAAACATTAACACTATTTGTAGTGTAAATTTAAACACTAAAAATAGTGTGGACCTAATGGGACACTAGCTAGTGTTGAAATAGTGTTATAAATTTCTTTGTGTGTAGTTGTACTAATATTTGACACTTTGATAAAATGTGCTTATTGACAGCTGTTTGATTTATATTGCTGTAAACTTAGCAAACTTAAATCAGATCATACTGTACATCTAATATTTATGTATGATGGAAATAGCTATTTATGTATTAAGGGCGAAATGATATAGATTTTGGCCCGCGCTGCAAGATTGAAGCCCGACGCGCAGCGGAGGGTTACAATGCACCTAGGGCCAAAATATATTTCGCCCGTAATATATACAATATTTTTTGCACATCCGGAGTAGTGTTACTTTATCACCGTGATCAAAGTGAAACAATGTTCTAATCAAATTTAGATCATAGTAGTCTATTTGACATATGTACGTTGTCACGGATAACAATGAAAACAAGCAAGTTAATGATAGATGTAATTATTTTAACTGGGCACGAAAAGCTACTTTCTCGCCCTCGGTCGAAAAAGAGTGTCATTTCGCCCTTAAAATAATGCTATTTGTCCGACTTTTACGCCCGGATGTGTAAAAATATATTATTTTTACAAACTTTAATTTTACTAGGTTCAATACTATTCCCTTAACACGGTTTCATTATTAATTTTAATGTAATTGTTCCTGACAGTGACATTTGTTTAATATGTCAAAATTGTTATTAAAATATTATGTTTTTGTTTAATGCATAGGCAAGGTGATGTACAAAAATAAATTATTTTATAATTTTATATTTAAAGTTATTTAAAATTATTTACTAAATGCTATTATCGTAGAATTGAAGATTGTACCATTATATTCAATTTTTAAAAGAAAAAGTTGCTGAAACATTATATTCATTGAATTTTTTACAAGAAAATTTGTTAAAGCTTGTATAAGAAGTGACACTTGCGGCTATCCGATATATACTAAAAACTACTGAGCTCTTCCTACATTAGTATAGAATGGGTATACAAAAATTCAAGATTTTCTGATTGATAGTATTTAACTAATCGTGTCCTCACAATCCACACACACATACAAATACATACATACACACACACACACACACACACACATACATACCTACAGACATCATTGTAAAAATGTTAAAATCGGATTCTGGGGACATCAAAACGTGCTTATTCACTAAAATCTCTATATGCGATAGCACGATCCTTATATCTCCCTTACCTAGGGTAGCGGGAGGTAAAAATACATTGTACAATGTAAATGATGAATAAAATATAAATAAATATATTATCACGGTATATTACTCATTTCTGGGTGTGCCAATCTGCTTAGTACGCAGATATCGATAATGATGGTCACAGATTCACTCTGTGCGGACCTTTACCAGGCGTCACCTCACGGGCACTCATTGTTGGCGTGGAGAGTACACCACAAGGGTCAGTTTTTTTGCCATTTAAATTTGAAGTAATAATTACCAATTAGGAAATTAAATCTCTACACGGTAAATAAAAACTTTGTTGTGATTACTAGAAATAAATTCCAGTAGCAAATTTTTTTTGTCAATATAGGACAAGCAAATATATTTGTTACAATTACCAAGGTAAATTTGCTGGTAAAAAATTGTTGTGGCAACAAATACAGTTTTGTTATATATAACAAAAGATATTTGTTAAGCGAACAAATAAAATAAGTTACCATTAAGAAGTATAAATTTGATATGCGAACAAATAAATTAAGTTACCATTAAGAAATATAAATTTGTTATTCGAACAAATAAAATAAGTTATCATTAATAACTATAAATTTGTTGTAGAAACTAATTCATTTTGATTGATATATAGAATGAGGTAGTAAGGTAAAAATTAAATTCATGCGTATTATATTATTTTTATTTATTTATAATTATAATCTATATACATGTAACAAATATTATATAAAACAATAAGATATGAAACAATAGTCACTTAAATTATATAGATTTATCAGTAATCTATACATACCTTCAAATTTCTCAATAAGACACTCTAATTGCCATTGTTTTAAAATATCTTTTACAAAATCATCCATTTTTATTGACGGGCACAAGAAATAACACTTTTAAAACACAATTTTCGACAGGCTAAATTTAACTGCGCAAGCAAATGCGACACGACGTAGTATAGTACAAGAACAGTGAATTATGCTGTATACTAGGGAATACCCTATCTACACAAAAGTTTTAGTTACTTGTACAAAGTATATGGCGGGAAAAGAAATAATTTGTAATCTTTACAAAATATAATGTCACAGGAAAAAAAAAATAAAATTTGTCCCAGTAACAGATGAAATATTTTTAATTTTTACAAAATGAATTTGTAATCGGAACAAAGTAACAAAATGACTGCTTAGTACTACTAATAATAATTGCTGCCATGACTAATATTTTGCAGCAAATAATACTTTTTATACAACAAAAATTGTTTAGTTTTGGAAACTTAAAATACAAAGTTCTTCGTATACACGGCAAAAACTTATTGTTGAAATAACAAAAAAAAAATGCAGCTAACTAAGTTTTGTCCGGAATATCAATGTAATTTTTTACCGTGTATATTTGTAATTACGGTAACAAATCTGACCTCATTAATAGAGACGGTGAATTAAAATCGACGAGCATCCTTGTATTATTCGGTTGGTAGATTCGAACAGGTGCCTCAAATCTGATCAAAATAGTCTTTAATGCTCCAACTTCGTTATGCAGTTCCTTCTTATTTCCAGTTGTTCTTCTTGCAATTCCGGGTAAATCCACTTGTTATTACATCCTGACAGCGTGACAGAAGAGGGCGCAACGCAAGCCAATGGAATTAGAATTATGAAGAGCAAGTAACAGACGGCTTTGATTTCCGACGAAGACCGCGTTACACTCGTACCGTGGTAACACCGGTAACGCGTTTACTTAAGCCTATTAGCAACGCCGTCGTGAACACTTCATGATGTATGTTTTAATCTTCAACTTGACATTAATGGCATATGTTGTTCAAGAATTATTTACTCCTATTCCCAAAAGCATATGAAATGTGGAAGAGGGATATAAACATATCAGAGGTTGTAGTTTTCGTTTTAAGTTTTCAAATAGTTGAAATCTCAAGGGTAATCATTCATGTATCTAAGTATCGTTATATTTTTATGTTTGCAGTATTGGTTTTGGATGAAGTATCCGAGTTATCGTTTCCCAATCGATTTGAGCTGATGCAGTCTCATTTTAGTTCTAGTAAAGCTAAATTCGCTGATACAAAAAAAAACCATCTATATTGTAGTTAAATTAACTAAATAAATTTCTTATTTTTAGCCTACTAATACGTTTCATTAAAATATCTAGCTGATTTATGCCCGGTTTCACCATTGCCGAATAAATTTACAAATAGTTATCTGACGAATAAATTTTATTCATCGGTTAGTCAAAGTTTCGTTTCACCAACTAAAATCGTTGAATAGCTAGTTATTCACGGAATATTATTTTTCTTTCCATTATTTTGCATTGAGTATACAGCTAACAAGTTCATCTCCCTGACAAAACTGTCATGTTCGCTGTCAACAAAAATAATTTTTTGATTTGTGTCATTGAAATCAAATGAAAATGAGTGAAAATATAAATAAGAAGAGGGAAAGAAGCAAAAAATTCCTTCATGAAGAAAAAAAAAATGTTTAAAAATTGTAGTGGAGAAATATTTGTATATTATAGAAAATAAGAAAACTGACGATGTGTTGTCACAAGAAAAAATTAAAGAATGGAATATTTTGGAACAAAAAAAATATCCTTCATAAAAGAACTGGCATATTTCTTTCATTTATTGGCTCCAGATGATGCTGAATCATATTTAGAATTTCTTAAACGCATTGTTTTGATAATCAGAATCGCATGCGAAAATCTACTTCGTCAAATTGATTATAAATTATGATCATGTGATTATAGGGATCATTCCTTTTTCGCCTGAATAACAATTTCTTCATCAGAAGATGCCAACAATGATGAAGATGAGATTCTAATATTGACGAAAATATAAATAACAACTAAAGATAACTTCATTTT
Organism: Ophonus ardosiacus; assembly: GCA_943142095.1. Classification (NCBI taxonomy): domain Eukaryota; kingdom Metazoa; phylum Arthropoda; class Insecta; order Coleoptera; family Carabidae; genus Ophonus; species Ophonus ardosiacus. The sequence continues at coordinate 9,220,524 of OW964838.1, read as the reverse complement.
TCATATTTATCTATTATCCGTTTCAGATTGGTACCTTTTGTAAATATTCTTCTGATCGCCACTGAACAATTATATTATAACACGCATAATAAAAATGTCAAATGTCAAACTATTCGTTGAATAAATATTTAACTGGGCAAAAATCTCCAGATAATTTAACTGACGATTTATTCGTCGAACAACTGCTAACTAACGTTGGTGGAAGAAAAATATTCTATTTTATTCGACGAATAACTTAACTGATTAATAAACTATTTATTCGTCAATGGTGAAACCGGGCATTAGTTAAATTTTCTAAATTTGTAATAACAAATTATAGTACAATTAAATACAACATTAGATGAAATGATTACATTTATATCGTAATAAGTATTGAACTAAATATAAATAAAGAAATTAACGAAATATGTATTTAAATTTTCTAATTCATTAGATAAATTACCGAAAATTTTAGAGCAAAAATAATAAAACCAAAATATAAATTAAAGTAATCATTTGCATATTTAAATTAACGATTTTTCATTTTTTTATTATCTATTTCGTATTAGTTAAAATGCTAAAATAAGATTTGTAAATTATACTAAATTATTAGACATGTTGCCTAATAAATAAAATCTAAATATAATTCGACAAAATCTCAATTCTTTTTTACCTCTCGCCTTAGCGAGAGGTATTGGAATCATGCTAAAAATCGCGTATCCAAATTTTAATGGATAAGACATTTTAAGGTCCCTATAATCCAATTATAATAATTATACGATGATGTCTGTGTGTGCGTGCGCGTGAGTGCGTATGTGTGTGTGTGTGCGTCAAGGTTTCTTAAATACTGTACCACGACATGTTTAACTGCAGTTTCCTCAATCTGACATTCCTGGGAAGAGCTGATTAGATTTTGGTAACAATTGGACAACCGGAAGTAACAATTTATTTAAAAAAAATCTACGAGATTCACTTACAACATATTATTTTGTATATCTATATTTCTCTATCTCTAACTCTATAGAAGATATAATAAAAACTTTAACAGCCCGATTCACAAAAAAGTTTAAACTAATCCTCATTTTTGGATTAGCGAATTCTACTCTAATTTTTACTGTTTGTAACTTAAAATATAGTCTAATCTATTCCTAGTATCTACCTTTATTGATAATATCATGAAAATTAAATTTTAATTACCGGAATAGAATAGAATTCACTAATCCAAAAATGAGGATTAGCTTAAACTTTTTTGTGAATCGGGCTGTAAATGTATCGGATTGAGATTTTTATATTTTTAACATTAGTAATAACAGAAATTTTCGAAAAATAATATTTAAAAGATTTTTTAAAGAAACTATTACTTCCGGTTGTTCAATTGTTACCAAAATCTAATCAGCTCTTCCCAGTAATGTCAGATTGAGGAAACCGCTGTTAAGATGTCTTAAGTCGTACATTGTTTGAGAATCACACACACACACACACACACACACACACATACACACATATATACACAAACAGACATCATTGTAAAAATGTTTTAATCAGATTCTAGGGACCTTAAAATGTGCCTATCCTCTAAAATCTGGATATGAGAGCGAGAGGTAAAAAGGGGTGACGATCGTTTCGTCCATCAATAATTTTTGTCATAAAAATAATGTGAAAACTATCGTTATCAATGTAGTGTTGAGTTGCCAACTTTGTGGTTGTCACTAATTTCCTTCAAAGGAGTGTTTGACTGGAGTGAAAGCGCATTTCCTTGTTGCAATTTGTAGTTAAGTCCAATACTGCAATGGAACAAATGAAGACAGCACAGAAGCAGACCGCACAATCCTATTTGCGTCTAGACGAGACGGGAAACTTTATCGAAGATTTTACTTGATGCTGAGTCTACTCGCCGCATCAATTCAATCGCGAATTTATTTCGTTTTCCCAACATTTGTACGTGCATGCTTCCAACCACTTTCTCAAACTCTTTCTAGGATAATAGTTTATTTATTTCACACATCAGTGAACGGGGAAATAACCTACGGTTACGGTATTGATCCTTACCGCGTTCGTAGTTCGTAGCAAGCAGTAAATTGGGTTAATTAATTAGAAATCTTCACACAAAAAGACAATGAAAAAGGTTTGAAAAGAAAACCGAAAAAGAATGAATTTCAGAAATTTAATTTTTGCTTTACAATGGGGTAAATAAGTGCACGTCGTATTATGAAGTAATAAAATGGCGGACGTTTGAAATATTGTTTAAAATAAACCAAGAGTATGAAATTTTGTTTTATTGGTTGTATTGTTCATGTATGGCTATATAATAGTAATTTAAGCAGCAAGAGTGTAAACACAAGTTTTATCACATGTGGTCAAGTATTATTAAAATTATTGACCAAATGTCATAAAGCTGTTTACACTTGAGTTTCATACAAGATTTTTTATATGACCTTAAATAACATACTTGAAACAAATGACAGACGAACAGACGATAATTTGAACACACCAAATACCGAGTTCATATATGACAGATAACATCTAAAGTTGAATACTGCAGTACTCAGTCAGTATTACCAACATTAATGTACAGAAAAAATGAAATGTGGGTAAGACAACTTATTGGTGGTAGCTGTGTAATGTGTAAAGTAAAAAAAAAAATCGTTTGTTTTACACACTGCACTTTAGACATCGGAGTATAAAATAGTTATTTATGAAACAAGTGTATAAAGTAGTACTTTTTTTAGTCGAGTGCGATGATTAGCACGAGCTAAAAAATACTATTTACACACGATTTGCATTCAATTTGTTTTCCTACAAACAAAATGTTAGTACTATTTTTCATAATACTGAGTTTCGTTGGGAAAGCCTTCAACACCCGAAATTTAATATAATATATCATAGCATTGGTTACGTCTGTTAAACATCTACTGATAGATGACTGACTCATGGGAAAATATGAATCATGTCCCACACTTTTTCGATAATTTCCTTGTGCAAAGAAATAAAGACATGCGAGTATTTTTAAATGCTCCGGAAATATTTGTGGCCTTCTAAGTTGCCGTAAGTATAGAGCAAGTTCGATGGTAAAGTCGTTAGCTAATTCTAGTGATAATCTGAAAATACCACTAAATGTTTTTTCTGGTATCGTTAACGGATTACTAGAATCACGAAGTTGTCGTTCTAACCTTTGTATCTGAAATATTTAAGTTCCAATATTTAAATTACAAGAAAAATATTGATTATTATTTTACCTCTGTTCTTCGTTCTCAATTGCTTCCAAAAGTAAAACAAAATCTATATTTGCCATATTTATTCAAAATATACTTAACTTTAAAATATAACAATGTTGCACTCAGGCGACAAGTTTTAGTTATCGTCTGTTTAGCAATCAGCAATAACAATTCTTGTTGTAATAACAAGGTAATAGAGGTCACAAGAATTAGGAGATAGCCAAAATAACAATATTATTATCAAGCGTAACAATATTGCTCAGCAGACAATTGCTAACAAACATCAATGATTACGTGAATACAAATTCATTATTGTATTGTAATATTAACAATATTGTTACATATAACAATTGTTATTCGCTTAACAAGGCTCACAGGAATAAGGCTGAATATCTAAATTTTTTGCCCGATCTATTTTTGAGTGTACGAGTATCACATTATGCAAAATTCTTCTTCTATTTTCACTTTTGTTTATTCCATAAATTCTGACTAATCTCTTATTTAGAGCCTCCAATAATGAAACTCCAGAATCGTCGCGAGTTCGATCGAATGCAATGTAATCAAAGACTGGTACGTTTGCATCGGGAGATTGGTACCTTAGCAGAACGGTAAATTCTTCCACCAGAGCCTTCGGGTGCGGTTACCGCTGCACTCGGGGTAATCCGCCCTCGCCGAAGCCGTAAATCCGGAGAAATAACCCCAGCAAGCGCACGTACCATGTCAATCAGACTAGTTTATTTCCCGAGTCGCAGAAAACTCAACGGAACCAAATAGAGTAGGGATAGGGTTATACACTGATAAATATATCATGAGCAAGACAGATTTAGATTCGGAAAGATGAGATGATTTGCCAGACCAAATTTTAATAAATAAATGTGCGGGGTTTTCAAGAAACCAGCTAGGATTATTATAAATATAAAGCCGCCTCGGTGGCCGAGCGCGTTGTGGCAATGTGTCTCTGGCAGCACACGAAGCGACCTTCACCGCTCGGACCCTGAGGTCGTGGGTTCGATTACCACCAGGACCTTGGATGTTTATGTCTGTCTTTAATACTTTATATGATTTATATGTATGTAATGTAAAAAACTGTAATGATAAAGTATTTGGGGCTATAACTAATATATAGTTGAAAAAGACGACAAAAATATTATTATTATAATGAATGAAGATACACCCAAGTGTGAAGTTGAATTATTAAGGATGAAGGAAGGTTAAAAAAAAAGAAAAACCCCCGAAGTCTTGTTCACACTGTTCTTTAATTAAAACGTGGACCGGTTTCGGTTACTTAGTAACCAGCCTCAGCACCGATTTTTGACTACAATCAAATCAAAGCAATATTAGAGCCACACGACACAATTTACAAATAAAAAAATATTCAAAAACACAAACATATTATTAAAAAAAGTTCTATTAATTCATAGTTAAATTAAATTGTTGAATTGTAAAAGTGTAACATACTATTAGTACAAATTGTAAAATATAAAATTCAACACATTGATAGACAGGCTACTGAGCAGACAACTATTAAAAGAAAATTTGTTCAAAAATTTGTAAAAAATAATTTTGAATGTTTTTTTGCGGTTCCTTGTACAGTTTCCCTCGTGCAGTAGTAGTGTTACACTTTTGCAGTTTTCAAGTGTAAGTATTAATTATGGTTTATTATTTTATATATTCTTATTTATTTAATTATTTATTTTTTATAATTACATTTAATGTTTTTGAATTTTTTATTTTACAATTTGTGCTAATAGAATGTTACACTTTTTTATAATTCAACAATTTAATTTAACAATGAATTAATGTAACTTTTTTTAATAATATGTTTGTGTTTTTGAATATTTTTTTAATTGTAAATTGTGTTGTGTGGTTATAATATTGCTTTGATTTGATTGTAGTCAAAAACCGGTGCTGAGGATGGTTACTAAGTAACCGAAACCGGTCCTCGTTTTAATTAAAGAACAGTGTGAACTAGACTTTGGGGGGGTTTTCTTTTTTTAAAACCTTCCTTCATCCTTAATATATTATTATTATTATTATTATTATTATTATTATTATTATTATTATTATTATTATTATTATAAATATAAAAGCTTGTGATAATAATCTGCCTCGAGAGTCCGTAAGGTAGCGCCATGTACTTCTACGGTTCAGATATTGAAGAAATCTTTGAATAAAATGCAGATTCAACAATAACATGTTATATAAGTTTTCTGTAAAAATTTGAATGGACGATACTGCGATTTAAGGAAAGTACGAGGTGTTGTAATTAAATAAAAAAGATTGATCTTAGAACGTTCAAAATGTATAAAATTACACAAAACAAATATTGCCACCTTCAATGTACTCTCTTCCCCGAACCCTACACCGCCCGGTGCGAATATTCCTTACATTTTTACAATTTTTCGATTTCAAATAAAATTTAATATGTATCTCGGCACTAATAATAATAGAACAGTTCTGCAGGCCTTATAGGCCCATGGCTTTTTTACATATTTCCTTCCATTCCAATCTATTTAGAGTCTTTATTTCCCAGTCTTTTATATTAAGTCTATTTAAGACTTTAAATATGGAGTCACACCACTTTCCCTTAGGACGTCCTATTCTCTTCTTTATTCCTGTCCTTCCTTTGAAAACCTTCTTCACTATTTTGTCCTCTGGTAGCCGCATTATATGTCCCAACCATCTTAGTCTTTTAGCTTTAATTAAACCGGTTATTGCACTGTCACCATATAAATGCATCACTTCCGCATTTGTCCGTCTTCTCATGAACATTTATTCTTTTTTTCCACCAATATTTTCCTTAACGTTTTTCTTTCACACACCTCCAATTTTACAATGTCACTTTGTTTTAATGCCCACAGTTCACACCCATACATTACTGTCGGTCTTATCACTGTCTTGTAAACCCTCACTTTGTTGTCTATGATATATATTTAGTTAGCCTAGTGCTAATTTCCACACTCTCTTCACAATTGTTGGTTAAAGTCACTCCCAGATAAATGAAGCACTTAACCTCTTCAAATTAAAAATCTTCCCATTTTCACTTTTCACTACTAAAATTCCTAAGTCCCTTTGTTTTGTTTTGTCTATTCTCATATATTTTGTCTTGTTTTCATTTATTTTTAATTCCACTTCATCCGCTGTTCTTTCTAATTTCTTAACCACCTCCTGTAGTTCTTGCCTTGACCTTGTTAATATCGCTATATCGTCCTCGTAGGCTAATATTTGATGTTTCTTCCCGTATAAGTTTCCTGAGCTATAAATCTTTGCTTTCCTTATGACCCATTCCAGAACCACATTGAAAAAATCTCGGCACTGAAGTTATTTTTTATCACTCATATGGTTTATGTTCCTCGGCAAATAAATTCCACATTCGTGATAAAAAATGTACAGCACATGTAGACATCGGTAATGATGACAATATATTTTACCGTGTGGGCGCTTACCAGGCGTCACCTCACTGGCACTCATAGCTGGTGTGGAGAGTGCGCCACAGGGGTCACTTTTGTGCCATTTAAAATTGGAAATATTTGGCGTCTGTTGGGATCAAACCCGGTTCCCCCAGGTTCGCGATTAGACACTCAGGCACGCGGCTTCGGGACCCCATAAAAAATAGAACTTCAGTGCCTTGATACGTAAATAACTATTTAATTTTCTAATAGCACACAAATGACATCTGTTGTGATCTCTCCACTAGAGCTGGTAAGGTTTCCGAGGTAGCGCCTGGTATACGCCTTCAACGATACAGATTTATTAAATCAACGAATAAACTTAGCGTACTCATTAAACACACTTTTGTCTTCGAAGAATCTTATAATAAAACGCTTTCCGCAACAACACATTATCAAATTCTTGTGCACCGTAACGAGATAAAACTGCGAATATTAACTTTCCCTGCGTATATTACTCTACAGAGAAAATATAATCATCTTCTCGGCGTTTAACCCTTCTTGTTATCATTAGCACAACAGGGCTGTTTTTAATTAAACAGCCCTTTATCTCGTCACCTTGGTACGGAGACACAGCTATCAGCCTCGTCTGTCTTGGATCTAAATGATTGTGAAGTGAGGAGAACCCCGAGCGACACCTGAGCGATCGAAGAGCCGCTGTGATTGATCTAGCCTAGCTCCTTGGTACAGTCGGGCCATCAAAAGACAAGGGATTGGATATTGTAATTAAATAATTTGTACGGGTTAATTAAATGGAACCCACACAAGATATTAAGATATTCTCAGCTAGATGAAGGTGTTTATGTCGTAATAAATATAAGAGAGAGGATTTAAATGCGCACCTAAAACAGAGAGAGCTGAACTACACTCACAATCTGCTAATTAGTAATTTCATTGGAATTTTTTAAATTAAAGCATTCATTATTTAGAAAAAAATGCCGTATAATAATTAAATACCCGGACAAAAGGGCGTATAAACGAAACAAATTCATGAAGCACGGAAAATACTTTGCGAAAATCTAATCATTTATACACCCTGGGTGACAATGGTAAAAAATCTGATGTGGCCAACACAAAACCTCCCGCTGTTTAATTCTTACATACATACATAAAATCACGCGTTTCCCACTTAGTGGGTTAGCAAAAACCCGGAAACAATAGTAACAATAAGAAAAAAGATAAGAGTAAGAGCTCAGCTGACTCACTTCACTCTTTAACAACATTCTTCTTTCGCCTTGTCCACAATCATCATAGCATTCACGTTCTTATTGAGAGCTGTTTGATATATAATGCTGCAAACATCAAACTTAAATCGAATTATCCTGTATATATATTATTTTTACAAACCTTAATTTCATTACAATTCTTCTTAACACGGTTTCATTATTAATTTTAATATAATTGCTTCGTGACAGTGACATTTGTTTAAATATGTCAAATTTGTTATTACAGTATTGTTTTTGTTTGACGCAGAGGCAAAGTGATGTACAAAAATAAATTATTTTATATTTCAATATTTAAAGTTATTTACTAAATGCTTATCGTAGAATTGAAGATTGTGCCATTATATTTAATTTGTATTGATAAAAGTTGCTAAAAAATTATATTCAATGAATTTTTTACAAGAAAAACTGTTAAAAGCTTGTATAAATGATACTTCCGGTTATCCGACATACACTAAAAACTAATGAGCTCTTCTCACATTAGTATAGAATGAGTATACAAAATTTCAAAATTTTCTGATTGATAGTATTTGAGTAATCGTGTCCACACGATCCACGCACACACACACACACACACACACACACACACACGCACACACACATACACACATACATACCTACAGACATCATTGTAAAAATGATAAAATCGGATTCTGGGGATATCAAAACGTGCTTATTCCCTAAAATCTCTATAAATGATTTTTAGAACGATCCCTATACCTCCCTTACCTAGGGTAGCGGGAGGTAAAAAATGTTATTTGCAAACATATCGCATTCTATTTGACGAATAGATGGATTGTGATTATTGTTAAATTTTTATTTTTTACTAGCCTAACCAACGTTAATAACTTTGCTTAATTTTCAGAAAAAAAATGAATAAAAAATTGTGGAAAGACCCCATTGTTACCACTACAAAAAATATCAATTGTATTTATGGTCTTGAGAAACTGGCGAATCAAGGTTCGAGAAATAACAGAGGCTGGCCAGTAAATTAGGAATGCTTTAATATAGTGACGTATTGCTGACAAATAAGTCTCCTCGTTCTCATATTACATTGGTTGGTTTGCTAATGACCAAGTTAAAATTGCGGTCCGCTGAACCTCATCTAATAATTTAATTACGAAACGGTTCCTAATTATTGGTACAGGTCTGAAATTGGATACTATGACAAATGAACAACACGTGTGTTTCGAGCGTCATATAAAATTAATAGTACAGCTGACAAATGATTTCACGTGACAATTTAGAGAGCGAAAATATATGTACGGTGCTGATATGAATACTCGTATCATAGGAAATCTTGCAGTGAGCCTGCTTCAATTTCTGTTTCGATCTGTTTGTACGGAATCAAAATTAATTATACCAAATGACACCCGAAATGAGTAGCGACACCTGGGCGCATTACGTTATTAGTAAAATTCACAAAATAGGACCATATATTTTGGTATATCCTCTGTTAAAGATAATAATGTAACTGTATTTCACCATGTACTTTATATTTCTAAATTTTAATAACGTGTTCATAACCAAATTAGTAAGGATTCTTTTCTAATCTTTGATGTTTGATCCGTTTTCGATCATAAAAGACTAGTTACTTACATTACACGTGCGGCAGGTGTTATTTTACAACGCGAGTTTTTATATTAGCCGAGATATCTATTAAAATAAGTATTTTCTATAAATTTTCCTTGTTAACTTTAAGCCATTGTTGTCATCAAGCTAGCTGCATTAAGATTCACTATTAAATACCTTGTTCAATTAATTAAAGACTTTAATTCATGTACAGAGTTAAATATTCATGCTTTTTTGAGAGGTGGGGACTTAAACCAAGAATTTGCAATTTGATTATTTGATTTATTTAAAAATGTCTATGCTGAAAGGAAATTAAGGTTAGACAGATTAGTTTCTACATATATCTAGTTCTAGTTCTTTAAAAGATTACATGAATGATTTGAATGTTACGTACCCTTTTCGGCATTCTTTATTAAAATTAATTTTAGACATTTGAAGTAAAATAAATAAATAATTCTCATCAATCATTCAACAAAGTTTATAATTTGAAAATTTTGACATTGCCGACTGAGAATTATTATTTGCTAATACTAACATATGGCGTTGAAAGATTTAATTAAATTCAGTTTTATTTATTTATTTATTTATTATAACAATGAATTGCGGTAACTAGCGTTTTTATAGGTACTCTTTATTATTTTAGCTTTATTTATTAATGGCCTCTTAAAATTTAAAAATGTGGGTGTTTATTACTTTATTCGGTGTGGTAAAGTCAGCGCATATATAAAATCGCAACTACAATAGATATTAACGATGTGTGATTGTTATGTTTACAGTTCAGGAGGACAAAAATATATTTTTACTTTCCTGAAGTGTAATGGGAACTTTACAATTGTATACACAGCAAGTGTAACCTACATTTTACGCTTACTGTGTTGTAACTTGTCTAACTATGCGGTAAAATAATCAAAATACACTGGACGTTTATGGGCATTTAGAAAAGAAATCATCTTTACTATAATAAAGTTCATGTAAAGAAGTACTACCTACATAAGTTATTTTTTTACTTTAACATTTCCTATATTTAAAATTAATATATATAAACAAAATCACGGCAGCGACATCTGTCATTATTGTAAAAATCCGCCGTTACCGGCATAGTCACCGATCGATATACCTGTCAAATACGCGAGGCGAACATTGCTGAAATGTCAAATATCGACACGTACCTATTATTTATTACGAAGAAAACATGAGCAAATAAATATATTATCAGTCATAAACAACGTCTATTATTACAAATAAATTTTCGCTAGAAGAAGTACTTTAATGAAGGTAAGTAAAATCAAATTTGGAAATTGACTTAACCCCAGTATTTTAAACTAACCCTTTTCAGAAGTACAACCTATCTCATTAAAAAAAGTGATTTTCATTATCGTCGGCCAAAAAATTTGATACAATTCTCGTGCGTGAAGTATTTTACAGCGCTCCAGCTAATAAGGCACTCGCCTTAAGGGCTCGTGCCTCAAACAAAGCTGTCGCGTTGTGAAATACAACTTACACGCACTCGAATGTAAATAACTATTTCCTTGGTAACTCATATCTATATATGTGCCTCAATGCATCCACCCGATATTGCGTTCTCATTTGGCGAAGCCTTTCCTTTCGATTATATCGTCTCTTCTTCCTCGGAGTAGGCGTTCGAATTTGTTAATTAAACTCATTACTAATACCCGAGTCTGCGTATCGCTTCACCACAAGACTTGTGGTAATTGCGCACCAAGTCCGTGACTGCGCCGTTGTAATTACTGTTATTTTCAACTTGGTCGCATAGTTTTAAGCCCCAACTTCCATGTTTGATGTGTGGCAACATCCCTACCAGAAACACTCACTTCTGTGGTAGTTTGACATACGTTACCAAAAATGAGGGATTCCACCATATTTTTTTTTATAATTTCATCTGAAAATATTAGGAAAACTAAGACTATTGATGTAAATCCGGCGAAAAAATTCCTATTAATAAGCGAGTTATGGTCTTCCGAATTTTGAAAAGATTGACGTGACGTCACGCTTATGTGTTTTTTTATCATAAAGTTTTCATCATGGACCTAAATGTTCTTCAAATATATGCTATTTTAAGTTATATTTACATAAAATAAATGAATATTATAATACTGTATAAGTCTACATACTTTATAATTACAGGTGTATTTAAATTATTAAGTTTAATGCAAGAAATTTATGTTAAAATAAAAACTGCTTGGAAACTGCAGTACAGGAATGTTAGCCCCTCGTCGTCAATCAAAATATTATATATAGATTTCATATTGATGTCGAAGCGCTATAACAAAAAACCCCTTATTTCCGAAATATCTCAATTATACCATTTCATTTTTTACCTCCCGCTACCCTTGGTAAGGGAGGTATAGGGAGCACGATTACATATCGAGATTTTAGTAAATGACCACGTTTTAAGGTCCCTAGAATCCAATTTTAACATTTTCACCATGATGTCTGTATGTGTGTATGTGTGTGTGTATGTGTAGGGATTTTGTCTTCACTTTAACTCAAATACTATTATTCAGAAAATTCTGAAACCTTGTATTTCCATCCCGTTCTAGTATGAAAAGAAGCCATTGGATTTTGGTGTAAATCGGATAACCGGAAATGGCACTTTACCTGAAGCTCATAATGGTTTTTCTTCAAAAAATACCATTAAATGCCATTTTTTCGCATTTTATGTCTTATGAAAATTAAAGTTTATTGAATTTTCTACAGGAATACATTAATACTTTTTACCTCCCGCTACCCTTGGTAAGGGAGGTATAGGGATCGTGCTAAAAATCTCATATCGAGATTTTAGTAAATGACCAAGTTTTAAGTTCCCTAGAATCCATTTTTAACATTTTCACGATGATGTCTGTATGTGTGTATGTGTGTATGTGTGTGTGTATGTGTGTATGTATGTGTGTATGTGTAGGGATTTTGTCTTCACTCTAACTCAAATACTATCATTCAGAAAATTTTGAAACCTTGTATTTCCATCCCATTCTAATATGAATAGAAGCCATTAGATTTTGGTGTAAATCGGATAACCGGAAATGACACTTTACCTGAAGCTCATAATGGTTTTTCTTCAAAAAATACCATTAAATGCCATTTTTTCGCATTTTATGTCTTATGAAAATTAAAGATTATTAAATTTTCTACTGGAATACATTAATACTTTTTCTATATAATTTACACATAAATTTAAAAATAATTTTTTTTATTAGTCGCGAAGCCTAAGACACAATAATTCGTTTGTTACACAGTTCATATTTCAAATGAATGTAACTGACAGTTAATGTCACTGTCAAAAAACTAATCACTTCAAATTAATAATAGTGACATTTTAAAAAGAAAATAGTAAATAAAGCAATAGTTTTCTGCAATGGAACAGTTTGCAGCGGTAGTAAATACGTAAGTATGTATTTAAATTAATAAAAATTCAATAGCGGGAGGTTTTGTGTTGGCCACATCAGATTTTTCTATATACTTTACAGATAAATATAAAAATAATTTTTTTTACAAGTCCCGAAGCCTAAGAAAAACACAATTCCTTTGTTACACAGTTCATATTTCAAATGAATGTAACTGACAGTAACTGTCGCTGTCAAAAAACTAATCACTTCAAATTAATAATAGTGACATTTTAAAAAGAAAATAGTAAATAAAGCAATAGTTTTATGCAATGGAATAGTTTGCAGCGTTAATAAATTCGTAAGTATGTATTAAATTAATAAAAATTAAATAGCGGGAGGTTTTGTGTTGGCCACATCAGATTTTTTTATTAATATTCGTTATTCAGCATATACATTCGTATTTTTTTACTATTTTCCTGTAATTCGATTGAGCTGGAATCCCCTATTGGAGGTTAGCTACTGATTTATTTATCACAATAATATGAATTAGAAAACAGGAAACATAATATTGATAAGGAGTAGCTATATTTGATAGTTCTATTATTATACTTTGACAGCAGTCCGGGTAGTTGTAACAGCCATTTTCTTACCCCTGATTTAATTAAAAAAATTCTTTTCCTCTTTTTATCATTTTACCTGACATATTTTTTAATAAATTTTAAAAACTGTCTGACCGTGGATTAGACGTCCACAATATTCTGCTTTCCATACGAGACCAGGAGAACGTGGATATTGTACTGTTAATTTAAATGAACGTTTAATTGCATTGTTGTTATTACATGTAGTGGAGACGAGGTAATAGAGGATAATTTTGTGATGAAAACCAGCGTTAGGTTTCCGAATTGTGTTGTAAGTTGTAGTTTAATTTGGGCAGACATATATGAAAATACAAATACTACATGTTCTATTTACGTGTATACACAAATATGTTGTGAAGCAAATTTAGATAATTATCTTGGCATTTTAATGCACTCGGTTTCTATACGGGAACGGAATAACAAGTAGATGAATAATAAAACGGGAAATATTGCTTGTAATTTGTTTGAGGTACGATAATATAATTATTAAGAACCACTGCAGAATTTAAGCAGAAATGAACATAATTATTTTTCAACTTCCCGCCTATTTAAGCTTTGTAAATATACCGATAGAGGGCCACATAAGTCAAAAAAGTGGGGTGCGGTGTACATGGAACAATAGTGTAACGTGCGCGCATGCCGACGCCACTGGGTGGGCATGTCTGAACTCTGAACGTGTCGCGTGCGCAACCTTGTAATTAAAAGCTTCGCGACAGCGATGACGTAAAAGTAGCGCGGCTGCCTGCGGCGTGGTGCGACTTTGTACTAGAACATTTCTAAAACTAGCTAGCTAACAAGTATTTAACTTGAAACCGGTCTGGTCGCGAACCTGGGGGAACCGGGTTCGATCCCGACAGACGCCAAATATTTCCAATTTTAAATGGCACAAAAGTGACCCCTGTGGTGCACTCTCCACACCAGCTATGAGTGCCCGTGAGGTGACGCCTGGTAAGCGCCCACACGGAAAAACATATCGTCATCATTACCGATGTCTACATGTGTTGTAGATACTGGCACACCCAGAAATGGGTAATATGCCGTGATGATATATTTATTTAATTTATTTAAAATCGGTTTGGGAGCAAGTACTAAATTTGAAAAATTGGTTTTTGGACGAAAACCAGTTAAAATAACGAGATTTCGTAACACGAAGATCTGGCTAAGACAACACCAACTGCTCTAAATTGTGCTATTTTCTGGAAGCATACAATTTAGCTAAGTCACTTTACCAGTGCTTGTTTTCCGAACGATTTTCCACTGGCATGAAGAAGAGAAGCCGGAGAAAATGCCTCCTCGCCATCTTAGTTAATATTCACTTTAATATATAAGAAGTGATGAATATTTGTATGTATAATACGTATTTTTTATAACTACATGTATATATGGTTCGAATACAATAAATAAATAAATAAATAATAAATGTCTTTAATAAATATTTTTTGCTGTTAAACTCAGAACAGAATTTCCAGAATTAATGGTCTGAATTTGAGTGCCTATATGGCATTGCAATTTTGTTTTATCTTACGAGTATAGTATCGACATTTATTTACATATTTGCTTTAGCTAAGCTTCGTTCACAAATTACTTCATACTATTTGGTAATCATTTACCAAGCATATGTACATACGTTTTGTCACCATAATTAAGTGCACAGTTTTTCTATTCAAGTAACTTAAAAGGCCCTTTATAAAAGGCCTTACTGAAGTCTATTAAAAGTATCAAGTTTTACGCAAAGACAATATTTTTAGTTTTATTAATAATAGCAGAGTTATTTTAACTATTAATTAACTTTTTTTGAGAGCAACATTATATTACATTCATAATTTTAATATTTTCACATTTTATTTCAATGCTATTTATTTAATATATCAATTTAATACACCGTATATGATCGATTCTATTGATTTTTTTACCAAACCGCTCTTCAAACATACAGTTTGATCCACTGCGCTCAAATTTGTAACATATTCATTGATTTTTTACTGCCACTCATTGCTCATTAAAATACTGTCATACTCAAGTACCGTTCATTAAAAAACAATTTGATTTACTGCGCATGATCATTATTATTGATTTTTCGATCGAGCAATCTTACACATTCCAAACCATACCTGTCGGTGCAAAGTTTTTACCATGTGTAATTTATATGAGTATTTGGGGGCATATAAAAAACAGGCCCCCAAAAGAAGGCGTCTGCACTGGAAAATCTAAAGAATTTGAAGGACTGTGTGGGTGGATTTTACATATGGTGCCACCTGCCATAAAAAATTTAGAACATTGAAATTAAAACTTTTAATTAGTTCTACTAGATGGCATTAGCAGTATTAATTTTTGTAAATATATACCATGATGTGAACTCTTTATTTATTTTAAATATTAATTAACTTATTTTGAATGCAAAATTATATTGTATTCATAATTTTAATATTTCCACATATTATTTATTTAATATATCAATTTAATAAACCGTATATGATCGATTTTATTCATTTTTTACTAAATCGTTCTTCAAAAATACTCGTACAATTTGATCCACTGCGCTCAATATTTTGTGACATATTTATTGATTTTTTACTGCCACTCATCGCTCATTAAAATACTGTCATACTCAAGTACCGTTCATTAAAAAACAATTCGATTTACTGCGCATGATCAATATTATTGATTTTTCGATTGAACAATCTTATACATTCCAAACCATACCTGTCGGTGCAAAGTTTTTATCATGTGTAATTTATATGAGTATTTGGGGGCATATAAAAAACAGGCCCCCTAAAGAAGGCGTCTGCACTGGAAAATCTAAAGAATTTGAAGGACTGTGTGGGTGGATTTTACATATGGTGCCACCTGCCATAAAAAATTTAAAATATGACATTGAAATTAAAACTTTTAATTAGTTCTACTAGATGGCATTAGTAGTATTAATTTTTGTAAATATATACCATGATGTGAACTCTTTATTTATTTTGGGTAACCGGTTTTGAAAAAAAGGATTCGGATTCGAATTCAGCTCTTTTAAAATTTAAAATAACGGTTCGGGTTCAGGTTCAGGTTATAAAAACTGTAATGAAACATCTCCCACATCGGATGTAATATACAATTTCTTAATTATTATTTGTATAGTAAACTTTTGGTTTAATTAGTAATATTTCTTTGATTTTTACACTTCACCAAAATAAATAAAAGCTACAATAGTAACGATTATCTTGCGACTGTCACAATGTGATATATTCAGGGCATCGAACCCGCCAAATCTGGGTTCGGTTTAGGTTCAGGTTAATTTGTTTTTTGAAAGATGGGTTCGGGTGCGGTTCTGGTTCAAGCATTATTAAAATTTGCGGTTTTGTTCGCGGTTCACGTTTGAAATAATGTAAAATGAGAGCCAGAATTTACGCAAAACGCAACAAAAAACGAACACAATTTTCACGAAAAGTCAGCCCAGACAGCAACGCAGACGCCTAAGACGTTGATTATCGGCTGTATTTACTTTTCGAACTAAAAATTAACCTTAACCGGAGTTGAACCCCGAACCTGAATTTTAATATTCGGTTCGGTTTCGACTCAGGTTCAATTAAAAATATATCTGAGGTTCGGTTCTCGGTTTGGGTTCCTTAAAATGTTACGGTTTGGTTCCGGTTTTGGTTCGGTTCAGGTTCGGGTTCGATGCCCTGGATATATTAACAATACTGGGCTCATATTTTGTATTTACACTTATGCTCTAAAATTATTTGGGCAGAAAACTATAGTTAAATGAAAAATTTTACTATTATAAATATTTCTTACAAAACAAAAATAGACAGCCGGTATTAAAAAAACTTCAATGTTGAAGGAAACGTATAAAAGAATATACAAATTATTTATATTTGAGAATAAAAACACAAACAAGAATTATTTATTCTTTTTCAGTCATGCAAGAACGCAAGGACCTTACCGCAGCAAGAAATTTAGAGGCATATTGCAGCAACTCATTGGCATTAAAGTAACTTATTACTTAAACGAACTATGTTCTGACAAACTAATATATGAACATAGTTGCGTGTCTTCCGATAACATCGTTACATGGCGTGTTGCGAACTAGTTTTCCTACTTAAAACACGCACACAACTTAAAATAAGTCGTTACCGAACGAATGAACGAACGAACGAACGATGCATATTACGTAGACGCTAAGTAGGTTCACAAACTTTAAGTAGCACTAGAAGATTACGCGAAGTATGCTAAATTTTTGGAGTTAATTTGCAATTTATGAATATTTATTTTTCAAATGGGAATAATTAAAAGCGCTTCGGCGTATTATCAGCCGTACCTTTAAAATATTCTTTGAGGTAGACGATATATTACTGACTGATTTAAATGATCAATACTTGGCAAATTATTTGAAGAACTTGCCGAGAAAAATGTGCGTGAAAATAACTTAACTTTTGCACTTTTTCACCAATTTTGGTTTATTGAAATACTGCATCTTAAAAATTTATCAACGTAATTTATATACAGGGTGTAAATTTGAAAACAGGTCATAGGGCTATAGCATAGAAAAACAGTTTTTTGGACGCCAAAAGTTTCTATATTAATTTATTGAAAACATAATTAGTGCATATTATAAAGAAAAAAATTACGAATTTGTTTCATATAAAGCCAGAAAATAATTTTAAAAATTTGCACAATTAAGAAAAAATATCAATAGCCGTGAAACTGACAGAAACAAAACAAAACAATTGTTGACTTTAAACGCTCATTAATAAACGTTTCTTACACTTTATTTGTTAAATTATTATTATTTTCGTTTTATTAAGAAGAAATCAAGAACAATTTGACTCATGAAGAAAAATTACAAATTATTAATGCTGCGCCTGCGCCACTCGCGCAATTATGACAAATTTTCGCACCGCATCTATGAAAATGTACGACGATGACAACAAAGTTCCTGCAGAAAAGAGCGACGAAATACTAATTGGACTTATTCAACAAATTGTTTACCTTTTTTTTTTATCTTATATAAATATAATGTATTGCAATTGCACCTATAAAAGTTAGATTATACGAAATGTTAAATATAAAATTCTGAATTTTAATTTACTGCATAAACGACGTTATTTTAGTTTAGTTTCTTAATTTAGTAGCTTAATTTAATTTCATAATTTATATGCTGCATAAACCCAGCATAAATGATTTTAATTTGTTCCCTTGTAGTTTGCAGTTTTTCTTGTTTCTTATAACTTATTTCTTATTACATGTAGATCATCTTTAGTTTGTAAATACCTATTACAATAAATAATAATTGTTTCTGATATAAATATCCTATTTTTTACTTTTTTGTGTTATTTTGTATTGGTTCATAAATTAATAACTTTAATTTTTAATTGTCCCCTATTATGACAATATTTTGTTATTGTCACTTTCATGGCTAATGATATTTTTTCTTAATTGTAAAAATTTTTAAATTTAATTTCTGGCTTTATATGAAACAAAAATGTAAGGTGTTTGGTATCGAAAAATTCGTAATTTTTTTCTTTATAATACGCAGCAATTATATTTGCAATAAATTAATATGGAAACTTTTGGCGTCTAAAAAACTGTTTTTCTATGTTATAGCCCTATGACCCGTTTTAAAATTTACACCCTGTAGATCATTGTGTCTATTACAATTTCAAGATTTTGTAATAAATTGCATATCACCGTTAAGTAAGAAATATTTCGTACTTTTCACCCTGTAAAACTGTTTGCGCTAATAATAGCTGAAGATGGGTTTGGTGGTGTAAGAATAAATGCTGTTTTACTGAGATTTCAAGTAATTATTAACACTAGTAAATTTAGAGAATCAAAATAATCCCAGAATAAACAATATCTCTTTTGTGACAATACACCAGTCTGCTACATTCTAAAGACAAATACCTGAAGTAGAGCACTTGTCATTATGTGTAGCTTGAGTGAAAACCATGATATATTTATAAATGAATCTACGGCCGTCAAAGACGCAAACGGAATCACACAACAAAGTGTGTACTCACGCCTAACAGTTCCCAGAATACGCAAAAGGCTATTCATTAAATTTTAACTTCTCTCGACTTGGCTTTAATTGAATTTGTTTGACATATTGACTCGGAGGTTACAAACAACGAAAAGGATTTCCAGGAAGTAGAACAATGAAAGTATATCTTTGGGATAAATAATCCTTTTACAAGTTACACAAAATTTTTATTTGGCGATAAGTTATATAATTTAAAGATCTATTATGGAAGTGTGCACTTCTTTGAGTTATGAAAGAACTTAAGAAATATATCGTTAGATGGTTACACATGTCAACTAAGGGGTGCGGTGTATACGAAATAATAGTGTAACGTGCGCGCGTGCCGACGCCATATGAAAGAATTTAAATGAAAATGTTTTAAGCACTAAACTCAATGGCACATATGCTACCAATATTTTAGTTGTGGAAGAAAAGTAAATCCAAATACAGCACTAGTATTATATATGTTCAAGGAGAAGAGTAGGTATAAAGAATAAAACTATTAAAATATTTTGTCTTATACGTCGACATATCATCAGTATGTAGAAAGTATTTAAACAAAACTTTTTCTACGTGACTTGACGTACTGGTTTCCAAGGCGTTAAATTATGGCTTCAATTATATTTAACACAACATTAAACGAGTTACCATTAACAAATGATTAATTAAACGATCCTATAGCGACGAAACAATTAAAAATATTCATATGATTTAACTACAGTCCAGAAGACACAGTATTGATACGTCCCCTACTGTATATATAGGTAGAGAAGCGTAACGAATTAAGGGTAGCACATAGCTAAGACTGTACTACTGAACTATGTGCGGAAATTAATGAGAATTCTAGAAAATAGTGTTTGTCTCGCGAAACTTCTCAGCCTTTATTTCTAGGAATTTTAGTAAATTTTTAGTATGTTATTAACATAAAATCAGTGAATAATATGTTCCAAACAAAATTTTGAAATAATTCAATAGAGCGAGCTATAGTGTTTCGCGCGAATCTGATGTTTGATTTTGAGGACTGCTATAGGATTATCTTAAGCATAAACCGAAAATAATTTCTGGACCTGGAAAATGCCATTCCGTAAAAAAAAACTAACCTATAAAGTGTATTTCTTTATATATCATGTCTTAATTTGAAGTCGTAGAAAAAGTATAGCAAGTAACTCGTTTCATAGATAAAATTTAAAACTTGTTACAATATTGCCCAGTTGTACCAACAAGACTTAATTTTTAATCTATGTTTAAACAAAAAAATGCAAATCGAAATTTTGACAGCAATATATTATAGTTCATTTGACATTTCATTTCGATGCAATATTGTCTATTTAGGGCCGTTTTCATAATCAGGTCAACTTTAAGACTTTAATTTATAATACTTTGTCTTTATTTTAAAGTAACACTACAGTGCTCCCTAAAGTGATATCAAAACAACTTTATTTTTAATTTAAAGTGTTAAAGTGAAGATATAGCTTATTATTAAACGGTCATTAAACCGTGTTTAACATTTAATTTACGTTGGTGCAATCGGCTATATGTTTTGGAGGTTAGAAAATACGTCATTCCTAACTTTAATGGCAATCTCTTGGGTTAGAAATGTTTATGTAGGGGTTGCCTAGCAACATTGCCGTAGATCCCCATAATTAAGTAGGCTAAACAAATTTTAAGACAGCTGTCAAAATATTAATAAAATTAAAGGTTATAATTCATTGATTTATTTTGAAAATTATTGATTTAAAATTGAGGATGATTGTGAATAAAATAGTATACATAACCTCGGTGGGAGTTTCATAACAGCCTCGCGCATTATCTCACCTCGAGGCTTCGCCTCTCGGTAATATACATAAGCCCTCGGCTGTAATGAAACATCTCCCACCTCGGCTGTAATATACTATTGTCGGCTTCGGTGGCTCAATGGTTAGAGCAACTCCTCTTAGTCATGAATGTGCTCGGGATTCTGCGTTCGAATCCCACTAAAGAATGGATATTTGTGTATATGAACCTACTCAACTCAGTAATTGATTTTTAATCCTGTTAAGATGTTTTTTTTTTTAAAAAAAGAGAAAACTAGCACTTAAATTCAATTATTGAGCGTACAAGAGCGCGTGCGCACTATGAAAATGTTAAAAACCACATTTGTATCCTTTTATAATAATTTTAATTCATGAATAATAATAAACAGTGCCGGATTAACCATGAGGCGCATGAGGCGCGCGCCTCAGGGCCCGGGCATGTTAGGGGCCCGGATACGGCACCATTTTGCCGAGTTTTTATTTTTTTAGAGTTATATTTTATTTACTTTATGAGTTTATTTCTGTTGTAATTGTTATTCTGTTTGATTTTTGAAATAAATTATATTTTCGGGGTCTTATATGTTATTCTAGGGGCCCGAAAATTGTTAGCGCCTCAGGCCCGAAAATATCTTAATCCGTTCCTGATAATAAATAATGTCTCACTTACCAATGACGGTGAGGTTGTATCTAAAAGACCTCGTCTGCGTATTTCTGAAGTCCACTCTACATCTGTAGACTCCTTCATCATGACGTCTAACGTCGTTTATGACCAGCTGAGCCGGTTCCGAAACTGTTTGAAAATACGCCCTGGACCCAAATACTTCTGGGGCTGACCAGTGTCTAGCTTGGGCCAGAGGTTTTCCTCGAACGTCGAAACTGAAAAGAAAATAAAATTACCATAAACATCGAGATCAATAACATTCATAATTCGTCTGATTCTTTGTCGCCAGCATTAAAACATAATAGGTTCCTACACCATTTTTTTTTTATTTTTTTTTCTGTAAGAACAGGATGAAATAAGAATTTCAGTGCAAACGCGACTTAATTTTTTTTATGTAATAAGCGAGGTATACATATTTAAAGTTAAAGATTTTGGTGCGTGACGTAGCAGGTACTGATCAGTGATTGACAAACTGTTAGTTATAGAGGGGACATTTTTTTTTATGTTTGCATAGCTGAAATATTTTTATATAAAAACTTACATGTTATATTAGCGAATAAATTATTATTAAGCATAAATATTTTTTTCCTAATAAATTATAGAACATTGAAACAGTTTGACAATATTATGATACAAAGTATGACGGCGGATGGCGCTAGTGTTTGTTTGTTTAAAAGTTTCAATGTTTCAAATTTATGACATTATTACTAATTTAATTAATATTACAAATTGATTTAATTATAAATACATTATTGTTAATAAACCAGATATAATTAAACAAATTCATTTTTGTGTAACTATTATTGTGGTCCAGATGCGGTTATTCACTACCGAAAATCGGTCACTTTAATATGTTATTATGTATGAATACGTTTATGAATGTGGCTGAGGTGAAAGAAGTGTGCATGGACAAGAATGTGTGGCGAAGGATGATTGTTGCATAACTATTATTGTGGTCCGGATGCGGTTATTCGTTACCGAAAATCGGTCACATTAATATGTTCTTTGTATGAATGTTATGATGATTTTGGACAAGGCGAAAGAAGAATGTTTTTAAAGAGTTAAGTGATTCAGTGGAGCTCTTACTTTCATCCCTTTTCTTATTGTTTTCGAGTTTTTGCTAACCCACTAAGTGGGAAACGCGTGATTTTATGTATGTATGTATGTAAATTCATCAAACACAAAATTGTTAATTTTTTTGTTAGGTTATACATCAACGAGACAGTTCATAATCTTTTAAAGGTGACCGCAGCAGACTCGTGAATCCCCTTTTTAAAACCAGGCGACCAATCAAATTCTTAGGACCTAACGTGTCATACCCAATTAGTAATCAACTTCAATCGTTTGTAGTTTGGGACCTACTCAATATTTAAACAAATTTTTGTCACTAATATTCATTAATTTATGTATATTTTCGTCTTCTATTTAAAATAGTTACAATTAGACTATTTTAAATAAAATAAAATAAATATATCATCACGGCATATTACCTATTTCTGGGTGTGCCAATCTGGTTTATCGCAGATATCGGTAATGATGATGACATATTTGTACCGTGCGGGTGCTTACCAGGCGTCACCTCATGGGCACTCATTGCTGGCGTGGAGAGTGTACCACAGAGGTCACTTTTGTGCCATTTAAAATTCGAAATATTTGGCGTCGGTCGGGATCGAACCCGGTACCCCCAGGTTCGCGACCAGACACTCAGTCACGAGGCCACGGGACTATTTTATAGTACCCTATTGATTTGTACTGGAGCAGACAGAATTCAAAGTCGAGTGACAGTTTTTAAATAAGAAGCGCGTCTACTTTCTTAATTGAGTCATTTTTATTCTCAGCATCTCTAGCTAATTAAACAAGAAAACAGAGAGAAGACGTCTATGTTAATATCTGTTTGTTATTGCAATTATCTAACTCAGAAATACGTCACGCGAAACGTTTACGACTTCATTGTACTCTAGCGGTTACGTTTCTATATGTTTCTCTTTGTTTGCTTATTACAAAGGTTTCTTATTGTCAAATACATCGGACAGGACAATTACGGAACAGTGACAGTTTTCACTGTTGTTTTGTTAATGAGGTTACAAAGATGTGGATAGGTACTTCAAGTTTATACTTTTGTGATGAGAAAAAGGAAGACTTCCTTTAGGATGTTCGAGGCTTTTGTTTGCAAGCATTGAATATGTGAACGTGTTTTCGTCACTTGTTTAAGATGTAATGATCAAGAATAATGTTACAGATGGATAATACATGAAATCGCGTATCAGAAGTGACCCCTGCGGTGTACTCCCCGGGACAATTTTGAATGCTCGTGAGATGATGCACGTATGCTTTATGAAATGTTGCATATCAGGGATGATTGCAACAACATATATGCAAGAATTGATATACAAGGACGAAGGCTGTATCCGATGTCACATTTTGGCATTTAGTATTTATAATTTAGATCTTCTCCACATAAATACAACTCCGAATTGCAATTCGATTCAATTTGATACTTGGGAGTAAATGTTAATATTATATTTCATAAAATAGAAGCTAAGAAGCTATTCTTTGACAGTAAATTTCACGTTTTTTACCTTTCGTCACCTTTAGGTAAGGAAGGTATTGTCTTTGGTCAAAAAATTCGATGGTTAGTTTTGATGATGTCTTTATGTACTGTATGTAGGTATGTATGTATGTAAATATGTATGTACAGTAAAATTTTTGAAAGAAGTCCGATCAAGGCCATCTACGAATGGTATCTATGAATTAAGATTTTGTGCTGTCAAATTTAGTAGTGTCGTTTACATAGTTTTTATGAGGTACACAAGATATTATGTACCCACATAAAAATTAAGTAAAAGACACTACTAAATTTGACAGCACAAAAACTTAATTCATAGATACCATTCGTAGATGGTCTTGATCGGACTTATTTCAAAAATTTTACTGTATGTATGTATGTATGTATGTATGTATGTATGTATGTATGTATGTATGTATGTATGTATGTATGTATGTATGTATGTATGTATGTGTGTATGTGTGTGTGTGTGTGTGTGTGTGTGTTTGTGTGTGTTTGTGTATGTGTGTCCTTGTGTATGTGTGTCCGTCCGTCCGTCCGTCCGTGTGTGTGTGTGTGTGTGTGTGTGTGTGTGTGTGTGTGTGTGTGTGTGTGTGCGTGTGTGTGACAAATTTTTCTCTGACGATAATTCCGAAACTACAATTCTAAAAATTATGATTCTTTCGTATTCCTCTTTTTGATTAGATTTTGGTTATAATTTGAACATCTTAACAGATTTTCTTGAAAAAACGCAGTTAAATATAATTTTTAGACATTTTATATGGTTATCAATGTGAAAGAATATCTTATTCTCTATACGATTCGATTATACATTTTTCTTCATATTCAGTAGATATAGAGTTATGAAATTATGAAGAGATTAACTTTCAAAAATTTGTCTCCTTTGCTAAAATCATGGTATGGCATTTGTAAAAAATAGTGGCTTCGTGTTATAATTTTACAGGATATATAGAAACTTTTTCAAGAAATTTTTGGTATGGGATTTTTACAAAATACATCGAATTGATGGGTTTTGTGCTGGCCACAACAATTTTTTTTTTCGATGAGTCAAAATGTAAAGAACGAATGTTTTTTGTGTACATGATAAGATCTTATTGGTGAGATAATATCTATGTTATTTTGTATGTACTATTTTGAATTTTATGAATGTTATAGACCCTGAAGTAGGTATAAGTATACGCCGAAACATCAGTGTTGTAAGAATAAATGCTGTTTAATTTCGAATAATTGGTAACACAGTCGAGAAATTTTTCCCTCATTGTCAAATATTTTTGTAGAAAAGCCTATTCAAGTACCCGTTCTTTCGCTTACTCAGAATAAGTTACCTTTTGTAATTTAATATATTGTTGCAAGAGGAAATCATTAGAATGAAAACAGTTTGTTTGTGGGGAATTTAATCATTACCGAAGATTTTGTCCCAAATATTATGGTAGTTTGGTAAGGGAACGGTAGAAGGCAGTTTGTTTAATGTAGCAATTACGTGCTTCTCTTTAATTCCATTGACAATCACTTAGGGCTGGACATGAAACACGACGCTTTGAAGCCGTAGGCCGTACGGTCGTCGAATGACAAATAACATTCATCGAGATTCTACCTTTGCTCCACTTTATGTTTACCGGGTACTCGAATCGCCCTGCTTGTTAATTTAAAGCAATTTGGTTTGATTTCAACTACGTGTGAATGATTTTTGCTGTAATTGGAATTTGAATCTCTTGTTGCTGGGCTTCTCACTGAACAATCAATTCAAGGGTGATTAAATGCCTGGAAAAACGCGACATTGCTCGAAATTTTATTAATTTTACGCCGGCGTTTCATTTTTCAATGAATGATTTACATCCGTCACCATTTTCAACAATTTCATCAACAAGAAAATAAAACTTAATGTTATTGGATTTTTTTAAAGATGCGAGTCTGCTCCAATGTGGAGCATATGGCCCAAATTCTACCAGTTTCTTTAATAGAATTTTACTTGCATTTTTCATTTAATGGCGGGAGTCGTCAACCTACAGCCTACAAGGGAACGACTACTTATAATGACCTCCGAATCACTTATGCCCAGTTGCACCGATACCACTTAAGAATTTAAGTTTAGTTTAGCCTTAAGTTTAGTTTTATTTCGTTGCACCGTGCGCCAAACTCTCCATGAACATCTTAAGGCTTCCATAAATTTAAGCCTCCGAAATTGCCGATTTATCTTGCACTGAAGTAAGTAGAGAGGTTATATTGAATCGAAACGTTTTTAATTTCTATCAGAATCATAGAAGTTATCGATTTTATTGTTGATGATGACGATTTAGATGCATTGGATTTAATTTTATGCGGAATACCAAGGCAAATATACGACAGATCTGATCATTTTCATACTCTTTCTGATCATGCTGTAAAAATTAAACGGTACATAGGACCATCATTGTTGTCGCCTTAGCGTTCAAAATGACAACGGACACCAAGCGCCATCACATCTGGCGGCATAGTTTGTAATTGTTAAATAACAGAACAGTGGAATGTCAACGAGATTGACCAGTTAATGAATTTAGTTCGCTCCTATGAAAATCTCTATGATCAAAGCAGAGCGGGGTACAGTAATGTCAATAACATTGACAAGTTATGGGTGTAAATAGCAACAAAAATAAGAATTAAAAGTTGTAAGTTAACAACAAACGACGTATGTAAAAATACCACTAACATTTAATGGAAAAGCCGCGGTAATTTTAAAAATGACATTTCATTTCTTACCACTCGATGCAGCAGTGTGACCACTAAAGAAAATACGGTTGATGGTATTCGATGCACATGCCTTAAACTTTCCTGTGAATAATAGAAGTGATAGAAGCAGTGTAATCTCCCCGCAATAAAGGAAACTGTTCCATCAGTTGCGTCGATTTGTCCATGCGTTAAGAATTAAACAGACTCGCACGTCAGGCGATGTGTGGCCGGTGGAAGGCCATCAGTCACCGACCTAGAACCTCCGGGTCATGAGGGCCTGATACATGGCCTAATCTGCCCGGTACTAACTTAGCGGCCGTCTTACAAACTACGCTATTAGTTAGCGGTTACGAAAGTGATGGCCCCGAGGTGTTCATGTCATACAGATTCTTACAAGGAACGGATATGTTATAGTTTATAGTAGATTTCATAAAGCGAAGATACAGTAAAAAGTCCCCGGGCGCAGAGATCGGTTGTCGTTCTAACAGCACGGGTCCGAATTCTACCGGAAGAAGAACTAACAAATCTTTCTCGATAAGTAACAATTTATTTATTGAGCGATGGATAAATTGGCGATAGAGCCAACTTGGTTAAATGTGAAACATAAAATATTGAGATAAATGTAAAACATTGTCACCCTAAAGAGAATAAAAATTTTGGTTTGAACTGTATGAAAAATAAATTCTTAATTTGAATTTTTACCTTCCGTCACCTTTAGGTAAGGTCAAAAATTCGGTGGTGAGTTTTAGGGTCCCTGGAATACGATTTTACTAGCTTGACGATGATGTCTGTATTCTAAACATTATAATTCTTTCGTATTCCTCTTCCTTACATCCCCATGGGGTCCCGTGGCCGAGTGCCTGAGTGTCTGGTCGCGAACCTGGGGGAACCGGGTTCGATCCCGAAAGACGCCTAATATTTCCAATTTTAAATGGCACAAAAGCGCCCATACGGTAAAATATATCGTCATCATTACCGATGTCTACATGTGTTGTAGATACTGGCACACCCAAAAATGGGTAATAAGAGCTGATTACATTTTGGTTATAATTAATCAACCAAAAGTTTACTTATTTGAAGTTCTTATCAGTTTTTTCTGGAAAAACGCAGTTAAATATCATTTTTTGACATTTTATGTGATTATCAATTTGACGGAATATTCATTGTCTAAACGGTTTGATTATACATTTTCCTTCATATTCAATAAATACAGAGTTAAAGAATTACAAAGAGATTAACTTTCATAAATCAGCCAGCTTTGCTATAATTTTGGAAATAGCATATTCAAATAATTTTAATTAACAGACGTCAGTTTCAAGTGCAATTTACATAATATGTGTTCATGTTTGAAAATTTTGAGCTTCAAACTTTCTCTTTTATATATAAGATTAAAGGTACGTCACTTGAAATTAAAAATAGAAACAATGACATTCTCGCTATTCTATAATTATAAAAATTATGTCTGTGCGTTATAGTAGTTTGAAGATATACAAAAGAATTTATAGATTTTTTTATCAGATGAATAATAAAAAGGTTTTCCACATGTTGCAACCAACATCAATCACACTGTCCACGTATATTTGTTTTTTCTTCGGGAGACGTGAATCAAATATAAAGATGTAATACATGAATCTGAATCAAATATTACCGCACTTTTCATTTTTACCTGGATGTTTTTTTCTAGAACAATACTATAAAAAAGGTGCGTTTTACCTTAAAATTCGATTAAGGACCAGTTTTACATTCTATGATTAAAATTTTAACTGTTAAATAAACAAAATTGAATCGAAATGAACTGTCAAATGACAAATTGATCATTGCTGCCAATAATCCGATTCAATATTGTTTATTTAACTTACAGTTGAACTTCTAACTGCAGATTGTAAAACTGGCCCTAAATCTGAAAGATATACAGAGAATTTATTTTAAAATGCAACATTATGGTTCATCACTTCCATGGTTACTTACTATTGTCAAAAAATGACAGCAATGTAATATTTGTCCATTTTAAAATGCAACATTATAAATAGTATTGCACCATAGGAGATACCTCCAGAACATATCACTAATGGTGTCTATTCTTATTACGACCGACTAGGATATTGCCTCAGTGTGAATGGGTATATTTTTTTTAACTTTTATTACATGAAAATTATGAATTTTTGTAAGCTAAAGTTTGTTAAGATGTGCAACATTCATTTTTTGATTTTTTGTTAATCGTATGTAGGCTAATTTATTGGAAATTAGTTTTAATAATTCAAAACTACAAATTTTGTATGTTGCATTTTAAAATGGACAAATATTACATTGCTGTCATTTTTGACAATAATGAGTAACCATGGAAGTGATTGATCATATGTTGCATGTTAAAATAAATTCCCTGTATATATATATCATCACGGCATATTACCCATTTCTGGGTGTGCCAGTATCTACAACACATGTGAACATCGGTAATGATGACGATATATTTTACCGTGTGGGCGCTTACCAGGCGTCACCTCACGGGCACTCATAGCTGGTGTGGAGAGTGCACCACAGAGGTCACTTTTGTACCATTTAAAATTGGAAATATTTGGCGTCTGTCGGAATCGAACCCGGTTCCCCCAGGTTCGCGACCAGACACTCGGGCACGCGGCCACTGGACCCCATAAATATGAAACATAATTATCTCATTTTTCTTAATAACTACAATTTTAATTATTGTAAAATATTTATTGATCGAAGGACAATGCTGAAAAACATAGTTATTATATCGTACTTAACTTTTAATATTTAAAAATTTATATTTATATATATGTACTGCTATAACTTTGAGTATACTATGATTTATCGAAATCTCAAAATATATTGGGTGAGATTCAGTGGGTTGTGTTAGCGTGTTTTAAGCTAAAACAGTTCTTTGTCAAAAATATTTTGGCAACTTTGTAATACCTGTCAGAAAAAAGTGAGAGACCAAAGGATCAAATAAAGAAAATAATATTATTAATAGAAGTAAGAAAGCCATACAATTACGATAAAAAAGAACAAATATCAAAACGGGGATTGAGATATTTAAAATTCATTAACATTCAGGTATGAAATTTGACACATAAAATTTGACATATTTCTAACCTAATGTTGCTATTTTTTGCAAGTTTCCTTTTACACCTTCCATTTACAATTATACTTCTTCATTTGAATAAAGGATATCTGTATTACTTTTCCCTGCGGTAAAATTTCTATATCACAATTGAATCTCATTGATAGATTTGGGAAATATTACAATGTTGCCATATACTTAATACAAGCTTTAATACAGACTTTAATACAACCCACTGAATTCCACCCATTGTTACATCCACAAATGGGTAATTACCCATTTGTGGATGCAGTCTGCATCAATTTTTAACTTTTTCTTTGCATCGTTTATTGAAGTTTTTAAGAAAATTGTTATTTGATTCAAATTGAAAAGTAGAAAATTTTTGTTAAAGCCAAATTCGCCGTATGTCTTTGAAATACGTACGATATGTCTAAGGAAAAGAAGGAAAGTAAAAGTATAATTTTCCGTTATAAAACCACTCTTGAACGTCGTGGTAAGACGAGAATGTTTTTGAAAAGTCGATTATTTTATATTAGAGTTAGTGCCGCATGGTTGAATTCTCATGTGCTTGAGAAATATAAAATGTCTTCATCATAAGTCGAGCATGATGTGGGATTTTGAATGACGTCATCTTGTTATCGTACAAATTTCAAAGGGCGCGTTTTGGACTTCGGCATTCAACAACGGAATCCAATTTCACATTTTTGCTGCGGTTTTGCAATACTGTATTTCCAAATTCTTTAATCCTCACCTTTTGTAAGCTTCGCTTTTTTAACGGGTTCAATAACACACGTTGGAAATTGGAAGTACTTGGTCAAACTTTCTACAATCATGCGACATTTGCATACCGCTGTATTCAAATTGTTGGTAACCGCAGTAAATCTACACGGAATACCTCAAGCAGGCACGGAAAATTACAAACGAGTATTGTTAGGGATACAGAAAGGAATGTCACACGAATATGTGGAATATTTTCTTCATTCCGGCACCCATTGCTTTCTGCATCGATTTTTTTAACGTAACCTGCTTTAGTAGAATTTTTCTGATGATTTCAAACTTCTTTTAACGTAATTAGTTTGTAAACTGACTGATTGTAGTATTATACAACCATTGATTCCAGGAACCGATCATTCATCATTAATATTTACACTATTTCAACAAAGAATTTGCATTTGTTTTATAAAAACACGTAAACATCGCTAATAGTACATAATTTGATTAAAAAAATATCGAGAATTTTTATTTGTCTTTTCAAAGTATTCCCCGTTAGATATTTATATGTACTTATGCTAATTGGTACGGACATGTCATAGGGAGAGAGGAGAGAAGAAAAAGGAAGTCACAAGGGAAGATAGAACGAATATATTGCGGAAGACTGGAAAGAAAAGCTCGAAGAAAAGGACGACACGCAAAATAGAAGTGAATGGAAAAAGAAAATGAAGAATAGCAACAACCTAACGAATGGAAAAAGCTAAAGAAAAAGACGAAGGAGATGCTAATGTTATTCCCAATTTTTAACTTTATGGAATAATAGGTTCAGGGCCGCGTGCCTGAGTGTCTGGTCGCGAACCTGGGGGAACCGGGTTCGATCCCGACCGGCGCCAAATATTTCAAATTTTAAAAATGGCACAAAAGTGACCCCTGTGGTGCACTCTCCACGCCTGCAATGAGTGCCCGTGAGGTGACGCCTGGTAAACGCCCGCACGGTACAAATATATCGTCATCATTGTTGTAGATACTGGCACACCCAGAAATGGGTAATATGCCCTGATGATATATATTTTTTTTTTTTAGGTTCAGTGCTGGTTTTATTTTCTCCAACCCAAAAAAAAACAAACCCAATTTTTTTTTTAAAAGAACAATAAAACCCAGATTATCTATTTGTGTTCAGTTGCAAAATGTTGGTGTTTTTCGCACTAGTTCGGCAACACGTCATATGCGAGAAACACGATTTTGCAACGAATTATATACAAGGTTTTTTATAATACCTTTCATATTTAACATTTACAAGAAAAAAATAATGAATTACCATATTAGAGGTTAGCTGTCACTGTTTCGAATTAGCGCATAAAAGCATTAATTCAAAATGAAACATACATACATACATAAAATCACGCGTGTCCCAATTAGTGGGTTAGCAAAAACCCGAAATAATAGTAACAATAAGAAAAGGGATAAGAGTAAGAGCTCAGCTGACTCACTTCACTCTTTAACAACATTCTTCTTTCGCCTTGTCCACAATCATCATAGCATTCATACATAAGAACATATTAAAGTGACCGAAAAAATGAAAAAAAAAAAGAAAAATGAAACGAAATGAGAATATTATTCAAATTAATTGTAACGTACAGTTTTTGTTTCTAATAATAAGAAATTAAATTAATTTTGTCTAAGAAAGAAAAACTATAATGAAATGTATTTGTAACTGGATTTCATAAAGGAAAAACAAAATTTGTCATTTGGTGAGTTGAAAATGTTGTATTTCATGAAATTTTAAATTATAACTTTATGTATTTCATTTTCCTGATGATGGGCTAACTCTTGCCTGAAACATTCTAAATTATATGGAACATTAAAACCTGAAATTATTTGACATCGAATCCTATGAAGGTTCCCAAAGGATATTCCAATTATAATTTAATAATAATAAAAAAATCTGATGTGGCCAACACAAAACCTCCCGCTATTTAATTTTTCTTAATTTAAATACATACTTACGTATTTAGTAATGCTTCAAACTATATTATGTTTCATTGCATATAACTATTGCTTTATTTACGATTTTCTTTATTATTTAATATGTCACTATTATTAATTTGAAGTGATTAGTTTTTTGACAATGACGTTTACCTGTCAGTTACATTCATTTGAAAAATAAACTGTGTAACAAAGGAATTGTGTTTATCTTAGGCTTCGGGATTAAAAAAAGAAAAATGATTTTTAAATTAATCTGTAAAATATATAGAAAAAGTATTAATGTATACCTGTACAAAATTCAATAATCTATAATTTTCTAATGACGTTAAATGCGAAAAAATGGCATTTAATGGTATTTTTTGAAGAAAAACCATTATGTTTATCCGATTTACACCAAAATCTAATGGCTTTTATTCCTATTCAGAATTTTCTGAATGATAGTATTTGAGTTAGAGTGCAAATAAAATTTGTACACATACGTACATACACACACACACACACACACACACATACACACATATACAGACATCATCGTGAAAATGTTAAAATTGGATTCTAGGGACTTAAAACGTGGTCATTTACTAAAATCTCGATATGTGATTTTTAGCACGATCCCTATACCTCCCTTTCCAAGGGTAGCGGGTGGTAAAAATCATGGTGCGTTCGCGTTGTTATATCCTGTTCATCTCTTCTTTTATAATTTATATCATTTTTCCATTCCATCCTTCATCCAAATTCAACTGTAATTATTTCACGCGTGAAATTTTAGCTTACAATTTAGCTCCTAATTATTAGTCTGCAATCACTTGGTATTTCACAGGCCACTTTGATCTGGCTCCATCATTTCCGGATTAAACGTTGTGTTTTAAATATCCGGTCAGTGTTGTAGAATCAAGATTTACTTTGTTCTCAGACAGATAATGTTACCTACGGCTTTATTCTCTGTGTGTGAATGTAGCGTTTGGAATACAACACGAGTTGGGTTGCTCCGCGAGCACTCTACTGCGTCAAAAGCAGAGTTTGTTTTCACAGTACTTACAGCAATGGGTTGATTAATTTTGTATGAGCGGGAACTTCATATAAGATCCGTTTACAAAAGCGGCTATTACTAAAAACTAATTGGTTTGTATTTTGAAACTATTTATTGAATTTTTTAAATAGATAAAAATGAAATAATGGTAGACGGTGATCCAAGGAGGTTACCCATTCAGATTCTACTCAGGACAACGGGGTCTTTGAATTTATAAATCTCATAAAAAACATGCAATGATAAAACTTTTGTCAATATGATTATTTTTATTTTTCGCTAATACTACAATTCTAAAAATTATAATTCTTTCGCATTCCTCTTCTTTACATCCATATGAAGAGCTTATTAAATTTTGATTATAATTGATCCACCGGAAGTACCCTTATTTGAAGTTTTTAACACTTTTTCTTAAAAAACGCAATTAAATATTATTTTTTGACATTTTATGTTTAATAAATATTAAAGAAAATGCACTTCTCACACTGTTTGGGTATAGATTTTCCTCCATATTCAATAAATATAGACTATACAGAGAATTTATTTTAAAATGCGACATTATAGTTCATCACTTCCATGGTTACTCACTATTGTCAAAAAATGACAGCAATGTAATATTTGTCCATTTTTAAATGCAACATTGTAAATAGTATTGCAGCAGAGGAGATACCTCCAGAACACGTCACAAATGGTGCCAATTCTTATTACGACCGACTAGAATATTGCCTCAGAGTGATTGGGGGTATTTTTTTTAACATTTATTACATGAAAGTTATGAATTTTTATAAGCTAAAGTTTTTTAAGATGTACAACATTCATGTTTTGATTATTTGTTAATCGTATGTAGGCTAATTTATAGGAAATTAGTTTTGATAATACAAAACTACAAATTTTGTATGTTGCATTTTAAAATGGACAAATATTACATTGCTGTCATTTTTTGACAATAGTGAGTAACCATGGAAGTGATTCGCCATATGTTGCATGTTAAAATAAATTCCCTGTGGAGTCAAAGCATTATAAAGAGATTAATTTTCAAAAATCAGTTAGCTTTCCTATTTATCATGGAAACATCTGATATATGTCAAAAATTCTAATTGACAGATGTCAGTGCCAAGTGCAAAATCAAATATGGCAACTATAGGATCAGAATGTCGGGAGTACGAGGAAGGCGAAAGAGAAGATGGAAGGACTGTATCGCAGAAGACTTGAGAGAGGAAGAACTATGTGTAGAAGATGCATTGAACAGAAATGAGTGAAAGAGAAGAGTAAGAAACAGTGACCCCTAACAAAATTGGAGAAAGCTCAAAAAGAAAGAAGGAATTGTCAAATACAATTTATATAGTGTATGTTCATGTTATAATTTTATTGGATTTATAGAATCTTTTCAAATGAACTTTAGGTATGGAATTTGTAAAAAATAGTATGTGTTCGTGTTATAATTTTATTGGATATATAGAATCTTTTCTAAGGAACTTTTTTATAGCATTTATCCATTTTTATTTCAATACTTTTATTTCTAAAAATTCACACAGTTGTTCAAATACTCTAAAAATGCATACACTTACGTAACATTCTCTTTACAATCAAATAATATTACTACCAAGTTTATATCTCTAGCTATTTTTGAATTATTGCCCCAAAAGTCAATATAGCTCACATTTAGATAAAAATTTCAAATTTAAAAAATCTAATTTTTATGTATCTAGATACATCTCAAAGCGCTGATTCCAAATTTTGAAACCGAAGGTCGATATCACGTTTCGTTTTTGGGTATTAACCCAAAAATGGGTAGAGATATGACTTTGGCGACATCACCATTCGATTCTACAGACAAAAATACATAAGTATAGCAATTTTCATAATTTTTGTCCAACCGGTTCATTTTTTATGAATAAAAGTTTGAAAACCCCTGAAAATGACCAAAATCTGAAAAAATCGTAAGGGGTACCCCTTACAATTTTTGCGATTTTTGGCCATTTTCAGTTATTTTGCTTTAGAGATTGTATGCGGTGTTCAAAAATTCTGAAAATTGGTGTACTTATGTAATTTTGCCCGTAGAATCGAATGGTGTTGTCGCCAAATTCATATCTTGACCCATTTTTGGGTTATTACCCAAAAATGGGCAGTTTTAAACAAAATTTTAAATCTAAATATCTCAAGAACGAAACTAGATATCGACCTGCGGTTTCAAAATTTGGAATCAGCGCGTTGAGAAGTATCTAGATACATACAAATTAGATTTTTGAAAATTTTGAAGTTTTTATCTAAATGTGGGGTATATTGACTTTTGGGGCAATAATTCAAACATTGGTAGAGATATAAACTTATAAAAAATCGTAAGGGGT
This sequence comes from Ophonus ardosiacus, assembly GCA_943142095.1. Taxonomy (NCBI): domain Eukaryota; kingdom Metazoa; phylum Arthropoda; class Insecta; order Coleoptera; family Carabidae; genus Ophonus; species Ophonus ardosiacus. Next base: position 9,184,217 of record OW964838.1, on the reverse strand, counting down.
ACCCCTTACAATTTTTGCGATTTTTGTCGCCAAATTCATATATCGACCCATTTTTGGGTTATTACCCGAAAATGGGCAGTTTTGAGCAAAACTTTGAATCTAAATATCTCAAGAACGAAACGAGATATCGACCTGCTGTTTCAAAATTTGGAATCAGCTCGTTGAGAAGTATCTAGATAATATTAGATTTTTTAAAATTTTTGAGTTTTTATCTAAATGTGGGGTATATTGACTTTTGGGACAATAATTCAAAAATGGGTAGAGATATAAACTTGGTAGAAATATTACTTGATTGTAAAGAGAATGTTACGTAAGTGTACGCATTTTTAGAGTATTTATATATGAGTATACATAATGTATATTCATGTGATAATTTTATTGGATTTATAGGAACTTTCTGTATGGAATTTGTAAAAAATTGTATTATGTTCGTGCTACAATTTTACTGGGTATATAGAATCTTTTCCAATGAACTTTTGGTATGGGATTTGTACAAAATACATCAAATTAACGGAAGGTCTTGTGCTGGCCACAACAGATTTTTATTAATTAAATATAGAATAGAATAAACTTTATTTAGCTTTAAGCTAATTTATGCATTTTTAACATAACAAAAATATAATTATAAATGTTTGTACTTAGCGGCTAAATATAATATTATTTTAACAAGGAACGCCTTAATTCTATTTTAAATTTTTTAACATTTAATATTTTCAAATTATTGTAATCTACTACTCCTTTCACTAGGACTGTTTTTCTTAATCTTTCATGTTTTTTACCCTCTATATAAAAATTGTTTGCACTTCTCGTATTGTGACTATGTGTCTCATTAATTTTTTTATTAACTTTAATTAAATAGGGCGGAGCAAGCATTTTATTTATATTGTGCACAAAAACCAAGGAATTATATTTTATAAATGTTTCTATATTCATCCATTTTAAGTGTTTTTACATATTGTTAACATTGCTGAATTTATTTCTATTTAAAATATGCCTCATCGCTTTGTTTTGTAATTTTTGTAGTCTGTCAATATCCCCTTTATTACATATTAACAGTATTTAAAATTATAAATACATACATATTTCTGCTGCAATAGTAGTCTGCTAAACAATATAACGAGAAAAACTGTGAAATTTTGTTGATGTAGTCACTAAACAAAATAGCTGAAAATGATATCCTAGTACATTAACATAATGCATTAAGCCTTATTCAATAATAATTATGCATTAAGCATTAAAACATTGGGTGGAAATGAGGCTTAATACATATTACTTAGAATAAAGGATGTATGTGAAAGTTAAAGTTTAAAAACTTTTCATTTCTTCGTGGCGTACGACGGTATAGTATTCTACGAAATGATTTAGGTGATTAGAGTTGAAAATTATGGATGATTATGCAGTATAGAAAATCGTTTGTTTAGGAAAGTTTTCCGAGGAAATATTCTATCTCGGAGGCGATGTTAGGCGATTATCCACAGGCCATTATGTTAGGCAGAGCCAAGTTTTCCGTAGAGGCACGGAGCAGAAACTTGGTCCTCTCCTCCGTCGGAACCCTTCAACACGTGCCTTGTTTTCGCTCTTGTGCTTTCTACCCTCGCCGCCGTGCCTCGCCGATCTTGTTGTGGAGTTTCCTTGCTTTGCCCACGCGCACGGATATTCAAGAGATTGTTTACCAACTTTCAATGACTTCTTAACTGCCACCGTTTCAAAGACACGCCACACAATATTCCATTCTTCAATATAGTTTACTTAGATTCACTGTTACCAACTGGAGAGATTTTTCTCTTTTTATATATTTTTGACTATGAGGGAAAAAGGGACTTTTTGAAAATTTAAAATTAACAAATTGATTTATTTATTATTTTTATTAACTTCTAGTTATCAACTTAACAGAATCTAGATTTGACTTCTAAGAAGTAACGGGTCTTTCATTAAGAGTGATAGGATTTTAATTTTAAATAAAACGAAAAAGTTTGACGTGGAACAATATATCGTTCGAATATCCACCACAGCTTTGTTTATACTAACGCAAACGATTGCTCCAAATTTTGGAAGAAAGAAGGTCCGATGACGTCGCCATGCCATAAATAGCACCACAGAGAGTTTTTCGGGATGCAACGACACTTATGGGTTGTTCTCGCACCAATAACGGCAATTTTGTAAGTGAATTGTTGTAGTTGGTAACACTGAATTGACCAAATTCAATTATTATTTAAAGGTTAATGTCATTTCATATTTACGAAACAATTTAAGTGAATTGAAAATTGAAAAATTCTTCCTCTCTCAAATCTTCTGCTACACAGTCCTTTCATCTTCTCTTTGGTCTTTCTCGTACTTCCGGCATTGAAAATTCTAATTTTGAGGCGAGGCTGCAACTGCAAGTCACTTGCGAGGGATACTCTATCACATTCACATATACATAACTTTCTAACCCTATACTTTCAACTTAAGTTTTGCATTTGACACTGAAATCTGTCAATTAAATTTTTTTGAATATATCTGCTGTTTTCATAATTTTAGCAGAGCTGACTAATTTTTGAAATTTAATCTCTCTTAATGTCTCTATAACACTATATCTATTGAATATGAAGGAAAATGTATAATCAAACCAAAATGTCGAAAAATGGTATTTAACTGCGTTTTTTCAAGAAAAACTGTTGAAAACATGAAATAAGGGTACTTCCGGTGGATCAATTATAACCAAAATCTAATCAGCTCTTCATATGGATGTAAAGAAGAGGAATACGAAAGAATTATAATTTTTAGAATTCTAGTATTGGAGTTATCGTCGGAGAAAAATTTGTCACACACGGATACACACACACGGACACACACACAGACATCATCTTAAAAATAGTAAATTCATATTCTAGGGACCCTAAAACGTGCTTATTCATTAAAAACTCACCAACGAATTTTTTGACCAAAGACAATACCTTCCTTACCTAAAGGTGACGTAAGGTAAAAAATTAAGTGAATTTAGTGTAATTATGGAAGATGAAATCAATTGCACTCCGTCTGAGCTACGTAATATAGCTCAGATCACTGTAAAAATCTACTTCCTAAAAAATCAATTAACTAAAAATAAATTACGTAAAAAAGAGTTAAGTACATCCCTTCTAAAATAAAAAATTGCGTATCGAAATGAACGCCATTACGATAAGCAATTGCGTATCGTAATGGCTTCATTATGAATGCAAAATCTAAAAATTACATATTAAACCACAAAAAAAACTAATTTTCCACATGTTTATGTATACTTTAATGTTTTACACCTGCCAGACGTCCTGCGATGGATCACTTTTTTTCCGGTTATTGACAATTTTAGTATATAAACTCCCACATTTCAAGACAACATCCAGTAAAATACATTTTTTTATGAGGTATACATCACAACAACATATAAACTGTTGGTCGCGCCCTCTATAAAATTGTGCTATATATTTATTTAACAACTTCTTGAGTAAATCCCCGTTGTTGGTTGGAAAACAAGGCTCATCTTGTGAACGTCTGTAACCGTTTCCTCCACAGTGGAAATGAAAACAAACGCGCGTTAAGCGAGGCCGCAGTGGCCATCAACTGACCATTAGTGCCAGCCTGATACGTCCCAGTTGGCCTCGTCTCCACTCAGACGATCATCACGGTTCACGCAGGTTATTTGTGAGAGTTGAGCTGAAGAAAAGTAGGATTGAAGGTATCATGACAATGAGACAAGAAAATAGAGGTGGTCTAGTTGTAATGACTGTTTTTACTTCCTTGTACGAACTAAAGGAAGTATTGCAATCGCGAAAAATTTCGGTTTTCAGATATCAGCGGAAATATCCATTTTGACTAATTTCGTCGTGACCTCTGTTCGTACGTATGCTCGTACGGATCAAAATTTTGATCAAAAATAATTGTGTAAATAATACAAAATTTCGATGAAAAATCATGTAACTTCAAACGTCTGTAACTCGAGATCCGATGAAGTAAAAAATCATGCCTGACATGAAAAGAAAGAAATTTTCATGCTGAATTTAAAATTTCATCGTCCGTTATTCTATCTTTAACCGTATATGAGTGGTGCATGAAAATATGAAATATGATCTTAGTAATTTAGTTAATTTTTCATATTTTCATGCACCGCTCATTTACGATTAAAGATAAAATAACGGACGATGAAAGTCTATATTCAGCACTAAATTTTTCTTACCATGTAAGGCATATTTTTTTTACTTCATCGGATCTCGAGTTACAGACGTTTGAAGTTACATGATATTTTATCGAAATTTTGTATTATTGAAAATAAACAAAATCATTTAACTTAAAAGTCTGTAACCCGAGATCCAATGAAGTTAAAAAATCATGCCTGACATGAAAAGAAAGAATTTCATGAAATTTTGTGTATTTTGGCTAATAATGTTTGCTAATTTAACTACCTTTGTATCTCTTATAATTCTCGAGATAGCAATAAAGCTTCACTTGAACAATGGGGTCATGCAAAAAAAAATGTTGCTAATATTTTAATAAAAATAGAATCCATGACACTTATTATCTATATTGCAACATAAAACATCCCAAAATATAATACTTTTCATTCATAATTTACTTAAAAGATATTCGCGCTACGATTTCCTGTGACGTCATGTATAGGTTACTCACACAACGACACTAGTCACACGTACATAAAGGTCACAATGTCACAAACTTCAAATGCGAGGTTAAACGTAAGATCAGAGTGAACGAACCAAATATTTATAAAGCTGTCAGAGGAAAAGTGCGCTCTATTCAATCTTTTTTGTTTCATAAAGATTTAATAATTTTATTAGAGAAATATTATTTTTAATTGCAGTTTTGTGTGCTTGATATATAATTTAATTCATAAAAGTGCAATAATTGCATATTTATAATGATAATAATGATAAAACATGGTGAAGAAGAACTGTGCAGCTCCAACTTGTAAATAAACAATCTTAATTTACATTTTATCCACCAGGGTGAACTGGAATCGTTCAGATATATGACGTATGCGCTCACGTGACCTTATTAAGATTTGAAATTGACCCCTATTTTTAAAAAATTATATCTACAAAACAATGCACAGAAATGGAGTGAAAATATTATTTACGTATACTGTGACCGGTAGACTTCCAGGAAAAAATAAAACAGAAAATGTGGCATGACCCCATTGAACAGTTGTATACTTTATTTCTCAGGACGAAGAATCAATGGAGGGTTATACTTTTGACGTCACAGGCAAAAAAGAGAGAGTTGATGTAAGAAGTTGAAATGGAAGATTATAATGAAAACAAACCATCGCCATTTTTAAAGTTCTTTCTTCAGTAGATGAGATGTGATTGAATTTATAAGACCCAAAAATGGGAAGATTTTCCCAAAAAAATAATACAGATTGGAATAAATTTTGATGTGTAAAACTTAAATTTGAAAGCTACAGACGGATACCTTGTACGGTTTCCGAGATACTTTGATTCAAAGATATTAGAAGCCTCTATTATTTTTGCTATAAGATAAGGTATAATAACACAATTCAATACTGTATATGCTGAATAAATAGTAGGTACGTAAGTTAAGTACTTAAATGTGCATAGCAAACTAAACATAAGAACATAATTATTTCTTGTAAATGTGAGGTTATGAACAATATCCTAAAGTTCAACAGAACATGAATGTTCGTTAACTATTAATTCATCGTTAAAATCAATTTGTAGAGTTAATTCCAAACCCATAACGTAAACAGTTCGATTTGTATTATTGATTATCATATTAACGAGAACTAAAACTGTTCTAATAACGTTCTAATAATTAATAAGACTGCAAGAAGTTGAACGGTTCTGAGTAATTTTGTTTCCGAACCTGTCAAATAATATCATGATCCCGATCACGCAAAGATTTTCTGCGAAATGTTATATAAATACATTCAATTCCATGTTGAGTTACAATAATTTGCTATTAGTATTGTGAACAAACAATAGCTTATCTAGTATATGTAACACGAATGAAAAACAGAAATAAAAACAAGAAAACAAACCTTATAGATGGAATTTTGATTTCTCTGCTTGTCACAAGATATTTGGAAAAAGCTAGTCACTTTTTAAACAATTTATAAACTATAAACAACACTTAAAACTGTTTATGTTAACAATAAACATATGACACGTCAAACGGTTGACAGATGATTATGAGAATTGCTACCAACTTAACATAAAAAATATTTGAACGCAAGAACGATTTATTTCTAATTAGGGTAATTCCGGGATAGATGCCACGTCTTTTTCAAAAGTCAAATAATTCTTACCTAAATAACATCAAAAATTATTGTAATATTATATGGATGCAGTGGTGTTTCTAGATTATGTCTAAGTAAATAACTCAGTTTTAAAAAAGCCTTAATAAAAATGAAAAAATCAGTTGTGGCCAGCACAAGACTTCTCGCCTTTTCCATATTATTTAATTCATTCTATTCACCCTCATTCTTCTAATGTTTGAGATTATAAATATTTAATTAATAATAAAATAAGAAATATTAAATGTACTTCCCAGAAAAAATCTTCGGTAATGTCTCTGGCTTTTTGACACTCACATTTATCTGTCAATTACAAACGGGATAGAGATTTTTATTATTTTTTAACATTAGTAATAACAGAAATTTTCGAAAAATAATATTTAGAAGATTTTTCTTTTTAAACTATTACTTTCGGTTGTCCAGTTGTTACCAAAATCTAATCAGCTCTTCCCAGGAATATCAGTTCAGGAAACTGCAGTTACATATTTTTTAAGTCTTATGGTATTTGAGAAACTGTGGTTCGAACATCCACACACACATCCACTAAAATCTGGATATGCGATTTTTAGCATGATTCCAATACCTCTCTTAGCGAGAGGTAAAAATGAAGAAACAATAAAATACAAATACAAGAAATACTAGTTTTTCTTCTAAAACTATTTCATCCGTTTATTCCTATTATTTTTTGGTGTTTCGATTTTAACGAACGCTAGTTTATTACACGAAGGTTTAATAGTTATTTGCGTATAGAGGGCCGAAAGAAAGGGTTTACGCCTGCGGACGTGATTTTAACCCCGACGCGAAGTGGAGGAGTTTTATTTGTCCAAGGGCGTAAACCTCTTTCGGCCTGAGGTACGTACAACGTTTTACGCACAACTGAAACCAAATGAAACGTAATTTTTAATTGCATGACTAAAAGCTTGTTGCTATGTAAAAAATATTAGATGGCCAGATGGCTATGCCAAGAAACATTTAGAAGATGCGTTGTATTGGTAACCATTTGTTTTGTGTAAACAAATAATTAAAAATGTCAAGCATGGAGAAGTACATCAGTCGCAGAAGGTTATTTGGAAGATTCTGTAGAAGTAAAAAATAAAACAGCTCGACTGATTATTGGTACTAAAGACCATGCTAAACCTGGTCTGTCATCTGACATTTCTGCAACTGAAAAAGACAGAAATCAGTTGAATCTCCAGTTAAAGAAATCTTCAGAGACAATTCATTTAGAGGGAATTTCGTTGAATAATATATCCAAATGTATTATAAATATCAACAAATAAAATATTATTTACCGTTATTTGCTTTTTTTGTCATATTTTTTACCGCCCGGCGGGCTTTTGCTTTACACTTTACCGCCCGCAGGGTGTAATCTTTCATTTTCCGCCATGGTAACTAAAATGTAAACAAACAATTACAATACAGTTGTGCGTAATGTAAATTATAGAGACCAAAATGTGTGATACTAAATTTGATGAAAAACTAATTATGGCAGAAGTTTTAAAGTACAAAAAAATCCTCATCTCTGTAATTGTGCTTGTAAAAGCCGAGCTTATTGTCAGTGATGGCAACCCTTTCATGAAAATAATTTTTAAAACATACATGAGTCCCATTCATCATCCAACATTCACATTCACATTCACACAGAGCAACTGCGTCTTCATCGGGGATCGAAGAGGACGCGAGGACTCTGTTTTAAAATGGATGGATTCACGGTTCGCCGGGTGCGAATAAAGGCAATTTCCTGACGTGCTCGCGTCACTAGGATTTCTATAAAAACATCGGTACGAGACATGTAATGTTTTTATTGAAAATAAAGCGCTCGAAAATTGAAAGACAGGAACTTTGCCGCGCTCGCATCCGATGTAAACTTAATGTGTTTTATTAAATTTCTAACGCGATAACAGCTACTACGAGTGGCGATGTTTTTACGACGATATTACAAAAAATAACTCATCGTACAGGGCAATCATAAAGTCCGAAACTATTTTGGAACACTCGGAAGGTATAGGAATCGTTCTATATGGTTTTTAGGTTCCTAGAATAATATTTTAACATTTTTACAATGTCGACTGAGCGATGTACTCGACTCCAATAGACATTTAAAATTGCAATTTGCACGAGCACCTCTAACGGCAAAGCATAGAAATCAAGGTTGCTATGGTTACCCCGTACAAACAAAGACCTGTCATCAGCCGTAGACTTTACACTCTAGCCATCATTTTAGTTGAATAATCGAATGATCTTCAATATTATGAAACAAAAAAGTTGCCCTAGACACATCTTCTGGTTTTAAACTCATTTTTATTAAACACATCATAATAAAGAATTAGGTTTAACACTGAATAACAGATGCGAATACAATGACAGATAGGAACAGGGAACGGGACGCAAGACAACGAGGGGAGGTTTGTTTGTATGCATTACCTTCTATATCTCTCTTACAGTGACGTCAATTTTGTAAGTGTCTATTACTTTACTTGAGGATATATGAATTCAGGCTCATAATAATTCGGTCGTTTTACATTTTGGACAAACAAATTGTAAAATCTACGCAAATGGTAAATCTGTACAAAATGCTTCCGACTAGTTTAAAATATAGATTTTAAACTTACAAAAAATGAATATATTATTCAAGTAAGATATTTAAAAATAACACTCGACATATCTCACAAGATTTCAGAATGTGAATCAACTTCTCGGACGTATCTGGCTTACTTAACTAGAACCACAGACACGTTTCGCTCTTATTGGAGCTCTTCAATGTGGTGCACTGACGCCTCTAGAAGGCATTGAATCGGCTGAGTGAGCGGTTGATAACCATCCCAAAAAGATAAGATGACTGCACACTACACTGAAGAGCTCCAATAAGAGCAAAACGCGTCTGTGGTTCTGGTTGAGTGAGCCAATCTCTTATAAATGACCGAGGGATTGAATCAGATACTGAATTGTGAAACATGTCGAGTGTTATTTTTTAAATATCTTATATGAACTGTTTTACCAAGTGTTGCCATCACATTGTACTTTATTGTACTTTTATTAATATTATTCAAGTATTCCGCTATTCGATCTTGGGTTACATCGCCTTTATTAGAAGCAACAGCTTTAATTATGCTATTAGACACATTAGACAAGCCTTGCAATTATTCTCTTAGAGTATTGTCCCATATGTCTTGCGAGGTTCTGGATTTTTACGAATTGTTTTTCATAGTGTGCCAAAAGAAAGGATCTCGGTAGACGATAGATTTCGACTAGAAGGTAACCCTTTAAATGCAGGCCGAATTAAATTGTCACCCTTTATTTGGCCCAGTTTTAAGTTTATTTTTAAAATACATTGAAACTTGTTTCTACACGGTATATTCGCTTCTGAAGAATCAGCAGAATAGAAATGCAGAGATTTTATAAAATATGGTAAAAAATAGCGATTTTCTAAACCGCGTTATTTCCAAATCGTGTAGAAATTATTCGCTTATTTTAAACTTTGACATTTGATAATTCACTCATGCCCCGATAGATAGAAGTCTCTTTTTTGGACAAATGACAGTGCAGAAAAAGTTTATTTGGAGCTTTATCATGAAAGTAAAATTAGAAATAAAGATTTTGAAAAAGAAAAGAAAATGCGTGAGCATATTTTAAATTAATAAATGTTATTCTATTAATAATTACTAGATATACATAGGCTATGTCCGATGTTACATTTTTATTACTCTAATATCTAAAACATAATTTTATATGCCCTAAATAATGTCATTATTTAGGATTTTAGGAGCACAATATGCCTTGAAGTTGACGCGCACTAATTACCTAAATTATGTTCGTTGCTATAATTTGTGCAAAGCGTCATATTTACTGTCAAATAATAGCTTCATAGATTTTTTTTATGAAATATAAATATTAGTATTTAATCTGAAGCATCAAATTAAATCAAATTGTATAATTCATTTTTGTTATTTCAAAGTGTTGTCATACAAACCAATGGCCGTCATTAGTGTGTCATTCGGAATTGTATTTATGGGAAGAAGACCTAAATCCTAATATATAAATGTCAAAATGTGGCATCGGACACAGCCAAAATTAAACTGATGAACTGAATCTTGAATTAAAGAAAAATAATTTTGTGGTTATACCAGAAACAAGTAAATAGTGTTTAAGTATATTTTTTATTTATTTCTCAAATATTTTATGTTTAAACTACCTCACCTTCCATCATTTTTGTTATCTTATTTTGGTTCTATGGTTTATAGGTAAGTGTTTTAATAAAATTATTTAAAAAAATTCATTGCTGATTGGCGGGCAAAATTGTAATTTTCAAACGATTGGCTAATTCAAATTTTGACCTTTTGTCGATCACTTGTTTACTAATCTAAAACTTTTAAATTTATGATTACTAGTTGATCGTAAATACCCAAAAGCATTTTAATCTTGTTTCCATTCTTCAGGCGTTAAAAACCCTGTCCCATAGGGTGTAATAAATTAAAAACAATAATATCCTGAGGCCCCTAAATTGTCTTCTTTTGAACGAGCGAAGTTTCGGCAACAATCGCCGGCAATCGACACAATAGACACGGAACAATACTCTGGGCTCAGTACCAATTTCACACACAATATTAATAATTGCCGGGTAAAACTATTACGGATTTAATACCGGCCCTTCCTATACAGGAAATGAGTTATGAGGGAGAGAAAAACGGAAACGGATGAAGGAGCATTGTGCAGCTTGCAAATGGTTTCCACGGAGATATTTCACACTCCTCTTCTGTTTAGTGTTATTGGTTTTTGCTATAATTCTCCCAGTGCCGTTGGCTTATGCTACAGACGAGATAATGCAATTATTTCACTCATTGTATAGCTCTCTTGCATGAATGGATGTGTGTGTAGAGCTGATTTAATGCAATTTGGTATATTGGAAACGTATATTCGGATCCGATACCAATTCTAATTATTAGAAGGACTTTTATTTTTATTACTCTCAGAATTGCTGGCTATTTTCTCATTTCCATATGAGATTGTAATTGTATTATGCATTCAACACAGAAATTGCATAAAACGAAAATGGTTTCCAGAAAACGTACCAGAAAAGAATTAAATTACATTGATGAACAAACAATATATTATAATTGTACGAATCGTACCGAAAACTCTTATTAAGAAAACGAAGGAATTATGAAAAAAAAAAATTGTGTGCTTAAGACCGCACGTCTGAAGTGAAAATTTAAATGGTTGACATTTGGATCGTACAGCAATACCATCTCTTGACTGCTCCCGGAAAATTTATAAACTTAAATTTTTAAGTATGCTGAGCTTACATTCCTATTTTTTAATAAGATAACAAAATCCTATGAGTATTCTATCTAAATTCTAAAAAAAAATTTAAGAAGGGATTTTAGTTTTTTTGGATGAAGGCTGAGAGACAACTCAAATTTTAATTAAAAATCTGGCCAAAAACCTTAAATGATCCATTTCGTAAATGTGTAGTTGCAAACTATTATTTCACACTTTGAAATCACGTTCTTATTGAGAGCTGTTTCATATATAATGCTGCAAACATCAAACTTAAATCGAATTATCCTGTATATCTAATATTTATGTATGATGGAAAATATATTATTTTTACAAACCCTAATTTCATTACAATTCTTCTTAACACGGTTTCATTATTAATTTTAATGTAATTGCTTCGTGACAGTGACATCTGTTTAAATATGTCAAATTTGTTATTAAAGTATTGTTTTTGTTTGACGCAGAGGCAAAGTGATATACAAAAATAAATTATTTTATAATTCAATATTTAAAGTTATGTCAAGTTATTTACTAAATTCTTATCGTAGAATTGAAGATTGTGCCATTATATTTAATTTGTGTTAGTAAAAGTTGCTAAAAAATTATATTCATTGAATTTTTACAAGAAAAACTGTTAAAAGCTTGTATAAATGATACTTCCGTATATCCGATATACACTACAAACTAATGAGCTCTTCCCACATTAGTATAGAATGATTATACAAAATTTCAAAATTTTCTGATTGATAGTATTTGAGTAATCGTGTCCACACGATCCACACACACACACAAACACACACACACACACACACATACCTACAGACATCATTGTAAAAATGATTAAATCGGATTCTGGGGACATCAAAACGACTAAAATCTCTATATGTGATTCTTGGCACGATCCCTATACCTCCCTTACGTAGGGTAGCGGGAGGTAAAAAGTCTAGTTTTAAAACCGGTGATGAGTGCGCGATTTATTCCCGTAATCATTTAAATGTCATTTTTAGATTTTCAAAAGATCAATTTAACAGTTGTACGCACGTTTTAACGCTATCAATACGGTTTTTCAAAATTATAAACCTATATATAAATAACTAAGTAAATATATGAGGGCATATAACCTATTACTGGGTGCGCTAATCTGGGTGTGCCAGTCTTTGTACACAGATATCGGTAATGACAGCAGAGACAGCAGGAATAAGTCACACAAAAACTGTAAATTTGGAACAAGACTTTCTTTTTGACAGATTCATTATGATGTTTCCCGGCCTTGTATTAATAACGTAGGCGTAACTTTCTGCTCTCCCTGAGTTTAATCAACCTCTCGGAATACTATACTCTGTTTTTAAACTATAGACAGTAACTAGAAAATCTACTGAGAAAATCAAAGCCTGTGATTGGCTGCTGAGAAATTTCGTGAAGCCGCATTTAACCAGACGAAATTTCAAGTTTAACCTTCAAACGTAATTGAAACGTCAAACTCTTAGTAGTTGTCAAATCACTTGTTGAATTTGCATGTGTTTTTTGTTTCGTTTCTCTTTTTCTGATATTTCGCGAATAAAAACAGCATACATAAAACCAAGAGTTAACAGTATTTTTAAAAATATATAAATTTTTCATCAAGGAATTACAAAAAAAAAATGCAATTAATTAATTTATAATTAAAAGTTATGTTTTTATGATTTTATATGAATAAATTAAGTTATAAGTCTATAATAGTTTTGGTTAATGAAATTATAACCTGGAAAGTATAAATACTGACGTGACCTTCATTTTAAAATTTCAATTCCCCCGCCAAATAAATCTAGTGACTTTTTTTGGTAACTTCTAGCGGTGTAAATGTGACTTCGTCTAGCGCTGTCCATAGTTTAAAAACACGGTAGAGTTATTTAAGTATTAGGGGCAGTAAGTGCTTCTTACTGGTTGAGGAATATATTGGAGATCGAGACGGTAGAAGAGCAATTAGTGACCACAATGTTTGTCATTTTATAAGTAAGCTTTGATCGTTGTTTTTATTTACTTAGCGACTCCGTCACCTGTCGGTAAGTGGTTCACATCATTTACTGATCAGTAATTCGTAAATAAAGCTTACTGTCTTGAAAACCCTATCGATAAGGGTTAAAAACAAAAAACGATCATGCGTAATTTGTAAATAAAGCTTACTGCCTTGGAAACCCTTTCGATAAATTTAAAATCATCGTGTAAAAATGCTCTTATGGGCGTACAACGAATTCACAAGAAATGAATTGCATTTTACGCGTCGCTATTAAAAAGTCGGACTTCAAGCTTCAAGTCATCATCTATGGCACAACAGCCCTTGTAGGGCCAAGGCCTCAAGTACCGTAGGTACTCGTTTCGTGACCGTAGTACTAGAGCAGTCGGTGTACTTAATCCGTGCGACGACCACTGATTGCTATGCAACCAGTGCGGCAGCGGAAATACTCCTTCTACAACTAGCACCACCTATGCTTTAACATGGACAACTGGTCGGGTCATCGCATGCGAGTGCGATTGATGCCTGATATTGTGGCATTTTAACGACTACGCACTTAGCCGGCCGGTAGATTCGAACCGAGGAACCTCAGATTCGATCTAAACATGTAGAGACATAGTGCTTTAACGCGCACGGCCACTACACCGGCACTTCAAGTGCTACGATCAATATATGAAGCTCCTTCTTTCCACATGGGAGTACAAAAAATATGTTTTTAAACAAATATGACTACACTTTTGTATGCACTTTAGAATTAGAATCTTTTCATATTCAGTAAAAGCGTCATCGTTATAATGTAAACCGGAACAACACTGGAAAGATGGTTGAATAACTGAGTACATATGCTGGACGCTGGTCGTTATTTCACGAGTTTCAAAGAATGCATCAAAGGAGATACAGAAATAAATACGAACCAATGAATATGGGAATAAAATAGTCAGTCACTATTAATAACAGACTTCAATCAATAATTGCAATTACAAAATACCAGGTCATTTCTCGGGTATTTCACATTGTTGTAAAGAATGCTTCAAAGGAAACTGAGATAAATACGAACCTATAAAAGACTGTAAAAAAATGTCCGTCACCATTGGCAACCGGCTGCAATCATTAACTACAAATACAAAAAAATTATTGTGGCCAGCACAAAACCTTCCGTCAATTCGATGTATTTTGTAAAAAACCCATACTAAAAGTTCCTTGAAAAATATAGCATATATCTTGTAAAATTGTAACACGAACACACTATTTTTTACAAATTCCATACCGAAACTTTCTTTGAAAAAATTCTATAAATCCAATAAAATTATAACAATGTACATTATGTAAATTGGACTTGACACTTCCTCTTTCTTCCCTCTTTTATTAGGGGTCGCTGTTTCTTGCTCTTCTCTTATACTCATTCCTGACCAACGCATCTTCTTAACATAGTTCTTCCTCGCTCAAATCTTCTGCTACACAGTCCTTCCATCTTCTCTTTGGCCTTCCTCGTACTTCCGACATTGAAAGTTTCAATCTTGAGGCGAGGCTGCAACTGTGTCACTTGCGAGAGACATTCTGCCACTTATACCACTTTCTGATCCTATCTTTGGTTTTGCACCTGACACTGATATCTGTTAATTAGAATTTTTTTAACATATCAGCTGTATCCATGATTTTAGCAAAGCTGACTGATTTTTGAAAGTTAATCTCTTTATAATTCTATAACTCTATAGCTATTGAAGATGAAGGAAAATGTATCATCAAACCGTATAAAGAATAAGATATTTTTTTATATTGATAATCACATAAAATGTCGAAAACTGGTATTTAACTGCTTTTTTTTTCAAGAACAACTGTTAAGAACTTCAAATAAGGGAACTTTCGGTTGACCAATTATAACCATAATTTAATCTAATGGATGTAAAGAAGAAGAATATGAAAGAATCATAAATTTTAGAAATGCAGTTTTGGAGTTATCGTCGGAGAAAAATTTGTCACACACGAACACGGACACACACACACACACACACACACACACACACACACACACACACACACACACACACACACACAGACATCGTCGTAAAACTAGTAAACTCGTATCATAGGGACCCTAAAACGTGCTTATTCATTAAAAACTTACGATCAAATTTTTTGACCACAGACAATACCTTCCTTATTTCTCGGATATCCCAAGCTTTGTAAGTAATGCAACAAAGAACCCAAAGCGATAAACACGAACTAATAAATATGGAAATAAAAATCGTCAGCCACCGTTAAGTACCGCCTCTCATCATAACCTAATTGCAATTACAAAGCTGAAGGCTGAAAGAGTAGTCTTGTTTGATTCATTTCTTTTTAGTAGAATCGCCCAAAAAAGTAAAAACGTAAGTGGTGAACACGTGTTTTTAATATCGTTTTCAATATCGCGGTGCTTTGAGAGCGCTCATTAAAAACTACTTTGAGGGCGGGCAGACCCCTCGTCGGCTGTAATTAAAGCAAGTTGCGAGTATAATAAATAGTGCCTCGTGAAACATGCACAACAAAGACTTCTTTGAGACGCCTTGCGCCTGGCCCTCCCGAGCTAAGTCAAGATATTAACATTCTTCTTTGTTCTTCTTGTAAGACTCTTCTGACCGAAAACCAAATATTCACTTTATGCTGCGTTCATCAGCCATTTGTTTACTTTTTATCAAAGTTATTCCTAGGAAACTATAATAAACAAGAGTTTTAAGATTGTTAGCATACTTCACCAAGAAAATAATTTTTGTAGCTGGAATCATAATTTATTTTCTATTTGTGGCGAACTAATATACACAAGTATGTAATAATAATAATAACAAAAAGTGTAAAATATGAAGACATTGAGTGATGTTTCGTCATATATCCGCTACTTGGCTACTCGCAGTACTTACGAACTTTTAAAATTTTAATCATATTTAACGTTTTCGAAAAGCCATTTGGAGCTATTAGATTCATCCGATTATCCAAGCTTTTGCAAACGCGTCAGATCTGTTTACGATTTCGACGTTTAAATTTGAGGTTACAGAAGAAGTTTAACTTGTTAAAATGGATAAGAAAATAGCGTTTGTTTCTATAGTTTCTATACCGGGTGTTTCAAAGAAAGTGTAAAAATTTTTAAGGGCGTATAATACTGATCAAATTGAGTAAAAAAAGCTTAATTAACATGGGTCCGATCATCAATATTTTCCGAGATATAAAAAATGAGTTTTTAAGGGGTTTACCTCCGCTATCTTGAAAAGTATGAGCTACGACTTTAATTAAATAAGATTTTTTGTTTACCTTTCAGAGGTCATCTTATGGGGTCCCGTGGCCGCGTGCCTGAGTGTCTGGTCGCGACCCGGGGGAACCGGGTTTGATCCCGACAGGCGCCAAATATTTCCAATTTTAAATGGCACAAAAGTGACCCCTGTGGTGCACTCTCCACGCCAGCTATGAGTGCCCGTGAGGTGACGCCTGGTAAGCGCCCACACGGTAAAATATATCGTCATCATTATCGATGTCTACATGTGTTGTAGATACTGGCACTCTCAGAAATGGGTAATATGCCATGATGATATATATATTTTTATAGGTCATCTTAGATGTATCTTTGTTTTTATTAATTAAATAATTGTAGTTAGTTAAATATAGTGGTAACCTTGGTCAATATTTAATTAGAACTATTAGAAATTAAGAAAAATGTTCCATGTCACATTTTATTGTTTTTACCTTCCGTCACCTTTAGGTAAGAAAGGTATTGTCTTTGGTTTAAAAATTGGGTGGTGAGTTTTTAATGAATAAGCGCGGGTCCCTACAATACGAATATACCATTTTTAATTTGATGTATGTATGTATGTATGTATGTGTGTGTGTGTGTATGTGTGTCCGTGTGTGACAAATTTTTCTCCAACGATAACTCCAATACTACAATTCTAAAAATTATAATTCTTTCGTATTCCTCTTCTGTACGGCCATATGAAGAGTTGATTAGATTTTGGTTATTGATCCACCGGAAGTACCCTTATTTGAAGTTTTTAACAGTTTTTCTTATAAAAACGCAGTTTAATATTATTTTTTGACGATTTGTTACTATACATATTAAAGAAAAATACTTATCTCTATACGGTTTGATTATACATTTTCCTTCATATTCAGTAGATGTAGATTTAAAGCGTTATAAAGGAATTAATTTTCAAAAATTAGTCAGATTTGCTATTTATCATGTAAACAGCTGATAGGTATATTCAAAAAAATTTAATTGACAGATGTCAGTGCAAGTGCAAAACCAAATATAGAAAGTATAGGATCTAAAATTGGTATGTCATAGTGTTCCTCGCAAGTGACATGCAGAGAAAGGCCAAAGAGAAGATGGAAAGGAATGAGTGGAAGAGAAGAGGAAACAGCGACCCCTAATAAAATAGGGGAAAGCTGAAGAAGAAATGAAGGAAGTGTCAAGTGCATTTTACTTAGTTTGTGTTTATGTTATAATTTTATTGGATTTGTAGAACCTTTTCAGATGAACCTTTTGGTATGGGATTTGTACAAAATACATCGAATTGGCAGAAGATCTTGTGCTGGCCACAACAGATTTTTTTATAGTCTATTTACTAACATAGACAAAATTTTGTTCGATCACTATCATTGCCAGTTTCTCTTCCATTTCTCATTTATCCCCGAAACAGTTGAAGATCAAACCTATGTTGATTAAGCTTTTTTTACTCATTTGAAACAGCCTGGATACAACTCAAGTGATATTGAACGACTATTTGAATCACTTGTTTAGATTATTTCGATGAGGAATTGTTTCATGTGGCCATTTATTTGTTCGTAATAACTCATAAAGACTTCACAAAGTGCGTGTCATATTTTATTCTATTTAAATAAATACGTTTTCAACACAAATGTTTACAATTTTAAATATGAGCGCGCAATCTGTACTAACCCTGCATATGGGGCAGGGTTGAAATTTGTTTATCGGATCGCTCTTTTTGACTGATCGGAGTGAGTTTACGAACGTGTCAGATTAACCCGGATGACTTCACGAACGCTTCAGATTGTATCGGATCAATCCGATCGTCTTTACAAAAACGCCTATAGTACAGGCGACGATAACGCCTTTTGTAGGCCCCCAATATCTTTCTTCGCCCTTTTAATTTTCCTAGGCCCTAGGTCCTGTGTCTGTTTGCTAATTTGACTTTGCCATTATAGTAGGTACAGATATATCGTCATTTTTGTATTTTGCGAATAAAAGTAGAATAACACATCTTAGTAAGCATGAACTTCGAATTCAAATTGTGTGGAATAAAATAAAAATAAAAGACCCCCCTCACAAAATACTATATCTTTTCAATACATATTCGGTTCTTTTCATTTCCCGAGATATTGACAACAATATATCATCTCCGTTTGGTTTACACTAGTTCCCTCCTCTCTATAAAGAGTACAGTGAATAAATTCCATTACTGCAGTAATTATCCTCTCTCGAGTGTAGAGTTGTCTATTTTTCCTAACGGGAATAGAAAAGAAAGAAAGTTCGTCTTAAAATCGCTCCTTTGTGTACCGTGTACGTCGCCTAGAATGATGGATGGGGTCACCTTCCGAACGGGGAGTAATCGCAGGTGACTAGATGCACCAGAGTTGCAACTTCCTATTTTTAAGTATCTACGGATGAAAATAAATGCTCCTGTTCAAGTCTTTTCACACGCAGAATGAAGTGTTTTTTCGCTTAGTGTCGATAGACTTTTATAAAGTTACTTTGTTTTCTACCATTGTTTTTTGTTGACAACCAAAGATTCCTTTATAGTGCGGGACACGAATCTTGACCTGAGGGGCGAGGGAAAGAAATGCTCATATCGTGATATTCTATAAACGCCGTCAAATAATAATTATTACAGTAACTCATTTGTGTACGTTTATGATACTAATGGATTCGAATGTAAACAAGACAGGAACTGAAATGAAAAGTAATTGCACAGATCAACTGTCAGTATAAGAAAGGCTGCGTAGCTTTAAAACTTATTTGGACAACTGTATTAGGTATGCGTGAAGTAAACTAATTGTATTTCGTGTGGATTTAAAAGGAGCACGTATATTAGACAGTGATTTGTGCTAACATATGTTCCACAGTTCATCTTTCGTGTCCCGCATTATATTGTACTGTTTCAAATATATTTTTTCTACTATCGTTGAGACAAGGATTTAGCACTATAGGCTTGAATCAAAGCAACAATTTAAACAGCTGAATAATAAAGGTTCATTACCTACCACAGAAGTTAATACACATGAAGTCACATATCAGCGATTAACGTAAAACACTAATCAAAGTTCACATAACCTGACAAAAAAAAATATTCATTCTGGTCTCGTATACAACGGCGGTAGACATCTCCAATGCTAAGCAAACGCGTCAATACACTGTAGAGAATGGGGCGACAGCAGAGGATATTAAACGCGTAATATGAGGGCGCATATCAACCGAGGGGCATTCAGACTATTTACTATTGTATACCGGTCCGTTAGAGGCGATAAGGCGTCTAGACTGGTTATTATGACGAAAATCTCACGTGAAACCTATGATATGAGAGTTACAGTTACCTGAAAAAGGTAGAACAGTCAAAATCGCCAAGTTATAACTAAAGAAAAAACCCCTTAACCTTAACAATAAATTTAAAAACTATATACGTATTTCGAGAACTAAGTTCTCATCATCAGTAGAAACTACAAAGTGAAAACAGAGAAGTTAAGATTACTCAGCATGTAAACCATGCCAGAGGTCAAAACAGCTTTGTTTATGATAATATACCGATTTGACATTAAGGTTTATAACCAGGGCATCGGACCCAAACCATAACCGAACCAAAACTGGAACCAAACCGCAACATTTTAGCGAACCCAAACCCAGAATTGAACCTTAGATATATTTTTCAGTTGAACCCGACTTGGAACCGAATCGTTCGAAAAATAGACGATCATTAACGCCTTCTGCGTTTCTGCCTGCATTATAATTTCCGGGGCATATTTTAAATTATTTCTATGTAAAGATTGTTAATCAAAAAACACTAATCCAGTCCTCATTAGATCGCATCGAACTTGAACCCGGAACAAAACCGCAAATTTTATTAATGCTTGAACCAGAACCGCACCCGAACCCATCTCCCAAAAAACAAATTAACCTGATCCTGAACCGAACCCAATTTTTGGCGGTTCGATGTTTATAACAGACGCCAGCAATGAAATGCCGCCGGCCGTTATAGTAATTTACGTAACAAGACCTGAAAGTGATACTTTACTGGGTGAGCAAGCATATTCCAGAGCGAGCCGTAGGCGAGAATAAAAAAGTATTATTTTATTTTTTACTGCGAGCAAATAAGATATAAATAAACAACTGATCTCCATGGAAACATTTTACCGGTCCCGGGATCGGCAATGTACTTTCCGATCCCTTATAGACAACTTTCCGAGCTAGCTCAGCAAAGAAGGACTTTCCGGTCTAAATAGTGATCAAAAAGAGCACATTTTCTGGGCGATCGCGAAACAAAATTTGTAATGGAAGCCAGAAATTAAAGATCTAGTTTTTCTAAAAAAAATCTCTAATACTGTCAATTTAAGGAAAGCTTAAACATAAATATATTATGTTGATGATGTAATCGATCATTAGTCACTTTATTAAATTTGGGTCCAGTATCGAGAATCGAGTAAGGGTAAGTAGTTCAGCTATGAGACTAAGAAAAGCAAGAGGCGTGCTGAAAATAAAAAGAATGTGCCCGCTCCTGCAGTAAGTAGTTCTAAAAGAATAATTAACTACACTTTACCGTGATTTAAAAGTCAGCGAAATGAGTCTCTAAACAACACTAATATAAAAATAATGCCGCTAGAAGAAAAATGCTCTGTCTGGGTAGAAATGTACTCCAAGTCGAGTGTTATTTATTCGCGGAGAAAAAACCGATTTGTACGTCCATTACTGCAGCAGTTCGGTAAATGACCGTGGCTGCCGCTCGATCGGAGACTTGGGCGCAGCCGGCAATCAAGCCTAGATTGCTATAAGATTGAACCCTGGATGTGAAAACACGACGCGACCAAATATGTTTTCAATAATGCATCAAGTGTTCTCTTACGGACGCTGCAACTTCAAACTCTTTCGGTTTTGACGTTTGATTCATCGACCACTTTACTTTTCCAACAAATATTAATGAAATTGCCTATTTTTGGGTAGACCAATATGTTTTTATACATATATATATATAGTTTATAAGTTTAGAATACACCTTATGAATAAAATGAAGTCAGCTAAAATAAAACTACGTCATTTGTATCAATTCCGCCACATCCTTTCAACAGAAGTAACACTAAAACTAATCAACTCGCTTGTACTCTCTATATTAGATTATTGTTCCTGTGTGTATGTGCCGAATTTGATACAAATCGACACCAATAGAATAAGGGTATTGCAGAACTCTTGTCTTAGGTATGTTTACGGTGTGTGTAGATATGATCACATTAGTTAATATAGAACGCTTGCAAATATGCAAGACATTAACGACAAAGTACGGTCTGCTTACCTTATTTTAACTCATAAAGTTAAAATAACAGGTACTCCGTCATACCTTTATCAGAAATTAATGTTAAAAACTTATAATTATGGTCTTAGAGGTAAGGATTTATATGAAATACCAACCTACAACAAATCAAAATATAAATCTTCTTTCTCGTATTTGGCACCGTTTTATTACAATTCTATTCCACATGAATTAAAATCTCTATCAATAAATTCATTTAAAAACAAGATTAAGATGTTCTAGAGACTATTATTATTAATTTTCAATACTTCTGTTTGTATATATTATTTGTGTTATTCACTATGATAATAAAGTATTATTAATATATATATATATATATATATATATATATATATATATATATATATATATATATATATATATAGAGTGTCTCTTAAATAGGGGCACATGGCTTAACCACAGATTCCTGAGGCTAAAATAAGACGATTTAACTAAACTTGCTTCTACCGGAAAGTGTACCATTTAACCAGAATACTGCTTCAAAGTTCTACAAAAAAAAAAAAAAAAATTGCTTATAATAACAGAACGCTTTATTCGATTTGGATGAAATTTGGTATGACAGTTCGTATGGTTATAAGTCATCTTTTAAGATGATACTTGTTATTATTAGTGAAGCACTAGTATATGAAACTTAGGTGTCCCAACATTGATTAGACCGTAACTTTTTAAAGGCCAAGCCGATAACGTAAAATAATTTTTTCTCAGAAAGATACATTTA
The DNA here is from genome assembly GCA_943142095.1 of Ophonus ardosiacus. NCBI lineage: Eukaryota > Metazoa > Arthropoda > Insecta > Coleoptera > Carabidae > Ophonus > Ophonus ardosiacus. Next base: position 9,161,385 of record OW964838.1, on the reverse strand, counting down.
ATAGTAAACTTTTCTCACTTTGTTTAATTTGTGATATCTGTTACGGTTCAGACAGAAAAAAATAAAACCTGAGTGATTGCATCGTGAATTTTTTTAAATAAATTTAATCTAGCAGTCTATCCAAATGTCAAACTAGTAATTACTAATGACAATAACAATTGTTTATGGGTTGTCAAAAAATTCCTTCGCAATATTCAGAAACTAGTAACATCCGTTTGTTCGGCCTAATAGTATTTTACTACCATTATTATAAATAACACGAATAAATATGTTAGCTTACTCCTAAACAAGTTGAGAAGATTGACAACTCGTTACTGTCATTAAAAATTAGATGTTTGGCATTTGGAAAGACTGCTAGATTAAATTTATTTAAAAAAAATTCACGATGCAGTCACTCAGGTTTTATTTTTTTTCTGAATGAACCGTAACAGATATCACAAATTAAACAGAGAGAAAAAAGTTTACTATTGAATGTATCTTTCTGAAAAAAAAAAAATTACATTATCGGCTTGGCCATTAAAAAGTTACGGTCTAATCAATTTTGGGACACCTAAGTTTCATATACTAGTGCTTCACTAATAATAACAAGTATCATCTTAAAAGATCGAATAAAGCGTTCTGTTATTATAAGCAAAAATTTTTTTTATTTTCGAAGAACTTTGAAGCAGAATTCAGCTTAAATGGTACACTTTCCGGTAGAAGCAAGTTTAGTTAAATCGTCCTATTTTAGCCTCAGGAATCTGTGGTTAAGCCATATCCTCCTATTTAAGAGACACCTGTATACATATTGGCAATGACAATACGTATTTTTGTTTGGGATTAAAATAAACTGGACTCATCAAATTTATATGATTATTATGCTAAAAGAAACAATATGACGGAAGTTGTTGAAGTAATATAATTATAAATAGCATTAAGTGCTAGTACCTATGGGTATTAATAATCATGTTCATTTCAAAACGATAACGTACAGTTTACTTCATTAACAAATCATTTTAGCTGCTGTGTTAAGTACTAATGACGTTTTACGATTCAGAATATCTACAACAGAATAATGAGGATTGTTGTGAATGCAATTTTACAAAATGATTGGAACCGTACTGTGGGCGATTCATCTTAATCCTTATTTAAAGCTCCTCGCGGTGCTAGTAGAGATGACGTCACGAAAACGCTATCTATAATCGTTTGTAATTAGTTGGTGGTGCTGAAAAGAAATCCCCAGCATCGATAGGAGGCCATGACAATAAACAAGCGCGCAACGAAACAAAACTTTATAAAACCAGCGATTCATCATTCGCGTTCTAATTTATCTTGCGAGGAAAGGTTCCGCAGTGGCGCGAGTTTGTAAAGAATTTACCGGGCGATGAGAAAAAAGGACAAAATAAAAAGCGACGCTCTTTTGTTGCGCTGCGACAGCCCCCAGCGCCTTCGTGGAGGGTGAAGACACTAATGCACCGCGATACATGGCCGTGTTAATTGAAATAGGACCACGGGGCGAGGAGGAGGAGGACATCTCTTCAGCATCGAAACTTGTTCATTACTCGTGCGAGGAATAATAATTTTCCATCACAATTTCTTACGAACTGTATTCATTCTACGTTCAGTTCAATTTTGGTTATGATAATGGATCTTATCACTCCTGCAAGGAATAAGCGACTAGAGTAACATCAATTCAAAAAATATCAAGCCATGTATTTCAAACTCCCAAATAGGGAAGAGGCATTCTGGAGAAAGTGATTACAGTATCAAAAAATTTGTTGTGGTCATCACAAGACTTCTCGCCATTGCCATATTAAGCTATATATAAGTACATATTGTATTTAAAATTTCTCGTATAGGTAATAGGTACACACAAAAATTTTAATTACATATATTATTAATATATTTTTATAAATTCATTCTATAAATAACTTTCCTCCTACTCCTCTAAGGCTGTGTCCGATGTTGCACTTTTATCACCCTAATATCTAAAGATCCTAAATTTATATGCCCTAAATCTAGTGATTATTTAGGATTTAGGAAATAGATTTTAGGGTTTTGCAGGAACACACTATGCCTTGAAGTTGACGCGCACTAATTAAACAAATCATGTTCGTTGCTGTAATTTGTACAAAACGTCAAATTTCTGTCAAAGAATAGCTTCTTAGCTTCTATTTTGTGAAATATAATATTAACATTTACTCTCAAGCATCAAATTCATAATAATTTATTTTTGTTGTTCTAAATTGTTACCATACAAACCAATGGATATCACTAGTGTGTCATTCGAAGTTGTATTTATGTGAAGAAGACCTAAATCCTAAATACCAAGTGCCAAAATGCGACATCGGACACAGCCTAAATGTTCTTCAAATTAAATAAATAGATTCATTTTCAAAAATTAGTTAGCTATGATGGAAAGGAATTGTCAAATGCAATTTATATAGTGTATGTTCATGTTATAATTTTATTGGATTTATAGAATCTTTTCAAAGGAACCTTGGGTATGGAATTTGTAAAAAATGGTATGTGTTCGTGTTATAATTTTATTGGATATTTCTACAAAATCTTTTCCAAGGAACGTTTTTATAGCATTTATCCATTTTTATTTCAATACTTTTATTTCTAAAAATTCACCCAGTTGTTCAAATACTCTAAAAATGCGTACACTTACGTAACAATCTCTTTACAATCAAATAATATTACTACCAAGTTTATATCTCTGCCCATTTTTGAATTATTGCCTCAAAAGTCAATATACCCCACATTTAGATAAAAACTTCAAAATTTTCAAAAATCTAATTTTTATGTATCTAGATACTTCTTAATGCGCTGATTCCAAATTTTGAAACCGCAGGTCGATATCTCTTTTCGTTCTCGAGATATTTAGATTTAAAGTTTTGCTCAAAACTGCCCATTTTTAGGTATTAACCCAAAAATGGGTCGAGATATGACTTTGGCGACATCACCATTCGATTCTACAGACAAAAATACATAAGTATAGCAATTTTCATAATTTTTGTCCAACCGGTTCATTTTGTATGAATAAAAGTTTAAAAACCCCTGAAAATGGCCAAAATCTGAAAAAATCGTAAGGGGTACCCCTTACGATTTTTGCGATTTTTGGCCATTTTCAGTTATTTTGATTTAGAGATTGTATGCGGTGTTCAAAAATTATGAAAATTGGTATACTTATGTAAATTAGCCCGTAGAATCGAATGGTGTTATCGCCAAATTCATATCTCGACCCATTTTTGGGTTATTACCCAAAAATGGGCAGTTTTGAACAAAATTTTGAATCTAAATATCTCGAGAACGAAAAGAGATATCGATCTGCGGTTTTAAAATTTGGAATCAGCGCATTGAGAAGTATATAGATACATGAAAATTAGATTTTTTAAAATTTTCAAGTTTTTATCTAAATGTACACCCCACATTGACTTTTTGGGCAATGATTCAAAAATGGGTAGTAATATTATTTAACTGTAAAGAGCATGTTACGTAAGTGTACGCATTTTTACAGTATTTATATAAGAGTATACATAATGTATATTCATGTGATAATTTTATTGGTTTTATATAATATTTCCCAAGGAACTTTCTGTATGGAATTTGTAAAAAATTGTACTATGTTCGTGTTACAATTTTATTGGATATATAGAATGAACTTTTGGTTCAAATTAACGGAAGGTCTTGTGCTGGCCACAACAATTTTTTTTTGACTACAGATTATATCTGGATTCAGACTACTGCGCATCCATTCTTCAAGCGTGCAGCTAATCTTGCTGAGATGCAGAGTCGAGTATCAATTTCATTCGGGCAAATGAAAACACCCTTTGATTTGTGTCGTAATAGACTTGTACTGGAGCATGAGGAAAACACCCTATGATTTATCTTCTAATCGACTTGTACTGGTGAACAGGTGCATGTCATTATTCATCGGGACAACATATGATTATTTTATAATAATGTCGACAGCAGGGCTACTCAAAGCAGTAGTTAGAACTTCGTATCTGTAGGCGGTTAATATCTAGTATACACTAAGCTGGTTAGCAGAAACAGACAACAGATCCGATCACAACATACAAAGTTGTTATATTACAACCAATTGTATCGAAGAACCTACCTTTATTCTAGCTTGATATTAATTTTCGAGGCAAGAGTTTCAATCAGAATTAGAGCTAGGGCTTAGAACTGTGTATTTAGTTGAAAGGAAGAAACCCATCCACCCGGACCAAATGAAATACGGGTCGGAGTCGATTTTTCACCCATAAGACCCGAAAGAACAGTAGACATCATCAGTACTTAAGCGTTTTTAAAATGCAAAAACGAGCTATACGAAATATATTTCTACTGCGAAAGTATTCTAACCTCACGTTCTATATTTATATATAATACATTAGTTAACATATGGAATAATAAAGATATGTATCGAATTATTAGTGATACCCACAATTATGACACCCGAGGAAAACAAAATTTTAAAATTCGTTATTTGCATATCTGTCGTGTGGAGTTTAAGATTTTTCGTAATAACAAAACTTGAAACATTTAGAAATAATAATAAATTTTTTCTTTTTCTGTCATACTGAACAACTTCTTTGTTGATTTATAAATTTTCCTTGACAACGGTCCATCAAAATGCTGTTATTTTTCTAGGAACACTTGATCCTTAATTGTAGGCGATTGTTATATAAATTTTTTTTTGTTTTTAGTCCTGTTATGTTATAATAACAGCATGGTATTACGAAATAGTATATTATACGCCAAGGTTGAGAAGATAATCATTATTGACCCAGCGCCGTTATTGTAACCCGAGGGCGCAGCCCGAGGGATACAAGGCGCCTGGTCAATAATGATCTTCTCAACCGTGGTTTATATACTATTTTTTTCACTACTAGCACATAAATCCTATTTGAATTTTTTTTATTGACAATAATCATTTTGACATGAATAATTGCTTTACTTATTTGTTCATATTCACAAAAACAAAGTATGCTGCATTTGTTTTTATTTGACGTTTCGCTCATTGTGTTGGTTTGATAATCTCACTTAGGTATGTGCCTTGATTTGAATTTGATTTAATTATTTAATAAAAACACTTTATTCTGTTACAGTAAGCAGCCTTATTAGTTTATTATCATTTTTAAATAAATCTATTGAAATGTATTTACCTACAAATACAAAAAAATAGTGATTTATTCATTTATACATCTACACATGTTTCACATGTTCCAAAATAGCACAGTGGCCGGGGCCGGGCGAGGCGGCAGCGTACGTCAATTTAAAATAAAGGGGCAAATTTAAATTATATACTTAACACCTTTCTTCAGTTTAATGAGTTAAATAATATTTTAAACTACTTTAAGAAAATTGTAATCGTGTGATTTGATTGAAATGCATATCTTTAAATCATTCATAATTATAAATCGAGATTTTTTACTTCTCCTATTATTGTAAAAATTACTAACTTACCTTTTACAACCAATTTTATTATATGAAATGTTTATTCAAATAAACCAACTAAAATAAAATTGTTTTTCAACGGTATAATTACGTCAGCGGATAATTAGCAACGGAATAATACGTAAGACGTGTTCTGGATCTTTTGGTTCTTATGGGTCTTATGGGTTAAGAATCGACTCCGACCCGTATTCGCTGAAATATGGGGGAGCAGGTGGTCTTTTGGATCCACCGATATTCCCAACACTAATCAGAATAAGTAAACTCATAGACCGGTTGTATTTACACTTAAACAGGGATGATTAAGCGTTGACTAAAGTAACAAATTCAGTTGGTTTTTATCACCCCAATGTATTTCTAAATGGTAGTCATGGTAATTAGTTAATTTTGAGTAAATACTACCGGTCATAGTGCTTAAAGTGCACAATTATTAGAGAGTTATTGCAACTTCAACGCAAAAATAACGTGCACTTTAAAGTCAAGTGACAGCCCGAGTGCGCATGCGTACTAATAAGGTCCACGTTATATGAATAAGGAGTCACGTTATATGCAATAGAATAGCGAGCGTTTAACGTCACACGTTATGTATTTTTTGAGGTTATGTTTCGGTGAAAAGTGTGGATGTTACCTCGTTTGTGTTGCTTTTAGCGTTAACGTTAGCGTGAATACACGAATTAAATGCGGTAAACATTGAAATTGAAAGTCCTTTATTTCTAAAATAAAGTGTTTTCTACATAAGGTTAACGTTTACGTTCTTTCATCTTAGAAGTTGCAATAACTCCCTATTTGCGTCTTCTGTAAAGTCAACTATCACTTTCGAACAGTTTTAACTTGGATTCATCTTAAAAAGTCTTTTTTTTTAAATTCAATTTCGCCTTCAGTTTCATTGATCCTTCCCCGGTCATTGATGAAACATCCCCATACATACAAATGAAACATACAAAATTATCCTCATTGCCATCGTGAAGGTCCCGAATCCTTTGTGCGCGCTCCTTTCAGCATTACGAACCATTAATGCAACAATGCTTGTAAACAATGGGTCAGGCGACAGTGAATTCACAATGCGCTTCGTTGTAGGGCAAAACACGACAAACTCCAGCAGCCACGACAACTCGGCGCTTACATAACTTTCTGCAAGGATTAGAATAGCCCTCACATGGAATTGGGGATAACTTTGTTAGTTTGTTAATACACATTGGATTCCAAGAATTAAATTGGTTACCTTTGCTGTTATTTATTGCAAGGAGAATTATTGTGGATCAAAGTTAAATTGGACCGTAACTAGAATCACCGTATACACATATTCAACGTAGCTTTCAATGCGTAGGTTTTTTTCTAGTTTTCTTTTAGCGCAAATACATACAATATAAGAGGGTAACTTTGTTCTTACGGCTGTTTTCATAATAAATATAAAGTCACTTTACTTTTAAAGTGAAAAAGCGTGTCATAATTTCACTTTAAGTTAAAGTTGTCAGTTTAAAGTCATTTAAAATAAGTCATCTGACAGTTCCTTTAACTTAAAATGAAATTATTAAAAGCTTTTTAGCTTCCGTCACCTTTAGGTAAGGAAGGTATTGTCTTTGGTCAAAAAATTCGATGGTGAGTTTTAAATGAATAAGCACGTTTTAGGGTTCCTACAATACGATTTTACTAGTTTTACGATGATGTCTGTATGTATGTATGTGTGTGTGTGTGTGTGTGTGTCCGTGTGTGTGTGTGTGACAAATTTTTCTCCGACGATAACTTCAAAACTACAATTCTAAAAATTATGATTCTTTCGTATTCCTCTTCGTTATAATCATACGAAGAACTGATTAGAATTTGGTTATAATTGATCAACCGGAAGTACCCTTATTTGAAGTTCTTAACAGTTTTTCTTCAAAAAACGCAATTATAGAGAGATTAAGAGAGATAAACTTTCAAAAACCAGTCAACTTTGCTAAAATTATGAAAACAGCAGATATATTCAAAAAATTCTAATTGACAGATGTCAGTGTCAAGTGCAAAACCAAAGTGGAAAGTATATGATCTGAAAGTGATATAAGTGACATAGTGTCCCTCGCAAGTGGCTTGCAGTTGCGGCCTCGCCTCAAGATAGGAACTTGTAATGCCGGGAGTACGAGAAAGGCCAAACAGAAGATGGAAGGACTGTATAGCAGAATATTTGAGAGAGAAAGAACTGTGTCAAGAAGATGCGTTGGACAGGAATGAGTAGAAGAGAAGAGTAAGAAACAGCAAGTGCAAATTATATAATATAGGTACATTCGTGTTATAATTTTATTGGATTTTAAAATCTTTCCAAAGGTACTTTCGGTATGTCATTTGTAAAAAATAGTGTGTTCGTGTTACAATTTTACAGGATATATAGAATCGTTTTCAAGGAACTTTTGGTATGGGATTTGTACAAAACACATCGAATTGACGGAAGGTTTTGTGCTGGCCACAACAGATTTTTTCACTTTTAGATCAAACTTCATAAGTAAAGTGACTTTATATTTATTATGAAAACGCTGACATCTGAATACAAGCCCAACAATACATAGACTATAAGTTTAGTAAAGATAAAAGAATATTACGTCTCGAATTGGTTCTAAAGACAAATGATATGATTTATACTTCTTTTAATGTGCGTTGAAGACCCAAACACCTAAAATAAATCAATCTTAGCACCTGTAATGGGCCAGTGCGGACCTGTATCTAATAGTTAGTGTACGTGCCACAAGCGGCGTAAGTGAACAGGGAGAACGCAAAGAAAAAGGCTGTATTGACACTAGGAGAGGTTAAGGTGACTAAAAGACTGTTGCAAATCGCGAAAAAGAAAAGTACTGAAAGAATAAAGAATTTTTTCTGTTAGTCGCAGCGAATGTTAAGCAAAGAAGTATTATAATAAAAGAAGTAGTTGAACCAAAAAAGAAGACTGGAAGCAGTACCTCAGAAGCCGAAGAGGGGACACGATGAAGGGAAAAGTCGTGAATATTTTGGAGAAGAAAGAAGTTATAGCATATATTGTAAGTTCTTGTATGTACTTATGTTCAGTTAACTTACACCCCTAAAATAAAAAATTACATTACACACTTGTGCAAACAACTTGAAGAATGTATATGTACATACCTATGTTTGAAATGCGTAGGGCGAAAAATAGATGAATTACAAATATACTAAAACTTTAATCATAATAATATTTCTTACAAATCAAATTCTATAAGCGAATCTGAATTTTCACGGGCATTAAGTCCATTTGCAAATCTTTTTAAGTGATGTAGGCAGTAGGTTGGTGTTTGTAAATCTGGCTTTTTGACGGCTGGTTTCTTTTTCGCTCGTCATTACACATAAATAAATCAAGAGAACATTCGCGTTCGCGTGTTGGGTGAGGCGGCGTGTACCTACGCAGCTTGCGCGAGTTTCGTGAGCTTTAATTGACTGCCTGTCTCTCTGGTCTGCCACCTCTACTTCATAAAGGAAACGAGGGCGAGAAAGCCAGAGAATAAATATAAATTGTGTTTTAAATAGTATTTCGCAACTGGAACGCTGGAATGTTTTACAGGATAAGAAACAGTAGAACGACAGTCATAGCTGAGTTAAGAATTTTGAATTAGCTTAGTCATTATAATAATAATAATTATATTATTATTATTATATTTATTCTTGCCTAACCGGCTTAGAATCTACATATTATATATATTTTCAATAAATCGTGGTACTACATCATAAATTTCTCGATGACTTCCTTCATCCAATCTTGTCCCGACCCTATATCGTCTAACAGAACCGTTTCTTTTCTTCCTTCTCTCGTAACTTCTTCTCTCCCGCATAGCCTGCAACTCCTCTCATCACTTGATAGCCAGTATTTATTGTTCCTTTCTTCACTCCCACATCTGAACCTGGCAATCATCTTGATGTTTTTCTTTTCATCCAATAAATACCTTGGTATTGACGTCGTTTGTATTAGTTTATATCTCTTGTTGTATTTTGAGATGTTTATCTTACTTTGTTGTTCTTGCTGCTGTATGTCCCAATCTCTCTGGTGTAGTTCGTAATGTGTGATTGTTCCATTATAATAATTATAATTGCATAGATTTTAATTCCGCTGGGATATGGATGTGTATAGACTCATTTTCACCGATTGTCCTAATGCGTAAGAGCTATAATTAATAACTAAGCGCAATGCGCAAAAAAAGTTTACCATATGGCAACGTTTTTCGAGCTTCGCATAAGGTTTAAACAATACTTAAGAACTAAGAGCAATGCGTCAGAACAAAAGATTGAAAATTTCTAACCTGAACTGTCAACTGTCAGTTTATTTTATAATTATTAAATTTTTAATTTTTCGGTATGGATATAGATACAGAAAATTATGTAAATATGTAACATGTAATAGGTAGTGTTGCCGCCAGACGAGACGAGACGACACTTGGGGTCGGTTTCGCCTCGGCCTCGCCTTGGTCTCGAGTGCCATGGTTTCGTCTCGGTCTCGAACTGGTCTTGACTATCTAATTCTCGTCTCGGATGCAAGTCTCGACGAGAGTCTCAAGGTCAAATTATTATAAAAATAGGTTACCTGTATTAAAGAAGTACTCTATCATCTGCAAAATAAAGATATAAAGAATCTCTCAAATTTATAATAATAATAATAATAACAAACAAATCATCATTTGTTATATCATTTTAATGTTAAAATTAATTTGTAAAACTTAAAGTTTAACAATTTATTTATTTTCTCATAATTAAAGATGAAGTACAAGATCTTGCCCTCAGAGAAATTATTATTAAATTAGCGCCAATCAAAACCAATTTCTTTTTTAAACGTAATGATTTTGTAAATAATGAGAAAAGTAGAATAAATTTGCTCAAAAAATGCATTTTTCTACTCCCACATCAGTAAAATACCTTTTACACACTATCTGCTAAACAAGTAAATGCCTTTTTACGCAGAATATTACATAACCTCTCTTTATAAAATAAAATCAAATATAAATTCATAAATTTCAGTAAAATTATGGTCGAAGAAAAAGTATAGTACACTGCTCGAATTATGAAGCAATGGGCTACTTGCGTGTTACTGAAAATCCGATTTCTGTCACTATATACGTAATGTTATATTGAAAACATATATAAAAATAAAAAATTTATTTTTAAATAATTATTTGTTTTTTACTAAATTAAGAAAGAAAAATTTCTGTGACGTCTTTATATTGAACTGGGGAGGGAAACATGTTTAAGAATAGAATTAGTTCATTTTTCTCTATCTCTGGTCTCTCAAATACATTAATTACTTTATAAATAAACACATAGGTACTTATTTGTAATTTAAAATATCGATACCAAAAAGATGAACTAAAATACTAACCTCCAAACTATTATTGAAACGTCAAACAGGTGATCTACATTACCCGCACAAACATACTATTACTATGGGACGGCACCACGCTGTGGCTTTACGACTATTCATTGGTGCGGCGTAATTCTACGTCATACATGGCGGGAATTCAAATAATCAAATTTCATTATTTTTTTTTCTGGCTAATTAATAAAAATTTTGTCAAAAGAAAAAATATGGGTAGCAAGTTTTTACCTTTTCTTCAAAAATATTAAATAAAAAAAAGGTACGCAAGTAGCCCATTATATGCAAATGGATTTCGCATATAAATTTTTGGAAAAGAATATTGTGAATATTCAGCTAAACGTTAATATACGTAAACCCCCTACTATTACATATGGACTAGTCCAAGTATGAATTTTAGGTTCTGCGCACCTAAGCTCAATATCAACTTAACCCGCAGCAAGTATAACTAGGTACAATCCTGAATTTTTATTGGTTTATAAATTTATAAGTGAAATAGTCAAATTAAAGTGTAGCTTTACAAACAATTTTTGAAAATAAATAGTTTATTTTGTACGGTAGTTTCTCAGTATATATATCCACTTCGTTTGAAATGTAAGTTTAATGATAAAAAATTACGGTGAAAATTTATGATGTTTTGAAGCAGCTTCGAAGTAGTTCTCGCCGTATAAAATGACAATATGAATTTAGTTGACAAATGTGCAATACATTGTTTCCGTGCGCGTTTTAAAAGCTTAAGAGTAAACACCGCAATTTTTCACTAGCAAATGTCTGTCCACAACTAATACGGTTTCCAGCGCCATGTTGATCAGCAACGTAATTTTCCTCCCGGCAACTTTTGCAAATTTAATCAAATTTGATGGGCGCTATTTACAGTAATTAACAGCCTAATCTGTTTCGAAATTGTTTTATAATTCCCTCGCACTTGTTTGATGAAACATGTGTCGTATTTGTAGTTCTCTTTAATTACTTCAGCGAAAGAACTCATCATCATTTGGAAATGTGATAAACAGAATAAAAACTAGGAGCACGCGTTTCAAAAATTAATCCTGGAATAACGTCAAAGAGGAAAGAAATGTTTTGCATATCATATGACAAAATGCTTTGACTACAGTTAACATATTTTTATAATCTCGGCACTACAAACGAAATCCGACTTATCAAAAATAACCTGAATGTTAGTTCACACGTATACATGCTATAATCTTTCACATCGCCACTGCCTTTGGTCTGATTAGCTGACATTAATTTGATAAATATTTAATATGTCTAGCTCACGATTGCAAAAATACTATATAACTGCTATTGGACGAGGTCGTGTAATGTAAATAATCAAGATATATTAGATATGAATATAAGTAGTAATCATATTTTGAAGGGTGTCTCAGTTTCTCTCTTTTTTCTGATAAAATTATTTTAATATCGTGAGTATATTTTAACGTGAAACATTGGGTTTGTCATATCCATGGTTACGATTCGACATTTGATTGACAGCAATGTATTTGCGTGTTCCATCGACCTTTAAACTAATAGACGCAGCGTACAAGCAAAACGTTTGTCCCGCCATAACGGTGCAGACACAGTATCTCTATCCTTTAGCAGTACGGAAGTTAAGAAAACGCGGCAAAATAAAAATTTGATTTGTCCCTAACTTGTTATACTTGGTGCATAATCGCTAAGAGTATATATTTAATTTTTTTGTGCATAATTATTTACATTATATATTTTTAATACAATATATTATATACACATATTATATTATAGAGGATAAGTAATAATTAATAAGAACTTACATATGATATGACACAGCTAAACGGCGTAAGTACTGTTGACTGCACAAAATACACCGTTTCCCCATTATTTTGTCGCATACACACCTCATAACACATTTTCGTATATGTTGACAAAAATAATTGTAAATGTTCTCCAAAAAAGTAAAATAATACACAAACAGTCAAGAAACGTCAAATAGATTTTGACAACTATTTAGTGATAGAGAGCGATATATAGAGGTTTACATATGCGCAGTATACTTTAACTGAGAACTTCCGTATTGTTGAAGGACAGAATATATATTTCTATCCTTTTATGTTGGAGCATTATTCTAACGATAAAAGAATAGGAAACACTTGGTCCATTAGTTTAAAGGTCGATGGCGTGTTCCATTTAAAACAGGTATTACCTGATTTAAAATGAAACATAGGTAACGAATTTGACAGATGTATTATATTATGTAAGAAATTTAGCCAAGTCAGAAAACCACTTGAGAGCACTAAACATATTTCGGGCACAAGATGCACACAATATTTTTTCTGCAACTAAATTTAATTTTTAGAAAACAGGTATAATTATTTAAACAAAATTAACCTTAACATCTTGTCAATCTGACAGATAACCGCTGAATTTTCCTATAAGTTACGACTTGATATTTGATTGACAGCAATGTATTTGCCTGTCTCATTTAAAATATAGGAAATGAATTTGACAGAGTATTATATTTAAATATTGTAAGAAATTTGGCCAAATCACTCGGGCACAAGGTACACTAAATTTAATTTAGAAAGCAGGTATAATTATTTTAAAAAAATTAAAATCTACTGACATCTTATCAAATGTCAAATTCGTTCCCTACGTTTCATTTTAAATGGGACGTGCAAACACATTGCTGTCAATCAAATGTTGAATTGCAACCATGTATATGACAAACACAATATTTCACGTTAAAAAATACTCACGGTATAAGTAACTAATAAAATTTGAAAGAGTATCTTATTAACCGCTTATTGCAGACCGTGAAATGCCATACGAGTGCAGTAAAAACACTTTTCTGACGCGGTGCGAACACTATTTTTTCGCATTTTATATTAGGATTAAAATTTGAATTTTTTGCGGCATAATATTACTGAATTAAAAACATCAAAAAAAAAAAAACATAGTAGCCTGATTCTCAGTAACAAAGTAATTTGACAGTTATTGTTTTTGTACCTTATAAACTCCAAACAAATTAATTTTTGGAGATCGATTTGCAAAACGATTGATCTAGATGATGAAAAGAACATGGAAAACGATTTAGAAGATAAAGCATAAAAAATAAAAAATCCTTGTGTCAAAATGTATTTTAATACAAAACCGTTGCTAGGCAGGAACGGTTGCTATATTGTAAACTACTATACGATTTTGAGTATATTACAATAGTACATTACAGTCCAAAATTCGAAAAATATGTATACATAAAGCTAAGTCAGCAAAGAATTAAGGTCCGACCCACATTCTAATTAATTATAATAAATAATATCTATTCAGCAATTGTCTACTTATTAGTAGGTTAATTTGGAAATATTCGTGACCTCAATAGATATTTACAAAAATTCTACCGGTATACCGCACCTACCGACTGCGTTCGAAAAAACAAGTGGTTAATAATTACCGTGTTCGAAAATTGTACCACATCTACCAGGTCCATCTATATCGGATCCATGATTTGTGGATAAAGTAATTCAGTCGGTAAATGCGGTAAATGAAGAATCTAACCTCAAAAAGAAGTAGATTTCAGAAGTTAAGTATGTTAATACAGAAGACGAGACGAAATAACGTTTAACTACGTCATCTTTCAAATGCTTTTCATATGTTATAAAACTACCCTGTTTACCACTTACGTTCTTAAAATATCTATCCCGGTAGCTGTAACAACCTGATGAATAGCTGTTCATCGATATATACCGGTAACAGTTCACCGGTAGAATTTTCGTAAATGTCTAATACTATGTTCCCTTCGGTGCTTTACACCTCTGGAAAAATCAAGCATTTTTCTCCCTTAAGGCCCATTCCCAGTGCCTGTCCTAGTCATAGTTTTGTTAGTTGTCATAGTTTCAAATAATTTGGTAAAGCGAAATACATATATTCATTCCCAGTGCTTGTTTTAGGCATAGTGTTTAGGCATAATCATCAGCATATGTTTATGATTAAAACAAAAATTTACGACAAAAAAACTGAGTATGACAGGCAGTGGGAATGGACCTTTACTGTATAATATACTAATCTTGTTTCTCCCTTTGAATTTACAAATATTCCACTAGAAAAATTCTTACAATATTTTACAGTGTGTAACACCTATAGAATGAGTAGTTACAACTCATATTATTAAATTTCCACTATTTATATTCCGTGTGTGGGTCGTTGGCTGTGTGCGTGAGCGTTCGCGTGATCCTGGCGTGGAATATCGCGTGATCGTAGCGTGGCTCGCGGCTTAAAGCCACCGCATGAGAAGAATACAAAGCACCGCACGCCCACCCTGCAAGATCGCGGAATTTTACCCCTGTATCGGCAATTTGTAGCCGATGATTGTGTGCCTGTGATGTATGAAACGCCCTCCCAAATACCGCGATGATTGAATGTGGATGCTGTTTTTCCTGGATTACGGAAGCTAGGGGGATTCAACAAGAATGCAATATCAAAGGGAGGATTTTTTTTTCGATATTAGCAGTGCTAGTTTTACTAAATTGTGACAAGCAACCAATTATTTTGCTTATTTTTGTCAGCTGCTCATATTTCATGTGTTAATATGTCCTAACCAAATTTTAAAATCTGTCTTTTTACTAGTGCTGTGAGGATCCGGCAAAACTTGGATCCGAGTACCCGGATCTCAAAATATCCGGTTCCTCGGATAACCGATGTTCGGATATTGAAGCGGATATCCGTAAATTTAATTCGGATTTGAGTCCGGATCCCTTTTGGATTCGGATCTGGACTTGGATCTGGATCCGGATTCGATGTTTTATTTACGGATCCGGATCCGAATTTTAATTCTGGATCCAATTCTATTAACTATATCAAACAAAAATTTATTGTGGATTATTTCATAATCAGATTTATTTGGTTTTGAAACTCCATGATAATACTTATACATTCAAATATTATCATCGGGTACAATATTGAGAATATTCGAATCCGAGAACCGATGTGGATTCTGAAATTTCATATCTAAAATCCGATACTCATACTCATATTCTGATCCGGATCCAAAATCCAATACTCAGATCCGGATAGTTCAACAATCAATTATCCGGATATCCGGATATTTTTCAATCCGAAACCGAAACTATCCGGATCCAGATCCCACCACTACTTTTTACCTCTCGCTAAGAGAGGTATTGGAATCATGTTAAAATTCGCATATCCAGATGTTAGTGGATAAGCACGTTTTAAGGTCCCTATAATCCGATTATAACATTTTTACGATGATGTGTGTATGTGTGTGAGTGTGTGTGTGTATGTATGTGCGCGTGTATGTATGTGTGTGTGTGTAAAATATTTAACTGCAGTTTCCTCAATCTGACATTCCTAGGAAGAGCTGATTAGATTTTGGTAACAATTGGACAACCGGAAATTATTTTTTGGAAATTTTTGTTATTACAAATAATGAAGAACATAAAATTCTCCATCTAATATACTTAAAATTTTTATTATATCTTATATAGATTTAGAGATAAAGGCACTGTACGAAAAGTTTCTTGCTTAGTGTTTGTTGTGCTGCAAAATTCAAAACAAACGTGTTCGAATGCTAGTTTTTATTATTTTTCTTATCATTTTAGAAACAAATACGATATTTTTATTACATAATCACATTCTCAAACCATAAATAAATAATAATTTGAGAAAATCAAAATGATATCTTCAATAACTATAATATAAGCAGTTAAAGTTAAAAAATATGAAAACCTTTAAATGAGATGTTTATTTCGAGAAATGTGAATTTTCAAATGTTCGCAATGAGATAGAACATTGTAAATAACACCATCAAATTTGTTGCAAAATTTCCTATAAAATCACGTAACTTTTAACTTTAAAGTAGCTAGGAAGGTTTCTATCTTTAACTAAAATTGTGCCGAAACCGTCCAACATGGCGGCGTTCAAATAGTCACAAAACGGTGTATCATCTCTATTTTCACAAGTTGGACGAATTTTGGTGGCATGTTTTTTCTCTGGGCGCGCGGACTATACATCGCTCATTGAAATTGCCAGTGCCATAACTATCTGCAGTCTAGTATTCAGACGACTAATCAAGTATTGACATTTTAAACTCTCACCCTGTCAGAAAATATCCTCTGTTTATATGAATATTAATAGGACAATTTAATGTTTGTTTTACGCCAATAATAAAAGTTTTAATATTATTTTGAAAAGCGTAACATATAACAAAACAGTAATGGTTCTTTAAATCATTTTATACTGTTTCACGTAAAAGTATTTTTAATTCTTTATGGATTAACAACGCTTAAATATAAAACCCCATTTATATAACAAAAGAGATTGTCGAACAAAAATACTTTTGTTACTATTATATTTCGTAGTACACATTTTTCTAAAAGTGAAAAACAGTGTAAAGCCTTTTGTGGTCAAAGTAAAAAAATCGCATTAGCTTTTTATTTCTTTTGCATAAAAGTAAAAACATTTCACTATGGACTTAAAAATTAGCGGGAATAAAATGGCAAACAAAAGCGTATTCGTATCGAGTATCCGTCGTATTAAAACATAACCTCTGGCAAGGTGCGTCCTTTCAACTCCATTGTAGAGCGAGGCGCCATGAAACAAAATGCGAGTAATTTAATTTATATCAAGTAGGCAGGGTTAGCTCTCCAAACCCTTGTTTGACCCATATTTGATCCAAGGGTTTACTTGCCACCCTTCAAATAAAGATGTATCGTTCTTGTTTTAACAGGAACGAACAGGAATCACAAGAAGGATCAAAAACGGAAAGTCGCATCCCTTGCGATACTAAAGAAGGGAAGCAATTTAAAAATGCCACAACCAGTAAAATAAAAAACCAATTGTTACATTTTTGTTTGATAACAAATTAAAACAATTTAGCTAAAGTATTAGTAGAATGTATATAAAGAAATATAAACTGTAGCCACATTATACGGTAAATGTACACTGTAACTTTTCTGCTTGAAATAATGTGAAAATAATAGGGGAAAAATGAATAAATATAATAACAATAACCCCACCTAATACGTAAAACTCGAGATTTTCAAGAGTAGTTTATGTGCGTCAGGTGAGATTATTGTGTTATACTTAGGCTGTGTCTGATGTCGCATTCTGGCTTTTAGTTTTTAGGATTTAGACCTTTTTCACATAAATACAACTCCGAATTGCACACTAAATGACAACCATTTGTTTGCATGGCAACATTTTAGAATAACAAAAATGAATTATACAATTCGATTTAATTTGATGCTTCAGATTAAATATTAATATTATATTTTATAAAATCGAAACTAAAAAGCTATTCTTTGACAGTAAGTTTGATGTTTAACACAAATTATAACAATGGACACGATTTGTTTAATTAATACGCGTCAACTTCAATGCATAGTGTGCTCTTGCAAAACCCTAATATCTAATTCTTGAACTCTAAAGCTGTGTCTGATGTCGCATTTTGACATTTAGATTTTAGGATTTAAGTCTTCTTCACATAAATACAACTCCGAATGGCTCACTAATGACATCTATTCGTTCATATGGCAACACTTCAGAACAACAAAAATGAATTATACAATTCGATTCAATTTGGTGCTTCAGATTAAATATTAATATTGTATTTCATAAAATAGAAGCTAAGAAGCTATTCTTTGACAGTAAATTTGGCGTTTTACACAAATTATAACAACGAACTTGATTTGTTTAATGATTGCACGTCAACTTCAAGGCATCGTGTGCTCCTGCAAAACCCTAATATCTAATTCCTAATATACTAAATAATCACTAGATTTAGGGCATATAAATTTAGGTTTTAGATATTAGGGTGATAAAAGTGCAACATCGGACACAGCCTAAATAATGACATTATTTAGGGCATATAAATTAGGATTTAGATATTAGAGTGACAAAAATGCAATATATAGAGAAATTACAAGCTTCGTTCACATTTCACATATTCGCCATCCATCTACGTTCAAAGCGAGTTTAATATACTTTTCCTAATTTCCAGAGGATAATGTGTAGTGAATGTACATACAATGTTCATTTGTCAAATGGGGTGTTAACGGTATACATTTGTTGGAAAATGTATACATTATTCCGAATATTCTCTTTTACATTATGGCGACGTTCTATATAAATAAAATAAATATATCATCACGGCATATTACCCATTTCTGGGTGTGCGAGTATCTATAACACAGGTAGACATCGGTAATGATGACGATATATTTTACCGTGTGGGCGCTTACCAGGAGTCACCTCACGGGCACTCATAGCTGGTGTGGAGAGTGCACCACAGGGGTCACTTTTGTGCCATTTAAAATTGGAAATATTAGGCGTCTTTCGGGATCAAACCCGGTACGAAAAAATTGTAATGTTTAGAATTGTAGTATTAAAGTTATCGTCCAAAAATTTTTGTTACATGACCACAGACACATGCAGACATCATCGTAAAGCTAGTAAAATCGTATTCTAGGGATCCTAAAACTCACCACCGAATTTTTGACCTTAGCTAAAGGTGACGGAAGGTAAAAATTCAAATTAAGAATTTATTTTTCATATAGTTCATTCCAAAATTTTTATTCTCTTTAGGGTGACAATGTTTTACATTTATCTCAATATTTTATGTTTCACATTTAACCTAGTTGGCTCTATCGCTCAATAAATAAATTGTTACTTATGGAGAAAGATTTGTTGGTTCTTCTTCCGGTAGAATTCGAACCCGTGCTGTTAGAACGACAACCGATCTCTGCGCCCGGGGACCATTTATTGTATCTTCACTTTATGAAATCTACAAATTTGTACTGTTATGCATATGAGCCGATTTGCAGGGAAAATCTATGGTTTCTATTGGCATTAGATAGCTATGTATGTTTTCGATGAAGTCCGTTTTAATAAAGGTCTCATTTTTTTTTTGTTTATTTACATTCTTAATATACAATTGGCTAGATAAGCCATCAAGTAAATGATACATAAAAAGCATGCGAGAATGTAATTTCCATTGACGTTCCTTTGATGTTGGATATATTGTGTCGGGCTAACTTAGGTTCAGCAGTTTTTTCTACAATCTTCTGATAAAAATGCACAAATTATTATACACAACAACTTGGTCGCATCGGGTCCATTTAACCGTAGTACAACCGTACATCAAGACTTTTTATTTTTTTCGTTCGTGTAAACGATGAAGTCGTATTGTAGACATCTTAATACATTGCGTGCTAAGGCATATTTACTAAAGTATCAAATCGACATTTTTATTTTTAATATAATTTCTATTGCTTTTATATTTAAACATTACGCCATTCTTGTACTTTTTGGCACAGATAAATTTTTTAATGGATTTTAAGGCGAAGGTTTTTATGCTCCATCGTTAGCAATTTCGGAATGAATTTCGCACACACACGAACCATTTGCAAATTTTCAGTTAAAATGTTCCAAACACTAGTTTTCGGTATTCCCAGATCATATTCTAGTTCTCGCACAGTCAATCGACGAACTTCATTGATCACAAGTTGCACACGTTCGATATTATTCGATGTTTCTGTCGTCGAAGGCCGCCCAGAACGTGGGTTACTATCAACAGATGTGCGGTCATCTTTGAACCGTTTATACCAGTCTTTTATTTGTGTTTTGCTCATACACTCGTCCCCAAATGCCGTCTTCATTATTTCGATGGTCTCCACACAACTCTTTTCGAGTTTTAAGCAAAATTTAATGCAAATTCGTTGTTCCGATCTTTCCGTCATTTTTTACAATAGCAAAATGCGACAAACATAAAAAACACTTTGTAAACAAACGCATGCTGCATGTAAACTAAGGCGATCCGACCAAAACTGCGGCATCTAGGGAATTCGTGAAGCTTTATATTTGACACTCATACCCGGCAGAGGGCGCTAAAATTGTCAGGCGCGAAGATATGAAGGAAGGTCGGATACTTTTCGGACAGACCTCGTACATAACATGCATCGTACATGCCGTGTAAAGTTGTAAATTCAGTTATTTGGTGATTAACAAATGAATATCAGAGTTGCTGACGGTTGATGTTATTATATTGTTATTATGTTTAAAAATCAAGTAAACTCTGTATTTATAATAAAAAAATCTCAGACATCTGTAAAATAAAAAAGGATGCAACAATGAAACTCCATAACGGAAAAAATAACACTCACGAAAAAATATAAATAAACAAGTCGGTATCGAATCAAAGTGGGGTTCAGTCGTGTTTACTTTCATTCCTAAAATTTTCATATCTATTCATTTCTGCACATTATGTCTTCAAGTAAAAATTAAACTTCAATTCTTTACTCCGGTGTTTCATTGAGTTGGGGACAACTTACATTTCAGATCTTAAGTGACTAAGTGTAAGTGAATAGTGTATTTGTGCTGTGCTTCAAATTGCTCGTTAGTTCCAAGAACAACGGGCCAAATTTAGTCTTCGGGCCGACTAACCGTGCAGGCAGCGCCTGCTGCTCTCATCGTCTCCACTACTCTTCTGCGTTTCTACAAGAGAAACACACCAGCCTCACAGCGAAGTGAGGCCTGAGTTACTTCGTTCTTCTGAACCCATGGTCACCGCTTCCAACCGCAGACAGTGTCCACATTGGAACCCAGCGGGCAGGATCATCTGAATCCTGCATTTCGTCCCATCGAGTCCCTGCCTTCCAAATATTATTCCTGTCTCTCCCGTCAAGGTCAGTACTTTGATATTCAGCTTGATAAACACCAAACTCTAATTTCGTGAGATTTCATTTTTTTATTCATTACTTAAATTACAATTAGTCCACCAGCGACTTGGCCCTTCGAGCATTAACATGCCGTTTAAACATTCCGATTTGTATTTCAGCACCATTCAACGTTATGGCAGTGAATCGACTCTCCAGCTTTTGGTCGAACTATTTTGCAATAGCTAATCATATTTTGATAGGTGCCGAAATAGAAACAGAAATATTTAATTACTTACCGTAGCAATAACCAGAAGGAATCATCAGATTTTTGTTGTCTAAAGAGGTAAATTTTCTTAAATACCATAAAGAATGTTGCTTTTCTAATAAAATAAAGAAGAAAATGACATCAATTTTATCTGGAACTTTTACTTTTAGAATTGAAAGATAGTTGGAATTCGAATATGCTCTCTATCCTCCCGTAGCTTGCATCATTTTTTAGGCGGGATAAGAAAATTTCTCTTTCCTGATTAGTAGTACGAACTTCCCGAAAGTTCCTTTCGGATAGAGAAAAGCAATCGTTAGGGTAAAGTTTATGTGTTAGTGGTTCACGTAGGGATTTACCGTGATTGGAGACGAGTAAGAGAATGAAAGAATAAACGAGCCAGCAATCGCTGACCGAATCACTGCCACTTCTTACATTCGTTCACTTTACTCCGTGGATAATCAAACCGATCCGTGGAATCGCATGTGACCGAATGAACCAACTTCGTTTCCAACGAATGTAAATGATGATTCAGTGGGAAAATAACAGCAGACCACAGAAACAAAATCGGACAAGAGTAGAGAAACTTCAGATTTTGCTACAATAAATGAAAAGCTTACTCGTAAATGCATACTCTGTCACAAACAGGAATTTAGTTTAAAGACTAAAACTATACATTGTTATTCTCAAAAGTGACAAACGAAATATGTCAGATGGAATACCTATTTATTTGTTTAGTTACAAAATAGCTATTTTTCCTGTCTGTTTTAAAGTTATTGTCAACATACCAACGAAATATAGAATAATGTACGATTTATCATGTTACCTATATTATAGCCGAGACAGACGACAAAAATTAGTGATCATTAACGGTTAGTTATAGAATGCGTACCTAAAGGTGAGACTGTTGACAGATGTCAAAATTGCGTCTATTAACAAACCAGAAAATATGGACTATTTATTGTTATTTCAAATAATTTTATATTCCGTAAAAGAAATAAAGATTGACTTAGAAATACTTGTTAATTTCATCAATATATATATTTCTTAATACTAGTATTTTTTTTCTTGATTTAAAAATAAATAATTTCTACAAGTTATATTTCATTTTATTAGTTTGTTTCTTCAGGTTGATGACGTAAATCTTCTGCCTTTACAGAAAAAATGAATTGAAATTTTGTCTAATTATATTTAGATATTATTTTATCAGGCAATATTGTTCATATTCAGAAACACTCGTAAAGTTTAAAAACGGTTCGTTATAATTTTTGACAAATAGAATCAAACTTGACAAATAAAATTTCGATTTTTCTTTCTATGTCGACTGTTTTTATTGGTTAAAAATTATAACGAACCGTTTAAAATTTTTACGAGTGTTTATGAATACGGGCATTAGTCTAATAATTTACAAATCTTACTTTAGTGTTTTAATTAATCCGAAATGGATACCTAATAAATATTTAGTAAAAAATCGTTCATTTAAATATGAAATGGTTACTTTAATTACTTATTTTATTTAATTTTACTATATTTTGGCTTTATTATTTTTGTCCTCCAATTTTTGGTAATTTATCAAGTGAATTAGGTAATTAAATAGAAAATTTAAGTACATATTTAGTTAATTTCTTTATTTATATTTAGTTCAATACTTATTACGTTATAAATGTAATAATTTCATCTAATTTTGCATTTAATTTTACTATAATTTGTTCTTACAAATTTAATAAATAAAAAAATATATCATCACGGCATATTACCCATTTCTGAGTGTGCCACAATTTGATTTATCGCAGATATCGGTAATGAAGATGACATATTTGTGCCGTGCGGGCGTTTACCAGGCGTCATCTCACGGACACTCATTGCTGGCGTAGAGAGTGCACCACAGGGGTCATATTTGTGCCATATAAAATTCGAAATATTTGGCGTTGGTCGGGATCGAACCTGGTTCCTCAGGTTACAAATTTAGGAAATTTAACTATATCAACTTAGATATTTTAATGAAACATATTAGTAGGCTGAAAAATTAGTTAATTTACTACAATTTAGATGGTTTTTTGTCTGTGTACTCATTTTCAATATATAACATTCTATTCTAGATGCACAGATAACTTATTCTAAGCTCATCATATGAAAGAAAATTAATTGTTTCTGTTAGTAAAGTTTCTGAATAAATAACAATTCCTCGTTATGAACTAGAGGTGAATTATGTAGAAATTAAATATTGCATCAAAGTTGTAATAAACAATTTATTATCCCACGTATAAGAGTATAAGAGCCAGTTCCTTATTTTAATGGAGCATAATATCCAACTATTACCGTGCGAATTGTAATCTACGAGGGCCAAGTAAGGCAGGTCATAGGTCGATTCCGTGAGCGCCACTGCATATTTATGACCCATGCAATATTGAAGAAATTTGTACTTGCTTGAGCGCATACATGCATTGTCGTATCTTAAAACGCCCTTAAGAATTTATGGCGTAAACCGTCGCGAGCGAAACATGCACTTTCACAAGAAATTATGAATTTCAATGTGAAATATTCGCTATAGTCACAAGTTTTTTTTTACCTCTTTGTGCGCCCTAAATCATATTCCACTTTGTACTTTTAACAATTAGCGTCGTTTTCATGTTTGCAATACTCATACAAAGAAAAATTTAATATTGCAGTCAGAGAAAGAAAAGTAATGGTTGCGTGCACAACATTAAATAGGTACGACTAGTTTTCTATTAAAAATTTATACTCGTATCGCGGAAATTAAAACCAAAAAAATCTGTTGTGGCCAGCACAATACCTCTCGCCATTCCATTTAATGTTATGATAAAGAAATAATTAATTTACTCGCAAATCGGAGTAAATTATAATCAATAATTAATTAATCATAAGTATTTCTGTTATTACAAGTAAACTGCTATTGGTAATTTTTGTAACATTATGAATAATTGCAATAAAAAAATAATATACTGTTTAACAGTGTGATCATTTTCATCATTATATCATTTTTACTCTGAAAAGGGCCGGACAAAAAAAAATCGCCCGGGCCGATTTACTACTCCAATCCGCCCCTGTATATAAGTATTGTATTGCATTTCGCCAACGAACCGTCGTTTTATAACAAAAAGATTACAGAACTTTACCCAAATATTGTATTTATTGTATTCAACAAGTCTTCTGCACACATACAATTCTAATTATATCTATTTTTCAATGTATGACGGGGTTCCTAAATATTACCTACAATTTTAAATATTTAATTAATAAAACAATAAGACGCCAAATATTTCCAATTTTAAATGGCACAAAAGTGATCCCTGTGGTGCACTCTCCACACCAGCTATGAGTGCCCGTGAGGTGACGTCTGGTAAGCGCCCACACGGTAAAATATATCGTCATCATTACCTACCGATGTCTACATGTGTTGTAGATACTGGCACACCCAGAAATGGGTAATATGCCGTGATGATATATTTATTTTATTTATTTATTTAAACAATAAGCAAGATTAAATGTACTTCATAGAAAATCTTTCAGAACGTCACTAAAACTGTTGATTTTTACACAGATCTGTCATTTACAAACTATGTTATTATAAACATTACTATGATATAAACATTTAAATTTATCAACTGGTTTCCTTCGTGCCTTAGCCTCTGCGATGTATTACATTAGATTATTCTATATATTATAGTGTCTTTATCTCTAAATCTATACAAGACATAATAAAAATTTGAAGTGTGTTAGATGGAGAATTTTATGTTTTTCAATATTTGTAATAGCAAAAATTTCCAAAAAATTATATTTAGAAGATTTTTTTAAAGCAACTATTACTTCCGGTTGTCCAATTGTTACCAAAATCTAATCAGCTCTTCCCAGGAATGTCATTTTGAGGAAACTGCAGTTAAATATTTTTTAAGTCTTATAGTATTTGAGAAAACGTAGTTCCAACATCCACACATACACACACATACGAAAATCATCGTAAAATTGTTATAATCGGATTATAGGGGCCTTAAAACGTGCTTATCTACTAAAATCTGGATATGCGATTTTTAGCATGATTCCAATACCTGCCTTAGCGAGAGGTAAAAATAGATTGGCCTACCTAGAAATGTGACATTTTATTTGGTGATAATTTCATAAAAATAGTCTCTATTATTCAGATAAATTCTAGAGGTTATTATGAAAACTAACATTTAAAAATATAAATAACAAATAACATAGCTGCTCTTCATGGAATAAATTAAAATTACGTAGCATAAATATCCCAGCCCATATTAAGAACTAAAGTACACAAGATAAAAAACTACAAGACAAACTTTACAGCTAAACATAAATAATTCCAACACATAAAATCCCGTCTAGTAAATCACTTTACCAATAAAAAAGCACTTTTAGTTAGTGTTTCCTCTTGGTTATTTAAGCAGAACTGCATTTGGTCAAAGATGGCAGCGAAAGAGAAAGAAGACGAGAAGACGGGGTGTCCGACGTCATTAGCTCTGCCCGTAAATTCGACGTGCGCTGTAAACTCAACTTAGTGGGACGGTTATTTACGTCCCGCAGGACTCTGACGTCATGGAGCGCTTCAGGAGAAGGATTTACGAAGCATGCCAGAAGATGCGCAAAAGAATTTTGAAACATACGGAGGACACAGAAAGCATTAGTTTAATTATTGTGCACAGTAAGTATTTAGATCTTTTCTTCAACTCAAGAATTTACTACTATCTTTTACTAAGTGGTTTGAAGGAGACTTAAACAAAATGTATGGTTCATTCGGTAACTTACATTAGTTTTAAGTATGGGTGTGTCTGTGATTTTGCAATTTCGATAGCTTATAGTTTTTTATTAAATAAACATTTTCCAGTGGCAAACCGCCCGCAAAATCATTACCGATAATCTGTGTACAAATCAAATTGGCACACCCAGCAATGGGTAATATGCTGTGATGATATATTTATTTATCCACAACTGTCAAATAATGTACCCATAATTCAACAGATTTCTATCAATTAATAATGACCTTCGTTACTGTTGCTAATTGAATAATTTTGTCAGTTCGATGAAATAATATTATTCAATCGTTATGTCAAAATCAAATCTTACCTACCTTTCAGAGAAAAAACACAAAATTGCGTTTTTCACATAAAATGCCAAAGTTACACTTTTATTTCCTTCTTAAGCTTATATTGTAGCTGAATAGCAAAAATAATATGTGTTCGTGTTATAATTTTATTGGATATATAGATTTTTTTCCAAGGACCTTTTTTATAGCTTTTATCCATTTTAACTCAATACTTTTATTTCGAAAAATTCTCACAGTTGTTCAAATACTCTAAAAATGCGTACACTTACGTAACATTCTCTCTACAATCAAATAATATTACTACCAAGTTCATATCTCTACCCATTTTTGAATTATTGCCCCAAAAGTCAATATACCCCACATTTAGATAAAAACTTCAAAATTTTCAAAAATCTAATTTTTATGTATCTAGATACTTCTCAATGCGCTAATTTCAAATTTTGAAACCGCAGGTCGATATCTAGTTCCGTTCTCGAGATATTTAGATTTAAAGTTTTGATCAAAACTGCTCATTTTTGGGTATTAACCCAAAAATGGGTCGAGATATGAATTTGGCGACATCACCATTCAATTCTACGGACAAGAATACATAAGTATATCAATTTTCATAATTTTTGTCCAACCGGTTAATTTTTTATGAATAAAAGCTTGAAAACCCCTGAAAATGACCAAAATCTGAAAAAAACCTAAGGGGTACCCCTTACGATTTTTGCGATTTTTGGCCATTTTCAGTTATTTTGCTTTAGAGATTGTATGCGGTGTTCAAAAATACTGAAAATTGGTGTACTTATGTAATTTTGCCCGTAGAATCGAATGATGTTGTCACCAAATTCATATCTCGCCCCATTTTTGGGTTATTACCCAAAAATGGGCAGTTTTGAGCAAAACTTTGAATGTAAATATCTCGAGAACGAAAAGAGATATCGACCTGCGGTTTCAAAATTTGGAATCAGCGCATTAAGAAGTATATAGATACATAAAAATTAGATTTTTGAAAATTTTGAAGTTTTTATCTAAATGTGGGGTATATTGACTTTTGGGGCAATGATTCAAAAATGGGTAGTGATATAAACTTGGTAGTAATATTATTTAATTGTGAAGAAACTCTACTTCTGGTTGTCCAATTGTTACCAAAACTTTTTCAGCTCTTCCCATTCATGTCAGATTAAGGAATACGTAGTTAAATTGATCTTTAGCCTTATAGAATTTGAGAAACCGTCCCTCCAACATACACACATACACACAGCCACACACACACACACACACACACACACACACACACACACACACACACACACACAATTCATTGTAAAAATGTTAAAATCGGATTTCAATGACCTTAAAACGTGCTTATTCACTAAAATCTGGATGTGCGATTTTTATCATGAATCCAATACCTCTCTTAGCGAGAGATAAATACAGAACACATCCAGAAATGAATAATAAATCATGATAATAAATTCATTTATTTATTCGGTGTGGAAATTGAACTATCCTCTTCAAACTAAGCAAGTTCGTTGTTCTATTATTACAAATAAAGTAAAATTCGCTACCAAAGATATAGGAGGCATCAAATAATGGATTTTCTTTACAAATCCTTTTAGGCGTATGACCAGATAAGCCTCAATCTCTTCTGCAAAGTGTTGTATTATGCCGGATAACATAAAGACAAAATGTAAAGTTAGCAGACAGACTATTCAGTAACTGTAGCCAGCGGAGCATGCCAAGGTCCGGATTAAGGTAAAATTGGAGCAAGGTCCCATAAATGATTAAAGGAGAATGAAAACCTGTGGGATTAGAACCCAGTCTCCTCAGTTTCTCGCTTGGTTGAGTCTACCGCTGCTCGCTTGTCAATAGTCACCATTCCATAGCCTCCCTGATGGGACATGAATTTTCCTTCTTCTTCCCGGAAGTCTATTTTTTGTAGAGGAGATATTCCCCTGTTGAACATTTTCATATTTTTAACTCAAAGGCTTCGGGTCATGGCCGTCTGAGAGATTTTTATGAAAACGAATTCATCTTGCCAAATTTAATATATGAGGGTGTAATATTCACCTTCTGTCTGTATGATTAAAACATCGAAAAGATATTGGGAGGAACCGTTAGTGTTTGAAAAAGACCATACGTCAACAAACAACTATAGTAACAAAGAATCGACCATAACTTACTTATTTGTAGAGAATAAGAGAGAACGAACATTCAATAATTTAAATAAAAATGAATTAAATATAAAACTACGAATATTCAAAGATGTAAATGCTGCAATTTTCCGGCGATTTTACTGTTGTTAGATACATTTTTACTAGATACAATTTATTCAGGTGTACGGAATTTTGTAAGCTAAAATTAAAAAAAAAATACATACTTCAAACGTTTGTATGACTGCGTTCTTTATACCATAGTACATTTCGTATACCACAATGGGGTATTCCAGTCAAATTTTTTTTATTATTTTGAAGCAATTCATAGTATTAAAAAAAATTAATTGTTCCTAGTTTAACAGTATTTTATTTTCGAAAAATCAGTCACATTCCCTCTATACTTGTCTTTCTCACACACACTGCTCTGAGTATGGTACGAGAGAAAGATAACAATTGTATGACGTCAATTTCCCCTTTTAGCAAATGTGAAATATCTCGTAAAGTAATTATTTAACAAATGTTTTCATTGTTTATCTATTATTTATTGAGCTATGCTATAAGTTAAATTGAAATTTTTCTTATTTTTGTTATTATTTACCTAGATCCAAGACCTAGAATAAAAAATGAAGATGTTTCTGATCTACAGGCTGTTTCAAAGAAAGTGTAAAAAAATTTAAGGGCATGTAATGTTGACAAAAATGAGCAAAAGAGCTTAATCAACTGTTTCCGAGAGAAACGAAAAATCGAAGAAAAACTGACAATGATAGTGATCGAACAAAATTTTCTCTGTCACTAAATAGACTAAAAAAACAATTAAATTTTATATGAAACATTTTTCTCAATTTCTGATAGTTACGAAGTTATATGAAAATTAAATATTGGCAGGTCGCCACAACATTTAGGTAACATAGTAAATATTATTATTATAAGTAAAAGTAAATGAGGTTAGATAGTGACATATTAATAGACACAACAAAAATGTTGCATAAACTACCATCTATCTTTGGACAGTTCTTATGATTAAAATTAAAGACTATGATTATGAAAGTGACTATGTTATTGCTGCAAAATATCGGCTTAAAATACAATAAAATTTCATATGAAACATTTTTCTCATTTTCTAATATTTGCGAGGTTATATGAAAATTAAATATTGGCTAAGGTCGTACAATTATTTGATTTTTTTAAAAAAACAAAACACATTTAAGATGATCTCTGAAAGGTAAATAAAAAGTCTTAGTTTTATTTTCCAAATATCTAGTGTTGCAGATATTCTACTCCATCAACTGAAGCCTTTTTAAAAGTAAAAATTAATTTTAAACATCTTTTTATTCTTGGACTTTTACTTTAAAATGTACAGGAGAGCAAATTTACGCATATTTTTATAATCCTATGTTAAACTCCTATGTTCCGCGTTTCTCTGCATACCCTGTATGTATTTAAAACGATCAAGTGGTCATTTTGAAGAGTCCACGTGAGTAGTTTTATTACAGATTATCTATACTACCGTACGTTATGGTACATAGATATTTTACATGCTTGTTGCTTAATAAGACAATTTAATTTCAACATCACAACGCAGAGTGATATTCATAATTACAATACCAGGCAAAACTCACTGATCCGTACGCCATCACACAGACATGCCAAATTTAAATCTAATCCATACTACGTATCTATCACTTTGTATAACAAGTTACCTGAAAACATAAAAAACGTATTAGATTTAAAATTGTTTAGAAAAAAATTAAAATTATTTTTAATGGAAAATATATTCTATTCCGTAAATGAATATCTTAATATGTGATATAATTACGATATATTATATTGTTTTTTCTTATTGCACACATTTCTTGTAATGACTTTTCCTATGCTGTATAGTCCAAAGGAACAATAAATTATTATTATTATTATTATTATTATTATTATTATTATTATTATTATTATTATTATTATTATTATTGTAGGTAACCTGTGGTTTTATCGTTAGTGTGTTATTTAAAAATTGTCCTACTTCATCATGAAGTATGAGCGTTCCGAACGGAGAAACGAAATAAATCTTATTGAATTTTAAATTTAGTGTGCCTGCCTGGTCTAAACATAGTAATCATAAATAAAAATTGTAATATAGTGCGGTAGCAAAAAGAGTAGAGTTCTGAAGTTAATAAAAATGTACATAAATTCAAGTTCGCGTGGAGCACACGAATGCAACAGCAAAGCTTGTGAACCAACATTTGCGGGTAGCAATCAAACCAAATTCCATAGTCAACATTTCGCTCAGAAAAAGTCCTCAAGTACGCATCGTCGCGATTTGAATACCTCGTGTCTATGTCGCATGTAAGGTAAACATTAACCAAGCCGGCCGAATTGAAAAATTGATTCGATTGTAGTCAAATCGAGTAGAAATCTCTTAAAAAGTTGGGAATAAATCGCCTAGCGCCAGCACATGAAATAGGGCATGAAACTCGTTCACTGTCGTATAAATGTATTTGTGAAATTGATTTCACGTCACAACGGCAGTGTATCGATTGCTTACCTTTGCCTACGAAAAATATGGTAAGAGATTCTACCAACACTCAATTACCTATTGTTGCAAATAAAACCGATATTGTAATATCACAATGCGAGATGCAATTGCAGTACGCCAAGTAGAAGATTGTTTCAGCTATCGTGATGAAGCAGCGAATAGCTAACTGGTAAGAGAGTCACTCCGGCAAAGTGAAGGAGTTGGATTCGAATCCCGATGTTTGACAGGATCTTTTCACAATTTATTTCTAATACGCAGTCTGTTAACTCTTCGTTAATTATTTCAACAATTAACACTGACAAAAACCATTAAAATCAACATAAAAATTATTTCCAATTTTTGGATTGCACAAAAGTAACCCTTGTAGTACTCTTATAGATATAGACAACAGTTTTGAGAAATCAATAATTTGCCGGAGTACCACTCTATGAACTGAGATGTATCCGATCTATCGCGATGGTTCACATTATCTTCCACTATAATAAAATGACAAATAGTACAATAATGTTGGAATATGACACCAGTTTGTTGTGATTATGCCAAAAATAATTGTTCCCTGTACCAATCATTAAAAAATCAACAAAAAATATTTATAAAATTATTGCGAATAATAGCTTTTTTCGTATTTTGTACAGTAATGCACTATTTTGATATAATTAAAATCGTAAAGTAAGAAGATTAGAGATGGGTCAATTCCCGAAATTTAAAGTTACGGGAAAATTCCCAGGAATTTCCCGAATTTATTAATATCGAAAAAGTGTACATTGGTTATACAAGAACAAATAATTTAAAATGTAAACAAATATGTAATTAGACATCAGAATCAGTGCGTATAGGTATATTCCATTTCAGAATGGGATAGGCCTTCGCCTATTTTTTCTCAAAAAAATCCGGGAAAATACGTAACAAAATTTCTTCCCGCAAATCGTTACTGGAGGAAATTTCCCGGGGAAAAAACGAATTCCCAACGGGAATTTTTTGGCGGCACATCACTAAATAAGATACTTTACAACATAGCAACCAACGGTTTTGTCATTAAAATACATTTTGGAACAAAGAACGGTTTATTAATTTTTTATTGTTTATCTTCTAAATCGTTTTCAATGTTCTTTTCATCATCTTGAACCATCGTTTTGCAAAGCGATCCTCAAATAGTATATTGTATAACTAGTGCTGAAAGTTGGATATTTCACACGAATGTGTTTAATCACGTGAGTGTGATATACCCTCTCAGCACGTGTTGTACACGATATTTTTCCGACGACCACAAAAAAACAATATAAAATTTACATAAAAATATTAAAACAGATTATGTTAACATCATTGCTATCAGAATTCACAAAAAATTATGTTAAAATCTGATAATCAGGGTCCAGCTTTCTTAATTTGTGTAAATTCAGCAAATTATTTCCAACTGTAAAATTTTTAAACACAAATTTTTAGGTAAGTTCGCTCAGTTAATGCAGCGTGTGATAAAATCATATCACACAGTTGCGGACGCATCTGATTGGCTAACGAGCTTTCTTATCACACAGCATTGCTAGTGATGTGCAATGACCAACTTTCAGTAAAGGCCTATTTATAATGAAGTAACGCAAGCGGTAACGCAGTTGCAGTAAAGTAACGCAAAAGATAAATTTACGGTACAGCATATACCGTTTTATAATGAAACGCAACGCAGAGCCGCAGAAGTAACGTAACGCAACGCCAAAGCTGACCAACTTTCATCTTTCTACCTTACTTTTTTACCGCTATCCAATCAGAATTCAGTGTTTCAGTTTTACTATAAAAATCAATATTATCGACATGTTCGTGAACTGTCAAAATTACATAATAAATTCTATATTTTGTGGTTAGACCGGTTAGATTTTCAAAGCGATACGACGAATAATTATGGATGATAGAAAATTAACCGAATTAATCAAGAATCACTGAGTTAGAAACAACATTGCCGCTGCTATATCGTCGTCACTGTCCATTTCTATTCAAATTATTTTATACACTTATTTATTTGTCATGGGTCATAAAGTTTAAATAAAAGCGAGTTGAATTTCAACGATATATACAGAATTCTTTTGATTGGTTAGAAGTGCTATCTTCCGCGGTTATTATAAATCACATATTTTGTGTTTGCGTTACTGATTACGTTGCGTCGTTGCGTTGCGTTTTAGGTTACTTCATTATAAATAGGCCTTAATAGTTTAGCGTGTGAATTTATGTACTTTTCGTAGTGGTCGTCGGAAAAATTCATTTGTCTGGAGATTGTAAAGTACAAAAAAAAAAACAATACTGTCAAATTATTTTGATACTGAAAATCAGACTACTATGTTTTTTAGATGTTATTAATTCAGAATATTGTGAAGCACCGCGTCAGAAAAGTAATTTTACTGTACTCGTATGGCATTTAAGTGTTCGCTATCGCTCGTACTTAAATTTGCCATACTCGTCTGGTAAATTTTCTCTTTTCTTAACTTCCTTGTAAAATCTTCTGCGATATTTTTTAAATGACACGAAGAAAAATTATAGCACAGAGGCCCACCTTAAAAATTTAAATATGCCCAAACAAATAGCGAAGAATAAATTACTCTTGACAAGAACACAAGATAAGGCACGGTACATTCGGATTTGAATACGAAACAATATTTATGTACGTTCATATAGCAAATATTTCATGCCTTCTTTCTTGTTGGAGCTCTTTTATAAATATCTTCAATTTACAGTATCATGGGACTGATATTTTGTTAGCCAAATCAATGAACGAAATACAAAGAAATGGTCGTTGATGTTAGGTAAAAATAGCCGCAAAACAAATTGATTTTAATGGGAATAATAACGCGAATGTACGGTGAACGTTGCGTGTCGTAAAATAAATAACGCTCTAATAGGCTCAATAAATTATGAATGCGTAATGCGTAATATTTGTTCACGGCATAAGAAACACAACAAGAAGGTTTCTTGCTGTATCGAGGCCAGTAAGTAAATATTTGCAGAAGACTCATATTTACTAATAACATGGACGATACACAACTGATCGATTTGAACGCTATTTAAGTGTTCATTTAATGTGCTTGCAAAAAACGGAGCCAGGTTATCGTTTTACAGACCTGTAGTGGTAGCACGCACTTTAGAATTCTATCAAATGAGGCATTTGTTTCCCATTTCGCCACGAAGCGAAAATTTGGTAGCATGCGTGTCTCAAAATATTCGCCTGCAAGCGTACGACTTGAGGCAAAAGTGTCAAAGTAACGTCATTATTTTACCACAGTTCTATTCAAAGGCATTTTATATATAAAATATATACATTTATTATATACAACTGTCATAATATATCTTATTTTAATAGTATAAAATCCAATAATTTCCGAATCACAAAGTGAATATAGAATTCTAAAGTGCGTGCTACCAAGATTCGTAAAAATAAAATCGTATTCGCCTGCTTTCTATGATAGAATTCTAAAGTGTGTGCTACCACTATACTGAACCTTTGTCGTGTATCCTTGAAAAGCCATATACGAGGTATGGCTACAAAATAACAAGATTGATCTTAGAACATTGACAATGTATAAAATTACACAAAACAAATATTCAAACCTTCAATGTACTCTCCTCCCCGAACCCTACACCTCCCAATGCGAATATTCCATTGTTGGAAGCAATGCCTGCAGGTTTTTTCTTGTTGTTCTTAAGCTCTGCCGCTTTTTCTATAACTACATCTCGGCCTTTTAACGCAGAATTACAATTTGGGAATAAAAGGAAGTCACATGGCACTAGATCAAGTGAGTACGGTTGATGTACCAACGCGTGATTTTGAATTTCGTCAAAAATGTCTTGCCGGACAGGGCGTTTTGTTCCGACGCGTTGTCTTCATGGAGAGTCTATGAGCCGTTTTCTCACATTTCAGCCCTTTTTCTTCTCGCCCGTGCATGAAGGGTTATCAAAACCTTGTTGTAATGTGCTTGGTTAATGAAATGCCCCGCAGGTATCCAATCCATGTGAATAATCACTCGCATTTTGAAAAAAACAATGGCAGTGCACGGCCGAAGCGCTAATCGTCTTCGATCCCTTTTCTTCCTTCTTTAAATCTTCTAAACTGCTCGAAAAATTGAGTACTAGATAGACCCTCATCTCCGTAAACATTCATCAACAATTCATACATTTTCGTAGCGGATTTTTTAAGTTTCACATATAAGTTTGTTATATCTCGAAAATTTACGGATATAAAAATTTATTTCATACGCCACTGGTTAGCTAATAAAAATATCTATCTTTTATATTTGAAACGTTTTTCTTAATTACTAATAGTTTGGACGTTATTTGAAAAAGAAAAAATCAACAATATTCAGTTTTTCGTCATTATCTAGTGCCCTATAAGAATTTTTGGAAAAACAAAAGCACATCTGAGATGGCCTCCCAAAGGCCAACAAAAAGTTCCATTTAACCGACATCGTATCTCTTATAATTCTCGAGATTCCAATGGTGGCACCTCTAAATGGGACACACTGTATTTGTTTCAAAATTGTTGTAACATATATTTTTAACAAAATTGATCACTCATAAAATAATTAATGTTTCTGTTATGAGGTTCAGCGTAATATACTATCCTATAACTTGACTTCTCTGTCAGTTTTTGGGACGGCAAAAGGAGAGTTTTCCTGAAAAGATGCATGTTCGCCGTCCAAGTATATATTGTCTAGAAATTGTATACATAAAAAAGGTAACATTGACGTACTTTTCATGTTACCTGGGTTACTTGTTGTTTTTGTTTTTTTCACATTTTTATGTCAATTTCCCCTGAAGAAGGCACCAGTTTATGGTGCCGAAACGTTGGGTTTTATTAATAAAAAATACAGAACTTAAACTAAAAATGTAATATTATTCCAATTATTAATATTAGTTCTGAAAGATATTTTAATAATTTGACTTAATAGGATTAATCCTGAAATTTGCTCATCTTCCGTAAAATGTCTATACTAGTAAACATCTCCCCGTATTGAAAATGCGTGACATGGTCGAGATTGCGAAATTATCCCGAAAGTTATCATACATACTGGTGATTCAATTACAATGAAAGTTAGAGGAATTGGTCGGTCAGTAAGTTGATAATGGAGCCCTGAACAAGTTGGGTGTGCATTACTAATTACTTACCAGCAACTTACAAGTTACAGACGTAAGTTCTGGGATTGAATAATGCAGATCCTTCGTTGCATATGGAGGCGACGCAGACGCTTTGTTAATGTTATAACTAAACTCTGGAGCAAACATGAAGGATGTAATGCAATCTTGGTGATTGTTCCACTTTCGCAAATGAAAGATATGAATTATTCCATATTTCACCAACAACTGTATTTCGTAATTACGAGGAAATCTGCAATTCGTCTAAAGTTCTGTGTAGATGAATTATATTATTATATTTCAAAGAAAGTATACAAATCTTTAAGGGACAAAAAAATTTAAGCAACATGGGTCCGGTTTTCAATTGTTTCCGAGATATGAGACAGTGAAAAATGAGTTTGTACGGGGTTTACCGCTGCTATCTTGAAAATTATAATAGATACGACTTTAATTAAATAACGGCCGGTTTCATAATAAATATAAAGTCACTTTACACGGTAAATAAAAACTTTGTTGTGATTACCAAAATGAGTTCCAGCAGAATTTTTTTTTTTTGTCAATATAGGACCAGCAGATATATTTGTTATAGTTACCTAGGTAAATTTGCTGGTAAAAAAGTGTTGTGGCAACAAATACAATTTTGTTATATATAACAAAAGATATTTGTTATGCGAACAAATAAAATAAGTTACCATTAATAACTATGAATTTGTTTTGGAAACTAATAAATTTTTGATAGATATGCAAATGCATTAATGCGGTAGTAAGGTAAAAATTAAATACATGCGTATTATAATAATTTGATTTATTTATAATTATAATCTATATACATGTAACAAATATTATATAAAAAATAACATATGAAACAATAGTCACTTAAATTATAATAGTTTTATCAATAATCGATACATACCTTCAAATTTCTCAATAAGACACTCTAATTGCCATTGTTTTAAAATATCTTTTATAAAATCATCCATTTTTATTGACGGGCTCAAGAAACAAGCACTTTTAAAACACAATTTTCGACAGGCTAAACTTAACTGCGCAAGCAAATGCGACACGACGTAGTATAATATAACACGAACAGTGAATTATGCTGTATACCAGGGAATACCCTGTCTACACAAAAGTTTTAGTTACCTGTACAAAGTATATGGTGGGAAGAAGAATTGGTAATCTATACAAAATATAATGTCACAGGATACAAAAAAATAAAATTTGTCCCTGTAACAGATTAAATATCTTTAATTGTTGCAAAATGATTTTGTAATCTGAACAAAGTAACAAAATGACTGCTTAGTACTACTAATAATAATTGCTACCATGACTAATATTTTACAGCAAATAATACTTTTTATAGACAACAAAAATTGTTTAGTTTTGGAAACTTAAAATACAAATACAGAATAAACTTCCCGTGTTGACGAACCTTTACCGCAAGTCCCGTAAAACTTTAATAACGAGCAACTGGCATATTTTATAATGAGTTCTTTAGATCCCTTTATACAACTATAACTCATTCTCGTTTTACTCCTTTACCTGTTTGATACAAGATACTTTCTTTTGTTTTTCAGAAATACTCGTATTATTTATATTTTACAAATTTATTCGCCCATCTTTTCTCGTTAAAACCTTGTATCGTTTTGTGATTTCTGCTTCCTGTTGGCAACATGTACCCTGCCTTGGACCCTAGTTTGATTTTTGGTGGGTAATTCTCACCTAGACAAATTCTCATCGTTGCGTACGGCGCTTCTATGAATCTGTAATAAGCTGGAAGCGCGTTGGGGAACAGTGCCACGAGGATTTACATACAAATAAGATGGTATTGCGGTCGACCACACGATGTGCGACGCTACAGTCGTGATGTAACTCTGTTTAGGCATTCGCCGGCCAAATCTTACACAGATGTATTCAGCGACAATGAGGGATTTAATTGTTTCATACAGCAATCAAAATAATGGTAATCAGTTTATCAGGATTATGAAGATAGGAAAATACAAGAATACATTGTTATTTGGAGCCTGTTGAAATAGGATAGAAAGCCGTCTGTTGATAAGGCAGTTCGAATTGTATTCCTTAGTGGATTGGCTAGTGACTACGAGGGTTG
The DNA here is from genome assembly GCA_943142095.1 of Ophonus ardosiacus. NCBI lineage: Eukaryota > Metazoa > Arthropoda > Insecta > Coleoptera > Carabidae > Ophonus > Ophonus ardosiacus. The sequence goes on along the minus strand of OW964838.1, from coordinate 9,122,724 downwards.
TACAGTATTTATTGTTCTTAATATATAAAACCGGTGTAGTGGCAGTGAGCATTAAAGCGCTATGTCTCTACAATCGATCGAATCTGAGGTTCCTCGGTTTGAATCTAGCGGCCGGCTAATGGGTGTATTCTAAACACAATCCGTTACATGTAAACGGACCGTTAAAAAAATTAGCGAATCAAATAGATTGACATATTACAATATCCAAACTTTTGTTATGTCAATTTACTTGATTCGTTAAATTGTTTAACGGTTCGTGTGCATCTAACGGGTTGTTGCCAGAATCATGATTCGGCCCAGAAACGATACTTAATTACTTTCGATTATTACAGAATCATGATTTAGTCCTAGAATCAAAAACTAGTTAGTTTGGGTTTTGAAATCGAATTCGGGTAGCTTCGGATTGAATACTGAGAATCGATTAATTATACATTCAACTATTTTAGAACCTGAATCGAATGTAACTGGAACCAGTGAGAACAGCTTCGATTCCATCATTATATCATTTCTAATAAATAGGTGAGACCTATAGCCTACATCTTTTTGGAGGATAAAATAATGGTAACAGTAAACCACAGAACAGATTGTCAGGTATGCTAAAATAGTATATTAAAAAACTAGTGTCATAATTGCCATTTTATTTTGCGAGAAGGAAATATGCATCACGACGCGCAGTGGAGTTATCCAACCCTTCGAACAAAGTAATCAACAATTATGACATTAGTTCTTTATACTATTTTTTATACTTTGCAATTCCTATGCCTTTTTTAAATGAAAAATAGTAATGTCAAAATTTAGGGAATTTTGTCAGTTGGCGGTATTACTATAACGTTTGATAATTCATTTGACAACTCAAAGAGAAGCCATTGAGATTTATAAAACAAGAAATATCAATCTCAATCATTGTGACGGATTAGAACTTAGTCGCGCATGGCTTCCAATATTAAATATATTGTAATTTGTAATATGTATACAATTTTTTCTAACATCTGTTAATAAAGATTACGGCTGCGGTATTTCGCTACCGATAAAGCGTCTCTGAGTTATACAGATCACTTCTCTGTCAGTTTTTGGGACGGTTTTTCCTCTGGCAAAAGGAGATTTTTTCCTGAGAAGATGCATGTTCGCCGTCCATGTTATTGCCGGGCATGCATATATTGTCTAGAAAATTGTATATATAAAAAAAGGTAACATTTATGAATATTTCTTGTTACCTTGGTTACTTGTTGTTTGTGTTATTTCACATATTTATGTCAATGTATCCCCTGAAGAAGGCACCAGTTTACGGTGCCGAAACGTTGGGTTTAAATAATAAATACAGAACTTAAACTAAAAAAAAGGTAGTATTATTTCAATTAATAATATGAGTTCTGAAAGATATTTTAACTCTAACCTTATTTTTAAAACACCATAGGATATTTTCTATTTCATGGTAAATTTACTATTTTATATCTTCTTCTTATTCTTAGTTTTAAATTCTAAATTATATAAAAATAAAATCCTTAACAATCGTTTGTGTTCGTTCATTTAACGAAATTTGACATTTAATATTTTTGATATTCTTAGCCACCAACCTTATAAAAATAAATTGTACTAGTCTATTACATCACTCGAATGAGTTATTATTGAACTCCTTTGGGCACAGCAATAGCTTAGTTACGGATGCAAAATAGAAAAAAAAAATAATGGGTGTATTTTACGGAAATTATTGTACTAAAATAGAAATGGGATCGTATTAATGAATAATGCAATAAATTATTCATATAACATGTCCTAGTTCTTCTAATTGGAAATGAGAGCAGCATCCCTTGTCTCCTTGAAATTAAATACAACTTTCTCAGCCATAAATCTTGTGCAGAAAAACTAGGAAATTAATTGCTTGAGACAGAATATCTGCGTACGATGAGGGCTAGAGACTAAGTTTACCCTTATGGCAATATTTCAGTGCCCTCATTATATGATGACGAAGACAGAAGCATTGAGGAATTTCCCAACAAATGGTGGTTTTTGTCGTCACGTTGCGCAAAAAACTCCGGTAAGAAGTCTGGAGAAGCCTGGAAAACGTGGATGTTACGGCTGATATATATTGAGAAACGTAGGTCAACCAGGGCTGGACTGCTGGAATTCGCAAGAAATTGACAAGATGAGAAGATAGATGGTTTTAGTTTAAATGAAATAATTTTATTGTTCAAAACTGTCTCGGGAAATAGTTTTTACTATTGTTCATCAATATCTATCAAAGATAGCGCAGAATTACTTCCGAAGGCTGCTACAGAAATTGTTGTTTTTGGTTGCATTTTGAAGCCATTTTTGGGTGTGTCATAGTGCTTTTAGTAGTAAACTGTGAGAGATATGAAGTCGGTTAATTAGACAAAAATTGCCCCATTATAAAGCATTTTAGTGGTGTATTGATTAGCCGAAAAGAAGCATGTCATGAGATGCAGGCGAAAATGTAAACTTCGCTTTTTTTATTTTTATAAATTTCTAACAAACTTGAAATAATACTAGATTTTGATATGTGTATTTGTTGTCAAAATGACATGTCAAATATTATCTGCCAACTGCATCATTTATTTTTGATCACTCTGAATTACATTTCGGTCCGTCGAAATGCGACTTTTAGGTTATGCGTATATAATGTCAGCTCAACTTAACGCGCGCGAGCTTTAGTTGTATTGAAACAAATGAATAATACAATTATAGATTATATTTTGATTATTTCCATTGCCAATTTCCAAATTTAATTCTCAAATAGCATTCAGCTTAGCTTAATTAATTTTAATATTTTACGCACATCTGCTTTAAAATTGTTTGTTTACATCGTAGTTACCATGGCGGAAACTGAAAGATTACACCCTGCGGGCGGTAAAGTAGCGTATGCGGGCGGTAAAATACAGAAAGAGCCCGCTTACTGGTAAACAAAACATCAAAAATACAATTGGAAATGTAAACCAGACTTTTTAAAAAATGATATTAGTTCTGCTAAATTTCCACTATATTTTATTAAAATTGCTTAAGGAATTACTTCAGAAATTGTCCTAAATCTCCAAGTTTGACATTTAAAAAATATTCATATAACCAAATAGTTAGCAATGCAACAAATCGCCTTATTGTTTTGTGACATGGCCACTTGGCCACGTAATATTTTTATATAGCAAATGTATTTAAAAAATAATTTAAAAACATTTCATTTGATTGCAGTTGTGCGTAAAACGTTGTACATACCTCGGGCCGAAAGAAGTTTACACCCTTGGACGAATAAAAGACCTCCGCTACGCGTCGGGCTTCAAATTTCGTCCACAGGCGTAAACCTTTTCTTTCGACCCTCTATATGTAAATAACTATTACATACCGCGATTATTTTTAACGTGAAACATTGGGTTTGTCATATCCATAGTTACGACTTGACATTTGATTGACAACAATGTATTTGCTGTCTTATTTAAAATGAAACATAGGGAACGAATTTGACACAAGTATTATATTTAAATATTGTAAGAAATTTAACCGAGTCAAAAGAATACTTTAAATAAAATTAATCTCTACTGACATTTTATCAAATGTCAAATTCGTTCCCTATGTTTCATTTTAAATGAGACACGCAAATACATTGCTGTCAATCAAGTCGTAACCATAAATAAATAAAATAAATATATCATCACGGCATATTACCCATTACTGGGTGTGCCAGTATCTACAACACATGTAGACATCGGTAATGATGACGATATATTTTACCGTGCGAGCGCTTACCAGGCGTCACCTCACGGGCTCTCATAGCTGGTGTGGAGAGTGCACCACAGGGGTCACTTTTGTGCCATTTAAAATTGGAAATATTCGGCGTCTATCTGGATCGAACCCGGTTCCCCAGGTTCGGACACTCAGGCACGCGGCCACGGGATCCCATAAGTCGTAACCATGAATATGTCAAATCCAATGTTTCACGTTAAAAAAATACTCACGGTATATTTAAACCGAAATTTGAGAAATATTTAATCACTGAATATATTAATAGTAATTTAGGTAACAAGACCTGAAAGTGATACTTTACTGGGTGAGCAAGCTTGTGAGCCCAGTATAGACACTTTCAGGTCATGTTGGATACAATATTTTTTTTGCGATCCTGAAAAAAGAATAAAAAAGTATTATTTTAGTTTTTACTGCGAGCAAATAATATATAAATAAACAACTGATCTCCATGGAAACATTTAGCTTTACCGGTCCCGGGATCGGTAAAGTACTTTCCGATCCCTTATAGACAACTTTCCGAGCTAGCTCAGCAAAGAAGGACTTTCCGGTCTAAATAGTGATCAGAAAGAGCTCATTTTCTGGGCGATCGCGAAAAAACATATGAATGAAAAAAATTTTGAATGAACCATTACTTCAATAATAACTGATACATCTACATCATTAATGGCGCTTACTTGGAGATAACTCACGGGCGTTAAACGTCTCGAGGAGAGAGCACCACAAAAATACAAAGTTTTATTTTAAAAAGTTATAATACGAAAAAAATGAAACCTGCTTTGTATGATCTGTAGTTCTGTGCCTTCAACAAAATGAATGCTGTTAACAAAACTTATTACAATATTATTATTATTAACAATGGAAAGAAAATTGATGTCCCAGTCCTTATTCGAGAAAATCTCATCAAGAATACCTTCTTCCCGTATTGTATGAAATTAAAGCTGGACACACAAGTTGCACAAGTCAGGATTGAGGATTAAGGTAAGCCGGCTTGAAGCCACTAACCAGTAACCGCGATATGGTTTTGGATTTGTAAGCAGAATGAACCGCAACTCGCGCTGTGATCAGCTCTGTTCAACTGCGAACACAATGTAATCTCTGACGTTCACAATATTACTATTCTGGGGAGCAAAAAGTTGACAGGGTTTAATTCAGTTCTTCCAACCAGGTTAATAAGCAGAAATAAGGATAATCGATTGATAGTGGTCTTCTAAATTATGATGTGCAGTAGTTACGCAACAGAACTTACGATATTAAAAACAACCTAAATTTTTTTAAAAAAATTCAATTTAACATAAAGTATGGTTCAATATATAATAGTTAAAACAATGAAAACATTTTTTAAATAATTACTTTACGAGATATTTTACATTTTCTAAAAGGGAAAATTGACGTCATACAATTGTTATCTTTCTCTCGCAGCGTACTCAGAGCAGTGTGTGCAAGAAAGACAAGTATAGGGGAAATGTGACGTTACACTGACGTTACTCCATTCTTGATTGATATCTAGTTAACGGCCGGTTTCATAATAAATATAAAGTCACTTTACTTTTAAAATCTGATCTAAAAGTTGTCAGTTTAAAGTCCTTTAAAATAAAGTCTTCTGACAGTTCCTTCTCAAAAACTACTGCGTTTATCAATTTTCATCAAAAGTACATTTTTGTGTATTTTTAAATTGTTTGTAATTGTTTATATTTAGAAATGCAAAAATGTCAATAGGTAAAAAAATAAGGATTAAAAACCTTCATGACTTCCCCATAAGAGACGCCTCTGGTTGAGATACAGAAACAAAAGAAAGTTTAAATATGCATCTCAATAAGTAGTATCTTCGTATCAAATTTCAAAATTTTAGTGCAACTAGTATCAGAGTTATTAATAAAAATGTACTTGATGAGGTGCACTTTTAAAGGCCTGTAACTCTGTAACGAGAAGTTTCCGGACATACCTTCATATGACATTTTTTTACTCAAAATGATGTCAGGAATATGCTATTAATTTTTTTTACACTAGTCCTGATACACCCTGTATAAATGGAAAATGCTCTTAAACACTATTATTCTTCACAGGCGATGTGATATGTCAATGATATTGCAATTATTACTCTGTTGTTTTTCTTGGCAACTTTGATTGTATTTTAGCGAAGATCCTATCGCTCAATGTTGTTTTGGTGAAATTCGTCGTGTTTGACATAACACTCGAAACTCTCAAACTCAATAAAATATGCATAGAAATTCCCAGTGCATTTTATCGTCCTTCTGTAAACATTCCCTGAACTTATCCGAGCAATCAAAACCAACGCGCACCCTAACAAAACTTTCACAGTGTTCAGATTGTTTTCCAGAAATAATTATTAAGTGCGATATTATAAACTCCCTTAAATTTATAACATGCGAACTTGGATTAAATTTCTAAAGATGAAGATGTGAGAAACTTTGGTATTTCTAATAGCGGTATTATTATGTACTGGAGACTGGAGCAAATATATAGTTAAAATAAATAATATGCTAATAACTAAACCATAATGTAAAAGACGCTGTACTTTTTATATGAAGCAAAGGATGTACGAAGATGTTTTAAATAGTAGTCAAATACTTTATTATCTTGTTCGAAAATGCCATAGCTAAATAGAGACAGATATCACTAAAAATATGTTAAATTTCACACGTTTGCAAATATCTCATGAGAAATATAACAACAGAGAAATTTCGAAACAGTTTTCGAGAATCGAGATCTCAGCAAACATATCTCGTCTCGTAAAATATTTTTTTTGCCCTCCTGAAGAGTAATGGGAACTTTACAATTGTATACACAGCAAGTGTAACCTACATTTTACGTTGTAACTTGTCTAACTATGCGATAAAATAATCAAAATATACTGGACGTTTATGGGCATTTAGAAAAGAAATCATCTTTACTATAATAAAGTTCATGTAAAAAAGTACTACCTACTTAAGTTATTTTTTTTACTTTAACATTTCCTATATTTAAAATTAATTTATATAAACCAAACTCACGGTAGCGACATCTGTCATTATTGTAAAAATCCACCGTTACCGACATAGTCACCGATCGATATACCTGTCAAATACGCGAGCATTGCTGAAATGTCAAATATCGACACCTACCTATTATTTATTACGAAGAAAACATGAGCAAATAAATATATTATCAGTCATAAACAACGTCCATTATTACAGATAAATTTTTGCTAGAAGAAGTACTCTAATGAAGGTAAGTAAAATCAAATTTGGAAATTGACTTAACTCCAGTATTTTAAACTAACCCTTTTCAGAAGTACAACCTATCTAATTGAAAAAGTGATTTTCATTATCGTCGGCCAAAAATTTGATACAATTCTCGTGCGTGAAGTATTTTACAGCGCTCGCCTTAAGGGCACGTGTCTTAAACAAAGCTGTCGCGCTGTAAAATACAACTTACACGCACTCGAATGTAAATAACTATTACATTTCTGTCTCGTCTCGTCGAGACGAAAAATCTCGTACGAGGCTAGACGAGAATTGAGAAATATCTCGTGTCGACAGAATCACTAGTTTTAAAAAGTAGTATTGCATAAACTTTCATTTAAAATACATTTTTAATGCCCATTTGCACCAACAAGGCTTAAATTTTAAGCTAGGCTTAAACAAAAAAATGCAAATCGAAATTTTGACAGCAATATATTATTATTCATTTGATATATCATTTCGATGCTACATTGTGTATTTAAGCCAAGTTTAATATTTAAGTTACGTTGGTGCAAACGGCCATAAAAAATGTGAAACCTATTCATTAGCAGTAATATAACTTTGTTTTTCGGGTTCGATCCCGACAGACGCCAAATATTTCCAATTTTAAATGGTACAAAAGTGACCCCTGTGGTGCACTCTTCACGCCAGCTATGAGTGCCCGTGAGGTGACGCCTGGTAAGCGCCCACACGGTAAAATATATCATCATTACCGATGTCTACATGTGTTGTAGATACTGGCACACCCAGAAATGGGTAATATGCCGTGATGATATATTTATGTATTTATTTACTTATACAAACAAACATTAATGGATCTGAACTTTATATGCTCTCCAATATAAAAGATTAAAATAATTTTAAAACGAAGCATCCAGGTATTTAAATCAGCGAATCTTGCAAAAAGTGCTGCATATGATCCGTTGATGAAACCGAGCTTTAATTCTCATTAGGGGCGTCGGATTCCATAAAGTTTACAAGTGAATTAAAAAGCGGAGCATATTGTGTATGATTCATAACACACGGGTTCAAAAACGCCGCTATTATATTCGGGAGCTGAACTGTGAAAAAGGCCCTGCCCCACTCTAGATTCTGGCGCAGCCACCTCGATTTCGCTTTATATTTGTCATGTTGCGCGTATGTTTGACTAGCAGCGAAAAAGAACTGCGATAGAAAAAAAGACGACAGAAATAACAAGAGAGAAATGAAAAACGCATGAAAGAAAAATGTGGATAATTTTGAAGGGAGGAAAAAAGAATGGCCGATTCATCGTTCGTTTTCTGTTTCGCTTTGATCGTCTCTCTCCACCTCAAAGCTCCACAAGGTAATTTTTTAGTTAGCTGTTTTAAATAGATAAAGACAAGATGAATTGGATAGAGAATGGGAAAAGGACCATTATCATTATTTTTCTAAACTTATTTCATTTTTTCAAAGAATTTTATTATTTATAAAACCTTTACATATTTCACTTTGTTGTACTACTTAAAAGAAAAATATTTCATACTGTATTTTCATAACCACAAACCTAACTACATTTCTAGTTTTTACTTGAAATAGAACATTTTGATAGAAAGTTTTCAATGTTAATGATAAATAAAATATTTTTTCTACAGTCTATGCAGGGTGTTTCAAAGAAAGTCTAAAAAAATTAGGGGCATATAGTACTGACAAAAATGAGTAAAAAAAGCTTAATCAGCATAGGTTTGATCTTCAACTGTTTCCGAGATAAATGAAAAATCGAAGAAAAACTGACAATGATAGTGATCGTACAAAATTTTGCCAGTAAATAGACTATAGTATAAAAAAAAAACAATAAAATTTTATATGAAACATTTTTCTCAATTTCTAATAGTTACAAAGTTATATGAAAATTAAATATTGGCTAAAGTCGCCACAACATTTAACTTCTTTGATTGTTTTTTTAAACAAAAGTACATCTAAGATGACCTCAGAAAGGTAAACAAAAAGTCTTATTTAGTTAAAGTCGTAACTCTTATAGTTTTCAAGATAGCAGAGGTAAACTTCGTAAAAACTCATTTGTTACTGCCTCATATCTCAGAAACTATTGAATGTCGGACCCATATTGATTAAGTTCTTTTACTCAATCTGGTCAGTACTATATGCCTTTAAAATCTCTTACACTTTCTTTGAAACACCCTGTATACAAAGTAGGCTTTTCATCGCTTTTGTCAACGAAAAATGTCGCTTTGCAGGTAATGCACGACAAAGGGAGAGAAAACGCTCGCTGTTCGAATTTATAACTATAAAATGTTGAGAAATGTCACTTGTCTACATTTTTAATGGGAACGTTTGGTCAGGAATGAATGGCGCTGTAGTTACAGTCAATCTGACTACTCTGTCAGTATATTACAGAAACAAATAAAATGATGTACTGCTGTATAAAGGAATACAGAAATAAAATAGGGCATTCATTTACAAAAACGAAAGCAAAAAATACTTAGATTAGATTGTAAGTACACAGTGTACATTTTGTTACTTTTTGTTATGGTGGAAGACTCCATTGTGGCGACTATAGAAAAAAATCTTGTTTGTGTTTCGAGCGAAAATGGACATTGTCGATTTTGAGAGAATTCCACATGTCTCAATCGACAAAATTCCATTTTGTGCTCTTAATACACAAACAGCCACTTTCTATGAAAAATAGACATTTACGCTCTCATTCGTTATCGTAAATGCATGTTTTTTGAGAAGCGAGCAACAATCATAACTCTTTTTTCGTTCGTTTGAAAAATAAAAATATACTTTCATTGAATTACACTTATTTACAATATTACAATACATTTTTAATATGAATATCTATTTTATTATTAATAATAATAGAAGTTTTAGCTATTTCTTCTAGCGCTAGATACTAGCGAATCATTCAATTATTTTGCCAGTCTAGAGCTAGAGCGGAGAGCAATGTGAAATAAACGTCGCGAAATCAATTAATGTGGAATTATTGGAGCAAACAAAAAACATTTAGTTTCATTTATTATGGATTAAAATCCAATAGAAATCAGTAGTCCGCGAATAGAGTTTAATCCAGCCAAAATTCAAAACTCGAAAGTCCTTTATAAAATATAGACAAATATTCCAAATAGGCGAATCAAATTCCCTAGTAGAATTCAATTTTAATGATTACGTACAAATTGGGAAACACTAAACAATGTTCTCGTTTTTATAATCCTACGTAAAAACTGATTTTTCAATAGTGCAGCAGTTCAAAACCGCAGTCCCCATGGATTGGGTTCAAACCTGATTTGTATGCAAACAGTTCAAATAAAATTACGCGAAACATCAACATGCGTTGAAGGGCCATTGTACCCTGTATTAGTATTAGCATTCGGTTATTACATTGTGGTAAACAAACGGGACTATGAATATTTTACAAGTTTGTGTTTTACCTTGTAACTCGACGATAGAAAGGATATTTGTTTGTCAACTCTTACCTGAAACAAGAAGAAGATATTAGTATGTGTTTATTTTCTGTCACAATGTACAATAAATATAAAAACAATTATTTGACAGAAGTAGAAATAGAATAGACATTTTATTTTAGGAAACTACAATTATTCGAATTATATTGACTCTGAATATATAGTGTGGCCAATAGAGGGATAGATTTTGATTGGTGATTATTTGTGAATTATATGTGAATTTAAAATAATTAAAAATTCTACTATTCGTAAATACTTGAACCGGTGTTTTCCTTGTAAAAATGTTATTAAAATAAATTGAAAAACAAAAAAACAAACATACTGTTTGTAAAGAGAAAAAACACTCTATCGAATGGTAGAGTAAAATTAATAGGTTCCTATTTAAAAAAATTACGCGGACAAGCGTAACTCAAAAACAATTGAAGAAAAAAAATATTCAATTATTCTCAAATGTAGATTAAAATTTCTTAAAAAACTTTTGTATTGAACACAATTCCCTAAAATGAACATTAACGAGAATAAATCGCCGTCTCCATACTTTTAACTAACCTTGTATAGTAGTTATGAATACAAACGGATATTTTTGTCGTTATATTGAAATAATAATTGTGAATTATTATTATTTTTCTTTTCTGCCGATATTGAATTTCCCTGATCTACTATTAAAATTTAGCATAAAAAAGTAAAAAAATATCCTGCCAAACGGATAATTATATGGCATTGTTATTTTGCAAATTGAAACTGTAAAATTGTTGATTACAACAAAGGATTTTGATTTTAACCTAATATTATTGATTACAAGAATGAATCTACGAAAGGAAATTTCATCAATGTTTTAAACTAGCATTTTTCGAAGAATCAAAAGTATAGTTTAAACTTTAATGCGTGTGCTAATTTGCAAATTAAATATTATGGGAGGGGTGGAGGTTAGGTGCGTATGTACATTTTTATTATGTGTATATAAATATTTCTATAATTAGAGATGAATTATACAAAAAAATATTATATAATATCTTTATTTGTAATTCAGTGATGTATTTTGAAATAAATAATATTGTGTTTGCAATTTATAGGCTCTTTCATTAATTTTTTATCAAATTTTGTTTAGTGTTCACATATGAATTCAAATTTCGCGCGCCATCCTTGGCAGAATATGGCGGCATTTGGCCACACTATGTAGCGTAAGTGTGGTTCTTTGAGGGTAAGTAAAGTTGTACCTCCAAGTTAAATTTATTAAAAGAAATTGAACATTGAACATATACGCACTATTTTCAATGTGTCCACACGAAATGCAGCGTATTCTAATAAACTTTTCATTTTCAATGAGTGAGCCCAATTCGTATCTGTATAATATTTCGCCTCCTGAGGAACTTGTTTCAGCGGAAACGAAATACCTTGAACAACTTGATATAGTAATTCGCTTCTTTGTTAAACATCAAGATTAGAGTGAATACAGGATCAAATTTGTTTTGCCGTTAGGTGGGTGGTGTTATATAATTCGCTACCGTTAATATGTTTGTCAATGCGGGCAAAGGCGAAAGCAACATATATTTTGTTTTACAAAGGATCTCCCGCTTAACAATTAAGACATTTAAATGAAATTCTACGAGAATTCCGTCCACAGTGTCTGCCGTAAATTAAATTCCATTGAGCATAGTTTCATGAATTGTGTAAATTATTCAAATTCGCAGTGGTTTTTCTATGCACCCTTTGACTTGAAAATTTCCCTCAACATGGTAAGGCGTTATTTATTATATTGTTTTCACAACTGGAATGTTAAATGGTTGTTTTCATCAAGATTAGCATATTTATAATATTAATAAATTTCTTTATTCTGTTTAAAAAGCAGCGTTGAATAGGTCCGTTGTAAAACAAAGGAATAATTAAATTTCTCTTTTGCGATGGAATATTAAATTTAATTGTGTCCTAGAGCTGTTCGCCTAACTCTAAAATAAATGAGGCCCTGTATTTTTCATGTTCAAATTGACATTACAAGTACAACAAATAAATTACATTCCCGCCACTGGATTTTTTTACTTAATTATTATAATTTATGCTCATTATTTTTTTTATAATTAAAAACCACTGGCGTGTAAGCTGTAGTAGTACCACGCACTTTAGAATTCTATCATAGAAAGCAGGCAAATACGATTTTACTTTTACGAATCTTGGTAGCACGCACTTTAGAATTCTATATTCGCTTTTTGATTCGAAAATTATTAGATTTTATACAATTAAAATAAAAAAATATTATGACAGTTGTATATAATAAATGAATAAATTATATATAAATTGGCTTTGAATAGAACTGTGGCAAAATATTGACGTTACTTTGACACTTTCGCCTCAAGTCTAACGCTTGCAGGCGAATATTTCGAGACACGCATGCTACAAAATTTTCACTTCGATGCGAAAAGCGAAAACAAATGCCTCTTTTGATAGAATTCTAAAGTGCGTGCTACCATCACTGGATTTATGTAAACATTAAAATAAAAAAGTTAAATTGTAAAACTAAACAGTAGTAGAAACTATTGTTACTAATAACAACGTTTATGCAACTAAATAGGGCGAATTTCTTTATTCCACAAATATTAATGCGCTGAATTAAATCAGAAATTGAAAATGACGTCACGATGAATAGCTGATGGATCCTATTGATAGCCGCTGCGACCGAATAAAAAACGGGTTGCTGAAAAGTACGATGAATCTCTTAACCTTAAATATCAACTGACAGTTATGCACCAGTTACAGATATGGAAAGTTTTATAGTTAAAATAAACGTCGCTCTATTGCAATCATCAGATTGATTACAAAATTCTTCATCTATAATCATTTCCTTTCCGTTGTGAACGAGGTATAATGTTTTCTTATTTGTATCATGCATTTGGTTTTCTTTGCATAATCTTACATCCGCAAACATGCGACAAACTCAAATGTCAAAAATATAACCTAAAAATATTTCATTAGACCCCCCCCCCCCCACTATCGATCCATCGGAAATCATAAAATCTATCGGTAGTCAAAACCGATGCATGCGATGAATTTACGATGGATAGTGCGCGGTAATTAAAAACGGTATGATGAATTTCATCTGCAATTTAAAGAAACGATGTGATGAATTTATGATTCATGCGTGAATAAAGAAACTCGCCCATTGAATAAGTAAATTAATGAAACTAAATTAAGAAGTGCGCTATTTAACTTTTATACTCTATTTCAGATAAGAATGGAATTAGGAGTACAAAAGGGCTTACGATTCCACCTTTGTGATTGGATTAAACGCGAACCAAGTTTAAAATAGCGAAAAATTAATAACAAAACGTTGCAATCAGCTGTCAGCTGTCAACTAGAATTGTAGTCAGTTGCAGGCATTGCAGCAGAAATTAAAGATAGAAATATGCAAGGTGGTCGAGCAATATCGATGTTAAAAAGTATTCTGTGTTCTGCGTAATCCAACAATATGAAAAGAAAAACTAACGCTTCGTGCTGTCAAGTATGTTTTATACGAAACAGAACTAAATTATGGGCCATCCAGAGAATCAAGCGGTTTACTTTATAAATACAATATCACTAGAACCAATGACGTCATATGTTAAAAAGTTTACATGAGCATGTAAAACGGATTAAAATATGATCTGTGGGTTGTCTTCGTAAATCCAAATCTTTCTTAAAAAGGTAACACGTCTGGTATAATTTTTTTCCATCGAAATCCAATTTTATTTAAAATATTCTGAACGATACTGCTTACGCCGTTATAAATACTTCATTCTTGTAGTATATGCAACAAACTATCTAGTATTATGTGAGATCCTTAAAAAAATACAGAATACTGCATACCATACAATTTCTCACTGTTTCTGTACACTGCGTATAGCGTTTGCCGCACGCTGTACATATAGATTTCATTTTCAAATTATTACTGACAAATAGAACGAAATATTACCTCAATATTACAATTCAGTGAAAGTAAGAACCCACCAATCTATGTTTTATTTTCAAAATAAGTCAATAAATTAACTACAAGTACAGAATAAAACATAAAATTCTCAATTTTAATTTTCTGTAAGAACAACGCTACTTTAATTTAGTTTCTTTAGTAGTGACTTGAAATATTTTATAATTTACATGCTGCACAAACCCAGCATAAGTTTAAAATTAAAGCCACCGTCTAAAATAATGACCTTATCCTATAAAATGTATTGTCCATTAATTTCTGGTTAAGAAAATTGAGTGTCCATTTTGGCTAATTAAGCACCCCTGCATTGTTAGCCCCCTAATAAGCCCATTAACAGGGATGCAACCAGTGCATGATATCAACCCCAAATAGGGGACTAAATATGCAATTCGTTGCGCTCACAAATTATTCCATCCCCTTTACAAGTCTCGTATTTCACTAGCTAATGTGTTGCAGTGGAGTACGTACACTTTTTGTTGTGATTTTAACTCAAAAATCGTGGTACACATTTTATTTAAAAGCACTATCGGTGTTTATATTGTATGGTACAAGTTTCTCATGTTTGGTTTTTGAGAACTCTTTCATCTCATTTGAAATAGACGTATCTGACGTTTAACTTCTAATTTGATTTTAATTGGTCGAAGTATCAAAACCGTTCTTTTTAGCATTTAGATCTCTTTGAACTTACCTTTGCACGATACATAAACTAAGACTTACTGGTACTCCTGCATATTTATTGGACAAATTAATATTAAAAGACTATAACTACTCTTTACGTAACAAGAATTTATATGTTGTTCCCTCTTTCACTAAAGCAAAATTTAAAGGGTCATTTTCGTTCCTGGCACCCACACTATATATTGAATTACCGCTGTCAATGAGATCTCTGTCGTTTGGTAAAAGTAGCAATAAAACTCTTGTATTAGGTACCGATTATTTTAAGTTACTTATTATATTATATATTAATGCCGATAATTTATTACCCCAATAGTTATTACCACAAACCATAAACCACTTTCTTGAGCCTTTGTTCATCAAACGGCGGTCAGTTGTAAATGGAGTGTTGAACAAGGATTGTATTCAGTTCGTTTTGATATATGCGTTTGTAAATTTTTAAGAGAATTTTTTGAAATTATTTTGAAATGTATTTACAGCTAGGTATTATCATTGAATAGGTATAATTAAGAATTACCTGGAAAGACGTTTTCGGCTAATGACATTGTTTTCGGGTTTGGCCATCATCATAATTTCTAGGAATTATTTAATCTACTATTCATTTAAGTCACCCTTGACGACTCCATTTTGGATGAAGATGACATTTCTTAAGAAAATATAAATTATGACAAAGGGACACTTCGCTATTTGTAAATAATGACAACAACTGCTCACCTGCAACTTTTAAACACGCCAGCGAAATTTATAGCAAAAAAAAATTGTATATATTTCCCTGACAGTCCTAAGCCTGTAAAAAGTGTGAAGGAAAGATGCCATTATTTGATTATTTTATGACGAGTATAACTGTATAATTGTAATAATGACATTTTCCCTTATGCAGATTTCGAATACGTCCCAGTTCCACACTACCTGAGGATTTTCTATTTGTTTGCGGTAATATCTATTGGGATAATAAAATATCGGCTTGTTTCAGCTAGGAGCGAACAGACTATACTAATTAATGTTGGCATATTATTTACATTTGTTTTGTAATGTGATTGGTTAGGTGGAAGAACAGCCTATGGCTGAACCTCGCCTTTGTCCGTGTAGGCAATAAAGATTTATTATTTCATTAGAGTCGACGATTACTACAAATGAAGAACGCACAAACATAAACACATATATTAACTTTTTACTTATATGTGTACAAAATTAGGTTTAAAACAATTGTTGTTAAATAATTAAAATTATAATTGTTGTTCACAGGCTATTTAAGTAATATTATTGCTAAATTTAATTCAGATGCCAACTAATAATCGATTTGACGAATACTTCGACGGTCTAACGCATATGGTTTCGCTATTGAATTTCTATCCAGTTCTGCTCTAACGGTATTTTAACGCTAAGCGAAGGACATATCAGACTAACGTCCATAACGGAAACAACAAATTTTTAAAATCCAACCTCACCTGACCTGAGTAGGGTAAAAAGGATGCTGCCAGATCGCATTATGAAAATTGACTTTATAACATACATAAAAGCCCTCTAGCGTATCCGATATCCGACTGGCTGTATTGGCCAGTTGATGTCTTAGCTAAAACCACGATTAATGATCACAGTTAAACTGTTACTATGTATTTTCTGGTCTACGATAGTATTAATGACAGAGAAACAATAAAATTTCCAGTGCCAAAGAGTGACCAAGCGTTTAGTACACGGTGTTGGCTCATCTTCTAATTTGTAGCTTGGGTTCGGTGTAAAAATATGCAAACCAGAATTTGAAAAATCTCCAGTTCGAAATAAAAAGCAGAGCAAAAGGATTTAATCCGCTTATACAATGGTAATGAGCAAAAGTAATCCTGTATAAATTTATGATTTATTATGAAAGCCAAAAGGTTTTATTTTTAATCCGGATCTTGCATAAAAGAAAAAAGACTTAGCAGCTTTCAGGTGGCAGCTCAGTGAAATTGCATTTCGGCGTCAGCAGATCTTGGCCGACAAATCTCAGAAAAATAAAAACACGGCCAGCGACGTCCCTTGAGCAGCTTTGCAGGCATTAGAGCTTCATTTACAAGCGGAGCTTGTTGTGGTGAATGCGCTTTCAAAGCACTTCTTCAGATAAACACAGCGGGGAATAAGACGAGCTTCCTCATCCACTAATTTCACTAATATAATTACTAATTTTGAATTATCAACATTATTGTGCCTATAAAAATATTTTTTCTACAGTCACTATAGAAAGTAGCCATTTGCGCTCTCTTTTGTCAACGCAAAATGTCACTTTGCCGCTCATGAGCGACAAAGTAGAAAAAACGCTCGCTGTCCAAATTTCTAAGTATGCAATGTTGAGAAATGTCACTTGTCTACATTCTTAATGAAAATGTTTAGTTAGGAACTAATGGCACTGTAATTACACATTTATCACGTTCAAAAGTCAATTTGACATATGTTCTGTCGGTATTTAACATAACCTAACAAAATGCCACACTGCTGTTTAAATGAAATATGGCATTCATTTACAAAAACGAAAGTATAAAATGCTTAGATTAGATTGAATAAAAACTCAAGAAGAATGGAAAATAACGATAAAACAAAATTAAATATAAAATAAATTGTGTGAAGTTATGTTTAGTAATAGGAATGATTGTACACAGATGGCGGTAGGTTAGTTGCGAGTCGTACTGACATCTGATCTCTAGTTAACTATTTATTTTGATTACAATAAAGTTATTAATTATTTCGTTACTTAAATAATTGCGAGAAGTCAGTCAATGCACATGCATGTCTATATAATCACAAATTCCTTGAAACTCATCAAATCATCACAAATCCTTGCTTCCACGCTCTAATTTTTTTTTTTTTATGGAATAGATGGCTAATGTAACGATATAATCATTTAAAAGCCTTTTTACGTTTAAACCGTATCTTTTGTATTAGCCAATCGTTATTTTTTGAGCAGTACTGTAAGTATAAAGTGTACATTTTATTATTTTTTATTATGGTGGAGGACCCCATTGTGGCGACTGTAGAAAAAAATCTTGTGAGTGTTTCGAGCGCAAATGGACATTGTCGATTTCGAGAGATGCCGCGCGACGAAGGAGCGCGGCAACAACCTCTCAATCGACAATGTCGCATTTTGCGGTCTTAATACACAAATAGCTATTTAAAAAATGCAAATCGCGACACGAAAACTGTAGAAAATAAATCTTTGTTAACAGTGATTGCCAATCGTGGTTAATTGCGAAAACTGTTTCAATTTTTCAGCGCCACATTTTTTGTTTTCATTGACAGATAAGTTAACAGACATTTTAACTAAAGATTAATGTACGATATATCAGGCCTAAATGTATCGCTTAGTTCCAAAACCCGAACAATCCACTTTGGTCAAATTGTGCGATATCGCGAATATCATGTTCCAACTGAATAATTATATAAAAACATCAGCACACATATAATCTTGATGATAAAGAACCAGAAACTATTTTCTTTAATAATTAGTAATTTTATTTATTTGATTCAACAGTGTTAATGTCCCAAGTACAGGATTACAATGTAATACAAAACAAATTATCCCAAGTACAGAAATAAGATTACTTAAAGTGTAGCGAATGTGGTAATGAACAAAAGATGTCAAACTGTTGAATAATAGGTAATTAAATTACGGTTAACACTGTGAAGGTATCATTATATACATCAAGGTATAATGAAATTGAGTTGAAAATGTTATACATTTGTCTGATTGGTGTCTTAGTTTCATTTCGTCCTTGTTTTATTACTCTTGAAATTAATTTGATAACGTGGAATAGTACGGGATACATAAAATAGAAGTTATTGCAAAATAAATTGATCATTTATGACATTATTGTTTACTTTAGAAACAAAAAACACATGTCTGAACCCTTCTACGGTTAACTAACATATTACTCCATAATGTCAGAATTTAAATTTAAAAATTGGATTGGAGTTTTGATTTTGAACTTTGGATATTTCGCGTTCGGTAACTGATTTCATTGAACTTTCTAAACTTCTTTTATTTTGGATTTATACGAAAACAGAGGTTTATTCCATTATATTACAGAAATAAGTCAAACTACAGTATAAAAAATTGAAGACAATCATACTGTCATATCGAGAATCTCATCAACTGTTTCCTGTAAATTGATACTACATACAGAATTCTCTTAGTAGCGTCATCTGACAGATCATTGTTTTTCGTTTGTTTTTTTTTTCTTTCTATAGAACATCTTTAAGTTTTTCATTGTTAGGCTCTAAACCACCGGATTTTTACTTTCCGTCACCTTTAGGTAAGGAAGGTATTGTCTTTGGTCAAAAAATTCGATGGTGAGTTTTTTCAGCCTCCATACTTATATTTATGAGGGTTTAAGGCTAAAATTATATTTGTTGAGTTAAATGAAACACATGTTTTCGAACTCGAACTCGGAGACGTCTCTGATTAACCGGTTTATTATTTCTGGTGAATCAGAAGCAATAACTGAAAAATACAACAAAAAAAATTCATATTTATAATCTATGATTATTACGGAAAAAGTTACATTCGTGTACAATTTATCATTATTTTTAATCAACTGATTGATTTTCCAGAAATAAAAGTTACAATTCTTTACAGTTCTATGAAATATTAAAAAAGAAGCCGTTAATATTTATTTTCCTTTGAATGAATTGTATATAGAACATTTTTATCATAAATCATATTAAAATTCCCGCCTATTCTTGTTTCCTAGAAAAATTTATAGAAATAAATGTAAAATTTGTCTTCAACCTTACGAAGGTTTTCTTCTAAAAATAAATTTTGGATCTGAATAAGTTTGTCCATTTGACAAAGGAAAAGACATTCCGTTTTCTGCAGTCTAGCAAAGATTTTATCATAAATACGAGATTTGAGTGTTTTTTTTTTTAAATTCGGGCATGCATCGTAAAAATTCATAATTTTCCGACCCGAAAGGACACGAATGCTTTTAAAATAGGTTATTGAAATGAATTGAAATATGTGAAATAATTTGAATATCAACGAAAAATATTTAATAATTAATTTTGTTAATGGTTGATTACGATGATCGACTGATTTCAGAATGTAAAAATGGAAAATAATCAGACATGCAGTCGTTTGTAAATTATTTATTTCCTGGCCGACGTTTCGACTTTAACAAAAGTCTTCTTCAAGTACTTGTGGTGATACACGTTTTTATTTTACAATTTTTCAAAAGTTTTTTTGATTTTACATATTTCATGTGTTCAGGACGCTCCAGTTTAATTTATTTTTTTAAAAATTGACCAGACACAACATATTTATTTATTTATTTTACTATTTTCACCTGGACTTTCCAATGGGTCGTATAGGGATCCACTTGCTACTTTACAATTTTGACTATTTCTAGCCATGAAAAAATTATTTCCAAATTAAAAATCACACAAAAGTTATCACTGCTAATAAAAATGACAAAACGCTTTATTTTTTTTTTATTTTTGTACATGTTCATTAATTCTAACTGGTAAACTAATAGAATTATTAAATATTCATTCAAATGAAACAAGTGACGCAGAAAACAACAAATTATTTTAAAAATGAAATAGGTCGAGTTCTATAAAGTGTCCGTTTCGCGCCTATATAAAAACTGGTATTAGCTCGGTCAGTGCACAGTTATTTAATTATCAATTTATTAAAATCTAATCCGATTGATGTATTTCTACTACACAGGCTTTCAATTTGCTGGTGTAATTACGCCCAATATGTGCGTGGTTACATATTATCGTCGTTTATCGCCGAATCTAACGACACGTCATAAAATTTATTTCGCCTTTACACGGGAATTTACATTGGTGATTGACTTTTGCATTGCATTTAACACATTAAAATCAAACAAGAAAAGATCTAAAAGTCAAAGAAAATTAGGTACATCAACAATTTAGTCACAAAGAGATCAGATGACAAAATTTTACATGACAACCAAAAAACAGGCCATTATTTCTTACAACTTAAAATTTTCAGGCAAGGAGATGACAGTTTTTAAAGATCAAGAGTAGGTTTAAAAAAACATCTGGCGTGACTTTGGGGTCTTCTTAATGCTGGTTTTTGATGGATTTAATATAGAAATTTAGATTTACGAATTTAAATTTATAAATATAATAGTGCATAGCCACCTCTTTACTAGTAACAATAAATAAGATATTTATAAGAAAACAATAATATTTCTTGAGCGCAAAATTTGTAAACAATTCTTTTTTCCTAGGGTTATCGCTCAAATGCAGCTGTAGACACGTGTTTCGCTCTTATTAGAGCTCATCAGTACAGCATAGCTAGTTAATAGGTGGACATTAATTAGAGGTAGTAGTAATAAAAAAAAAACTGACACAGTGTAACAGAACTAGTAAGCAGCTAAAAACACCCATGTTGTCTCGGTCAGAATTTCCACCTCTAGTTAATGTCCACCTATTAACTAGCTATGCTGTACTGATGAGCTCTAATAAGAGCGAAACACGTGTCTACAGCTGCATTTGAGCAGTAACCCTAGGAAAAAAGAATTGTTTAGAAATTTATGATTTAAATAAATAAATAAATAAATATATCATCACGGCATATTACCCATTTCTGGGTGTGCCAGTATCTACAACACATGTAGACATCGGTAATGATGACGATATATTTTACCGTGTGGGCGCTTACCAGGCGTCACCTCCGGGCACTCATAGCTGGCGTGGAGAGTGCGCCACAGGGGTCACTTTTGTGCCATTTAAAATTGGAAATATTTGGCGTCAGTCGGGATCGAACCCGGTTCCCCCAGGTTCGCGACCAGACACTCTGGCACGCGGCCACGGGACCCCATTTATGATTTAGGATTTATATTTAAAATATTTTATATTCTAAATGTAAATTTGTAAATGTGTCCAATCATTTCAAAGTATTTCAGACAATCGGTCTTTAGATTTCAGCGGAAATATCCATTTTGACCATCCCTGATAACATTTTGACTATTTTCGTCGTGACGTCTGTACGTACGTATCTCGCATAACTCACAATCGATGAACCGTAGAAAGTTGAAATTTTGTATTTAGGACTGTTATATCATCTAATTGTGCATCTGCCTTTTTAGCCATTTCAAAAATTGTTGTATAAGACTCTTATATCAATGAGAATAACATAATAGATTTTGTTTAAATTGGGGTAACCGGAAGTGGTACATTACCTGAAGCTGTTAACAGTTTTTCTTGAAAAAAATAGGGTTTATTTTGATTTTAGAAATAAATGCTTCAAACAAAGTCTTAAAGAATTAAATTATGCGTCTAGCTGTCTAGCACATCAAATATTATTAAATTAGTCCTTTGTATAAGCGAGATATGTACAGTAAAATTTTTGAAAGAAGTCCGAAAAGGCCATCTACGAATTGCATCTATGAATTAAGATTTTATGCTGTCAAATTTAGTAGTGTCGTTTACATAGTTTTTATGATGTACACAAGATATTATGTACCCTCATAAAAACTAAGTAGAAGACACTACTAAATTTGACAGCACAAAATCTTAATTCATAGATACAATTCGTAGATGGCCTTGATTGGACTTCTTTCAAAAATTTTACTGTAAATTTAAAAATTATGGTTTTTCGTTTTTGTAAAGTTTGCTATGGATTAGGACAAAAAATAATAAAAAAATTAATATTAATGTCAAATTAAGTCAAATATGTACAATTTATTTAGTTATTAAAAAATATGTCCATGGTGTCCATTTATAAACAGGAAATATAACAGCAATAATTGTGGGTTCAGATGACTGGTGATTATTATTAAAAGACAACCATATTTTTATATATTTATTACTTTTTATATAGAAAAGTTAAATAAGTTTTGTATATATGAACATATAAATAGTTTATTTATTGAATAGTCATAAAATATTATTGTCACTAAATAATAAATATTGTATCGTTGTAAGCTGTTGAGTATCAGCATTGTAGCCATTGTAAAATTAATATAAAATGCAGCTATTTTCAAACCATTAAGCAAGAATAAAAGTGTGTCATAGCAAACCAACAAATCATAGTAGAACACAAAAAAGTTGTAATATTTTAAGCTGGGCAACAACAAGCCGGACGTCCTGACAAAGTGTGTATTTCATGGTGTAATTCAATCGACAATACTCGGTTTACATGCATCGCAGCGTCTCTCGCAACATTATTTATTCGCCAACAATGGAAAAATTGCCGAGGAAACGTCATACTTATCTCAGAGCCGCTGAATGCAAAGAAATATTGTTGCAGTGAATAAATGGCGCGATGAAAACAATTTAATTGTTCTTTTTCGCTAGCATTTTTTGTTGTGGATATTTATAGGGTCGACTCGAAAGCGTGCAACGGTCCATGTTTAATTTTGAAATTATATTGTTGGCTGTCCGTCGCTGCTCGCTTGTTTTTTTCATGATAAATGTTTGAGTTTTACAGTTGACTTCACGTTAAATATATTGAATTTATTTACTAGCATAAAAATAAATTTTAAAATAATCATTTTAATCCCCTCACAATGAATAGCTGTAATTTTTCATTCAATGAAACCATGTTATAATTTTTCAACTTTACGTATTTGTATAATACAGATTACATTTTAATTGAGCATAAATATTAATACTTCATTATTACTATTAAATCCGGAATTATTCATATCACTGACTTTGTATTTTTAAATGTTTCAGGGATTGTGATATATGTACATACTACCTACAAGAAAATGAACGTGGACTACGAAAAAAAAACTAAGGCAGGTAACTTGTATATCTGAAGAAGCTAGATTCGACATTTTTAATGTAGTGCTGCTGCCTGTTTTGATGCATAGTAGGGAATGTCGAAAAAGAAAAAAGATTTGTGAAAACAAGCTATTTTCTTGTGTGTGAGTATATGGGTAATGGTGGATTTATGCAGCTTACATTTTATTTTACTTTTTCTTTTCTTTTTCGCTTTTACTTTTACTTTATGCAGCTACTTTAAAGCCTTCGGTACACATGCGCAAATGTGATTTTTCTGGCATAACAGTTGTCATAAATGTAAATAAATAAAATAAATATATCATCACGGCATATTACCCATTTCTGAGTGTGCCACAATCTGCTTTATCGCAGATATCGGTAATGATGACATATTTGTACCGTGCGGGCGCTTACCAGGCATCACCTCACGGGCACTCATTGCTGGCGTGGAGAGTGCACCACAGGGATCACTTTTGTGCCATTTAAAATTCGAAATATTTGGCGTAATGTAATGTAATAATTTCTGCATCTGTTATATTACTTGTAGCTTTACCCATTTTCTAATTTTTGCAATCTTACCTACACAAAAACAAATAAATACAGCACATGCTGACGTTTGTTACGTGAAGTGGTGCACATGCGCAGTTGTGAAATTCTTACTTGTTTGACAGATAGTGTGTAATAGGTAATTTATTGATATGGGAGTAGAAATAGTATATTACATCCGAGGTGGGAGATGTTTCATTACAGCCGAGGGCTTATGTATATTACCGAGAGGCGAAGCCTCGAGGTGAGATAATGTGAGAGGCTGTTATGAAACTCCCACCGAGGTTATGTATACTATTTTATTCACAATCATCCTCATTTTAAATCAATAATTTTCAAAATAAATCAATGAATTATAACCTTTAATTTTATTAATATTTTGACAGCTGTCTTAAAATTTGTTTAGCCTACTTAATTATGGGGATCTACGACAATGTTGCTAGGCAACCCCTACATAAACATTTCCAACCCAAGAGATGGAAGTGAAATCTGTTATTTCCAACCCAAGAGATTGCCATTAAAGTTAGCAATGACGTATTTTCCAACCTCCAAAAGGTTAGGAATCTGTATATTACTATAATGATTGTGAATAAAATAGTATTTATATTCGAAATTTTTTATCCGCACTGGTGATAAGAGAAATCATATGAGGAATGATTTGAAGGAAACTACACTTGAAACTGCTGAACCTAACTGAGTAATTACGAAATTATAAGCGCTGAATCCGTCTTCTTTGTTTTATCATAATTTTAAAACGATAGTGGTTCTTTTATATGCCTGTAAAAATAAAGATTGTGCTTTCTAGAAAAGGATAATGAGAAATGCGGTGAAGTTGACAGAGATTCTTGAGCTGGAGCTTGTTTGTCGCGTATCGTAAAAACTTTCGAGTTCGGAACACCGCGAATCAGTTTATAGAATGTGGGAGTCACAAGTTTGATTTACCAAAGTGCACTTTGTTCCAATCTAATTTTTTACGACTAAATTTGTACAAAGAACCACTGTTCGTATACTCGAATCAATTTGTTTTGAAACTTCTATTAAAAGTAGCAAGTAGTAGTTACTTCACCTACAAAAGTTCGGAATTGACACACTAATAAGACGACAAAAAGGGAGAAAACAACAAAAAACAGGAAAAATGAAGGAGCAGGTTTTCTAACTATTTTAGCACAATGATTTAATTTTGTTGTAAATTAACACCGTATAGTAATAGATGAATTATTATTATCATCAGAATGAAGTCTTTAACAATTTGTTTGTAACCTAATGATCGCTCCCATTCTGTAACTTAATCGATAATACTTTTCGAACAATAATGATAAATAATCCAGATTTTAATGAAGAAGCACGATTTAAGACCCCTACAATTTAATATTTTTACGATTATCTCTCTCTGTGTGTGTGTGTGTGTGTGTGTGTGTGTGTGTGTGTGTGTGTGTGTGTGTGTGTGTGTGAGTGTGTGTGCGTACGCGGGTGTGTGAGTGTGTTGGATAAAAGATTTCTCAAATAATATAAGACTTTAGACCTGTTTTAGGTTTTGGTAATAATTGGATAACTTTAAGTAGTAGTTTTTCTAAAAAATTCTTCTAAATATTATTTTTTTAAACTTATGTTATTGCAAATATTAAAGAGTATAAAATTCTGTAACCGACACATTTAAATTTTTTAATAGGAATGACGATGGGTACCCGGATACTCGGAACCTACCCGATAATAGTGTATCCGGGTATAAAATTTTTACCCGATTACCCGAAATATACCCAATACCCTTTAATTACCCAATACCCTTTAATTACCCGAACAGTTTTCAGCTGTCGGAAAGATTGTATCTAAAAGAAGAGCTTTTTATTATCATACCATAGGTAATTAATATAATTTATGTTAAGTTTTTTATAGAGATACAGTACATCATTTATTTGTATTACTTTTTATTTAATAAATATATGTAAATAATAATTATGAATTTTATTAAAAAGTAAACTGCTAATTTAAAGGCAACTGGTAATTAACAAATAAACGAATTGCGTATATGTTCTTAAAGGATAACGGGTAATTAAAGGGTATCGGGTAATTAAAGGGTAAAGGGTACTATCCGGGTAGTTGTTTCGGGTACTCGGGTACCAAAATTATCGGAATTCGTCATTCCTATTTTTTAATATATTTTCTACAGATTTACAGATAAAGAAATACAAATATGTAAAATATTTCATTGTAATGAATCTCACAGTCCAAATAACTCCATAGAAGCCAATTGACGGATAAATTTTAGCATCAAAAATGAAGAGATATTTTTGAATAATTATTTCTTATTTTATTATTCATTGAATATTTAAAATTATAGACACAAAATATGTAAGTATAATACATATAATTTAGAAATACTGTCAATTTCGTCAATGAATTGGAAGAAACTCGATCATTTAGAACAGTAGGTGAAAAAAAATGGATGTTATCAGATTATTTTATATAGCCTAATATGGATATGCAAGAGGTTTTATGCTGGTCAATATTTACTGCAGTCAAATTATTATTTTCGAGATACGAATTGCAGTTTGAATGCTCGATGTACAATCGACTAATAAATGATACAATATGAATATGCTTAAAGACTTTCGGCAACAGCACAAAATATTTAACAATACGTACTCATATGAAGTTATTATTAAATAATGTCTAGAGCTAGTACTTGTAGTTGAGGTACATATTTAATTCTGATTTTCTTTTCTTTTTTTGAAAAGAAACATGAAAGATTGATAGTTGCTTAATGGTGTTTCCATGTACACTTTTTTCTTTCTAGTTTTATTTTACGTTTGTAGGCGTCAGTTTTATTGATTTAAATTTGATTAAACTACATGAAAAGTAAATATTTGAACGTTCAACAGAAATACAGCTTTAGATAAAAGTGTTAGGCACGTTTTGAATGATGAAGTTATTTTAAAATAATGATAAAAGATTTATCAAATAAATCTAACTTTGAAGTATGACCCACTCGACTTTACTTTTCGCCATTCATACCATTCATAAGATATGAATATAGTTAGTCTTTCTAAGCTAACAGGCAGAGCTATTGATATCACTCCAAATAAGAAGTTTAGGGTTATTTTGAAAGTTAAGCTAACCAGTAGAACAATATCGCAAGTTTGTTGCGAATATTCCAAAATGAATTGCTATATTCATATTACAATCCGTTTTTACGCATCTTCATAACATTCAGAACCTATGGGAAAGCATCCTTCTAAACATAGAAAGGTCTTTGGTTCAAGTACCAATTAAGTGTATGATTTTTCACTTTAATATGTTCCTTTGCTCTTATGTATGAATACGTTTATGAATGTGGCTGAGGTGAAAGAAGTGTGCATGGATAGGAATGTGTGACAAGGATGATTGTTGCGTAACTATTATTGTGGTCCGGATGCGATTATTCGCTACCGAAAATCGGTCACTTTAATATGTTCTTATGTAGGAATGCTATGATCATTGTGGATAAGGCGAAAGAAGAATGTTGTTAAGTAATGTCCTTCCATCTTCTCTTTGGCCTTTCTCTGCATGCCACTTGCGAGTAACAGTATGACATACCAATTTTAGATCCTATACTTTCCATATTTGGTTTTGCACTATCTGTCAATTATTTTTTTTTTGAATAATTATGTCAGCTGTTTCCATGATAAATTGCAAAGCTGACTAATTTTTGAAAATTAATTTCTTTATAATGCTTTAAATTTACATCTATGGAATATAAAGGAAAATATATAATTAAACCGTATAGAGAAAAGTATTTTCTTTAATATACAGGGTGTAAATTTTAAAACGGGTCATAGGGCTATAACATAGAAAAACAGTTTTTTGGACGCCAAAAGTTTCTATATTAATTTATTGAAAAAATAATTAGTGCATATTATAAAGCAAAAAATTACGAATTTTTTGATACCAAACATATTATATTTCTGTTTGATATAAAGCCAGAAAATAAATTTAAAAATTTGCACAATTAAGAAAAAATATCAATAGCCGTGAAACTGACAGAAACAAAACAAAACAATTGTTGACTTTAAACGCTCATTTATAAACGTTTCTTACACTTTATTTGTTAAATTATTATTATTTTCGTTTTATTAAGAAGAAAACCATGAACAATTTGACTCATGAAGAAAAATTACAAATTATTAATGCTGCGCCTGCGCTACTCGCGCACTTATGACAAATTTTCGCACCTAACCTATGAAAATGTACGACGATGACAACAAAGTTCCTGCAGAAAAGAGCGACGACATACTAATTGGACTTATTCAACAAATTGTTTACCTTTATTTTTTTATCTTATATAAATATAATGTATTGCAATTGTACCTATAAAAGTTAGATTATACGAAATGTCAAACATAAAATTGTGAATTTTAATTTACTGCATAAACGACGGTATTTTAGTTTAGTTTCTTAATTTAGTAGCTTAATTTAATTTCATAATTTATATGCTGCATAAACCCAGCATAAATGATTTTAATTTGTTCCCTTGTAGTTTGCAGTTTTTCTCGTTTCTTATAACTTATTTCTTATTACATGTAGATCACCTTTAGTTTGTAAATATCTATTACAATAAATAATAATTGTTTCTGATATAAATATCCTATTTTTTACTTTATTTTGTGTTATTATGTATTGGTTCATAAATTAATAACTTTAATCTTTAATTGTCCCCTATCATGACAATGTTTTGTTACTGTCACTTTCATGGCTAATGATATTTTTTCTTAATTGTAAAAATGTTTAAATTTAATTTCTGGCTTTATATGAAACAGTAATGTAAGGTGTTTGGTATCAAAAAATTCGTAATTTTTTTCTTTATAATACGCACCAATTATATTTTCAATAAATTAATATGGAAACTTTTGGCGTCTAAAAAACTGTTTTTCTACGTTATAGCCCTATGACCCGTTTTAAAATTTACACCCTGTATATAATAACAAAATGTCAAAAAATAATATTTAACTGCGTTTTTTAAAGAAAAACTGTTAAAAACTTCAAAAAAGGGTACTTCCGGTGGATCGATTATAACCAAAATCTAATCAACTCTTCATATGGATGTACAGAAGAGGAATACGAAAGAATTATAATTTTTAGAATTGTAGTATTGGAGTTATTGTCGGAGAAAAATTTGTCACACACTGACACACATACACACACACACACACACACACACACACGGACACACATACACACACACGGACACACACACACACACCTATCATCTTAAAAATAGTAAATTTGTATTGTAGGGACCCTAAAACCTGCTTATTCATTAAAACTCACCACCGAATTTATTGACCAAAGACAATACCTTCCTTACCTAAAGGTGACGGAAGGTAAAAATAAAGGAAATATATTCTGAACTAGTTTTGGTTAAGGTTGTTCTTCATGCTCTACCAATAATCTATGAAATCCATTACGACTCCAGCCCAGCGTTTTCTTTATTTTTGCTTAAGTTTCTTGTGAGAAATGATTACATTTTAATTAAAATCTAAAAGAGAACGGGTAAAATTATCCCATGCGGATTCTAGATTATGCCCGTGTATTTATTACAGCACGTTGAGTTGCAGGCTTGCTGGCCGCTTGGTTTGCTGTTCGGAATAAAAGCAATCTCTTAATGAGTTGCTGCGAATCTCGCTAAAGACGCGATTTTCTAATGCACGGATCCTACACTCATTTCAGAAGTATGGAGAGATATTTCGCTACCACTTTGCTTACACATTTTTCACTGGTGCATTCGCGAATGATAAATGAATCGTAAAATATCATCAGATGAAAGTAAATGTAAAAATCTGTCGTTTTATAACAAAATATTACAGAACTTTACCCAAATATTGTTTTTTTATTGTATTTAACATGTTTTCTGCACACATATAATTCTAATTATATCTATTTTCCATTGTATGAGGAAGTTTCTAAATGTCAGAGATTCTTCCAATGCATAAACTAGATTGGCGGTATTTCTGATGGATATATATATTTTACCACAATTTTACCTATAATTTCAAATATTTAATTAATAACACAATAAGAAAGATTAAATATACTTCCCAGAAAATGCTATCAGAATGTCACTAAGGCTGTGTCCGATGTCGCATTTTGGCATTTAGTATTTAGGATTTAGATCTTCTTCACATAAATATAACTCCGAATGACACACTAGTGATATCCATTAGTTTGTATGGCAACACTTTAGAACAACAAAAATGAATTGTGCAATTCGATACAATTTGATGCTTAAGAGTAAATATTAATATTATATTTCATAAAATAGAAGCTAAGAAGCTGTTCTTTGACAGTAAATTTGACATTTTGTACAAATTATAGCAACGAATATGATTTGTTAAATTAGTGCGCGTCAACTTCAAGGCATAGTGTGCTCCTGCAAAACCCTAAAATCTAATTCCTAAAATCCTAAATAATCACTAGATTTAGGGCATATAAATTTAGGATTTAGATATTAGGGTGATAAAAGTGCAACATCGGACACAGCCTATAACTGTTGATTTTTGACACTGACATATGTCATTTACAAACTATGTTATAAACATTGGAATTTGTCAACTGGTTTCCTTAGTGCCTTAGCCTCAGCGTTTTAACTAAAACGCTGTTTTGAGAAATGTCAAATTCAAATTTCAATATTTAATTTCACCCTTATGAATAAAGAACGATTTTTTTAAAAATATTTGTTTGAATACAAACTATGTTCTGCTTAAAAAACATATTTTGATAAATTTGATATTATTTATTTTTATCATTAAATAATGAAATTTGACATTTCTTAGTTAAAACCGAGCTCGCATTATCAGCCTTTATCTCTAAATCTATACAAGATATAATAAAAATTTTAAGTGTATTAAATGGAGAATTCTATGTTCTTCAATATTTAATAAAAAAAAACTCCCAAAAAATTATATTTAGAAGAATTTTTCTAAGAAACTACTACTTCCGGTTGTTCAATTGTTACAAAAACCTTTTCAGCTCTTCCCAGGAATGCCAGATTAAAGGAATCCATAGTTAAACAGTTCTTAAGTCTTATAGTTTTTGAGGAATCGTGTCTACATCTTCCAGACATACACACATACATCCACACACACGCACACACACACACACATACACACACACACATACACACACACACACAGACATTACCTTAAATTTTGCTTATTCACTAAAATCTGGATATGCGAATTTTAGCATGAATCCTATACTTTTGTTGAGACACAGACATTTTTATAGTTGTTGCAGTTTATTTGAAGTTATAGTATATTAATACGGGCCAGTTTTACAATCTCCGATTAGAATTTTAACTGTAAGTTAAATAAACAATATTGAATTGACCGGTAAGAGAATTTCCTTATGAAATCATGATTCTGTACTGCTAAATGTAAATTTGTAAGTGGAACAAAGTAAAATCTTAATAACATCATGAAGATATCCTCATCTTTCAGAAAATATGTTTTTAAGCAGTCTTTCTGCCTAATTTAGAATATCCCTCCTTCCAAAATTACAACATTTACACAAAAATTATCCCTGCAACTTTGGTTCATCATCAAATACGGAGTCAGCATTTTACCCTAAAACAACAGACTCCTTCTTCTAGAAGAGGAAGCAGGAGCCACGTAATTAGCTGCAGGAAAACGCCGTGGCATTGCAGGAAAGATCAACTCGAAAACCACCGCATTATAAACATAGCAGAATGCACAAACCTACACAAACAACGCTAGACTGTAGCTATGCGGAGCGAGCAAGGTTAATTTCATAAAGAAGACAGGAATTTATACAGGAATACAGAAAGAACAAAGGATAGCATCCAATGCCATTACACATCTTGATAAGATGTTCAAAA
This sequence comes from Ophonus ardosiacus, assembly GCA_943142095.1. Taxonomy (NCBI): domain Eukaryota; kingdom Metazoa; phylum Arthropoda; class Insecta; order Coleoptera; family Carabidae; genus Ophonus; species Ophonus ardosiacus. The sequence continues at coordinate 9,090,516 of OW964838.1, read as the reverse complement.
GAAGAAAAGTAAAACAAAGAATTTGTTTAACATATTAGATAAAATGTTGTCGCTGTTAATTACAATAATATACATAGTATTTGATAAAAACTAATTTTAATAGTTCAAAGTTCATCTACATTTACTTTCTTGGAAGAATAAGATATTACTATGTTGCCATAACTTTCTTAGAATGTCAACTTCAATTCATTCTTTGAAATATTTAGATAAACAAAATAATAAAAAGAAAACAATAGAGAAAATGCAAAATAAAAAAAATATATTGAAAGTACCGGGCCTAATCTATACAAAAGGGGTTAATATTTAGCAACTTGTTAAAATTAAAAATTAAAAAATCTGTTGTGGCCAGCACAAAACCTTCCGTCAATTCAATGTATTTGTACAAATCAGATACCAAAAGTTCCTTGGAAAAGATTTTATATATCCTGTAAAATTGTAACAGGAACACACTATTTTTTACAAATTCCATATTGCAAGTTCCTTTGAAAAGATTCTATAAATCCAATATAATTAGAACACAAATGTACATTCTGTAAATTGTACGTTACACTTCCTCATTCCTATACAACGCATCTTTTTAACACAGTTCTTCCTCTCTCAAATATTCTGCTACACAGTCCTTCCATTTTCTCTTTGGCCTTCCTCGTACTCCCGGCATTGAAACTGCAAGTCACTTGCGAAGGACACTCTGTCACTTATGTTACTTTCTGATCCTATACTTTCCACTTTGGTTTTGCACTTGACACTGACATCTGTCAATTAGAATTTTTTGAATACACATATCTGATAATTTTTGCAAAGCAGACTGATTTTTGAAAGTTTACCTCTTTTAATCTCTCTATAACTCTATATTTATTGAATATGAAGGAAAATGTATAATCAAATCTCACAGAGAATAAAATTTTCTTTCATATTAATGACCATAAAATGTCGAAAAATGATATTTAACTGTTTTTTTTTCCAGAAAAACTGTTAAGATCTTCAAATAAGGGTACTTCCGGTTGATCAATTATAACCCAAATCTAATCAGCTCTTCATATGGTTGTAAAGAAGAGGAATACGAAAGAATCATAATTTTTAGAATTGTAGTTTTGGAGTTATCGTCGGAGAAAAATTTGTCACACACACACACACACACACACACACACGGACACACACACAGACACACACACACACAGACACACACACACGGACACACACACACACACACACATACAGACATCAATGTAAAATTAGTAAAATCGTATTCTAAGGATCTTAAAACGTGCTTATTCATTGAAAACTCACAATCGAATTTTTTGACCAAAAACAATACCTTCCTTTTGACGGAAGGTAAAAATAGAAAGGATTTGCGAAAAAAAAAATCATTTTTACGTAGTTGATTCGTGAATTTTTTTAACGACTTGCTAAAAATGAACTACTCAGATACAGAACAGGGCAAAAAACTAAGGGGCATTTATTTTCAAATTAATTATATATGTAGGTTGATTCCAGAAGAATTACACTCTACGAAATTCTGTCTAAAATTAACACGAAAATTTGTTTAGGTCCACATGATGTGCAAATTTAGTCACTTACTAATTTGGTATAAAACACACGAATTTTGACTACGTAGGGAAAACATGCTACAAGAAGATACATTACGTATCTATGTATAAATAAATAAGAACAATATGTTCAAAGATCTCAATTATAGATTGCATTTTATATAGATTAATTGATAGTATTGTATTTACCGGGTAATGGAAAATCTTCATATCTGGCGCCTTCGTTTAAGAAAACACATTTACACAAATTTTCATATTTCACATTAAACTATAGTTTTTATACTATCATTCAGTGCACAGAAATAAACGTCCATCCAGATCCACTGTAAATATTACACTGCACTAAACTAGTGTATTTATGTAACTTGCAATTTTTAACTTGTTTCATTAGGAAATCGACCATGGTGTCAGATTTTCATAACTTAAATTATTTGACTAATTTGACTAAATTTAGAGTTGATTTTCACACAAATATATTTCATTGCATAACAAATCGGCTTTACATTTCTAACATTCCTTACTCATTACTAATTTTAGAGATTGACTGTGTAATGGGTTAAAAAACATTATACAGGGTTAATGGTTGATTATGATGATCGACTGATTTCAGAATGTAAAAATGGAAAATAATCAGACATGCAGTCGTTTGTAAATTATTTATTTCCTGGCCGACGTTTCGACTTTAACAAAAGTCTTCTTCAGGGCTAGAAATAGTCAAAATTGTAAAGTTCTAGCCCTGAAGAAGACTTTTGTTAAAGTCGAAACGTCGGCCAGGAAATAGATAATTTACAAACGACTGCATGTCTGATTATTTTCCATTTTTACATTATACAGGGTGTTTCAAAAATATATCGATAAATTTATGAGGACAACAAATCTCTTTTTTGTTAATAATGACATTTTGCCATGGTTTCCTTAGGACTCGGCAATACCATTTCATATTTTGATCCAAAATAGTGGATATCAGAAGAAATGAATGTCAAAAATATATTTAAGCATTCAGTGAAAATGATTGCTGCTGCTAGTTACTATAAGACAATAATTAATGCAATTACTAATTGTGTTTCTAATAACTGGATTTAGTGCTTAAAAGTGACCCCCACTGAAATATATACTATCTGGAACTCGCATACTCTACCTATTAGCGTACGCTGCACTGAAGCCCCATTGAACAATAATGGCTGGTCCTGTTCGCGCACGTTCGTGTTGAACCGAACCTAGCCGAATAATTCGTATCATCGCTTTATTTTCCTGTTTATGCTACTCACATACATTTTATTTAAACCTGCGCCACACGAAATAATTTCCGTCTACTCACGAACTGTCCCGATGTTTGCCGACTACTCCAGCAGCCAGCTTTCAATATGTCTTAACAGTCACGGTACGTACGCGCATTCCAGTTAGTATATATTTCAGTGGTGAACCCTGTGGTCTTTTCTCTATAATATTTTTGAAACCCGAGAGATAACGCTTAGTAATTTCCATCTGTGGTCTATATAGTCCAGGACACGAAAGATGAACTATGGAATATATGTTAGCACAAATTATTGTCTAATATGTGCGCTCCATTTAAATCCAAACGAAATACAATTATAACATATAACAGTTGCCCAAAAACGTTTTAAAGCTACGAAGCTTTTCTTAGATTGGCAGTTCCTGTCTTGTTTATATATATAAGCGTACATAAATGAGTAAGAAGCACAAAGTTAATGTAATAACTTTTAAAATTAAACAATATTTGGGTTTAGTTCTGTAGATATTTTATTAAATTAACAACGTTTCGACAGCAAGGGACTGTCTTCATCAGGTTTTAATAATAATGCCACCTTACCATATGTTGCCAATGTTACAGACAAAATTGGCAGGATTTTAAAGAAAGATAATATTCAAACATCTTTTAAATCAAGTATAAAAATCCGAGATCTTCTTGGAAGTGTTAAAGATAAAGTTCCTCTACAATGTTCTGGCATTTATAAGATTCCTTGCCATTGTGGAAAAGTGTACATTGGACAAACTGGCCGAACTATAGCTACTAGAATAAAGGAACACCAACGCCATATAAGACTTAATCAGCCTGATAAATCAGCGGTAGCTGAACATGCCATAGGAGAACTACACGAAGTTGATTTTGAAAATACGAAAATTATAGCAAAGGAAAATCACTGGATTAGAAGATTGATAAGAGAAGCTATAGAAATTCAGAAGTCTCCTAATAATATCAATCTTAACACAGGCTATGAACTAAATAAATCATGGTACCCTGTTATTCGTTCATAATTTTCTTTTTCATTTGTATGTTTTATATTTACCATTTATCAATGTACCTTTGATTTTTTATATACTTGTAGTCTTGACTACATATTTATTTATTTTTGTTATTATTATTAAAACCTGATGAAGACAGTACCTTGCTGTCGAAACGTTGTTAATTTAATAAAATATCTACAGAACTAAACCCAAATATTGTTCAATTTTATTTATAATGAGTTCTGAAAGCATATTTCAAAGTAATAATTTTTATTTGGCGGCTTCTATCACGATACGACCATTTTTTCCCTTACCCCTCAGGTCCAGATTGATGTGCGCTGTACATATATATATTACAGAAATGTGCGATTTAAAAAAGCATATTGGCACACCCAGCAATGTGTAATAAGTCTTGATGATATAATTATTTCATTTATATTTAGTTTGTGGTGCATTATCAACACCACCATTCTACTATTGATTGTACTCGTAGTTTCTGCAACGTAGAAATGCAAATTCTCCCTCCTGTATTTAAACTTCAAGACACGCAAAAGTGATGTTTTTTATCCAGCGTCAAAACATTCGTTACTTCTTTATCAGTTCCAGTTGATTGCCCGTTGAAAGCTCGTAGAATAAGGCGCCTGATTTGACTCCTGTTGTGCTGGTCTCGTTTTTATTCCAAGAAAGATGTTCAACTTCTTTTATTTCTCCTTATCATTTGCGTCATATTTATCCTTGTGTACATTTTTTTAGAGTTGTTTCTTTGGTATCTTAATCAAGATGCTAATTTATCAAGAAAATAAGAAAAAAGATTCTTATTAAAACAGGAATAACTTTTTTTTGTCATCAGTTTCAATATAGTAGTTTTGTTTTAAAGAATATAGACAAACTTCTGTAATTTGCATAACCTAACTATTTGGAATATTGTGAACTAATTAATATGTATGCTTTTCAAGTAAATTAGAAACATTAATTGTACTTAAAACTGGCAGATATGAACTATTCATCAAAAATAGGGACCTGCTGGATGCCATATTTCAATGACTTGTCTAATTGGATATACAATGATTTAAAATAATAGTAAATTAAATAAATGAACAGATTCGATGACCTATGTAGCAAAAAGGGATTATTTTATTTACGAATGTCAACAGCCCCTCCAAAATAATAAAAAGAATAGGAAATAAATAAAAGTTAAAATAATCAAGATTTTTAGGTAGTTTACTGAAAACATTATTCTATTTGAAAACACTACATGAAAATGTCTTGGCTTGGGGACATTTTTTTTTTTGTAATTAAAAGCTAATGACAAATTATGGTGTCATCTTTGATAATTCAATGAATTTTATTTAACCAGGACCAGGAGAAGTATATGTTCTGTGTTTTAGCGCTGTCAACTGTTTATGAGTTATTTTAGAGAAAAAACTTAAATTAATTGTACGCAACGTGTATTTGAAGTATTTTTCTCTAAATGGGGTCCCGTGGCCGCGTGCCAGAGTGTCTGGTCGCGAACCTGGGGTCCCGGGTTCGATCCCGACCGACGTCAAATATTTCGAATTTTAAATGGCACAAAGTGACCCCTGTGGTGCACTCTCTACGCCAGCAATAAGTGCCCGTGAGGTGACGTCTGGTAAGCGCCCGCACGGTACATATATGTCATCATCATTACCGATATCTGCGATAAAGCAGATTGTGGCACACTCAGAAATGGGTAATATGTCGAGATGATATATTTATTTATATACAGAGTATAGTATTAAATGATATAACGCAATGAACTCTTTTGAGAATCCCTTCATTTGCGTTACATTGTTTCATATTTACAGTGATTATTAATGTCAAAAGCAAAAAATGTGTTTAAATTTTATGATTTCCAATTAAAAATCTCTCTTTTTATCAAAGCGATAAAAATATTGTAAATTTGTTCCCTTTTGTTTAAATAACAGCAAAAAATGTCTGTTGATACTAAACCAATAACTGTAAAACAATTCCAGTTTGTTGTAAAAATAATAATACAAGAAAAAAACATAAATTTCTGTAACAACAGTTTCCTAAACAAGCATTGCGCGTTGATGCAATGCTAATGCCCATTGTGCATTGTCCAAATCGTGGAAAAATTGTATTAAACCCATCGATACAGACTAACGACCATAATAATGAAATTGTTCAGGCAAAATAGCTGCGCACGGTTGCTTTGTCATTTGATATTGCAGGGAAATTATCGAAACTGCAGGGATTGTATCGAATTTTTTTAATTTATTTTATTGGAAATCCAAAACTAATTCTAATTTGATGCAATTCAAATATAGGTCTATTAATTTTGTGGAGCAGTATGTCAATAATTTGAAATAAAACGACAACACTTATTCAAATACTTCAATAAATAATAATAGTATATATGTGGCAAGTGTGTGAAGCTGAAATTTTTACATGAGGGTGGTGCAAACCACCCGAATGTAAAATAGGCTTCATACACGTGTTACATACTATACTTTTTCTACGACCTTGAAATAAAATATATTTTTTCTTCACATTGTCATCCTTTTAACGTAAAGCCTTTGTATTATCGACTTGTGTAACCATGGTTACCAACGTTACGGGTGTTTAGCAGCTTTGTTTTATTAAAATACAATTCAGTTTGTAATATTTAAAATAATGAACGGTGCGTGAAGTGTTACTTCACGCACAGTGTGCAAAAAATCAAATTTCACACATAAAAATTGATACGTGAAGTACTCACTTCACGCATGCGAAAAAAGAACTAAGTTTTTTTTTTTTTTAATGGTAAAATTCATAATATTACAGATATGGTTGAAATATAAAGTTAAAGTTGGAACTAGTTTTATGAACAAAGAATTTTTTTGGTAAACAAGTACCTATAAAGATTATGTCTCGTATTACGAACACTTTTATAATAAAAGCGCTTTTATAAAGCACATTCCTCATAAAAATATAATGTAAAAGTGCGCTTCATAAACGCGCTTTTATTATAAAATTACGCTCGTAATTCGGGCCTAAATGTTTTACGCAAACATTTTAATTAAATTGATAAGGACAAATATTATAAAAGAAAAAGTAACAGCTATAGTTTGGTACACGAAAGATGACTGATATGATAATACAGATAACTTCACTGTAATTCGTGCCCATAGGTGTGCAACATGAAATATTTAAGGACACATTGTTTTATCTGAAAAGATCTGATGTGATCAGCACATTATATTCCGTCAATTTTATGTATTTTGCACAAACCCCTTCCCGAAAGTTCCTTGGAAAAGATTCTATATATCCAATAAAATTATAACACGAACATACACTATTAAATTAAATTTCACGCTGATATCTGTCAATTAGAATATTTGAATTTATCACCAGTTTCCATGGTTATAGCATAGCTGGCAGATTTAAGAAAGTTAATCTCTTTAAAATTCTTTAACTCTTATCTATTGAGAATGAAGGAAATTTCACATTTATAATAACATAAAATGATATTTAACTGCGTTTTATCAATAAAAAATGTTACGAACTTCAAATAAAAGTACTTCTGGTTGTTTAATTATAACCAAAATCTAATCAGCTCTTCTTATGGATGAAGAAAGAAAAGATATGTGAAAGAATTATAACACACACACACACACACACACACACATACTCACACACATATGCACATACACACTAAAGGTGACGTAAGGTAAGTATACTTATTATTATTACATCGACAATAGGAATCTGTGATTCATGCATCATTATCGAATTTCATAAATTCCTGGCTCTTGAATAGTACTTACCAGTACTTGCAGATAATAATGGAATATAAGTTTAGATAGGGAAGGGAATTAATTTCTAGTGTTTGCTTTGTCAAAACGCAAACTACGTTCACAATAGCAAAAAATTGTCAGATGTCTGTAATTTTTATATTCTGGTGTGAACAAAATTTGGTTTCAAAAACTTTTTTTAATGGTTGTTACACCGATCGACGTTCATCGACATACATCTACATATCTTTCTTAACTAAAATGAAATCACTGCCTCAGCGAATGGCAATGATACTATCAGTGGCATATTAAGAAGCCCTTGAATTTTTTGCGCCCTCCTTGGTTAACATGAGTGAAAAGACAAATATTTGAAATTATCCAGTAAGAAACCAATAATTATAACAAGTAATTAAATATAACAACAAATGAAATGAAAAGAGTAGGTAATAACCAATGATTCAAAAAATGACAATCATACCCGGTAGATGGCAGGGCTTTTTCATTAGTAAAATTCGGCAAACATTAAAACTAATTAAAATGACATAATTTTTTCTTTGGCACTGGTAAAAATATTCACAAATAAATAAATATGAATATATCATCACGGCATATTACCCATTTCTAGATGTGCCAGTATCTACAACACATGTAGACATCGGTAATGATGACGATATATTTTACCGTGTGGGCGCTTACCAGGCGTCACCTCACGGGCACTCATAGCTGGTGTGGAGAGTGCACCACAGGGGTCACTTTTGTGCCATTTAAAATTGGAATTATTTGGCGTCTGTCGGGATCGAACCCGGTTCCCCTAGGTTCGCGAGCAGACACTCAGGCACGCGGCCACGAGACCCCATAAAAAAATATTCACAGTGTCGTCAAAATTAATGTTATTTAAAAGAGTTTTTTCGATGCATATAATAACTAAAGCATTTAATTTTGCGTGAAATTGACTATAGACAAAAACTCGTACGAGTAGGATAGCTAAATTAAATTATTTTGCATTAATCCTTTTACCCTATAATGTCCAACTCATGACGGCTCCTACCAATTTATATTTTATAGAAAAAATGTTTTTTTTTTTCAATTCCTGGCATAATTTTGCGCCCCCCATAATTTTGCGCCAGAAATCCGGGCTTCTCGGGCTTCTGCGGTAATATGCCACTGGATACTATCGGTATAGATTTAATTAAAAAAACATCAAATTCAAATATATGTGTATATGTAAATAAACGAGTTTACTTCGTAGTTACTGCGTCAACTTCAAAAACTATTTTCCTTCGAGCTTCTACAAGAAGATGAGAAGATAAGGAATAAATTTTGCCTTCCTGGCATTAAAAATTCTATGTTAGGCTTTGATGGGGTGTATTTTTACCTTGAGATAACCTTTAAACAAAGCAATCTTCACCCTTATAATTTCGCTAGAAGTTGTAAGGCCAGAAGGCTAGATATAAACATAACATCAGTAGAATGCTAGGCTTGCCGGGTGCGGTTTATATCTGGCCGTTAAGTCGATGTGTTTTTTTCTAAACCGTAACAAAATGGCGGCAGGTGAAGCCGGTATTCATAGCCGAGAGAGATAAAACTGATGACGTCATAAAACGCGAACCCTGGACGTGAAATCCCGAGGTAGAGTGTTACGGCCTGAGCCGTCGAATGGCCGTGTTACGGTCGGCGTAATCCGCCCTAGTGAATATTATTACCTGTCATATGTGGCAACATCATCTCTATAATTAGCACGTAGATTTTCAATGCAGCTCATCGTCTTCTAAGATGCCGATAACTACGCTATCAAACACTAGACAAAAGGTTCAACTGAAACCTATGGGCTATCCAGCGAATCAAGCGGTTCACGTCATCGTTTAGGGATTTTTGAAATTTTCTTTATTTTTTAAAATATATTTTATTAACGGTATTTTATTGATTTTTTTATTATTATTATGTATTTGACACCTTTAATAGAAATAATTATATTTGGATATATTATTATTAAGTAAAATTTTGTAAATTTTTGCAAAATGACGTTTGATTATATTTTTTTAATATTGGTATTTCTGAACATGTATATTACTAAATATTATATGTCTATACTATACTTTTCATCCTGTATTGTGATTCCATTTTGTTTTTGGTTTCGTTATTCATTGACAAAATGTCAAATGCTCTGTTATGTCAAATTCAAGAGCTTGTAGTTAATTTACTAACTTATTTTGAAAATGAAAAATAGATTGGTGGGCTCTTACTTTTACTGAATTGTAATATTGAGGTAATATTTCGTTCTATTTGTTAGTAATAATTTGAAAATTAAATCTTTATGTACAGCGTGTGGCAAACGCTATACGCAATGTACAGAAACAGTGAGAAATTATATGGCATGCAGTATTCTGTATATTTTTAAGGATCTCACATAATACTAGATAGTTTGTTACATATACTACCAGAATGAAGTATTTATAACCGCGTAAGCAGTATCGTTCAGAATATTTTAAATAAAATTGGATTTCGCTGGAAAAAAATGGTACCAGACGTGTTACCTTTTTAAGAAAGATTTGGATTTATGAAGGCAACCCCCAGATCATATTTTAATCCGTTTTACATGCTCATGTAAACTTTTTAACATATGACGTCATTGTTTCTAGTGATATTGTATTTATGACGTAACCCGCTTGATTCGCTGGATGGCCCATAGCTAAATCCTACCTCCAATGCTACATTTATTAAAAGTTCAATAGCGCACTTTTGGTTAGACAATGTTAAATAAAGTATTAAGAAAACACTCGCCATGTTTCATAAGATTTCAGCGTTTGAATCAACCTTTCGGCCATCACCAGACGCTGGCCGTGTTCAGCTAGTAACCATAGACGCGTTTTGCTCTTGTTGGAGCTCATCAGTATGGTGTAACTGCCGTCTCTTTGCAGAGACAATTCCCAACTAAGTAAGAGCGAGAGATATAACCATCTCATAAACGATAGTTGGCTTAAGAGGTAAATGTAACCACATGCAGAACCATCTATTGAAGAATCGCCAAAATGCACTGGTAGCTATTGAAATAATAATAGTACAATAGCGAACTCTAGGTGAAACAATGTCAAATAAAGTATTAAGAAAACACTCGCCATTTATTATTGGAAAATGAACTTAAAAATAGAATGGAAAGGAAATACTAAATGTTCACCAAATTTTAGACGATATCTAATTTTAAATCTATAACTATAACTATATATTGACTTATTGCTAGTCTGTTGGGCTCCAAGATCGAAAACGCTCAATAAGCGAAAAACAAAAACAGCCACAACGCGTTGTAGATTTATTTAATAGTAATTTACGTAATAAGACCTGAAAGTGATACTTTACTGGGCGAGCAAGCTTGTGAGCCCAGTATAGACACACATACAATATTTATTTGCGATCCTGAAAAAAGAATAAAAAAGTATTATTTTATTTTTTACTGCGAGCAAATAAGATATAAATAAACAACTGATCTCCATGGAAACATTTAGCTTTACCGGTCCCGGAATCGGTAAAGTACTTTCCGATCCCTTATAGACAACTTTCCGAGCTAGCTCAGCAAAGAAGGACTTTCCGGTCTAAATAGTGATCAGAAAGAGCTCATTTTCTGGGCGATCGCGAAAAAATTTATAAAGATCGCAATTCATGTGTTAGTTTCCTAAATAATTTAATCTAACGCTCAATATTATATGATTTCGGTATTTCTCAGTACTAATTATCTCACAATGCATTGTGGCCGTGTTTTGCTTACTGAGAATTTTCAATCTTGGAGTGTCTAACAAGTCTTTTTTTATCATATTTAGGCAAAATAATTCATATTTATTAAATGTAAGGCTACATATTTTTAAAACGGGAAAAATGTAATTATAATTAAGTTAATAATAACAGTGTTTCTTGAAAGTGTTTACAATCATCGCGAAAGAAAATATTTATTTTAGCAGTATCGTCGAGTTTGGTATAATCATAATATTTAAAATACAAACATTACTAAAACAATAGGAACCGTAATTATTGTACTGACGCAAATTTCGTTTATTGATCTATCATATGTTATCCCACAAGTATTTTTTATATTCATTATTTTGCTAGAATACAATGCATGTACAGTGCTAGGGGTTCAGAGTTTAATTTGGTAAACATAAAATTTGATCCGTTAAGAACTAAAAAAATTCTTGTCAAAATTCACTTATACTTAGAAGTAGAATATTATAATATAGGCCATAAATCCTCTTGTACCAGACCTAAAAAATGATTAGCATGATCATTTAAACTAAATTCATATATGCACGGTTTTCTAGGTTAATACTTTAGAAAATTTGTATGCGAACCATTTGATAATGTCAACTTAGACTGCTTACAGATAGGATGTTATTTGCTTCCACTTAGTTTTCTTTGTATCGGTATATTTTTCATAAAAATACAATATATTTCAAATCTATATTAAAGGTAACTATATTCCATTACACTCAAGGTCTTTCGGTTTGCCATGCCTTCAACTTCAATTTTTGTTTGATTCCAATATTTAAAAACTTTTAGCGTCACAAGGTGAAGGCCGACTGAAATTGAAACCTTCCTGATGATGAACTGTGTCTTTTTCACAAGTTATAGCAGCTAATAAAACCTCCCTAATAACCGGTAAGTCGTCGCGCTGTTGGAACCTTCTGCTCGTCGCCAATGGAAAGAAAGAACACTTTGTCACCGGTGTACAAATTGTGCGTTGGGTCTGGAGCACAAGTTGGACGATTTCTCATCCAAGCGCCGCGTACGATGACGCATATGCCCTCAGGATCCTGAAAAATTCACCGCCGCCATTGTGAACTCGTTTGCGTAATAGCGTACTCAATAACTGATCACCGACGAGAGTAACGGATGACCTGTCGAAGAGAACATCACCGGGATTACTGGATTATTTTATTATGAGAAGGGATCAAAGTCCTTCAAATCATATTCACGCGAAGGTTACTCATCAATGGACGAATGTTATTGAAGGTTATACATCTATTATATGGGGGTCACATGGCTGAAGAGTTGTGTAAATGTTTGCGGTTTATATGACAGAAATGATTTCTACGATAACTTTGAAAGACCGTGAGATGACGCATAGTAAGCGGCTTTAACGGCACAGCCGAAATCGTGAATAAAGAAGCAAATTGGCACTCCCAGAAACGAATAATTATAAATGAATATATCATCACGGCATATTACCCTTTCTGGGTGTGCCAGTATCTACAACACATGTAGACATCGGTAATGATGACGATATATTTTACCGTGTGGGCGCTTACCAGGCGTCAACTCACGGGCACTCATAGCTGGTATGGAGAGTGCACTACAGGAGTAACTTTTGTGCCATTTAAAATTGGAAATATTTGGCGTCTGTCGGGATCAAACCCGGTTCCCCAGGTTCGCGACCAGACACTCAGGCACGCGGCTACGGGACTTCTAGAAACGAATAATTGATACTAAAAATTCAGAATATATCAGATTTGATAATATATGGCCCTTGCGACTTATCGAGAAGATATATGTAAGTAAAATCGTCGAAGGAGCTAAATGCTATACCACAAAGTTTATTCTGTATTGCACATTTGAAACAACGTTGGCAAAGGGCATTATACTAGAGCCTATAGTACACGAGTCAATGTATCATATTGATATTTTCATTTTCATATTAAAATTAAGATGATAAATTCCAACGACTAGTTTTTAACCAATCATGATACAACACTTGAAAATTCAACAAATGGGAACAGTATTATACTGAAAATTTTTTGGTTAAAAAATTATCCAATTGAATCCTTTTATTGCTGACCACGTGTGCGAAAGTAACCAATCAAAACAAACTTACACTGATAATTATCCTAAGACAATTATCACTTATGTCACTAAGTTGCTAAGTAACAAACAGTTTTTGACATATAATTAAAGATTCATTGTTTTAATTTAAAAATGTCATTTTCACGCTGTCAATGAAAATGATGATTTATTCAACAAAATTATATAAGAAAACACATCAAAAAATACTATATTAAATAAAAAAACTAAATGTGGAGAATATTTATGGAGTTTTGTATGTCTTATCTTCTTTTCTTTGGTCTCACTCAGAGGTCTCATTTTCATTGCACACTTCACACTGAACATATTCATAGCCACATTCACGTTCATAACTACTAGTGACATCTACTGGGCTATGCTAGACACAAAAATTCTGTCAAATACAAATTTGAGGCAAATTTAATGTTAAAACTGCAAAAAAAATTCTCACCGAATACCCCTCGATCATTGATAAATACTTATAATTTTATCACACTTCCTCAAGCACGTTGCTTTTAGGTAACACCACCTCCGCCTTCGGCGTCGGGCTGTTATCAAGCAACGCGCTTTCGGTAACTGTCATAAAATTATTTCGTAATTATCAATGTCCTAGGGATATTATAGCTGATAAAACCCCGTTACCCCGATAATTTTTCGCTACCAAGTAAATAAACAGTTGTTATTGTTTATAACTGTCAGTGTGACAATTAATGTGTCAAGTTTCATTTTGCGTTGTCTTTGGAATTTATCTCACCAAATACCACACGACCTCTCAGATTTTCTCAGATAAACATTTATTTTTAAGCACTCATTTTTTTTGCTTTTAAGCAAAATCACTCAAGAAAACTGATATTAGGTAAAAGCTCTCCTCCTTCGGAGTCGGGATTTACCATGCAATTTGCTTTCGTGTTTGTCGCTAAGCAAAAAAAAATTCGTGCAAAATAAAAATTTATCGATAAAATCAGGAGGTCTTGTGATATTATTTCTGTATTCGCATCGTGTACTACTGGCTTAATGGAGAATAAATACATTGAAAGCTAAAATATTATTTAAAAATAAAACCTGTCAGCAGGATTAACTCCCAATTACAGAGTAGGTTTGCATACAAAAACATCCATGCTTTAGTGGGATTCGAACCCAGAACCCCGAGCGCACTCATAACTAAGAGGCGTTGCTCTAACCATTGAGCCACCGAAACCGACAATATTGATGAATACATTGTTATTTTTTATCAAACATCGTATTACCGTCTGTTCTGGAAGTAAATATACTGCAACCGTAGTACATCTCATTGCTAATATCGTAAAATTTCATTGGAAACACCAATTTAAAATTAGCATTCAAAATACCATTCAACGAGGGAACAAAAAGCTCACAACAAAAATTAAAAAAGAAAAAATATTTAAAACGTTTGAATTGTTTTTCAAAATGAAAACGTGTTCCACGTAAATATTACATACATGTACATTACCACTCGTGTAACATAACACAACACGACAGCAAATGTAGCCCATTGCCACTGCGCATGTGGGCGTTATAATTCGAGGGCTTAATCTAAAGCCACCCTCCAAACGCCGGTCAGATAACACGGAGGCATAAACACTTACTAGTGCCCTACGAGGTGCGTGATGCGCGATGCGTGATTCTGAACGTGAGCAACGTGAGGTTAAGTTCTGTCACGTAAACTGCTAAAACTACAAGGATGATATGTACAAGAATATAGCTAGCTCTGATAACTTTTGTGCGCATTTTATACAGCGATATTTAACGAAGATTTGGTTTTTATCAGAAACTTTTTGAGGAAAGTGAAATATCTAATATTGAAAGATTCATAAAGAGAAGCAGGCCATAAATAAAATAATAAATATATCATCACGGCATATTACCATTTCTGAGTGTACCAATCTGCTTTATCACAGATATCGGTAATGATGATGACATAAGTAGGTTCCATTAATTGATATAACATTATTTTATAATTATATTGAACATTAGTTGGTCGTTTCGGAATATAAATTTGTCCATCACCAGCTTAAAAGTAATTTAATACAATAATTGAAGACCTTCGAACAAAAAGAGGATAAATTAAGATTCTTATTTTCTTTATGCCTAGTTTTATAAAAGATGGATAAGTAAATTACTAGCAAAGTAAAATTTATTATCGAAGTAAAACAGTTTATTCCAGAGATTTTCGTTTTATAAAGCAAGAATAAAAATACTAGCTAAGTAAATCTATGGAATAAATTACTCTACTGATTTTCGAGGAAGTAAATTTTATTCTGTAGAATAAATTTGACACATGTCAAAATTAATTATTTTATAGGGAACGCAGAAATTTATAGAAACCGAAAAGGATGGTTTTCTGTGAATTGCCAAATGGTATGTTCAGCAAATCTAAAAATAACGGATGTTGTTACTAGATGGCCTGGTTCCGCACACGACAGCAATATATTTAACAATTCATTAATAAGAGCTAGGCTTGAAAACAGAGAATTTGGTAATTGCTACTTGTTAGGGGATAGTGGATACCTTTGTAAAAATTACTTATTAACACCTGTACAAAACCCAACTACTCCAAGCTAACATAAATACAATGTGTCATATAACAGTTTCATTTGAACACTATTCCGGGGACCTATTTGTTATCTCTAACATGTTCACTTTATCTATTTCAGTATAATTCTTTCCCCATTCTCTCTTTTTTTCCATTTTTAATGAGAACTGACACTCTATGACACTTTATTTTGACGTTTGAATAATAATAAACGATGTCTCTGTCGGTAAATCACTAGAATAAAATATTTACTCTGCAAGTACTTATTTTACTCTGCAACTTATTTTATAAAACAGACATTTTTATTTACTCATCGATTAAATTTACTTTCAAAGTAATAACTCAGCAAGTTATTCGATGTTTATAAAACTGGGCATTAAAAAAGCGAAAAATAAAAACAAAAAAAAATATTTTTAAACTTATTCTCATAGATTAAAGTATAATTTAGCAGAGAATGGGACTTTGGGAGTTTTCTAATAAAAAATAAGGCTCTATTTGCCAAAAATTATAATTTGATGCAAAAATGGGATACATTGCATAAAAAATAACTATTATTATTACAAAAAAATTCTTCTTCAGACATGGTTATACGAGTACAATGCGAGACTTTGGTGCAAAAATGGTGATTTATCCCATTCTTGCACAAATCACGTATGGGGGAGATGTTTGGTATCCTTATAATTCCGTTAAATTTCGTTAGATTTTTATCCTTTTTACACCAACTAAAACAGCGCAACGAGTACTACGAAACGTAGAACAAATCTCTATTTCGCCGATTTTGGAATTACCCCTTTTTTGCACCAAGGTTTTCAATTATAAATAGAAAGCATTTGATCTAAATATTAACAAAAGCAGTTAAAATCTAAAAAAAAGTGAAAAATGCAAAATATAATAATAAAATTATAAAATGGCGTTACATCAATTAATGGAACCCATGGCCTACTTCTCCTAATGAAACATTCAACGTGTCAGCTACCAAATTTCAATTTACTAATATTGAAAGAATTGTAAAGTTTGACAAAAAAATACTTGTCCTCATTGGTAAAATTTGGGAGCGTTTAAAATTTAATGAATTATTTTATAATGATCTACTCGTGTGTGTAAAGCACTCCATAAAATTTACGGGACAATCAATATTTGAAAAAGAAAGCTGTTTCCAAGTTAAACGACTATACCACGGACTTTGTATTTTAGAAGATATTAAAAGTGACACCTGTGCTTTTAGGATTTTATTCAGGGGGCTAAACCAATTAAAAATAAGAGCGGAAAATTTTCTGATTGTCCTTCGTTATCAAGTTATTGATAAAAAAAATAAATATTACCATTAAGGTTGTGTACGATGTTACGATGTATAGCATTTTGGCTTTTAGCATTTAGATCTATTTGCACATGAATACTTTAGAACAACAAAACTGTGTTAAACAAACTAATTTAATTTCTTCAGGTTCAGGTAAAGGGTTTCTTTCATATAACCCGAGAAAGGATTCAGATTTGAAGATCTAGCGAGCAATGATTTGGACCACTTCTTCCAGTTTACCTAGCAGGAAAATTTCGATTCAAAATATTTTTCACTTATATTCCATAATATGCCATTACACCACATTACTATTAGAATTTTGTTGAGGAACATTTGTGGTAAATTTTGATTTAAAAATTACATGATACAATGCTGAATTAAGTCCGTAATATATACCGGATTGTTCAAATGCGCCCCGGTACGTTGGTTGTTTTTGAAGGAAACCTGTACGCTAAATCTGTATCATAAATGAATTTTGCTTCCAATAAACGAAAATGTTCAGTAATTTCACTCTTTGTAAATTGTCAGGTTCTTATAAAATAATAGGCAATTACTTCCACTCCTAATTTTTGATTTGTTTTAGCGTCCTGATTTAAATTCCAAAACCGCGTGTATCACTTTTGATATATATATATATACAGGGTGTGCAACGAAACGCGGAACATAGGAGTTTAACATAGGATTTTAAAAATTTGCGAATATTGGCTCTCCTGTACATTTTAGAATTAATTTTTACTTTCAATAAATCTTCATTTAATGCAATATAATACCTGTAGCACTAGATATTTAGAAAATATAATATATTTTCGTCAAAAATCAGATAGCCATGGAAATAAAAGAAATAGAACAAAATCTCATTCATTTTAGTGTTATTGATGTTAATTGTTATAATCATTGTGTCTGCATTATTATAGTCCATAAATTACTTTACTGTGCTTTTGTGCATTATAAAATGGATTTATTTAGTACCGAAGAATTTGTAATTTTATTTTATTATTAAGTATTTGACTTAAATTTTAGGATAATTCATCATTTTTGGTATACACTGAAATGATAGTTCATTTCGGTATTATTAATCTTATTGTTGTAATCAATATGTTTACAATGTTATAATTCAGCATTAAATATTTAAGTATTATGATCTTAATTGATATTTTGTTTTATTTGTTTTTTTAGCTATCTGGTATTTGGTGAAAATGTCATAGTTTACTTTCTAAATATCTAGTGCTGCAGATATTCTATTGTATTAATTGATGAATTGATGAATGAGTAAAAATTAATTCTGAACAACTTTTCATTCTTGTATTTTTGCTCTAAAATTTGCAGGAGAGCCAATTTTCGCACATTTTTAAAATCCTATGTTAAAGTCCTATGTTCCGCGTTTCGTTGCACATCCTGTATATATATATATATATATATATATATATATATATATATATATATATATATATATAGCGGAAGTATTGCTGTTATTCCTGACTTCAAACTTGGCAGAGTTCGACTTAGTTTTCCAATATCATTGTTGACTGATTAAAATTTAACAGAGAACTTCAAAGTTCAAGTAATCTATATTAGGTGAAGTTGTGTACCCATACGACACAGGTATCTGAGTCAGCGAGGAATATCAGATGTAATCTATCTACAAAACAAGTATCAATACACTATAGATTCAATTAAATGTTACCAGAGTCAAGCACCAAATGTAGAATTAATTTCGGATTTGCTGTCACAGAGAAATGAATTTATCAATTGGATATTTAATTGTAGTGAAACAGGGAGATGTAAATGTAAATTGAACTGTGTTCGTGAGGCAAACAGAGTTAACTTAGTGTACTGTAAAATTAATCTCGTGAATATTTAAATACACAGATAGGTGTGAATGACGTTGCTTTATCTTTACAGTTTACATAAAGAGAAATTCTGAAGTAAAGGATTTACCTTAAAGAAATAAATATGTAGGTTACACGTTCAAGCAAAACAATAGAACGGAGAAACATAAATTTAGAAATAAATACGAAATAAGAATACTATTTCATTATATTATTAAAATAATAAATTTGTACTGGACTAATACTTGGGAATGGGAAGAAAATATAAAATTGGAACAATGACACCTAAATAACATAAAACGGTCATTAGGATTAGGCAGAAACACAACAATATATTATTGCGCGTGGCCTGGAAATACTTCCTATGTGATTTTAACTAAATTTTATGAAAGACTTTTAAATTACAATTTAGAGTAACTAGTTTTCGCTAAAAATGGAAAATAACTTATAAATTACAACGTAAATACGAGGGGAGTTTTTTATGTTATCTACCTAGCTATGAAAACACCGAGTTAGAGAACAAATAAAATTTTATTTTTCAACGTAAGAACCGTTAACACTAACATACTTATTCCAACGTTTGTCTAATAAAGCTACGCCTGCAAAAAAAATCTTTTGGTAATTCTGCAAAATACGACTCCACTGCGTTTTCCAAGTCATCGTTCGATAAAAAGCGACTCTTTCTCAAATGTTTTTGAGTTTTGGAAAGAAATAATAGTCGGGCGTGGTCAGGACTGTAAGGTGGATGTTGTAATTCGTCAAAGCCGCATTCACTGACTACTGCTTGAACAATTCGTGCTTTATGCACCCTGCATTTGTTGTGCAGAAGCAGCATTTTCTGAGCATAATTGTGGGGTCTTATTTTCGCGTATAGCCGGTTTCAAGTTCTTAATTGTGTCTTTGTAGACATGAAAAAGGCACAGTAACTTAACATAAGAAAATTAACGCGATAGCATATTGTTTTCATAGCTAGGTAGATAACATAAAAAACTCCCCTCGTAATAACGCAAACTCAAAATCTACTCGTAACCTATTTTCGCTGAACATGGCAGGTAGATGTTATTGCCAGGTCGCTGCGATATTGTGTTAGAAGAAACCAAAAGAGACAAAATTCATATTGCAACTGGACTAAGGCCATAAGGTACGAAGAGAAAATTACAAATTATGACTCATTTAGAATTATCTACTAACTTTCAAATCAACACAGTATTGAAGGAAAGATATCGCTTTTCTCCGAAAATTTCAACATTAATATAAAAATAACTAAGAGAAATGAATATACCACTGAATAGCTGAATTCAGAAGGAAATACTTTGAAAGAAAAAAGTTGAAAGAACGAGAATAAAGAAATGATCAAAAGAGACCAAGAATCAAGTACAAGTCAAGAAGATGAAATAATTCACTTACCGCAAAATATCTAAAAACATTATACGTACCGGTATGGCACCATATTTAATCTAAGACGGCACAGACATAAAATTAATAGCTAGACTTATAGGTAATATATGTTACATAATACGCTATTAACAGGGCGTTAATACTAAGTCGTTACACCCGTAAATGGTAGTTAGAACTCATTGAAACAAACAACTTTTCTTAGTTCCAATTTTTGATTTGGTGCCCCGGTTCGTAGTTATTAGAGTTTTTTGTTTTTCGAAAAATCGTTATCGCTTATTTCAAGGACTATTGAATTTTTTTTTTTCAAAATTACTTTTTGGCTTTCTAAAACATTTGGCATTTACAATTATTTTTTATTTTCTCAAATGACAAAATGGCGATCAATTAAAAATTTCAAAACAAGATTTTTTGATAACCACTCCATCGATTCTCGAAAGTAAAACATTTATAAAATCCTTAAACTATTTATTACAATATTTGCCCGAAACATTTTTTTTTTCAAATTATCAAAAAAAAGTCTTTAATCATTTACTTGACTTACATAAGTACAGTGTGTTCAGAAAAAAACCTAATTCGGAGTGTCAATTTGCTTTTATTCGCAAATTTCGATTATGACGATATATGTATCTATACCGTAGCGTAGAGGATTCTTATGTTACGTACTAGGTATTGAAATTGGAAGACTTTGAAATTGTTTCTGTATACTAATTGTGTTAGTTCATTACTGAAAGTTCTGGCGTATGTGGTATTATATCCCAATTTAAATCCTGAATCCCTTCGAATGCCGAACTTTCCAAACAAGTAAGATTTGCATCGTGCATATAATGTATCAACTTGCAGTCTCCAAGGACCGCCAGTTTATAATGAAACCCAAATCACTTAACGTTATTGATCCGAATTTGGTTGCAAACTTGCGACTTCTTCTCTCGCATTTAGTTTAAAATATTCAGTAGCTGAAATATTCCGTGTGTGAAGTTTCCAGTGCAAACTTAAGAAATAAAATCCCTATACAGTGAAGAAACACTCACTACAAAACCGTGTATTCTGCCAGGTGCTCGTGGAATAGAAAGCAAGTACATTACACCCTAGTGCTTTATGCCGTGTTACGTTAACCCCCAAACGTTAACGGTAAAGTTACGACGCCTTTCAATCGGTCACAACTTCTGCATTACCGGCAAGGTTTCCTTCCAACCGGGAATTTTTCTTTTCTGTTGCGAACAACTGGTTAAACGAATTTGGTTTTATCTTTTCAAGTGAGAATTAGAAATTGCTATTTGCAGCTAAGTTTTCCAATTAAGAACTAACGGAGAACTTAAAAATGGACCAACTCAGGAAAACAGCTTGAAAACTATTGCCAATCTAATACGTTAACACGGCGATTTTAAATTAAATCTGCCGCTAACTTTCTGTTAATGTTACTTTGCAGATAAGAATGAGTAAAACATATTTCTGAATACAGCATAAATACTTTAGTCTAAAAGTAAGACGTTGTATGAAACTGATTAAATGACAGTTTTCGACAGCATGTCTGGCAAATTAATTGTAATTTTGTACTATGTATGTAAAAAAATATGTTGTGGCCAGCACAAGACCTCTCGCCATATCCATATTAGGCTATATAAGTACTGTATTGCACTTCGCTATCGAACCGTCGTTTTATAATAAAATAACATACAGAACTTTATCCAAATATTGTTTTTTATTGTATATAACATGTCTTCTGCACACATATAATTCTAATTATATCTATTTTTCATTGTATGAGGAAGTTTCTAAATGTCACAGATTCTTCCAATTCATTAACCAGATTGGCGTTATTTCTGATGGATATATGCATATTACCTATAATTTCAAATATTTAATTAATAAAACAATAAGAAAGATTAATAGTAATTTACGTAACAAAACCTGAAAGTGATACTTTACTGGGTGAGCAAGCAGATTCCAGAGCGAGCCGTAGGCGAGATTTGGAAGCTTGTGAGCCCAGTATAGACACTTTCAGGTAATGTTGGGTACAATATTTTTTTGAGATCCTGAAAAAAGAATAAAAACGTATTATTCTATTTTTTACTACGAGCAAATAAGAAATAAATAAACAACTGATCTCCATGGAAACATTTAGCTTTAGCGGTCCCGGGATCGGTAAAGTACTTTCCGATCCCTTATAGACAACTTTCCGAGCTAGCTCAGCAAAGAAGGACTTTCCGGTCTAAATAGTAATCAGAAAGAGCTCATTTTCTGGGCGATTCATTTCGAGCTGCACTACTGTACCGACTACGGGTCTGTAATTTATTTGCAGATGTGCTTCATAAAACTACCAAAATACAACTCACAAAACATTTTGTTAATAAAGTTAGAATGTTGTATGAACGTCAGTATTTTTAATAATATGAAGAGTGAAATAGCTGAAGTTTACTCCTCTAGGAGAAATATCTCTAGTACAAAAGACGCAATAAAATTTACAACTCATATTATACATCATTTCTCTCTTATATATTTCATGCATCAAAAAATGATAATGTGAAATCGTAAACTTTTCACTACCTCATAAAAATATTTAAGACAACAATGAATATTTAATCTTTGCTCGAGACAACATTAAACTCTTTTATGTGTCAGTTTAAAAGTAAAAATATGTAGATACAGCACGGAGCAACAAAAGATAGCCCTGCTTTAACGACGGCACAACAGATACACGTGCTAACTTTCCGCAGTAAAATTTTTAATTACGCACTTTATTGTTGGTGAAAATTGAAAAGTTCCACTCACTTCTTTAACAGAGATGAACTATTAATGTTTAGTGGAAATTAGGATATACGTCTTAATTATTACTTTATTTTTCATGAAGTGTTAGTACGGAACTAACAAGTTTTAAAATGTGGTTTTACTGTAAAACACATTATTCTTGCAGCCATTGCACAGGTCTTCCGAACTAGGAAAAGTATGAACAACGTTTACTTTTTAAAACATTAAAGTCTCATTCCCAGCTACTTTACTAATGCATAATGGATAGTGGGTTATACACGAACGCAAGCGTAATTCATAGTGCTTAGAAGGAAGTTGTTAAACAATTCCCACAGAATATTTTAATTCATAAATCGACTGTAGTGACATCTAACCAATATCATTTACAATGTCACCTAGGATATGAATTGTAATTAATTTGTGAATTTAGCGACAAATGGAACAGTGGGATAAAATGAACTAAATAAATAAATATATCATCACGGCATATTACCCATTTCGGGGTGTGCCAGTATCTAAAACACATGTAGACATCGGTAATGATGACGATATATTTTACCGTGTGGACGCTTACCAGGCTTCACCTCACGGGCACTTATAGCTGGTGTGGAGAGTGCACCACAGGGGTTACTTTTGTGCCATTTAAAATTGGAAATATTTGGCGTCTGTCGGGATCGAACCCCGTTCCCCCAGGTCTGCGACCAGACACTCAGGCACGCGGCCACGGGACCCCCGACAAATTCTTTTTAATTCTTTTTAGATTAAGGATTGAATTTCATCTAATTGTTTAACGTCCATTTCACGAAGCAAATTATCTCAATCGCCCTGAAACAGTTTTCTATTTATTGGGTGAACCCACTACCGGTGTTTACGACGCTTTTACGTTTTAAAATGAAATACAATTATAAAATTAAAATAAATGATGTCCAGCGTACAGTGGTTTTAGTTTTAAATTGACACTTCATATGGTTGTAAGTCATCTTTTACGGTGATACTTGTTATTATTAGTGAACCACTAGTGTATGAAACTTAGGTCTCCCAACATAAATTAGACGTAACTTTTTAATGTCAATGCCGAAAACGTGAATTTAGTTTTCTTCAGAAAGATACATTCAATAGTAAACTTTTGTCTCTTTGTGTAATTTATGATATCTGTTAGGGTTCACACAGAAAAAAATAAAATCTGAGTGTCTGCACTGCTAAATTTTTAAAATAAATTTAATCTAGCAGTCTATCCAAATGTCAAACAAGTAAACCGTAACAGATATCACAAATTATACAAAAAAACAAAAGTTTACTATTGAATGTATCTTTCCACAGAAAAATAAATTCACGTTTTCGGCATTGGCAATAAACAGTTACGGTCTAATTTATGTTGGGAGACATAAGTTTCATACACTAGTGGTTCACTAATAATAACAAGTATCACCTTAAAAGATGACATAACCATATAAACTGTCATACCAAATTTCATCCAAATCGAATAAAGCGTTCAATTATTATAAGCTAAATTATTTTTTTTTTTTCGAAGAACTTTGAAGCAGGATTCTGGCTAAATGGTACACTTTCCGGTAGAAGCAAGTTTGGTTAAATCGTCTTATTTTAGCCTCAGGAATACTTAGCTCTTAGCTCATTGAAGTTCCTTTTCATGACTCATAATAACTATTATTTACTAATGTTAATTGTTAAAGATATCTAATTTGTATTTTAACATAATTCCCTTTAGTGTTCCTATTGTTCACACCTCGAAATTTGCTTGCGCACTACACTGACTAAACTTTCGCATAGTGGACATAGCAAGCGTTCTTTCACTGTTATCCTTTCCCAGATGGCAGCATCAGCACGGTTGCATTCCGCAGCTCAACGTATTTCGTTTTATGTTAAACTCCTGCCACGCCAACTACTGCTGCGGAAGAAACGACATTCTGGATTCGAGACACTCTATCCAGACAGGTATTTAGATACAGAAACTTACAGAGATTAAAATTTTTGCTGGGAAGACAAAAAATATTATGTTAAAAAATTGTGAATCGTAACGCAGTGGAGAGTTTGTGATCCGTGTGGTATTAGTCCGTCTTGGCGATTATTTTATATTTATGGATTTGTTTTTCGATAGAGGAGGCAGTTTTTAGAATATTTTTCATAGTAATAAAATAAATATTAATAATTTATTGTTATTACTTTCCTTCACCTTTAGGTAAGGAAGGTATTGTCTTTGGTCAAAATATTCGTTGGTGAGTTTTTAATGAATAAGCACGTTTTAGGGTCACTACTTTACGAAGTTACTATTTTTAAGATGATGTCTGTATATATGTATGTATGTGTGTGTGTGTGTGTGTGTGTGTGTGTATGTGTGTGCGTGTGTCCGTGTGTGACAAATTTTTCTCCGACGATAACTCCAATACTACAATTTTAAAAATTATAATTCTTTCGTATTCCTCTTCTTTACATCCATATGAAGAGCTGATTAGATTTTGGTTATAATTGATCCACCAAAAGTACCCTTATTTGAAGTTTTTAACAGTTTTTCTTAAAAAAGCGCAGTTAAATATTATTTTTTTCAATTTGTTATTATAAATATTAAAGAAAATGCTCTTCTCTATACGGTTTGGTTATACATTATCAATAGATATACAGTGAAAACATTATAAAGAGATTTTGAAATGATTGCACCAAAAGTCAATATACCCCACATTTAGATAAAAACTTCAAAGTTTTCAAAAATCTAATTTTTATGTATCTAGATACTTCTCAATGCGCTGATTCCAAATTTTGAAACCGCAGGTCGATATCTAGTTTCGTTCTCGAGATATTTAGATTTAAAGTTTTGCTCAAAATTGCCCATTTTTGGGTATTAACCCAAAACTGGGTCGAGATATGAATTTGGCGACATCACCAATCGATTCTACGGACAGAAATACATAAGTATACCAATTTTCATAATTTTTCTCCAACTGGTTCATTTTTTACGAATACAAGTTTGAAAACTCCTGAAAATTGCCAAAATCCGAAAAAATCGTAAGGGGTACCCCTTACGATTTTTGCGAATTTTAGCCATTTTCAGTTATTTTGCTTTAGAGACTGTATGCGGTGTTCAAAAATTCTGAAAATTGGTGTAGTTATGTAATTTTGCCCGTAGAATCGAATGGTGTTGTCGCCAAATTCATATCTCGACCCATTTTTGGGTTATTACCCAAAAATGGGCAGTTTTGAGCAAAACTTTAAATCTAAATATCTTGAGAACGAATAGAGATATCGACCTGCGGTTTCAAAATTTGGAATCAGCGCATTGAGAAGTATCTATATACATGCAAATTAGATTTTTGAAAATTTTTAAGTTTTTATCTAAATGTGAGGTATATTGACTTTTGGGGCAATAATTCAAAAATGGGTAGAGATAATAAACTTGGTAGTAATATTATTTGATTGTAAAGTGAATGTTACGTAAATAAGACAATAATTTATGTTTGCTTATTCTTGAATTTCCTATGTTCGGACATATTCTCTGTTAGATTAGTGATTGGTGTACCAAACAGTTGATACATTCAGGTTTATTCTTAGTCTTGAACTTCCTGGACTAGTACTGAATTTATCTTTTAATATTAAATTCATTTCAGGTAGAAGAAAACAATAGTCCAGTCTTTTCAAATTTCAATTAAGATCCGTGAAAAATCACCGGATTAATACAATAGGTTTGTTCGCGGTAGCGATCCCGGACTAGTTTGAGCATCACACGCATGCGCAGTTTCGTTTTAATCGTTCGTGGTACGATTCTGACTGATAACTCCGTGTTCGCGGAACGCTGTGGACTGGTACATGATTGGTTACGTACTAATCAGACTAGTCCGAAAATTGAAGCAAGTACTATAAATCAGGGACTAATTGCGAGTATTCACTGCATACTTTTCTATGTTTAATTAAGTTTATTTTAACAATTTCACAAACTTTAAATTAATAAATATTTGAAGGTAAGTTTATAATATTGCCTCCCTTTCAGTTCAAAATGTACAGGTACGCAAGATACATAACCTCAAACGTCAAAACGAGCGTTCGCGGTAAAAAAAAATCCCAAATCAATCTCGGATCACGCATGTGTATTTCACGATTTATGAATTAGTACTGAAGGTACGGAACAAGTACGAAATAAGTTTGGGATCCGTCAGGGATTGTTACCGCGAACAAATCTAATATGATGTAAATAAACTTATGTTGACATGACGAGAAGAGCCAACGAACGACACTGCAGTGTACACCGCCATCGTTGGATGTGTCGCGGCCGCGGCTACTGTAAACATCCGGCACTGCCACAAGTTGCAGTAGTTTAGCGGTGGTTTTGGAAGCTGTTTGCAATTAACACGCTGGGAAAAACTCTCAAACTCATTTCGCACTAGATACCGACTAGCTTTGTTTGTTTTTACTAAGCAAACATGGCTATCTCCACATGTAAATAATATGGACTACCTTAATGAAGCTCGTATCTAAATGAGAGGAGTAAAATAAGTGAAAGAAGTTTGCATACGAATTGTAATTTTACGCCCAGTATTTATGGATGGATGAGAATACACAATCGAGATGGACGACAGCTGGTAGTAGGTATAGAGCACACACCAGAAAGGTTAGTTTTGGAAATCAAAAGGGGGTACGCACTAGGAAAACGTTTCATAATTTTGTGGAAAGACAAGAATACAGATTTGAAACGGTCGACAGATTTAGTTGAATGATGTCTCGTTTAGGACGTATAGGATTCTGCAAATTTCTCTTTCGTAGATTCAGATAGCACACACCAGGTGAATTAAAGACGGTACAAAAGCGAGTACCCACCATGAATTTGGGAGAAAAAAAAAATACGCCTAAATGGAAAATAAATGACTTGACAAAACTGGAGCAATGTAACATAAATTGTCAACGAATAAAGTTGTATCAAGAAAATTACAAGAAATAACTTGATCAAACAGTTGTACGATATATAATAATACTTGCAGTTTATTTTTTTAATTGGTCCAACCAAGGTCATTTACGAATGGTATGGATTAAGATTTAAGCTCCGCGCATTCTGTCAAACTCAGTAGTGTAGTGTTTTTATGAGGGTGGGTAAGATACTAGTGTTTTGTTATTATAAAAATATACATTCGTTACAGCAAAACTAGTGATTCGGCCGAGACGAGACGAGACGAGACGAGAATTTCATTGTCTCGTCTCGTCTCGTTTCATAAAATTATGTCTCGTCTCGAAATTATTCTCGTCTCGTTTAATAAAGTCTCGTCTCAGCCGAAATTCTCGCCGAGATTTCTCGACAGAAATTTAATGTGTATATTTTGGTCCCATAAACAAATTATTAAATTAATACAATTTTGTATTAATAGTAATTTGAACAAAAAGATAAATATTTGTCGTTTTATCTGTCAAAATTTGATATAACCTAAAACTTGTGCAAATTTTATTATGTTGTAATTTTATTAATTTAATATTTATCTAGCATTTTCTAATCTGCTATAAAACACTAAAAAGAAAATAACGCTAAAAATCTTAGCTAAAGCCTGGATTACACGATGAAGTTTTTATTTTCAAGTGACTTGAAAAGTGTCTTTATGAGTGACCTTACAAGTATATTTACACGATCAAGTTTTGCGTGAATTAAAATATCCAAGTGTCAAAGTTTAAGTTAGATTTCAGTTACTTCTCTATCCCATTTTGCCTTTTTTCAGTTTAATATTGATCACTTATAACACTACTTGTATACATCAGAAATATAAACACAAAGACATTTGACAGTTACTTGACAGTTAAAATTTGTAGGGACTTTTAAGGAAAAGTAGCGCATGTTCCAGTTTTTATTACAAGTTTTTCGTTAAAGCTCTATTCTTTTGTCTCTCTTGCATTCATGTCATTGTGCGAGAGAGAAAACTTTTCAAGTCACATGAAAAGAAAAACTTCATCATGTGATGCACGCTTAACAAATTCTGACAGATAAAATGTCAAATACTTTATTATCTTTTTGTTTAAAAATGCCATAGCTAAATAGACACAGATATCACTAAAAATGTGATAAATTTCACACAGGGCTAAGGCACTAAAAAAACCAGTTGACAAATTCCAATGTTTATAATATAGTTTGTAAATGACACATGTCAGTGTCAAAAATCAACAGTTTTAGTGACATTCTGATAGCTTTTTCTGGGAAGTATATTTAATCTTTCTTATTGTTTTATTAATTAAATATTTAAATTATAGGTAAAATTGTGGTCAATTGGAAGAATCTCTGGCATTTAGACACTTCCTCATACAATCAGAAATAGATATAATTAGAATTATATGTGTGCAGAAGATATGTTAAATACAATAAAACACAATATTTGGGTAAAGTTCTGTAATATTTTGTTATAAAACGACGGTTCGAAAGCGAAGTGCAATACAATACTTATATAGCCTAATATGAAAATGGCGAGAAGTCTTGTGCTGGCCACAACAGATTTTTAATTATATTTTGCAACTTTAACGTATGTAAATACACATCTATTTAGAAGAATGTCTTCAAAATTCGCAGTCACCTCAAGAGGCGCTACAATTTTATCTCCCAAATCTCCTATTAACTTGACAAATTTCCAAAGCACATTTCACAAAAATATTACAGTCAATAATTTAAATCTTAAATTATGTATCATCCATCAGTATATAAAGTAAGAGAAACGTGAACTTGGTGATGTAACTATTAGTGTATTCCACACTGACACCCTCTTGTTGCTGCCTTCCTGTGAATTTTCCCGTGAAGTGGCGTGCGGGCCGCGTGAAATTCTTCGAGGAAATCAACTGATCAGGCTTTCTCCGTCGCAGCGCAGCATGATTTATGTTCTGGGTGCTGCGTAGTCTGACCGCGCTAATGCCCTGCAATACATCATACACTTTCCGCTAAGGCTCTGCGCCCCCGTCATGTAGCGACGGACACTCATTACTCCCACGCACAGCTTGAGGCTTTTACCATGTACAGCTGTCTAAATCACTTACATACCACACCAAGCTCTTTTATTTCGCTACATGCATTCCCACTCCAAATTCAAAACTCGAAAGTCAAAATTGAAAAGTGTCGGAATGGAAGCTCTGACAACGCTTCAAAGCTGGTGTGGATGGAATGCATTCAAATGGCATTTTCAGTTTCATTTTTTAAAGATGTCTGATCAAAGTTATTTTAGAATTATATAAGATTTTAGTTCCGTACATTCTATTAAATTTGGTCCAATTTTTGAACTATTCTTACAATCGGTCCCGTACCAGAGCGAAAAAATCATCCCCACACCATGGCATTACCTGCTCCGAGTTCAACAGTCGATTTTTGGGATTTATAATCAAACATCTTACCTACTGGATATCTAACATATTGACTTCCGTCGGAACCGAATATTTTGAACTTGCTTTCATCGCCCTAAAAGACAGTATTCCATTTTTCACTAGTCCACGATGAGTGTTCCTCAGCAAATCAATTTGGGCCTTCCTGTTTTTCTTTGATAGCAGACGACCACGCAATCGAATACCTCAACTATACCAATATGTATTTTACAAGCCGTTCACTCGTCATTCTCTCCACATGACGAAACCATTTCAACTGTCTCTTAACAACATTCGTCCAAACCATATATTCTTCATACACCAAATTATTCCTTACGCGATTTCGTCTTGTATACCCACAAACACTACGTAAATTCCTCATTTCTACGGCAGTCACTCTCCTTTTATGCTTTTTCGTCTATGCCCAAAGATTGCTTCCATACTTCAAAGCAGGCATTGGCACTTCATTACATCAACTTAACCGAGCCTTTCTAGATTCGTTTACGTTTGGAGCAAACGTACCCAGAGCACCCATTACCTTACATCCCGCACTCAACCTCCTATCAATTTCTCGGTCAATTCGTACATCCATCGAAATCATGCTACCCAAATATACAAACTCATTCACCTGCTCCAGTTTTACTCCATCCACGAACACATTGCACTCAGGCTGTGTCCGATGTCGCATTTTGGCGTTTAGTATTTAGTATTCAGGTCTTCTTCACATAAATACAACTCCGAATGGCACACTAGTGATATCCATTGGTTTGTATAGCAACACTTTAGAACAACAAAAATGAATTATACAATTCGACTCAATTTGATGCTTAAGAGTAAATGTTAATATGATATTTCATAAAATAGAAGCTAAAAAGCTATTCTTTCACATTAAATTTGACGTTTTGTGCAAATTATAGCAACGAACATGATTTGTTTAATTAGTGCACGTCAACTTCAAGGCATAGTGTGCTCCTGCAAAACCCTAAAATCTAATTCCTAAAATCCTAAATAATCACTAGATTTCGGGCATACAAATTTAGGATTTAGATATTAGGGTGATAAAAGTGCAACATCGGACACATCTTCAGTCACCAATTCACTCCTTTCAAATACTAACACCTAAGATTTATGAACATTCAACATTAGATTCATACTTCTTCCAACTTCTTTTATTCTTTCTATATTTCAAGTGGACTAGATATTAAACACAATATAAACAATAAATTTGTAAAGTTGTTTTAGGATTAAGGTAGACCAATGTATTTCTTGTTAATTATTTTTTTTATCTAGTGTAAAATTCTCGTGCAAATAAAACGATTTATTGTTAACGATCAAAACGAACGCACATTATGCAAAACACTCTGTAAACGACAACAATATGAAAGTAGCAACTATTTAAAACCGTGTACACACAATGTATCAGAAAATATTTTCCAATAAACCAGACATTACAACAACTAGCACCATTTCGATATTGACAGCGAACATTGACGCTAATATACGTGTAATAAAAAATAACAGCTCTAAAATATAAGATATGATCATATAAAACTCGTTTTGTAATATTAATGTCATTACCTATAAACAGACGTTCGTAAAAACACATTTACGGGGCATGTTTGCAAGCTGGACAAAGAGTTTATATTTATGTCTCATTTTTCATGTTTTAAAGCGAAACTATACAAAATATGAACAGTGTAATAGTACTCGCCTATAAAATATTGTATGAACACAGAAGCATTTACAAGCGTTTAATATCAACCCTTACGCCCTTTACTACCAACTTCCGATACTCCCACTTCCGTCAATCATATATTTTTTTCGCGATCGCCCAGAAAATGAGCTCTTTCTGATCACTATTTAGACCGGAAAGTCCTTCTTTGCTGAGCTAGCTCGGAAAGTTGTCTATAAGGGACCGGTAAAGCTAAATGTTTCCATGGAGATCAGTTGTTTATTTACAGTCATACAAAAAAGTCTCCGTACGACAGTAGTTTTAATGTATTTTACAAAAAATAGCAGTCTAAAACTCAATGGGTGAGATTCAGTGGGTTGTATTAGCGTGTTTTAAGCTAAAACAGTACTTTGTCAAAAATATTTTGGCAACTTTGTAGTACCTGTCAGAAAAAAATAAGAGACCAAAGGATCAAATAAAGAAAAAAATATTATTAACAGAAGTAAGAAAAAAAGGACAAAAGTCAAAACTGATCAAAACGGGGGTTGAGATATTTTAAAATTCATTAACGTTCAGGTATGAAATATTTGACACATAAAATTTGACATATTTCTAACCTAATTTTGCAATAAAGAGTTTCCTTTTACACCTTCCATTTACAATAATACTTCCTCATTTGACTAAAGGATACCTGTATTACTTTTCCTTGTGGTAAAATTTCTAAATCACAATTGAATCTCATGGATAGATGTGGAAAATATTACAATGTTGTCAATTACTTAATACAAGTTTTAATCAGACCTTAATACAACCCACTGAATTCCACCCAATATATTTAATTTCCTTTTAATCCAAAATAAAACGCAGTATATTACGTTATTATTAATATAAAATAAACAAATAATTTAATTAATTTATTTATATTATGGGGTAAACATTGACAGTATTCATAATTTCATGACAAAAAAGTCTCCGTACGATAACCAAAACATTTAAATAATGAACCATTTATTTATGTTTCATAAAGAAATATAATATTTGGAGGTTTTTCCTTTGGTTTTTCCACCAGTAACTAAGCATTGAGTCATTGAATCTACCAAAATTTTGGTCACCGATGGCATTATATTCTGCCATTTTACTTGTAATTAATTTTAAATTATTTTTTGCTTTATATTCTTATTTATTTTAAGAATTTTCCGCTCTTTCTCAATCCGGTTAAAGTCCGGAGACAGTGAGGGATGATTAAGCATATTTTTAATATTATACAGTACTCATTCTCTTAAAGAACGAATTATTTGTCGAATTTTTCTGATGCATGAAATTAAAATTGTCTGTTAAGGCCCTATTTTTCGGCACATTGTTTAAAATATCGAAGTATCCTTTGCTATCCATTGTTGCAATAATTACTAATTTTCGTACTCCCGCTGAGGAGCTATAGCCCCTAGACATAATGCTATCACCGGCGTATTTTTCGTAAAATACATTAAAACTACTATCGTGCGGAGACTTTTTGTATGACTGTATATCTTATTTGCTCGCAGTAAAAAATAAAATAATACTTTTTTATTCTTTTAAAGCTTCCAAAGCTCGCCTACGGCTCGCTCTGGAATATGCTTGCTCACCCAGTAAAGTATCACTTTCAGGTCTTGTTACGTAAATTACTATTTTCGATCAGTATTTGTTTTGTTGATCTGGCCAAAGATGAAATTTAAATATCACAATAATTTTTTTGTCAAAAATCATGGCGTACTAGTTAGGCACAACATTAAAAGAACACTCCTTGTAATTTTAAAGTTACGCGTCGGTTTGAACCCGGGCTGCTCGAACCACAACCGGATGATTTTATAAAGTAATTCATGCTCTGAAGTTGACTGACAAAATAATCTAGAAAATAGATTTCAAGAATGCACCCCTTGTACGATAAAATTATTCTCACTTATTCTGTTACCCCAGACTCGTGCATCCATTAATTTTTAATGTAGCTACGTGTAAACGTATCCATTATGTGATGCCATCACACTAAACACATGTATTCTTCTCTTTTGAAGAGCGGGGCGCTGAAATTTCAACTTACACACCTGATCCTACATAGGGTAAACTTACCACTGACAGCTTTGATACGGGTAACGATGTCTACGTAGCATGATAATATTATGTTTTTGCTCACAACTTCGCTCATAAAAAGCCTGTAAATTTAATTAATTACAACACGAATAAATTACTAAACAATAGTTGTCAATATATACCAGGATCTCGCTATAGAATTATAGAGAATAATGGCTCTATTCTGAACAAATCTGTAAGTGTTACAGATTTACAGATCTGTACAATGAACTATAATGAACAAAAACATCTGTTGTGACCAGCACAATACCTCTCGCCATTTCCATTTTATGTTATTTATATAAGTATTCGCACTTCGCTCAATACTTTCATGCACTACTCATACACGGTTGAAGCCAGAATAACGGGCGATGAATGTCTAAATTCAGAGTGAAATTCTCTGTTTTTTCATGTCACACATGATTTTGTATTATTGACACAAAATTTCTATGAAAAATCATGTAACTTCAAAGGCCCGTAACATGAGATCCGTGTACAGGGTGTTATGTAAGTAAGTGTTCACGCTTAACCCATGCTAGAACTGACCCCAAAGATAGTAAATATGGCAATAATTTTTGTTTAACATACTTTCTACAAGAACTAGAGGCCTTTAAAACTGACCAATCACGTCATAGTTCAAAACTTTATAAAAAAAGTAAAAATCAATGTGTTCTCTGGAAAAAAATGTGATACCTGTCACAAATGACATATAAGATCATTGGCGTCGCAACAAATTTCAGATTATGTCTATGTAGGAGCCACTGACAAAAATTCATTCTGCGAACATGATCTTCTGGTTGCAAAGCTTGCACGCGATAATAGTGGTAAGGATGTAAATTTTCTTTTTTAAATATATTCCATGATGTAAATGTAGATATTCCTATCATATGGCTTACTTGTCTAATACTTAAATTTGGATTTTCATTAAATCAATTCCAAAATTTCTTCATCTCGATCAACAGCGTTGGCATCAGGATTCCTGCCAAGATCCCAAGTATTTTGCTGGAAGGTTCCAAATTCGCGTAGATGTTGATGAGTTCGGATAAAAACGGAGTAATGCGATATACGTCTATTTGTATCTCTGTACCGTCTTATTTTGTAATGTCTCGCCATAAATCATATGCATGTCTGCATACTCTTGGTTGGTGAAGGTAAATGACATTTTGAGAATATCAAAAAAACAGAATATAAATTGTACGTCTATGCAAGAAAACATTTAACGTCAGATTTACAATCAATATTTTGAAATACGACGTGATTGGTCAGTTTTAAAGGCCTTTAGTTCTTGTAGAAAGTATGTTAAACAAAAATTATTGCCAGATTTACTATCTTTGGGGTCAGTTCTACGATGGGTTAAGCGTTGAACACTTACTTACATAACACCCTGTATAAATCATGCGTTACATGAAAAGAAATAGAATTTCATGCTGAATTCAGACCTTCATCGTTCGTTGTTCTATCTTCAACCGTGTGTGAGTGGTGCATGAAAATATGAGAAATGAATTCCATCGTGACCTTCATATCTGTAAGGTTGTATTCACTCACAATTGAAGTGTCAAAAAATAAAATGTTGCTGCTTTTTAACTTTTTTATTTGTTTTAAAAAAGGTAGGATTACATAAATCACTGAAACACTTGCCCTCAATCCACGCAAATTACTTAATCTTCTCTCTAGAGAATAGGCCTAATTTCAATATTTAAACCGTGGTTTCCCCTAGCGACTTCAAGAGCACAGAACAATTTCGCTGATGCATGGATTCTCAAAAATATTTCCCTACTAATTCCAGCGTTTTTCATATCGCAAATAAGTAGGCATCTTGTCGAATCGCTAGCTAAAGTGGCAGAAGCCCCCATCGAAGATCGAAGAAGGAAATGAGAAGAAGAGAAGGATAAAAATGAGAACGACAGGAAAAGGGGGTATTGGAATTTGTTTCGCTTCTTTACCCAAAATTGATTGTCAGTCTTTGTCGATATTGTATTTCCATAACCCATGTTTATAAGAAAAATTGCGTCATTGAGGTACGAAATGAAATAATATACAATATTTAAATTTCAAAGAAAATCAATATAGAGGGAACTTCTTTAATATTTCACAAAAGCCTGGGAAATTTATGGAAGCAAGGTTGAAAATATTGAACAACTGTGATATTTTCAATATTTTTTGACATTCATAATTTTTAAATGAATGAATGACAGTTCACACACATTAAAATTTCTATTTCGGGTTTCTCCAACGTATAATTTGCTTGATTGAAAATATTAATTGAAATGTGGAAAAATGAAAGACCAACAAACAAAATCAATACAACGATGTACAATATATAAATAAAAATTTTATAGTATATTACATCCGAGGTGGGAGATGTTTCATTACAGCTGAGGATTTTGTATATTACCGAGAAGCGAAGCCTCGAGGTGAGATAATTCGCGAGGCTGTTATGAAACTCCCACCGAGGTTATGTATACTATTTTATTCACAATCATCCTCATTTTAACTCAATAATTTTCAAAATAAATCATTGAATTATAACCTTTAATTTTATTAATATTTTGACAGCTGTCTTAAAATTTGTTTAGCCTACTTAATTATGGGGATCTACGGCAATGTTGCTAGGCAACCCCTACATAAACATCAACCTTTGTAAACTTATATGGCGAGTGTCGGGCCTTTGCCACTAGTACTCAATTCCAGTCAATAGATGTCGCGAACGTCGCTTTAAGAACTTGCATTTTTTATTACTAAGCAACTATTGGTTCACGTATTTTTTCTGAGGTTGGAAATAAGGATGCGTGGGAAACATTTGAATTTGACGTAAATTTATGAATTTGACATATTTTGAATTGTGTTTTCGATTCTATCACGGTTTCTATATAATTCACTTGGATTATTCATTGTAACATCTGTGTGTCTATTAGGCAAGTTTTTAATGTAACGTTGTTTAATTTTATGTGTTGATAAATTCATATCATATAAGTAATTCAATTCGTGTTTTGTTAAACCATTACAATTATTTCAATGAAGATGACATAAATCTATTTCGAAAATAAAATTTTATTATGTATAAATGAAACAGTATAATTAAACATTTAATTTGTGCACATGCATTTTAATATCAAAATAAAATATCAACAAAGAAAACAATATTTTGTATAAAATTCCAAAACGGGTTGCCTAATTTAAATTTTAGTTCTATTCCAACCACCAGGTGTAATGTTCAATGTAAGTACACATAAGTTTCCGGTCTAAAGAGTATTATTTGTCTATGATAAACATTTCCAACCCAAGAGATGGAAGTGAAATCTGTTATTTCCAACCCAAGAGATTGTCATTAAAGTTAGGAATGACGTATTTTCCAACCTCCAAAAGGTTAGGAATCTGTATATTACTATAACGATTGTGAATAAAATTAATTACCTACTTTCAACAAAAAGACATATAAAATTGAAGAATTTTTTCTCATTAAAGTAAAAAAAAAAGAACAAATTTATACATTGAAATGAGGAAGGTTGTTTTTCAGGACTAGTTCTGACGCCAATTTTTTTATTGAATAAATAATAATTATTTTTTTATTTTACTATGAAAAATATTGCATAAACTTTCACTTAAAACACTTTTTAAAAATGTGAAACAAGCTCCTTCTGATTAAATAATGACCTTTGAAGTAGAAAATTTCGGGTTTGGACAATTTCAGGAGTTCAAAACACTAGTCCTGAGCACATATTTTGGACAAAACCCAAATTCGGGTGGAGTGTAATGTACTCGTATATTCCATTTCGTAATGTTGTACACGAGTATGTACTGCATAGTATTTGTAACTACAAATTATTCGCGATATTATTCCCAATTCCCATCGTGTGTGGTAATAACGCTGTCAATGCATTATAACGTACACATTGAAAACGGAAGATTCCCATATTTATGCCTCGTCATTTACTGCGCTCGTAAATACCACCTGTAACCGTGTTCACATGAGGGCAGACTGTAGCCATCCCAATGGTTCATGAGGTATAAACATAGGGTATGTATGGCCTCTCATAAACCTCCATTCTGCGTTCGTATATCACTAGGGTATCTGATCAAGTCATGCAAATTACAAAGGGAGACCGGATCGCGCAATTTCTACCCACCAAGAATTTGCTCAATGAAAGAGGTACAGAATTGAATTAAATTTTGTAATTGTATATCATGTTTCACTAATGTCCATCTACTTCTGTAACATTAAAGGTGGATTTATAACTGGCACAAGACACAGAACATAATTTAGCATAGAAAACATATAATTTGGTCATCCGGAAAATAATATATCCATTTATGACACACAGAACATAATTTAGCACAGCATAAGAATGGGGAATTACACCATTTTTTTTTATAATTTCATCTGAAAATATTAGGAAAACTAAGACTATTGATGAAAATCCGGTGAAAAAATTCCTATTAATAAGCGAGTTATGGTCTCCCGAATTTTGAAAAGATTAACATGACGTCACATTTATGTATTTTTATATCAAACTGTTTTCATCATGGACCTAAATGTTCTTGAAATATATAATATGAATATTATAATACTGTGTAAGTCTATATACTTTATAGAATGTAGAATATAGAAAATAAAAACTGTTTGGAAACTGCTGTACAGGAATGTTAGCCCCTCCTTTCGAATTTGAATTTCTTAATTTCCATTGGTAGTAATCCCCACCTCCTAACACGCTATTTGTTACGCATGTATAGGCGGTTTCTCGGTCGCCAATTAAAATATTTTCATATTAGTGTCGAAGCGCTATAACAAAAAACCCTTTATTTCCGAAATATCTCAATTATACCATTTCATTTTTTTATTAATATTCAATATTCAGCATATACATTCGTATTTTTTTTACTATTTTCCTTTAATTCGATTGAGCTGTAATCCCCCATTGACCAATACAACAAACGTTTTCTGTTTATTGGGTGAGCCCTCCATCGGTATTTACTTTTGTTTATTACATTTGAAGAATCCGCAATAAATTTTTAAACTACTAAGGGCCACTTACCATCGATATTTAAAATTTTAACTACCAGTGTAATAAACAAAACCGAAACGAAATGAACATAAAGCAACTACTTTTCCTCCAAGCTACTATGGGCTATTCACTATAAAACATTAGCTGGAATTGAGGCTATATAGGAATGAAGTTTGTATTACTGTATAAGAACAAAAATAACGAGTATTACACAAGTGATCCAGTTTGTATTTTGTTTAAAGAAAAAGAATTACAAAAAAATAACGTATGCGCTTTCATTACATCAAATGGGGTCATTTCACATTTTCAGATTTATTTTTTTCTTGAAAAAATAGGTGAAATTAAACATGTATGTGTATGTTTTACATCTTACAAGTCTTTAGAATCAGAGATATGATTTTTTAAAAGTTGCGTTTCATTTCAAATATTTCAACGGCTGACGACACATATTCACGGATATGACAATCGAGCTCTACCAGTTTAATTTAGAACTATGATTATTTGGTTTGGTATATATTTAAATAAATAGTTTATTTACAAACCTTATACTGCACTAGTACTTTTAAAGAAAAAGAAAGTAATAATAATCTTCTCTCTTGTATATTTTACTGTCAGCTGTCACACTTTTAGGTTAGGTTACTGTTTCATGTTGTGAAGTGTGTGCGTGTGAGAGAAAATTGTCTTTGTGTTAGTATGAATTTGTGTCGTCACAAATTTAGTCCGTGTTTAAAAGCGCGAAAGTTTATTAGCAAATTTATGAATGAAAAGTCGCATATTTCAAATTATTTTCTATTACCATATTTATTAAATGAGATGGAATTCATAATTTTATAAAAAAAATCGACAATTATTTTTTTTGAAATGACCCCATTATTTTGTTAACTTTGGCTAGCAGATATGGGGGCCTGTGTCAGAATGTTAACTAAAAATTTCAATATTTGCTAACTGAATATGCATTATTTGCCTCGACAACTGAATTCCACACTCTTGTCCTGGAACTCTGCGGTATTGCATGCGATTGCCAGGCGATACGGTAGAGTCCCAGCAATGGTGATAAATGAAATCAGAAGATCATAAAATTTTATACATAAATACTATCTGTTATTCAAACACGGGTTTCCATATCTGCTTGTCAACGTCAAGAAAGTCTCATAAATGCTCGCGTCCTATTAGTGTAAAGGCGCTTGAACACGATTTATCTAAAATAAAGAAACCCAAGAGAATAAGAAAGGAATAGAATATTTGTGATATTTTGCTAGAATATGAAAACTATGAATATAATTTTGTTTCACATACATGTAATACTTTTTTAAATAACTCTGATATTGTCGAGAACATTACATAAATTCAAATAAATACAATGTTTTTGAATCATTTTAAAATTTCTTTAGTTGTATATTGCAACATTGACCATTATAATAGGGCTATTCTGTAAGTGATCGTTATGACATATCGAATCGTTATATTGTTAAAATAACGATAATCGTTAAAGTGGTATTCTGTAAGCAAACCTTCAATTGTTCATATCGACAAGATGATAACGATTTTCGTAAAATCGTTATTTTTTAACAAGAAAAAACTCGTCGTTATGACGTTATCTTAACGATTTGTTGCATTTCAATCATATTTCAATATTCTTGAAATATTAAATGCCATTATAATGAATGGTGATCCCGAATTATTATTATTATTATTTCTTCACTTTTTCGAAGAAAATAATGAAAGGTAATTATATATTTTAAAAATATATCAGATTATATTCCAACTTTACTATATATATTTAACAGGAAAAATCTACGAAAAATTCATGGGGCTTTAAGAGATAAAAGTGATCCTTTTACTATCCCAGAGGAAAATTTTAGAAAATTATTTAGATTATCAAGAGCCGCCGCAAGAGATTTTACTGAACTGTTGCCAATCCTAGAAGCAAATACAAGGATAACTGCTATACCAAATCTATTAAAAGTACTCCATATTAATCATACTTTTACATAAGCTTTATTTTACTGAGTGCATTTAATCCCCTAGCTAATTCAGCACATGCTTTTTCAATCTGATTTGGATTCTTTGAATAATATTTATTTGTTCTCAGAGCGACATTACTTGCAAGAAAGTCTACATAATATTCATATTGTTCTTTTGTAGTTTTTGAGCCCCTCGTTTTCTTATCCATATCTATTATAATAGAGAATAATAATGAATAGCCATTAATAAAATGAAATAATAATAATAATAATAATAATAATAATAATAATAATAATAATCTCCACCAACAATTTTCAAAATGAAATTTAAATGTCAGTTTTAATAGTGAATTGAGTAAACAATAGTACCAATCGCAAAAAAAATTATAACGATTTCGTTATCAATTAAATTCAACGATAATGTTTTAACGATCAATCTTACAGAATACAAAAATAACGATTTTCGTAAAATACAAATAACGATTTTCATAACAACGATTATCGTTATGATAATGATTCGTTAAGCGAATGTTTTACAGAATAGGCCTGTAAGTCCATTTAATTTATTATGCTGTTTATCGTTACTAATATATCATCGTCGCCTTTAGTTTCATTGGCAGATGATTCCAATTATTATTGGCCTTAAAAATTTAAAGAAAATAGTTCTAGATTAAAAAAATTTTTCACTGACCTGTATAGCGGTATCCCAGCGTCATCCTGGAACCAGAACACCATGTACACTTTATCATGTCCCGGGGGAGTGACGTCACAAGGAAGTTCCACGTGTTTGCCTTCTACGGCTTGCACATCGATCGCCACAACTGCAACAAGAAGACAACAATTGTTATAGATTTATTAGCAAAGTTATTTTCAGTTTTTTATTGTGTTTATACGAAGAAAAATGTTGTTATAGTTCGATACATCCCATTTTCTAAGAAATCATGATTTATTTAATTCGAAATAAGTCTAGATCACATTAGTATCAGATAAGTTCATTTTTCTTCAAATGTCATAAAAATGGCATGTTTTGTGACTTGATTCGCAAGGTAGAAATTTAATTTCTATGCCGTCGGAGTAGAAATAACTAATTTCTACGCCGCCGGCGCCATAGCAACTATATAAAATGAGCGAATAAGAAGTAACTTGTAAAATATAAACCTGTCATGTCGCCCGAAGTTGCACTATAAATACACTAGATAACCTATGAATAAAGTTACTAAAAACCTCCAACAGCTGTCAAATTTAAATTGATAATTATATTTTAATAGAGTATAAATGACTGTTAAATGTAACTATATAATGAATACACAGGACTTCAGTCTATTTTTTTAAATTTTTATTTAAAGTCTATGTTTCGGAGATAATTTTCTCTTTCATCAGGACAACTATAACAAATTAATATAAACAATAAGTACCTAATACAAAATAAATACATTGAATACTTACTAAATAACAGGAAATGGAAATAATGTATTTTTCCAACGACCACTGTTAAAAGTAATCTTTTTAAAGGTTGCTTAGCGAGTTAAAAATAACAGTTTATAACACAGTGAATATTTTTAAATCGTTGTCATTGACAACGGATTAAAAGTAAAAAAAATTACT
Source organism: Ophonus ardosiacus (assembly GCA_943142095.1). Taxonomy (NCBI): domain Eukaryota; kingdom Metazoa; phylum Arthropoda; class Insecta; order Coleoptera; family Carabidae; genus Ophonus; species Ophonus ardosiacus. The sequence goes on along the minus strand of OW964838.1, from coordinate 9,047,654 downwards.
TTTAACACTAGTGTTAAAAAATAACTAAATCTAGTTACATTTAGTGTTAAAAATATAACTAAATCTAGTTACATTTAGTGTTTATAAGGAAATATAGCTTCATTTTATATTTTTTTTGTACTGAAATTATTTATATAGGTATTTTATTAGAAGTACACATTATTTTGAAACGTTTAGGGCCGATTTTTCAATGTACTGACAAGTGTCTGTTAAGTCTCTGTAAAATTTATCCTCATGGTAAACACCTATTTCAGTTTTTCAATGTCATTTTAGCGTTACCAACAGGATAAGTTTTGTGATCCTAGGTAAACAAGAGGATAACGTAACAGACACTTTGACCTACCGATAAAATTTTACCAATAGGATAAATTCAGCTGTTCTGACATATTGACATTGACAGTTAAATAATATCAGTAGAAAATTGTAGAAATATGTATATAATAGACTTATGTAAATGTGTTTTTTGATAATAAAGACAAGGACAAGGAAAAATTGGAAGATTTCGATTGTTAATATAATGCTAGTGAATCGAAAACCACATAATGAAACAATGAAAGACGTCGACCAGATCTCGTTGTCTTCTAATGGCGATAAATATTTTAAAAAATTCAAATTTAGCAAAAAATACTGCTATGTATTCAGAGAATACTGATATTTCCAATGGTATAAACATTTGTTCTAAAAATGTCTAGTATACCAAACCAATGACTGTGGCAGAGTACTTTTCACGTTTTATTTAAAAATGTATAAATTTCATTAAATTATAATACATAATATAATAAAAATTATTTCCACTTTATAATAATTTATTTTCATTTCAAGAATGAGAAGAATTAATAACAAGCAAAACGTTGATAACAACAATGTTGCGTCAATATACAGCAAAGTTATTGTGTAGTGTTAAAAAATAGAATGTATAATGCAATGTTATACTGATCACTTCGAAATTGAGAATTGTCAAGAAGACATGAACCAAACTTGCTCTTATAAAATACTTAAATTCGCTACCTTTTCTAATTAATGACCAATAAGACAGTATATTTTTAAGAAACACAGCATATGTGTGCATTTGTAGCATTTATAGACAAAATCCCAGTACAAATTTACAGTTGCTTGATGCTTGAAGCCCGAAAGATGCATATATGTAATAAAATAAAACCCATAATGATATGACAGTCAGTAATAAAATAGTTTTTTCCATTCTTCAGTTCACGTATTCTTACCACATATTGCTACAAACTAAAGCAAACTTTAAATTTGCTTGAATGTCACAGATTCAGTACTAGTACTGTCAATAACTGCAACTGTCAATCACATTCGAAACGAAATGTATTGAAATAAGTTCAAAATGACATGTGATTTCTTACGAACATAGCAAATATCAGATTATAATTATTGCCAACCTTAAAGTTGACAACCAAATGCGACTGTTACTTACCGAATAGATAAATTCGTATTGAAAAACGCATTTTCATTACCATGGAGTTTATCTGATGGATAAATTTAATCTGCTAGGTAGTTAACAAACACTTTAACAAGTGTGACGAGCATGTAAGTTTGCACGACGAGTGAAGCGAGTCGGACAATTGCATGCAATTATCACTTTTACTCCTAATAACACTATATACTATTATATCTTCTTTTAAATGCAAGATAGAAATCATCATCATGTGTATAACAGATAAATTTTGCACGAAGAATATTTATGTATTGTTTATTTATCTTATCTCTCTGAAAATATATTTGAGTCGAGAGAGAAGCGAAAGCATTACAATTTTCCTCATGATTATTGTTAATGCAGTGCATAACTATTCGTGGAGTATAAACAATACTTATTGTCTGCATAGCGTATTTAGTAACAAAGAACAATTTCCCGTTTTGTAATTTAAACTAAAAGTTCGTGGTGAAGAAAACTTGGTAACCGCAGTACGGCAACTTGTGGTAACTGCTTGGACTTTAACAAAGACGTACGAATGCCAAATACGGTCGCTATTTTCTTAATGCATCTTGGTAATAACGGTAATGCGCACCAGGCATAATATTTTCACGAATTCTTACTTTGCGGATAAACTTCCCATGACAGACTCATTTGTTTTACCAAATATCAACAAGGGAATTTCTTAAAGGCCTCATGTTTTACGTTTTTATTATTTACTCAAATGCATCATTCCAGTTGCTCTTTATCTTCTGTCCGCTTAAAAAATCCGCAAATATAAATAAATAAAAAAAAAAATGCCAGGTTGAGTTTCGACCGACGTCAAATAATTTCCAATTTTCAAATAGTACAAAAGCAACTTCGATATTTCTACACAAAAGCTTCTATATGTCGTCAATACCGAAATCACAAAATAAAAGCTAATTAGGACACCCAGAAATGGGTAATCTCACATGAGGATATATTTGTATTTACTTGTCTTGTAATTAAATTATAAGGAATAAAAGCTTGTTAACAAAAGTTTATTAAAATAAATAGAAAATAAATTAAAAATAAAATGGCTCAGTCGGTAGGTTACCGAATTTTTGCTTGTATATAAATCAGTAAAAATTACTAAATATTTTTTCATTCATTATACTAGTATAAAATCAAGATAACATTTTAATATAGTAAATTATTTCATAAGTAAAGTAAAGTAAAGAAAAGTGGTACATTCTTTTTTGTGTACCTACCTAATGGAACAAAATTAAATAATCCATTTGAATTTGTCTTTACCGTAAAAAGTATAAACTTTTTTGGTAAGTTGGCATTACTATTTTTGGTGAATTATCGATTCTTAACTGTTTACAACAAGAAAATTAGCGAAACATGAAGCTACAAATTGTAATACTAAATCATTAGATGAATCTTAAATGAACAAAAGTTTCTAGACCAGTAATGTAAATGACTATTAATATTTAATAGCCCGATTCACAAAAAGGTTTAAGCTAATCTTCATTTTTGGATTAGCGAATTCTACTCTAATTTTGACAGTTTATATCTTAAAATATAGCCTAATCTATTCCTAGTACCTACCTTTATTGGTAATATCATGAAAATTAAATTTTAAATACCGAAATAGAATAGAATTCACTAATCCAAAAATGAGGATTAGCTTAAACTTTTTTGTAAATCGGGCTGTGAATGAATAAAGTTTGGTTGTTATGTAGAAAAATGATTATATGAAGAAAAGTGTTGCCAAGCAAAAAACTAGCACTTTTTTACTGTTTTATTATTGAGAATACATTCTTTTTTTCGCGATCGCCCAGAAAATGAGCTCTTTCTGATCACTATTTAGTCTCTCTTTGCTGAGCTAGCTCGGAAAGTTGTCTATAAGGGATCGGAAAGTACTTTACCGATCCCGGGACCGGTAATGCTAAATGTTTCCATGGAGATCAATTGTTTATTTATTTCTTATTTGCTCGCAGTAAAAAATAAAATAATACTTTTTTATTCTTTTTTCAGGATCGCAAAAAAATATTGTACCCAACATGACTTGAAAGTGTCTATACTGGGCTCACAAGCTTCCAAAGTTTGCCTACGGCTCGCTCTGGAATATGCTTGCTCACCCAGTAAAGTATCACTTTCAGGTCTTGTTACGTAAATTACTATTCTATTCAGTACATGATTAACAATATTTTTCAAAAATAATTAAATTAAATCATTTTAATTGTAGAAAAACTGTCTTGTGTTTTATTTAAAAATAATAGCTACGTTTATATATAATTAATCCTAAGATTACAGTTTCTTGTCCTTTAATTCCTAACACATTATTACATTATGTGCCTTGCTTCGTATTTCACATACATAAATAAATACATACATCTTGTGCATGCATGAATACGTATGTGGAACCCTAGAAGACGCTTTCAGCAACATACGTTCGTGTATATTTGAATTTCATACAAAGAGAGTATGCAGGTACTTACTCTCGCTTTAATAAGATTACTTCTCAGGTTTTTTTTTATCCCCATAATGCAATTCAGTGACGGTTCAACTGGGAATGTGCACAAATTTTATTAAAGTTTACTAACTTCAGCTGAAATTGAACCGAAGATCTGTTTATTGCTTACAACAGCTACATGGGAAATTCATGGGATTTATGAATGCTACATATCGTCTTTGTAAAGTCAAAACAAGTATCTCTATTTTTGACATTTCTGAATTAGGTAACGGTCACATAGCATATATAAGAACAAATAAAACATCAGTAATTTAATGGCACTCTGAAATATGCTGTAAATTGCAAATTTTAATTTGCGTTTTTTTTTTTCGTAGAATAAAAAAAAAATGTGATTAATTTTAGTTTCGTATTATGTAGTTTTTAATTCTGAACAACCTTCTTATTTACAACTTTTCTCTCAAATCAATAGCTCTGTTCGATGAGAAGTGCTTGAAGTGCAGAGCAGAATAGTGCAGTGCAGTGTAGTGTACACTAGTACAGTCTAATTCTTGTGGTTTCATAAAACACACTAGTGTATATTTGGGCAAGTTTTTTCAGCTGTAAGTAATCAAGCCAAGCGTAGCCAAAGGTGTAAAAGGTTAGGTTGTTTATAAACACAGTCATATCATAAGCTGCAAAGAAGTGACTGCAGAAATGTCTGTTTTAAAGAGCATAGTGTTTGAACTAATAAACGATTCTGACGAAGATCAATCATCACTTGATTCTTCATCAGATTCAGAGACAGATATATTAATTAATTCTTTATATAACAAAACAGAGAATATACTATATCTGAATCCATTATTTTAATTTCTCAATGTGTAAAATTTTAGGTTAATAAACAGATGTGTAGATAGGATAGAATTAAAATGTCTACCGAACAACATTTAGTTACCCCCACTCCTAGTCTGCACTTTCTGCACCACCTCGCGAGTCAGGTCAGAAAAGTGAGCACTAGTTCTTAAAATTTTTGTCATCGAACAGCCTGCCAGAAGCTGCCCGTTTCTCATAAAACATGTTAGTGTAAGAAAGTTAACACTAGGGCGGCCTAGTACATGTCATCGAACAAAGCTAATAAGTCAGAAACTACTGCAAAATGAAAAAAATAACATTGTATTCCCAATGTTAGGGATATATATGTGTATTATCATAACTTCATTTTAATGTTTAGAGTTCTTATTTCCTCTGTTCAGATGTCTATTGTACGTTGCATATTTCTTTATGTTTTAGCTATTTATTAGGACAATATCATCCGCATACAGTAGGCAGGGATGGGCACAGGGCACATAAAATACGTCACGTATTATACGTTATTTTTTACGCATAAAAAATATATTTTACATTGACAATATTTGAGAATGTTTTACGTAGATAATGTAAAATATTATTACCATGATTATATTTTTTTTATAAAGATATTTTCTTTTATACTGTAATGAATATTCCAGAACAAGCAGTCCACGTGACATCAACATGTTTCTTTGATTCAGGTACCTTCAATCTATCAACAATCAGATTAGTAGGGAAATATATTCCTGAGACATAACCTCAAACGTCAAACTTTAAATACATTTTACGTTAAAATTAAACTAAATAAGTAAATTTGAATCATATTATATTATATTATTCTCTTAAAATGTTTTATGTTTTATGTAAATTTTAGGCAGTTTTGTAAAGAAATAAAATTTGAAGACATTTCAAAATAGACGGCGAATAAAAAAATTGCAGAACTATAATTTAAATTTCTATTTATTAATTATTAATAACACATAGTTTCAAATAATTTGAAATAGATTTAAATCATTAGCTCCAAACTTATTGAAAATGAATTTTATACTAATTTTAAACATTTTATGTTAATTTATCTATAGTTTCAGAATTATTTTTTTTAATATTTTGCAATAATTTTAGTCTCTTTCTTATAAACTTATAGTTTCAGTAGTTTTAGAATATATTTATGATAGGATTAAGGAAAGTTACTGTAATGTGACATTTGTAAAAAACAAGTCATCTAGTGTCGTTACGAAGAACTAAAATTATACATTATCTACGTTTTTTACCCCATGAGGGATGCAAGGTCAATAATGATCTTCTCAACCGTGGTTTATATACTATTTTTTTCACTATAGCACATAAATCCTATTTGAATTTTTTTTATTGACAATAACAATCATTTGGACATGAATAATTACGTTACTTGCTTGTTAATATGCACAAAAACAAAGTAGGCTGCATTTGTTTTTATATCTGACGTTTCATTCATTTAACTGGTTTGTTAACCTCAATTATGAGCCTTGATTTGTTTTTGATTTAATTATTTAATAAAAACACTTTGTACTGTTACAGTCAACAGCGTAATTAGTTTATTATTTTTTAAAAATAAATCTATTGAAATATATGTACAAATACAAAAAATAGTGATTTATTCATTCGTACACCTACACGTGTTTTACATGTTCACCAAAACAGCGCAGTGGCTAGGCGAGGCGAGGCGAGGTGACAGCGTAGGTCAATTTAAAATTAAGCGGTAAATTTAAATTATATACTTTTCTTGAGTTTAATAAGTTAAATAATATTTGGATTTGGGAGCTTGAGTTTTATTGAAAAGTGACAATTTGCATTATAGACCTAGGTTAATAATAAATTATTATTGACCTGTATTCATCATGGTTACAAGCAAGCGGAAGTGAAAAACAATTTCTCATGTCAAATAAAGGTAAATAATAATGGGTTCCTAGGCTAGTAGTGAAAAAAAATATATTGTATGCAACTCAAGTGAAAACAAACTTTATGACACTAGGTCAACAATTTTCGTCACGAAATACTTGACCTCATGTCATAAAGCTTATGTTTACACTTTTGTTGCATAGATAACTATTATTTATTTATTTCGTGTCGTATAGAATAATATGTAGATTATTATTGCATAAAACATCACAAAGTTAGAAATGAAATACAAACTACTAGTGTTCATGTTCTTGCTAATTCTTTTCTTAACTAGGAGATCCGTATAAGGATTAAACAGTAAATATCATTTCACTCCCAAGCTTTTGAGAAGAGCTAGCCCTGTTTAAAAATAAAGGTAGATTTGTGGCTCTTGCGTTACGTTTGTGCCAACAATATCGGTGACTCGTATGAATACAAAACGACGCGACATTTTATTGCTTCATTTTTGAGCAGCGGACACCGATGTATTTCATTGCATATGTTTGCAAACATTTGAATAATGTTACGTTAATATTTAACACACAAGATACCGCTGTAAATGTCTGTAGTTCAGAACCCTCTACAGTGTTGTGAAGAGAGCACTAAAATGTTCAAATGAAAATGAATACTTTTGCATATATTTTTTACGATGAAACACTTCCAAGTTTTCATACAGGGAAATGAAATGTTTTAATTTTGCAAGTTTGGTAGTATACAACGTCAATAAAAGTCGCACCCTTTACCAAATGGAAATAATTATGCTCAATACTGTTGAAAAATATGTAAAGTTTAGTTTAGTTTTAACATTTATAAATCTAAAATCCGCGTTCGATAATATTGAAAGAAGGGTAGTGTCTGAGTGAAATAAATGTTACTCAAAAACTCATAAATATAATTAAAAGTATTTCTAACGAAGTACATGCACAAGAACAACTAAATAGCCACCAATTAGAAGTTTTCGAAATGCAAAAAAGTGGTAAACAGGGCGACAGCCTTAGCCCACTATTCTTTATAATAGTAATAGACAGAATAGTAAAGAACACACACAGCATGCCTACTATCAAGATGTGCATTTACGAGTAAAAAAATATTTTTTTCGTTTACGTGTAAAATATGCGTAAAAAAAAGTTAAATGCTGCAGTCTACAGTGTGTAAAGTCTCGACTTTACACATCGGAGTATAAAAATAAATTTAATTACCTCTTATTGAATTCACTACTGTGGTATGTCGAAATGAGAAATATATATATATATATATACCGGGTGTCTACTTTTATTTCCGAACATAGGAAATTAAATGTATCATCGAGATCCAATATTGTTGTTCAATTGTTTCTTATGGACGTGTTAGAAGCAAAAGAAAATACGTCATTTAAGGCAATTATCAGAGTGCCATGGAAAAAAACAATAATTTATATTTCTTGTTTCTGGCATATCTGACAGATTTGACATTTCTTTTTAATTTATTCTTATTAGAATTAGTGATTATTATTTTTTTTTTTTCTAGATTAACACTTCCCATTATTCTAGTAATAATAATATACCAAGATATGTCAAATCTGTCAGATATACCAGAGACAAGAAATATAAATTATTGTTTTCTTTTTCATGGCCCTCTGATAATTGCCTTAAATCGAGTATTTTCTTTTGCTTCTAACTTATACATAAAAACAATTGAACAACAAACCTGGTACTCAATCAATGCAGATTTTTACTCTGATCATTTATCTTCATTAGACTTTTGTTCTAAAATTAATAGGTAAGGAGATATCGCCGAATCAAAATTTTAACATTGAATTTCCTATGTTCAGAAATAAAAGTAGACACCCGGTATATATATATATATATATAAAATTTAAACTGAAATGCTGTTTATTTGTACTTTTAAAATTTGTTGTTAGCTTCATACGTATTGATTTGTCGTAACTGTGACATTTACCTGGTCTCATAAAAGAAACTTCACGGATTTTTTCCGAATTTAATTTGTGTGGAGTATATAAAGTTTGTCAGGAAAGCAGGGAAAAGTTCACAATTACACTTTCACGTCTGAAAATCTGAAAAGTCCAGGTTCGTTCGTCAGTATAACCAGGCTTGTAATACACACCAGGGCGTTATAGGGGATCAGCCGTCGGTTTTACGGTTTTTCTATTTTGTTGGCGGAGCGAGGGAAAGCGGTCCCATGTGCAGTGATCACAAAACAAAGGGGAGCATTGAATAAGAGAAAGCGCTGCCTAATGTGAAGGCTGAGAAATGAACTTGCGAAATATGAGCTCGTGATGCGAGCTGCTTTTACGGGAATTTGTTTTCGAATCAATGCAACGCTGAACATAAAGCACAACTTTCAAAGAGCGAATACAGCAACGCATTAAAAAAATACGTTCGACTGCAATTAATGTTGAATGTTAAGGATTATTTGTAAACTCGAAAATAATTAAAAATGTCGCCGTATAAGAGATTCGAATGTCACTATAACCCGTCGGTCCCTTGTAAGCTATCCGGGAGAGCCACATCCTAGAGATGGCAGCACTAATGACCGACTTATAGGGAAAACATTATATTTTACGTTTGTGCTAGTTGTATTTTTAGGCTTTGTTTTGAGGATATTTTGTTATTTTTAATTAAAATCAAATATATTTATCATAATGTCAGATATATACATTTATTTAAATGATGCTGTGCGGCCTATGGTCGAAGGAGAAGCAGTATATAAGGGTAAAATAAGATTCAAAATTGAGGTTATCTGCATGTTAACTACTTATTTAAATATTTTTAGCTGGACATTTTATCTTGTGCGGATATAAGACAGATAAACAGAATAATATAGAAATAAATTAACTGTGTGTTCAAACATCTAATTTGAAAGGGGCTAACCACTCAATCGTAATAACACTAAATACAAATGCACATCAAGTTCTTTGTTTTGCACGTCTTCCTCTTGCTTAATTTTTGATATTTTTGTAGTTTCTTCTTCTTCCCTGTCTTTCCTATAAACAATTTAAAATAAATATATAATATTAAAGAATAATAGTTACTACTTACAGGTTACGTCTCTCTATTTTTCTTCTCTGTACAGGGGTTTTGTCGAATTTTCTTTGCTGTAATTTTTAGCTTGCTGTAGCATTTTTTTTTTAATATTTTTTTTTATTGACTACAAAAACAATCTAATAATGTTTTGAAGCATAAATTTTTATAAATACTTACATGGAATAAAATCGCTTAGGTAAAAATATGAACAAACGTTCATGAACGGTGATTTGTCCTTTCCGATTTTTAACGCGATTTTCCACTTATTTTTTAATATTTCTCTTTTTGGGAAATAATGAACGGATATGCCAGCACTTGCATAATTATTGCACTTCGATTTGCTGGTCATGTTTACTTATAACCCTGTATGACAGCACAACGTTTTCCCTACAACTTATATGTTTTATTTTGCCACCAGATGTCAGACACTTTGTTGGCTCTTACCAATTGGCTGATCACTTACACCACTAAATTTAAGTAAAATTTGGTCAAGAAACGCAATCAATGTAACAGCTGAACATAAAGCACAACTTTCAAAGCGAAAATACAGCAACGTGTAACCTCAAAAATAATTAAAAATGTCGCCGTAAGTTTGTTTTGAAAGCATACTGTTCAAGCTGTCAATTTGGAAAAACTGACGTTGGTAGTAGACAGAACAATTTATAATTTGTTTCCCTTAATTGTTACATAAGTTACAGAATTGTGCTTCAATGCTTCACTCTCATGTAAAAATAATTTCTATCAAAAGAAATACTTGGTAGAATAGTTAGATTGATGTTAATGACAGTAATTTATGTTTTTAAGGCTCATTCGCAGCACTGAAATTAAGCGAAAAACCAAATAAAAATTATAATTATAAAATAAATAAATATATCATCACGGCATATTACCCATTTCTGGGTGTGCTAATCTGCTTTCTCACAGATATCGGTAATGTTGTCGACATATAAATATAAGTTTATGTTCGAAAGCTTGAAATTATTATTGAGCCACCTCGAATGCCGTGCGCGTCAAGGCAGCGCCCAAGCGACCTTTACCGCTCGGCTCTGGGGTCGTGGGTTCGATTCCCACCAGGGGCTTGGATTTTGTGTGTGTCCCAAAAATACCCCCATGTTCTGGCTAAATATTGTACTAGTCTGGACTATAAAATCCATCTATTTAATTAAAAGAAACTTCGTATTGAAATTAAATTAAAATAAATTTAATTCATAATTTTATTTAAACTTCATACACTTCACTTAAAACTTTAATTTATAATTTTAAATACAGACTATAACAGAAATAAAAACATAAAATTTAACCAGTGATAGAACTCGACAAGACTAACAATATTTCTTAGTAACTTTTATTGAAATCACAATTTATTTTTTGGAAAAAAATCCAATTTCGGGTCATTTACTGGTGAAACAGAGAACAACAATACTTGTTAGCAATATTTATTTGAATTTTCCTTTTTTTTAATATTTTTAGATAGATTTTTTTTTTACAATACTTGATATATTTTTAACATATTATAATACTTATTTCTGTTACACCCTGTATAAGTGGGTCAATCAGAATGAACGAAAAAGACATTTATATTATGAAACACGTGACGTCAAATTAATCATATTTGATCAATATAGATATAAATAATATAAATTTGTGAATAGGGATTTATTAATACGATGTTTTATTGCATTACCTGTTTAATTAAGAAACATATTTTGACTATACACGTATGACAAAATATGAGTTATAAATTACCTATATTTTTAAATGAACATCTACTTAAAATGTTTTACGACGATAAATTCCAACGACTAGTTTTTAACCAATCATGATGCAAAACACCTGAAAATTCAACCAATGGGAACAGTATTATACTGATAAAACCCCGTAACCCCGATAATTTTCCGCTACCAAGTAAATAAACAATTGTTATTGTTTATAAGCGTCAGTGTGATAATTAATGTGTCAAGTTTCATTTTGCGTTGTCTTTGGAATTTATCTCACCAAATACCACACGACCTCTCAGATTTTCTCAGATAAACTTTTATTTTTAAGCACTCATTTTTTTTTGCTTTTAAGCAAAATCACTCAAGCAAACTGACATTAGGTAAAACCTCTCCTCCTTCGGAGTCGGGATTTACCATGCAGTTTGTTTTCGTGTTTGTTGCTACGCAAAAAAAATTCGTGCAATATAAAAAATTATCGATAAAATCAGGAGGTCTTGTGATATTACTTCTGATAATTTTAAATATAATTTTTGAAGATATTTATATACTTAATACAGTCATAAGTCATGACAAACCCAAATAACAAAATGTCACCAAAAATCGTTTAAGAATGACGCTGATTCTAGCATCAAATCCATTCTTTTCAATTTAATTATATGTTTTCTTTTTCTTATAAGTGGAGAGAGAACAATATTAATACTGAAAGACCCGAAGTTTAGTTCATCAAATAGTACTTGATATAAACGCATTTTTTGTGAAAAGCATCTCTTCTCAACAACTCCATCACCATTTACCAAAGAGAGTAAAGTATAGAATATCTTCCAAATATAATCGAAGTCAAGTCTCCCCTCAAGTTGTCATTGTGAGACTATCTTTTCTCTGAAAACCAAAAAGAAAAATTCCCCTGTTGACATCCACTGAACGAAATGATAGAAACATCCGGAAACACTAAGAATAAAAAGGGAATCCAGAGAATCGGAGGACTTCATAAAAGGAGTATATTTCCGTGAAGGTGTTGTAAGCTTGCTAGAGCACCAACCCTGTGTTATTCAATATACACCAGCGGGCGAAATAAAAGCCCAGCATCCCAAGGATACTTTTTGATTTACATTTAATCAAAGGAAGGGAAAATAAAACGGAAAAATAAAAGTTTTATTGTCGTGTATTTAACATTGTTGCCCACAAAAACTTTGAGGCGAAAGTCAACACGATTTTTACTGTAATTTTTTATTCGTATGAAACTTGAGTATAATATTTTTTTAGTTATAATGATTTCATTATATTAACAAATTATTAAGAACGACAAATGCAAATTAGAGGTTCGCGTGGCATGTTAGCATTAAATAAAAAATGTGTAGTGTGTCTACCAAGAATGTCCACAAAGTTTTATTTCTACTCTATAATATACATTAACATATGCAGGTCTTTTGTTGTAGTTTCTAAATATATATATATATATATATATATATATATATATATATATATATATATATATATATGTACAGTATTGATCACAAAGATAACATGTTTTAAAATTTTCAATTACATACAAGTAAGAAAGGAAATTTCAGAAATTACAGGTATTGTAGAGGGTTCAATAGTACCTCTAATTCAAAATAGGCTTATTAAACGTAATACTGATCTATAAATATTAATTTAATTTTCTTAAATAATTACTACATTGAAATTCAGAAAATAAACTAGTAAATGCAAGTGTTCGTTATTTTTATATCCAGACAAATATAAAAGTTACACAAATTCAATAAATTCTATAAATTATTTAGTAGAATAAACTTAGGGAACATTAATTCTGTAATACAAATAATATTTTTAAAGAATTTCTAAAAGAAGAGGTTATTATACTTGCCGTAAAATGATTATGGACTGATGTTCAACTTTTATCCCTTTCTGCACCCTGTCCCTTACACAGCGGTGTTGCCGCTTGTAACTTGACATGACCAGGAATGAACGCAAATGTCATATAATACATTTAAAACTAATTAAAATTTTTAATACATTGTAAATGAAGAAAATCTTATAACAAAAAAATAAGGTAAGACAGTAATACGTAATATAAAATATAAAAATTGTCTCCGTGGAAAATTTATATTTATATTTTGACCAAAGTTTCCACAATCAAGCTAAGGTCGCATTTGCGTTAAAATACGATAACCGGTGAAAGTAAAAGGTAAAAAAAATTGATTAAGGTGAACAGTAGATCTGCCAACACAACATGCTTCTGCGTCAAATCCAAAGTTTTCTTGTTATTTAATAAATTATAAATTTTTTCAGGATCTATTTTTTTAAAAAACATTGCGTACATTGGCAATAATTGTTTTTGCCTGCCCCTTTAAATCTTGTTTTCCTAAATGTTTTTTTTTATAAAAACCGAGACTATTTAATTTATGAGTTTCACTCATTTTCTTTTCAAAAGTCTAAATATAATGAAATTTATAGGATTGGGAATAAAAAGCGCACGCAAGTACTAACAAAAATGTCAGAATATAAAATGGCATTGACAGATTACAGATATTTGTACAGGTAGACACTTAAAAAAATTTGGCATTAATGTAGAAATCTCCAGTCCATAATTATTTGACGGCAAGTATAGTTGAGAAGAATTGAAAATTTGTTGCTACCTTTGTGGCCAATACTATATAGGATCATTTTCAATTTCGGATAGGAACTTTAAGGACAATCGTAGAAAACCTGACAAAGATAGTGATCGAACAAAATTATACCAGTAAATAGTCAATAAAAGTACAATAAAATCTTGTATGAAACATTTTTTTTTAATTTTGGATGGTTGAAAATTTTGAAAATTATATATTGGTCAAGGCCACAATCTTTTACGTCGCAGTATTATTTGATATTTTTAAAATAAAAGCATATCTAAGATAACCTCTCAAAAGCAAACAGCAAGTCTCAGTTAATCGAAGTCGTAACTCTTATAGCTCTCGAGCCTTATATCTCGGAAACTATTGAGATCGTATCCATGCTAATTAAGTTTTTTTAAAAATTATTTTGGTTAGACTATATGCCCTTAAAGTTTTTAACCGACGGTGAAGAACACTTTTAATATGAAAACCTCTAAATTAGCATCTTAACGTACCTTAGGTAAGCAAAGAGATAGGTAACAGATCGTTCTCTTTAACAACGTTCACGAAGCTACTGTAATAATAATAAGAGTTGATGTAATCAGTAATACTCGTACCTACATATTAAGTATGTGACCAATTTAATAAATAATTAAATCAAATACATTCCAGGCATTAGTTTTGCATAATTCTCTCAAATACGAGTACAAAATTATTTTTCTAAGAAATATTACCTGTATTGTACAATAAAGTCTTCGAATCTATAATATTTCCTTTCATTTCCTTAAAAGCATTCGCAATACAAAATGTATCTCTTATACATAATTTAGTTCAACAGACTTTATAAACTATTACTTTAAGTAGAATATTTAACAATAACTCATACAAGTTTATTGTTTAGATACTACATTTATCTTTTTGTTCTTACAAATTATACTTTTAGAACAATTGATAATATCCAAGAAATATACTACTCATTTTATGCAAGTTGCATGCGCCAGAACACAATTTTTAGTTGAAGGAAACAAAAATAAAAGAACCTAATTTGATAGCAACTAATTTACTTTCCGCATTTCTAATATAACATACGAGGGGAGTTTTTTATGTTATCTACCTAGTTATGAAAACAACGAGTTAGAGAACAAATAAAATTTTATTTTTCAACGTAAGAACCGTTAACACTAACACACTTATTCAAACGTTTTTCTAATAAAGCTACGCCTGCAAAAAAAATCTTTTGGTAATTCTGCAAAATACGACTCCACTGCGTTTTCCAAGTCATCATTCGATAAAAAGCGACTCTCTCTCAAATGTTTTTTGAGTTTTGGAAAGAAATAATAGTCGGACGTGGTCAGGACTGTAAGGTGGATGCTGTAATTCGTCAAAGCTGCATTCATTGCCTACTGCTTGAACAATTCGTGCTTTATGCACCATGCAGTTGTTGTGCAGAAACAGCATTTTCTGAGCATAATTGTGGGGTCTTTTTTTCGCGTATAGCCGCTTTCAAGTTCTTAATTGTATCTTTGTAGACATGAAAATGTCACAGTAACTTGACATAAGAAAATTGTCGCGATAGCATATTGTTTTCATAGCTAGGTAGATAACATAAAAAACTCCCCTCGTATAACAGTTGCCCAAATAAGTTTTAAAGCTACGTAGTCTTTCTCATATTGCCAGTTGATCTGTGCAACTGGTATTCGTATCAGTTCCTGTCTTGTTTACCCTCGGATCTTAGGCGTACGCAAATGAGTTATAGCAGCATAAAGATACTGTAATAATTATTATTTGACGGCGTCTATGGAATATCACGATATGGGCATTTCTTTCGCGTACCCCTCAGGTTAAGATTGATGTCCGGCATTATAGTTCATTAGACCTTATAGACCATTGCGGTTTTCACTATTCACACAAATACGAGTTATCAAACTTTAATAAAAATTCCAGTGTGTATTGATAATGAAGTTCAACTGACAGTTAAAATAAAAAACAAATAAATGTTTAAGAGGCCAACAGCCGGGTGATCTGCTAAAGCTAAACGCTCATGACAAGAAATTAGATTTTTTTTCTTTCTTACAACTTTTACTAACATGTTTTAATAAATATGTATTCGAGTATTTTGAAAAAATGGAATTCCATAAACGGAGAGATCCATACTCCAACAATATATGTATAATATATATTTGCGAAATGGATTTGGCTCTTTCTTTTCCTGTCCTGCACATTTTGTATATCACTGAATATAAACATCAAGACATTGTTCTATATAAACTTTATTTAGTAATGCGATACGAGTACGAATTCATTAGTTTTTATTTATTTACCCCTTAATTCCAGCACGCAATGATGTTAGCTTCTTAACCCCATGCTAGCGAATGCTGATTCTAAAGAAGCAGTTAAAATTTTATTTGTATGTCTCCATCTCTTGGAGTGTTGGGTGTGCGAGAAGAGATAACAGGTTTAATACCAGCAGTCGTAAAGTGTGTTTTACATAGTAACAGATTACAAACGTTCGATGCTACACCAGCGCTGTGCGGCTCCTCGGGCGAGATACGAACTAACCTAACACTGCTTTACTGTGTGGTAGATACCAAGCTACAAGTTGATCATAATATGAATACTTTGTTAAGAAAGAATTTTATATCTCGTAAACTAAAAATTCACAACGAATATGCATTTCAGAAGATGAAAATTACTCCAAACACTTAAAAATGTTGCAGTTCTCCTACTCACGATTCAACCTGCCTGGAGATATTGTATATTACACTGTATATAAATATAAATAGAACTGATAATGATAAATTTCTTGGTTATGTTTGATGATAATCTAAATGGAAAATACCTATCAATAAAATTGTCTCAAAACTTAATTCGATATGTTACTAATTTTGGCATCTAAGCAGCGTTCTAACGAAACAACAGCTAATTATCTTCTACCATGCATAAGTAGAATCTAGATCTGTATATGGGGTGCTATATCATCTTCATACAATATTTTCATCACAAGAAACGTATAATACGGATTATGGCAGGTGTTTCTCGCAAAACTTCCTGTAAGATGTTTTTTCTCAGTTTCGTATTTTGACTCTTTGCTATGTCTATATTTTTGAAATTTGTCTATTCATTTTTCACAACTAAGAGTTTTAACACGTTAACGACCAGCCCTAAATTTTGTGACTTTACCCCTGGACCAAAATAATTTTTTGTTAAATTTTGGTAGTAGGGGGTTCAATAAATGTTTATTTGGACAAAATAAGTTTATGTGAGGGAGTATTTAAAAAAAAAAACTTGTGCACCAAATAGGTACACGCGGTTTGATTAAAAAACTACGTACTAAAAATACAAATAGTTAACATTATTGCTTAATAAAAGAAGTGTGGCTTTTAAAAAAACAACTTATACACATATATGTCACATTTTCGGAGCATCCAGGGCAAAAAGTATATACTTTTTTGGCATTTTCATTGTTGATTGGCGCCCTTCTCGTTCTGAAAATTTAACTGTTGTGACTCGATCACAGTTTATTGGAAAGTTATTTTGATGTCTATTTTGAAAATTTACAGTTAAAAATTCAATATCAAACTAAATAATATACCATATATTGATAAAATTAGCAGTCATGGCTTATTTTTCATAAATACTGTAATATAAAATAAAATAAAATTAATTTTCCCAACCCAAGGATATGTTTTATTTCCCAGGGACCAGACCAACTAAACGCCGTATTTAAATACATTGTAGCTGCGTTCCTGTTAGACCCACATGACTTGAAACATTACCGTTTACTGTCTGTGTCGCGGTCTGTGCAAAAAACATGGTGAACACCACTAAGGTGCACATGGTCGTTAACGTGTTAAATATAATTCAGGTATAAATCCTTGCAATACAAGTTCACTTAAACCAAAAACTATTACAAAGAAAGAAGTCCCTTTAAAAAACCGCAGTTTTGTTAGCTGATCTCAATTTTAAAATAAGAAAAATTACTCAACAAAAAATAAAAAAAACAAATGACAAAATATTACTTTGTAGGTAAAAGCTGAAATTAAACCAGAAAGTAATGAATTCGCATTTGAAGATAAAAAAAAACAAAAAAGAGTAATCCACAGACGGTGAATCTTCGGAGGGGGAGGGTCAACTCGTCAGTTATAATTAAACTTCTTAATTAAAATACAGAACAGTCGTGCAATATTCCTTCACCTTCGCCACGCACACAGACCTTCGAAGTCTTCGGCTGTAGTTGTCCTTCGTTGATGTTAATTATAATATCACGTGGTAATTACTTTTTTTAAATTATTTTTTAATTGAAGTCTACATGTTTTCTCTTTATGACTATTTTAATTCCAGTGGAAATTAGTTTGTGAGATGTTTCATATTGCTCTTTGCCTTATGCATTCTTTACGTTGTCTGGTACTAAACAAAAATGTTTCTGAAAATATCATTTCTAGCAGTCGTTGAGAAAGAAACACCAACAAATTTAGGAGACTCGGCACAAAGGTAGCTTATTATTAGTAGTGTAAACTATTAAAATTTGGAATCGCTGAGTTTAGTCTTTCAAGAATATTAATGTTCAAACTTAATTATCGCATAAACTTATTTATTAAATGCTTCAATACAGTTCGAATTTAGTTGTTATCAAGTAAATATGCCTCGGCATGTATTTGATCAAATAAATGATTTTGAGAAAGGCCGTATCGTTATGCGTTAAGCCACATTTTCACCGAATGTTTGAATGCTTGTTGCATAATGATTAGTGCATAAGGCTTAATGCATTATGACAATTTACTAGGATATCATTTCCAGCTACTTTGTTTAGTGACTAATTCAACAAAAATCACAATTTTTTCGCTTATTACATGTTGTCTAGCAGACAGAAACTGCAGCAGAAATTCTTCTTTTTACCTTCCGTCACCCGTAGGTAATGAAGGTATTGTCTTTAGTAAAAAAATAACGACGGTGAGTTTTTAATGAATAAGCACGTTTTAGGATTCTTAGAATACGATTTTACTAGTTTCACGATAATATCTGTATGTGTGTGTATTGGTGTGTGTATATGTGTGTGTGTGTGTGTGTGTGTGACAAATTTTTCTCCGACGATAACTCTAGAACTACAATTCTAAAAATTATGATTCTTTCGTATTCCTCTTCTTTAAATTTTACATCCATATTAAGAGCTGATTAGATTTTGATTATAATTAGTCAACCAGAAGTTCCCTTATTTGAAGTTCTTAATAGTTTTTCTTGAAAAAACGCAGTTAAATATAATTTTGTTGGATTTATAGAATCTTTTTCACGGAATTTTTGATATGGGATTTGTACAAAATACATCGAATAGACGGAAGGTTTCATGCTGGCCACAACAGTTTTCATTCATCATCTATGCCACAACAGCCCTAGTAGGGCCAAGACTTCAAGTACAGTAAGTACTCGTTTCGTGACCGTAGTACTAGAGCAGTCGGTGTACTTAATCCGTGCGACGACCACTGATTGTATTGCACCCAGTGCGGCAACGGAAATACTCCTTCTACAGCTAGCACCACCTATGTTTAACATGGACAACTGGTCGGGTCATCGCATGCGAGTGCGATTAATGCCTGATATTGTGGCATTTTACGACTACGCACTTAGCCGGCCGGTAGATTCGAACCGAGGAACCTCAAATTCGATCTGAACTTGTAGAGACATAGCGCTTTAATGCGCACCGTTACTACATAATTGTCTGTATCTATAATTGTAAATAGAATGACAGTTGACATTTCTTAGTTCTTAAGCATTAATCCTTGTACAAAGCTGGAAATGGTAGTAAACGTTGCCATATGATAAATATTTTTACCCATTGCGATTAGTTATTAATTATAGCTTTTACGCATTAGGAAAATAAGACTTTGTAGAGTGGTTTATCACTGAGTGGCCAAAATAACAATATCTTCATGCAGCAGGCACCATACTCACAAGACAAGGCCAACTGTTATCATTTTCTAAAGAAGAAAAGGACATTAAATGGACAACGATAAAAGCAAAATCGCGGACAGAGATAAAGGATATACTACAAAGTGCATTCCACAAGTATTTGCAGATTTTATCTAATGGGTAATACTTTAAAAGAAACAATATTAACAGTGATAAATTGTTACTTTTTGAAACGAATGAAAAGTCTCGTCATTTTATGATGAAACCTTGTATCTGTACAGTTCAGAATGATTACCAGGCGTCATCACACTAACAATAAAAGTAGTAGTGGAAAGAACACCTCAAGGATTACAGCCCAGTTATACGACCCGATTAGCGATAATGCCTATGGAGAAATATATTCTGTGTGTAGCTATACAAGTATTCGCATTTGAGGCAAAATCATTTCAGCGGAAATTTAGTAAAAAGATAATCTGTTTCCGACATTATCTCACATTCGTGCGCGAATACACATCCCGTACATAATCCCGTGAATCAGTGGTTCATGTGTTAAGTTATTAATGCCGTACCCAGCGTTTCTATCCTCGTGAAGTGTATCTTCCTTCCTTCCGCCTTCCGTATTGCATTGCGGGCTGACAGACCGACCAAATCAGGATAGATAGCGTATCGAGGAAGATTTATCTCCACTTACTGATGCAAGCGTCTGGGAGGAAAAAGAAGCCTAATGGTTGATCGACATCAAACACTCAAGGACGATTATTGGTTGACGTTTAGTACGGCACGTGACCGGAAGTGGCAGTTATGCGGTGTGCGCGACCGGAACTGACGTCCGTCGCCCGCCGGAACCACGTTCTGCTGGGGCCAAACGTCACACTATGTCACACAGACTTGTAGCTGCTGCACAGGAATATCAAATGTTGTTTTAAAAATAAACAAGGATATATGAGCTTCCAAGTGGGTACTATACCACACTGACCAAAACAACTTTAAAATTTGATTTGTTTGGTGTGAAATCGCGTTTGGATTTCAAGTTTCGCGATACCAATACAGTTTCTCGAAGAAATATGCAATCAAAATCGTCATATTTATGATTGTTTTAAAAAGAAGAATTATCAATTGACAAAATTTCTAACAATTGTAGAGCGTTTATAATAGGCACTTGGTTTCTGAAAATATGTATTAAATGACAATCATTTCGTACTTTCGGATATCATCAGACAATTGCATGTTAATAAAATCGGTTATTTTTATTCATATTTAGTAAAGGTTTAATACCTATAGCGTATTTCTTGATAATACGGGCATAGATTTACATAAAAGTCTAAGTAGTATCAAATATACAGCAAAGCATTAGTGATACGGATGCCACTATAAACCGTCGGTCTCTTTTAGGCTGTTGGCTGCTTACTTACACTACTAAATTCAAGTAAAATTCGATCAAGACATGGGTAGATTTTCAAAACGGAATTAGAGGACATTATATAGTTATCGTCAGATCGAGGAATCGAAGTCAGTTGCATAAAACATTGTTAGTTGATCATTGGAAACAAGGATTCGTATCAGAAATAGATCGGAAAATAGGCCTTGTCAAAGTTAACAACGTAATTAACAATGGTCTATGCAACTGAGGGCAACTCTCGAATGAAGAAAACAAAGGTTATATAAAAAATTGTTTTATCATCGGTTGCAGGTCGGCTTGGTCACCGTGAAAGTTTAGACTTGAACCTTCTTTGTAGAAGCAAAGAAGGTCTAAAAACAAATTAAAATAGCAGTATGGTAGTGTGTCTACAGCGCACATTGAAAAGTTAAAAATAATAACATCCGAAGGATAGGCCAATCTGGAACAACAAACTACAACATGATCTAATCAGATGGCAGAATCTTGCTCCCATCAGTTCTTACAACGGGATGTTGATCTTGTGATGTTATTTTATATTATGAGGCTGCCCATCCAGAAAGTGATAATGAATTATGTCTTAGAATTGACGTAGTTAGAAATTTTTATCCTCGCATATAGTCCAGGATCTTCTGCTTACACTACCATCAGAATTTATGAAATATGTATCTTTATATTTCATAATACAGAGAGTTTATTTTAAAATGCAACATTATAGTTTATCACTTCCATGGTTACTCACTATTATCAAAAATGACAGCAATGTAATATTTTTCCATTTTAAAATGCAACATTATAAATAGTATTGCAGCACAGGAGATATCTCCAAAACACATCACAAATGGTGTCAATTCTTATTACGACCGACTAGAATATTGCCTCAGAGTGATTGGGGGTATTTTTTAACATTTATTAGTTTCATGTAGAAACTTATGAATTTTTGTAAGCTAAAGTTTGTTAAGATGTACAACATTCATGTTTTGATTATTTGTTAATCGTATGTAGGCTAATTTATTGGAAATTAGTTTTGATAATACGAAACTACAAATTATGTATGTTGCATTTTAAAATGGACAAATTGCTGTCATTTTTTGACAATAGTAAGTAACCATGGAAGTGATTCGCCATATGTTGCATGTTAAAATAAATTCCCTGTAGAGATAACCGATGAAATTTCGGCCATGTAATTCGAAACGGAATGATCGACCATTGTATACAACGAAGGAACGAGGTACTGCAATGATGTACTGAAGAACCCAGATTCGATTCCATATTTAAGCAAATAAGAGACTGTGTCATCTCCATCTATCATGGCTACCAAGCAGGATTGGGCATTGCGCCATCTAGAAAGTATAGACCTGAATTTTCATCCTAGGAGCAAAGTGTGTGTGGGTAGCTCTTTGGTTGTCGCAAAATACTACAATTACCACTAATAATAATGGTTATTGGAAATGGCAATCGAACTTCCGATCTCGCTTCAATAAGCAAGTGATAGTATACTGAAAGATGTTTTCAGAACTCATTTTAATAAGATAACACAATATTTGGGTATAAGTTCTGTATTATTTATTGAAAAATACAACGTTTCGACAACTAGGTGCTGTCTTCTTCAGGTAAAAAATTATAATAAAAAATAAATATGTAGTCAAGACAACTAGCAATTCAAAGGTACAATGATTAATGGAAAAACATATAATACAAATCATAAGTAACTTAGAAAAAATTATGCAATTTTTTGGCACAAAAACAGAAAACAGCAAGCAACCTGTTTTCTGTGAAAATGCAAAACCCGGGCAATGACTTGGACGGCGGGGATGCAACTTCTCTGTATGCCAGAGGAAAAAACCGTCCGCAAAAAACTGGCTGAGAAGTGGCCTAGAAATGTGAAAAAAATGCATAATCAGAACAATATAAATGTTAAAGTATTGTATTCAAATAAAATAACATTTATGCAACAATCCTCCTTCGCCACATGATTGTTGCATAAATGTTGTTTTATTTGAATACAATACTTTAACATTTATATTGTTCTGATTATGCATTTTTTTCACATTTCTAGGCCACTTCTCAGCCAGTTTTTTGCGGACGGTTTTTTCCTCTGGCATACAGAGAAGTTGCATCCCCGCCGTCCAAGTCATTGCCCGGGTTTTGCATTTTCACAGAAAACAGGTTGTTTGCTGTTTTCTGTTTTTGTGCCAAAAAATTGCATAATTTTTTCTAAGTTACTTATGATTTGTATTATATGTTTTTCCATTAATCATTGTACCTTTGAATTGCTAGTTGTCTTGACTACATATTTATTTTTTATTATAATTTTTTACCTGAAGAAGACAGCACCTAGTTGTCGAAACGTTGTATTTTTCAATAAATAATACAGAACTTATACCCAAATATTGTGTTATCTTATTGATAGTATACTCTTATTTTTTTTAAATAATTATTTATTTTATCTGTGAAGGCAAAAGCGAAGATTGATTGCAAATATCTTCATTTCTTATAAACACCTCACGATACAATTATTCACTGCAGTCTGCATCTCCGCGTTCTTCCTTTCGTTTTTCCCTCACCTGAATCTATCGGCTTTGGTTCATTTAGCGTCGTTCCGGTTCATTCACCGACAGAATAAATCCGCCTCTAATAGCTTAACGGATCTGCCAACCAATTACTCTCTTTTGTGACATCTCGGCACCGACAAATAAAAGTGCGACGTCTACCACGACGGCGTTCATTGTCCACCGAGGTGCACTGAGCACAGTATTGATTGAACGTGGCCGCGATTCGGTTTAGAGTTAAATATGCGGCGAGTTAACGCGTTACACTTATTTCACAAGGGTAGGGTAGTTTAATGTTGATTTCATTAAACACTGTTTTACCGCCAAACAAAAAGAAGAAGGAATGAATCTTTGATGAAGATGAGGAGGAATTAGATTATTGCAATGTTTTGTTTCAAGATTTGATGATCTTATGTTTCTAAAACAAGAAGATTTTACAACGTTATAGACAGCAAATTACTAGAAAATAGAGAAATGTAGTATAATTCACGAAAGGTGACTTCAAGATCACATGTCACTTTATACTATAGTATAGTTGCTTAGCAACGTTTTGTGTTAAAAAGAGAAAGACTACGTCTATTTAATTAACGCTGTATGACAGATATGTATAAATCGTGGTATTATTTTCTAATACACTAAAAGTGACGTAGGACGCAGATTTACAACTATGTATTTATACAGTACACTGCCTTCCGTGCTGATATTTATCCAGTGACGTTGACGTTTAAATCAAATTATTATTACATGGTTTACATCATTTTTAATTAATTAATGTAGAAATACTGACAATATATGTATATAAAAAATGACCCCATATTTAGTTCACAAATTCCATACAGAAAGTTCCTTAGAAAATATTCTATAAATCCAATAAAATTATCACATGATTATATATTATGTATACTCATACATAAATACTCTAAAAATGCGTACACTACCTATTTTTGAATTATTGCCCCAAAAGTCAATATACCCCACATTTAGATAAAAACTTCAAAATTTTCAAAAATCTAATTTTTATGTATTTAAATACATCTCAATGCGCTGATCAAACTTCAAAATTTTCAAAAATCTAATTTTTATGTATTTAAATACATCTCAATGCGCTGATTCCAAATTTTGAAACCGCAGATCGATATCTCGTTTCGTTCTCGAGATATTCAGATTTAAAGTTTTGTTCAAAACTATCCATTTTTGGGCATTAACCCAAAAATGGGTCGAGATATGTATTTGGATACATCACTATTCGATTCTACGGACAAAAATACATAAGTATAGCTATTTTCATAATTTTTGTCTAACCGGTTCATTTTTTATGAATAAAAGTTTGAAAACTCCTGAAAATGGCCTAAATAATCTGAAAAAATCGTAAGGGGTACCCCTTACGATTTTTGCGATTTTTGGCTTATGGCTTTTGGTTATTTTCAGTTAAATTGGTGTACTTATGTAATTTTGCTCGCAGAATCGAATGGTGTTGTTGCCAAATTCATATCTCGCCCCATTTTTGGGTTAATACCCAAAAATGGGCAGTTTTGAGTAAAACTTTGAATCTAAATATCTCGAGAACGAAAAGAGATATCGAGCTGCGGTTTCAAAATCTGGAATCAGTGCATTGAAAAGTATATAGATACATAAAAATTAGAATTTTGTAAATTTTGAAGTTTTTATCTAAATGTGGGGTATATTGACTTTTAGGGCAATAATTCAAAAATAGGTAGAGATATAAACTTGGTAGTAATATTATTTGATTGTAAAGAGAATGTTACGTAAGTGTACGCAGTTTTAGAGTATTTATGAGTCTACATAATGTATATTCATGTGATAATTTTGTTGGATTTATAGGATATTTTCCAAGAATCTTTCTGTATGGAAAAAAGTAAAGTATTCGGAACTGCTGTCTGTACACTTTTATTGATTTGAAACAGACTGCAGTTCCGAATACTTTATTTTTCATCGTTACTCCAACTATTTCTGTATGGAATTTGTAAAAAATTGTATTATGTTTATGTTACAATTTTACTTGATATATAGAATCTTTTCCAATGAACTTTTGGTACAAAATACGTCAAATTAACGGAAGGTTTTGTGCTGGTCACAACAGATTTTTTGATAATAACCCGGTATATATTGAGGATTTGCAGAATACTTAATTGGGACTTCAGAATTATGCTATAACATAACCGTAAACTGATTAGAATAAACTTTTTAGAGAAATTAAGAACATTATAATGACTATACTGAAGGAGTATGAGCATTATCTTTACGTATATCGTTTTAGATATTTTCAATTTAAAGTTTTCAAAGTTGAAAGTTCACGTTAAACTTTCTAACTCATGTGTAATGATAATAAAAATGTTCTTATTCATATAGACATCTCTCTGTGGCTGCACGTTGATGAAATAATAAAGGCTCCCATCTCCATTCGCGTTCATCACCACCGTCTAGTTAGTGAATATCATATTTGCTAATCCGTGTCTAAAACGGCTTCACCGTTGATTAAGCGAAGAATAAACATGAGCTGGCTGCACATGGGGATAGCCGGGAACCGTGTCGAGACACCGAAGCCAAGAATAATAGTTCATTTATAACACGTACACGGTTAACGATGGTGCAGCGATGAGAACATGAAATCATCGTACGAGGTGTGCGCTTCTCAAACGAGAAGTCAAGATTTATCAACTTACAAGACGATGAGGAATTTAGATGCTTTGCTGGAAAGTATTAAACACCTTTTGAATAATGCATTTAATTCAAAATAATGGCAGGTAGACTATTGATTAAATTCAGTATTGTGTGTTGAGTTTAACTGTATAAAAATGATTTAATAAAAGATGTAATTTTAAATTTTAAATAAAACTCATTAATTATTGAGAGATGTAACAAGCCAATGCGGATTTGTATATAATAGTTAGTGTACATGCCACAGGCGGCGTAAGTGAACAGGGAAGCAAGCGTAAAAGAGATGAGAACGCTCAAAAAAGGCAGGATTGATAGTGGAAGAGTTAGCCGGCAGCGAATGTTAAGCAAAGAAGTATTATAATAATAGAGTACCCCCCTTATTTATTATAGTTATCTATGTGTTACGAGCGTAAGGAGGCTTCTATGGCCTGTGGCTGGATTTTGAGCCCGAGGCGTAAGCCGAGGGATAAAAACACGTCAAAGGTGGTGGTACATACAAAATTTTATGCACGGACAAAAATTTTCAAATTATGAGTGTATCGAAAAGAATTTGTCCTCGTACATCCAGTATCTAGTGTTACTGTGAAAGCGGAGAACAACAGTTTATTGTTTGTTTATTAGTTATGTCATTTGAGTTTTATTTTGTGTATCTCGATGCTTGCCATATAAATATCACAAAATTAATTTTCATTTTTCATTAAAGAATATAAAAAAATTCGATTTGTAATAAAAACTATTCATGTTGCCTGTTTAAATTGTTTATATTGTAGGTTATAATTTGGTTTGACGTTTCATTATAGCCCGGCGGTCTATAATGAGGCCCGAGGGCTATAAAATAGATAGATAAAAGCGAAGCGATAAATAAACTCGAGCGATGTAATTTACTTAGTTATTAATTTGTTTTTAATGATAAGATTGTGACCAACAACTTTATTGGAAATAATTTTGTCTATCTTGGATGTCCCTACTATTCGTAAATACTTGAACCGGTGTTTTTCCTTGTAAAATTGTTATTAAAATAAATTGAAAAACAAAAAACAAACATACTGTTGTAAAGAGAAAAAAAAACACTGTATCGAATGATAGAGTAAAATTAACAGGTTCCCATTTAAAAAAATTACGCGGACAAGCGTAACTCAGAAACAATTGAAGAAAAAAAAATTCAAGTATTCTCAAATGTAGATCAAAATTTCTTAAAAAACTTTTGTATTGAACATAATTTCCTAGAATGAATATTATCGACAATAAATCGCCGTCTGCATACTTTTAACTAACCCTGTATTTAAATAGCCATTTTATATGAAATAATATAAGGTAGATTATATATCATCAATTATGCGTCGAATGTTTTTTCCAGGTCTAGAATCGTTTGTGGATCGTTAGTATAAAATTTTCTTTTAGCGTAATTTAAGTAGAAATAGTCACCTCTTCGAGAAATAAGTGTTTCTGCATAGTCTGAAGCAGCAAATTAAGTCGAATTGTATAATTCATTTTTGTTGTTCTAAAGTGTTGCCATACAAACCTATAGTTGTCATAAGTGCCATTCGAAGTTGTATTTATCTGAAAAAGACCTAAACACTAACAGCCCGATTCACAAAAAAGTTTAAGCTAATCCTCATTTTTGGATTAGCAAATTCTACTCTAATTTTGACAGTTTATATCTTAAAATATAGTCAAACCTATTCCTAGTATATACCTTTATTGATAATACCATGAAAATTAAATTTTAAATACTGGAATAGAATAGAATTCACTAATCCAAAAATGAGGATTAGCTTAAACTTTTTTGTGAATCGGGCTGTAAATGCTGAAATGCGACATCGGACACATCCTATATAAAAGTTGAAAATATGTACATGGGTACTGTGTTTGCAACACAAATCAGCAAATGGAAAATATTATGAATAACGTAAAATAATATAAAATCATTATCTGTAAATGTCGAACGAACTGTAAATAACATAATAAATACATATTTAACAATACAATATTAATAAATTTCTCTCTAATAAATTAATATAAAATGGTAATTATTGTTTACCTCTTTCGATATCTCCATAGGAATATAATAAATATATTATAATTAAAACAAATGAAATAACTGGAATAAATTTGTTTAAATGAATTGGTCTATAAAATCAATTATTAAAATATGCCCTCTGTGAAAATTATCCATTATTAGCATAATTATATACATATTTATAAAAAGTTCAGGATAGGGTACCAATACACCAAAATATCTAATTAACTTTGAAAATAATTAAAACGACTCCCTCCTTTTAGTCGGCGAATATCTTAAACAATTTAACACTGCAATTTAACAATATTACTTAGAACACAGAACAATTTATTTCTTAATTAAATAATCTCAAACCGGAAATAAGGTCTCTGATCCGATACGCAGGAGAAGGAGATAATCATCCTTAAGAGCGAATGAGAAAGAGCATTCCACAAAGAGAACGAAGAAGCCGACAGTCCCAGTCAGTTTAGCGAATTATCTCTACGTTCAGAGATCGGGACAAACCGATGTCGATGTTCTCGTTTAATAATCAGACCAGATTTCAAACGTTCCAAATATTAATAACGATTGAAATTTTAAATCCAATAATTGTTCGCCAGATGTTTTAACATAGAAGGAATAAATGCTCATCGATTTCACATTTGTAGTCGATGATTTTTTTAACGTATGTTTAACGTAAATAAATAATTTACATAATGCATCATTTTAATCTTATGCTTGTAGGAAATTACTGCATACGTTTGCTAATGGTTGGGCCTCTCAGGCTTTTGTGATGTACTGAAATTAAGGGTTATTTATTTAAAACGACTGTTATTACATCTCGTAAGGTTTTAAATGAAATAAAAAAAGTACCGGAAGTACTTTTATTTGAAGTTAACAGTTTTTCTTAAAAAAAAAAACGCAGATAAATATTATTTTTTGTCAATTTGTTATTATTAATATTAAAGAAAATACTCTTCTCTATACGGTTTGATTATACATTTTCCTACATATTCAATAGATATAGAGTTAAAGCATTATAAAGAGATTAACTTTCAAAAATCAGTCAAATTTTTCTAAAATCTAATTTTCATGTATCTAGATACTTCTCTGACTGTGTGAAGCAGATGCGTTGGACAGGAATGAGTGGAAGAGAAACAATGACCCCTAATAAAATTGGAGAAAGCTGAAGAAGAAAGAAGGAACTGTCAAGTGCAATTTACATAGTATATGTTCATGTTATAATTTTATTGGAATTGTTTAATCTTTTCAAAGGAACTTTTGGTATGGAATTTGTACAAAATAGTATGTGTTCGTGTTACAATTTTATTGGATATATAGATCTTTTCAAAGGAACTTTTTTATAGCATTTATCCATTTTTATTTCAATACTTTTATTTCTAAGAATTCACACAGTTGTTCAAATACTCTAAAATTGCGTACACTTACGTAACATTCTCTTTACAATAAAATAATATTACTAGCAAATTTATATCTCTACCCATTTTTGAATTATAGCCCCAAAAGTCAATATACACCAAATTTAGATAAAAATTTCAAAATTTTCAAAAATTTAATATTTATGTATCTAGATACTTTTCAATGAGCTGATTCCAAATTTTGAAACCGCATGTCGATATCTCTTTTCGTTCTCGAGATATTTAGATTCAAAGTTTTGCTCAAAACTGCCCATTTTTGGGTATTAATCCAAAAATGGGCCGAGATATGGATTTAAGGACATCACTATTCGATTCTACGGACAAAATTACATAAGTATAGTAATTTTCATAATTTTTGTCCAACCGGTTCATTTTTTATGAATAAAAGTTTGAAAACCCTTGAAAATGGCCAAAATCTGAAAAAATCGTAAGGGGTACCCCTTACGATTTTTTCAGATTTTTGGCCATTTTCAGTTATTTTGTTTTAGAGATTGTATGCGATGTTCAAAAATTCTGAAAATTGGTGGTCTTATGTAATTTTGCCCGTAGAATCGAATGGTGTTGTCGCCAAATTCATATTTCGACCCATTTTTGGGTTATTGCCCAAAAATGGGCAGTTTTGAGCAAAACTTTGAATCTAAATATCTCGAGAACGAAACGAGATATCGACCTGCGGTTTCAAAATTTGGAATCAGCGCATTGAAAAGTATCTAAATACATAAAAATTAGATTTTTGAAAATTTTGAAGTTTTTATCTAAATTTGGGGTATATGGATTTTTGGGGCAATAATTCAAAAATGGGTAGAGATATAAACTTGGCAGTAATATTATTTGATTATAAAGAGAATGTTACGTAAGTGTACGCATTTTTAGAGTATTTACATATGAGTATAAATAATGTATACATTTCTGTACGGAATTTGTAAAAAAATGTATTATGTTCGTGTTACAATTTTACTGGATATATAGAATCTTTTCCAATGAACTTTTGGTATGGGATTTGTACAAAATACATCAAATTATTAAAACCTCTGTACCATCAGTAACGCCTCTGATAATTTTTCAAATATACATTGCTCCCTCTTCGTGTATTTGATTCCGAGCTTAAAGTTTAAAATTCTATTAGTTCAGGTAGACTTCGCTGGCCCATTCTATCCAGATTCAATTTCCGATTTTTGGTGGCAGATGGCATCTAGTAGGCGGCAGGTGCAGCAACATTCGTAACTATATTCTAGCTGATATCTACCTCTCATATCAAAATGCAGTGATTGCTGTATCGTAGTCTGAGCTAGCGGCACGTCGCACGCGATTGTTTCGCTAGAAGTTCACTGAGATGAGCGAGACGAGAATACAAATGTCACAGACATGAGATGCTGACGATCTGCCGTTCAAATGTGAGACTATTCACAGAACTACCGACATACAACGTTGCTAAGGAACAACAGAAACGAAACGAAAGAAATGGAAAGAACTCGAGGAAAAATTGTGGTTTTTATTTATTTATACTGGTGTGAAATAGAGAATGAAGTAACGAATATTCCATGAAGTAATACAAGAAGTATATACGTAGTTACACTTTAGAAACTGGCATGTATAGTCATTTCATTTCAATTAAAACAAGCGTTTTTGGAATAATTGGACGTTATAATTCGGTAACAAAATATTACAGCTTATTTATTGATTTATTCATTTATTTATTTATTTTCTTAGACATACACGGCCCAATAGGAATGATTTCCAATAGAGTACAAGAAAAAATACATATAGCAGCATAAATTAAGAATGTATAAAACATAAATTTTTTATACTAAACATTTTACATAACTTTATAAAACGATTTTGGTTGCAAATGAAAAATGTTAATATCAGAACATTTAGTGTTACATATTAAGCGCATTCTTAATATGGGAGAGGAATAATCTATATTTGTACAAAAGGTAGATAGAAAATAGGGAGACTCAGACAAGACGAGTTGTTGGGTTCACCATAAATTAACTTATTGAGATGATACATAGGAGTCAATTTACGACGATAATATAGACCAGTGGTTTTTAAACTCTTTACTTGGCGACCCACTTCGTAACCCAATAAATCGTAGCGACTCAATGACGGCTGTGAGACAAGATATTCAGAAAAAAAAAAAATGTCAAATGTCTTATAATTTTAAGTTACATTTTTTCAAGGGATGTGCAAATGCATGTTTTTCCCCTTTCATGTACAAAAATAAATTGCCAGATCACAGAACATTTTAGGAAAGGGCCAGGAAAAGAGAATATATTTAACGGATTGCAGCAATATACATAATTTTAGAAACTTTCCGGAAATTTCGT
Organism: Ophonus ardosiacus; assembly: GCA_943142095.1. Taxonomy (NCBI): domain Eukaryota; kingdom Metazoa; phylum Arthropoda; class Insecta; order Coleoptera; family Carabidae; genus Ophonus; species Ophonus ardosiacus. The sequence goes on along the minus strand of OW964838.1, from coordinate 9,015,394 downwards.
GGTGGGGAGGGGGAGGTTTGAACCCGTAAACCACAACCCCATAGCTACGGCACTGACCAATAGCCTGTATTAATTTAATAATTAAGATAAAACACATACTTTAGAATGCAAAGATTATTTATTTGTATACTTTAACTGTGTAACAAAACAAAAATGTTATTTTAACATATGTGCATACAAATAATTTACAAACATTTCAGTGTGAAGGATGAGCTTGATTTTTTGAATATAAAATATTTATTCTTGGTTCAATATTTGTAATAGCTGGTCTGATTGTACTCTACTTCTACTTTATCAGATTTATTTATTATCATTAACTAAAATTTAAAGTCACATAATACAAAAAAAAGCTTCAAATTAAATAAAATATTAATTTTCGGCCGAGCTTGTCGCGACCCAAAAGAAAACTCACGCGACCCACTTTTGGGTCGCGACCTATAGTTGAAAAACCGCGGATATAGACTGTACATGTTGAAGATCTTCAATAAGATGGAGTAAGATACTGAATTACCCGGGCAAACTTTGTTCATTTTTAAATAGAGGTACCTATTATAAGAATTTTTCTCAAAAAATTTTTTTTTTGAATTCTTTCAAGATGGTCCTAATGCCATTTGTACATTGGGTTCCATATCACTGAGCAATGTTCCAGTTTGGAACGAATGAAACTGAAATATAGATATCACGGATAATAAAATCCAGAATACGAATGGAATTATTATAAATTTGTTTTTTGTACCTTACAATCTCCAAACAAATTAATTTTTGGAGATCGATTAGCAAAACAATGGATCTAGATGATGAAAAGAACATGGAAAACCATTTAGAAGATAGACAATAAAAAATAAAAATAAATATTCCTGTGTGTCAAAATGTATTTTAATGGCAAAACCGTTGCTATGCAGTAACAATTGCTATGTTGGAAATTAACCTATTACTGTACGAATTTGAGTATATTAAAATAGTAATTACTCTACAAATTACGAAGAAAATGTTTATATAATTTTTTCGCGATCGCCGAGAAAATGAGCTCTTTCTGATCACCATTTAGACCGGAAATTCCTTCTTTGCTGAGATAGCTCGGATAGTTGTCTATAAGGGATCGGAAAGTACTTTACCAATCCCGGGACCGATAAAGCTAAATGTTTCCATGGAGATCAGTTGTTTATTTATTTCTTATTTGCTCGCAGTAAAAAATAAAATAATACTTTTTTATTCTTTTTTCAGGATCGCAAAAAGATATTGTACCCAACATGACCTGAAAGTGTCTATACTGGGCTCACAAGCTTCCAAAGCTCGCCTACGGCTCGCTCTGGAATATGCTTGCTCACCCAGTAAAGTATCACTTTCAGGTCTTGTTACGTAAATTACTATTGTTCATTTAGAAAACAAGAAGGACGTTGATTAATGCAAACTTATTTGAAAAGACATTTTGAATGAGGAATATGAGTACTATAAATAAATTGAAAACAGCAGTATTTTTGTTGTAGAGATCGTAAAATAATTAGGGAAGATGGAAGACTGTTCCATTATTCAAAAATGTCTTCTAGCAAATAATTTGTATCAAAATATAAAACATGCAACCTGAGGTAGGCAAATACTTCTGAGCACTAAAGACATCAAATAAATGCCTTAATCTACTACTGTACCTTCCTGCTCTTGTACGGGTTCTTCTATCACGTATTGAGTTGAGAAACTGTTGATTAGTTGAATCCATGCTGTTGGTAGTCTCTGGTAGCGGTGCAGCAGTCAGAGATACTATCGTACTCGAACCGCCCAAATTAAACTAATAAGATTTAAGCGCGCATAAATGCCTTGCGACGCCTTGAAGGTAACCAGAGGCAGAAGTAGAGCTTTCTCGCGATATTGCCGCACAAGCGGAGTTATGGATTTTCATTTCCTCCCCGTGATCCTTGTTTTTGCCTGACGAATTCCTTCCCCAAGGAAATTATTTTAATGGGTTATTCTCAATCATCTTCAGGACTTTTTCAACTAGCTCTGCTTTAAATAACAATTAATTACCGGATTTATAAGAAGCTTAAGTGGCTGCACTTCGAATTAATCTTTGTAAAGCTGGATTCTTTTACCAGCAAAATCATTATGGGAATTACATTTGTTTTTTTTTTTCTGATAATGCCTCCTTCGAAACTAAAACCTAAAGTAGTATTTAATATTTAATGTCTAGACTTCAAGCTATTACGACTCAATTTCAGTAAAAAATTTGATGTCTTAGCATGTCAAACTTCATTGATTTGCGCTACGCTTATTATGGCTGTTTTCAATACAGTGTGTTCAGAAAAGAAACCTAATTCCGAGTAGGCTATGGACACAGAAACGTACGTCTGATTATTATTCAATTCAAAAGTCAAGTTGTCAAAATTGATCGTAAAATGTAATTTTAAGGAGAAATGATAATAAAGATGGATATAGGCTATTGCCCCTAACCGTGTTCTAATTTATTTATATTTTTTGACAATATCTTGTTTCAAATTGGCATTTAATTAAATACTTTCATATTGAGATACGTTTTTTTGTTCATAGCCTACTCCGATTTAGGATTTTTTTGAACACACTGTAGGTTTCTCATATCATTCTTGGTCCTTGTCAATGAAGTTTGGATGTGCGAATTGTGTTATCAGTTTATTAAAAGTAAATATAATATTTCAAAATTTAAATATTAAAATTCAATATTAATTTGTAACAGATAATTTTTCAAAATAGACAATGTTATGACATGTGGCACCACTGGACGTATTTGCTTGGTAATGTAAACTCTTTCATTTTATGTAGTATTATTAGTTATTTGCTAAAACAATGATGTTAAGAGTTAATAATTTTGTTACAGAATTGGGGTGATACCACATGGCTCTCAAAATTTCGATTTGCATTTTTTGATTAAACTAAGAGTCTTCTTGGTGCAAATGAGCATTATTAATTTATAATATTGAGGTAGTGCACATTTCTACAAAAAAAATATATAGTGTAAATAAACATTAATTTGCGAATTTAAATGCAAAATACAATACGAACATTAGACATGAAGTATTTCAGAAAATGTTAGAAAGAATATAAAACAGAAACATATAGAAAGAACTAGAAACGAAATCGATACTAGATTTTATGTAGAAAAGGCAGCTGAGCTAATGAGGAGAGTGGTTTATCTTTTATTTCAAATTCCATGGCTGTCGCTATTAATAAACTGAATAAATTCAATAATTAAATGGATTAAAATATTTATTTATTTGTTTAAATACAAAACCCAACAGGCAAAGCCCAATAATAGGGTTGAAAGTAAAAACTACATAAATTTAAAGCACAGAAATTAGAGTAAAAAAACACATTAGAAATTAAGCAATTAATTTTTTAAAGTAACTAGATTTGTGAAGGAAAATATCCACATGTGAGTACCTATGTTCATACAAGAAACACATACGCTAAATAGGAGAGATCGTCAGAACATTAGAGCGAGCAAAAGGAATATAGAATGTTACAGTTGATCTAGTTCGATTAGAGGAAAACTGAAAACTAAGAAGGGACAGGCATTGAGGGTCATCAACAGTACTATCTATCAACTTAGACAGGTAACTCACTACATTAAGTTCACGCCGTTCATAAAGACTTTTCACATTAAACATAGACAGAAGTTCTAGATAAGAGATTGTTCTATCAGGATAGAGATTAAAAACCTTAAAATATAAAAATTTCATAAACTTTTTTTGGACTGCCTCAATAGTGTTTTGATTGGCTTCATAGATCGGATGCCACACTATATTACAATATTCTAACTTTGACCGCACAAAAGAGAAGTAAATAGATATGATGGCATGTATATTGTTAAATGATTTCGTATTCTTAATTACGAAGCCCACCATTCTGATAGCAGATTTATAGATAGTATTGTAATGACTTACGAAATTTAATTTTTCATCGAAAATCACACCCAAATCTTTAACTGAATTAACTCTAGTGAGAGATGTACCATTAATTGAATAATTGTAAAGTTTGGTTTTAATTTTCTACTAAAAGATAAGATAGATCATTTAGCAAGATTCAGGTGGAGATTATTAATTGTGCACCACGCTGATATTTTATTGAGGTCATTCTGAAGTTTCACATTATCATCATTGGTATTTATATTGTAAAAGATTTTTAAATCATCAGCAAATAAAAGTTTCTCACACTCGATAACATTGGCGATGTCATTGATGAAAAGGAGGAAAAGTAAAGGGCCTAAGATATTACATATCTTTCTAATGAAAATATAGGGCATCGACCTGCAAATAACTGATTTACCATATTAACCTATTTACGATGTAATAATACGCAATTGAAGCCCTAACTTTATATAATCAGTAATAGTATGTATCACGGAAAAGAATATGTGTATAGCTTTTAAAAACAATTTTACCTTCTTTCTGGATTAAAATAATGCAAAGCAAATTTAAATCCCCCACATAAAAAGCATTATTTTCATTAGATTTAAAACAGAGGAACTCCAGATGAAATAATTTTAGTTTACTTTTGTAAGCATTAACACGAACTATTCTCGTTTGCTTTTTTCTGTTGCAGATGAGTGTGTGTGACGTGTTATTAAATTTTATAAAATTCTTGTGTGCTGTTAGTCAGTCTTTGTTATAAAGTTTAGTAGAAAAGGTTATTTAATTGCTTCCGTTGTACGAGAATTTCAAAATAGAAAAAATCTTTTTATACAGAGGGGTTCATAGACTAGACACTATATTATTCATTTTCCTTCATTACGTCCTTTGGGGTTTAAATTAAATATTCTGCAAATAAAAAAATTGGTCTTTTACGAGCGTCCACTTAGGTATTGAAAGATGCTGTAGAAATAACTCGTATCCGAATTTGGTGTCGTGTTCTTTGCGGCTGCTCGGGGGGCAATAACTCGACATCAGTTCCAATCAAGCGATTGAACCCTTAATCTTGGCACAATGCATTACGATTAGGTTAAACAACAGCCAATCAGAACTGATTGATTGATCAGGGTAGGCTTTGAAAGGAGCGGGATGCCAACTTCGATCTTGCAGATTACTTACATCGATCACCAATCAAGTTCATCAGGCAATTTGAATGTAATTTGTGTACACCTGATGCTCTAATGTCAGCGTTTTGGGAGAGACCAATCCATTAAATGTTAAGAAAGCCATTATCATCATCTAAAAGTTTCTCTTCACTGAACAGTTTCTTGTTTTTTGACAGATTTGTTTTTAATATGTGCAACAACTTAGATTAGGCTAAGTCTGGGAAAGATGGCACACCATTTTTATGAACAAGTTTCCTCTTATTCTTCTAAATGTTCATTGATGAAATTGTCGGTATTTCTGAAGGGTATATGTAGTACACATAATTATAAATATTTAATTATTAATAAAATAAGAAATATGAAAGGTACTTCTGAGAAAAAGTCTTCAGTAATGTTTCTGGTTTTTTGGTACTGACATCTGTCAGTTACAAACATTTTAATTTTTCAACTGGTTTCCATGGGCTATGAGATTCATTAAACAATGTTATTTTATATATTTATATCTCTCTATCTCTAACTCTATAGAAGATATAATAAAATATATATTTTTTAAAATAATATTTAAGGAATTACTACTTCTGGTTGTCCAATTGTTACCAAAGTCTATTCAGCTCTTCCCAGTAATGTCAGATTGAGGAAACTGTAGTTAAACATTTTTTGTCTTATAGTATTTGAGAAACCGTGAATCCAACATATATATACACACACACACACACACACACACACACACAAACACACACACGGACGTCATCGTAAAAATGTTATAATCGGATACTAGGGACCTTAAAACGTACTTATTCACTAAAATCTGGAAATGCGTTTTTTTAGCATGATTCCAATATCTCTCTTCAGTGTGGCTTATACGATGAAGTTTTTAATTTCAAGTGACTTGAAAAGTGTCTTTATAAGTGACCTTACAAATATATTTACACAATATATTATCAAGGTTTGCGTGAATTAAAATATCCGAATGTCAAAATTTAAGTCTACCCTAAATTATTGTTATTGAATTTTCATCATTTTGATTTTTCGTATATTCAAGATTTCAATTACTTCTATACCTCATTTTCTCATTTTTCAGTTTAATATCAATCGCTCATACCACTACTTGTATACATCTAACATATGTACACAAATGACATTTAACAGTTAATTGACAGTCATAACTTATAGGAACTTTAAAAAAAAAGTAGCGCGTGTCCAGTTTTTCTTTAAAAGTTTTTCGTTAAAGTCTATTCATTAGTCTCTCTCGCACTCATGTCATTGTGCGAGATATATGGCCACCTATTTACCGATCATCCTGTATTTGTGGGGCACGTCGATTATTTAACCAATAACCAGTGATTAGGAATCGAAATTCTTATATCAAGCGGTTCAAGAGTTACGAGTATAATCGAAAATAACAAGCAATTTGCCTGATAATGTTTTGGCGTTTTATATTCATGTTTCCTAAACAATATCCGAGATTGATTATTGATGTTCAGAAGGAATCAACGTTGAAAACATCTTAATCACCGTGGATAAAAAGGCGAAATCCCGTGTGATTGTGTCGGTGAGAAATGAGAGCAGTTAATGGCGGGTTTTTCGTCCGCCGTGCGGTATTGTGTGACAGTGCGAGAGAAGTGACAGGCCGCTAAACTAGCATCAACGTTGAGGCCGCCCTAGGGACTGCCCTTGGGGAAAAACGCCCGATTTTTGCCTCAGCAGTAAATGATACAAGAGAGATGATACGACCGGTCAACAGAAACAAGTTTTGAGAGACGCACCAAGCGTTTCATTCTATAAGGAGGATTTTATACGGAATACAGATCTCAGTTTCTTTTTCGTCTTACATGATTCCACAACTATAAAGCCTCATTTCCACCGAATGTTTTAATGCATAATGAGAAAATAAAAATAAAATTATACATAAAAATAAAAAAGCGATATACACAGAAAATTAAGAATTGAAATTTTGCTTAATTATATTTAAATATTATTTTATTAGGCAATATGTCTAATAATTTAGTATAACTTACAAATCTTACTTTAGCATTTTACCTAATCCGAAAAATCTATTGTGGCCAGTACAAGACCTCTCGCCATTTCCATATTAGGCTATATAAGTATTGTACTGCACTTCGCTTTCGAACAGTCGTTTTATAACAAAATATTACAGAACTTTACCCAAATATTGTTTTTTATTGTATTTAACATGTCTTCTGCACACATATAATTCTAATTATATCTATTTTTCATTGTATAAGGAAGTTTCTAAATGTAAGAGATTGTTCCAATTCATTAACCAGATTGGCAGTATTTCTGATGGATATATGCATTTTACCACAATTTTACCTATAATTTAATATTTAATTAATAAAACAATAAGTAAAATTAAATATGCTTCCCAGAAAAATCCATCAGAATGTCACTAAAACTGTTGATATTTGACAATGACATGTGTCATTTACAAACTATGTTATAAACATTGGAATTTGTCGACTGGTTTCCTTATTGCCTTAGCCTCTGTGATTAGTTTACTCTATAAATTATAGTGACTTTATCTCTAAATCTACACAAGATATAATAAAAATTTTAAGTGTATTAGATGGAGAATTTTATGTTCTTCAATATCTAATAAAAAAAACTCCCAAAAAATTATATTTAGAAGAATTTTTTTAAGAAACTGCTACTTCCGGTTGTTCAATTGTTACCAAAACCTTTTCAGCTTTTCCCAAGAATGTCAGATTGAGGAAACTGCAGTTAAATATATTTAAGTTTTTTAGTTTTTGAGGAATCGTGTCTACAACATCCAGACACACATACATACACAGACACCTACACACATCCACACACACACACACACACACACACACACACACAGACATCATTTTAAAAATGTTATAATCGGATTCTCGGGACCTTAAATCCTGCTTATTCAATAAAATCTGGATATGCGAATTTTAGTATGAATCCAATACCTCTCTTAGCGAGAAGTAAAAAGATAATAATTATTTTGTAAAAAATCGTTAATTTAAATATGCAAATGGTTACTTTAATTACTTATTTTATTTAATTTTCCTGTACTTTGGCTTTTTTATTTTTGTCCTACAATTTTCAGTAATTTATCTAAGGAATTAGGTAAATAAGGTTTAAGTCTAATTGGAACAATCGCTTTGTGTTTATTCCAGTGTCGCTGCAGGGCTCCCATATTTGCATTCTGTTTTTATTTGGTTGATCTAAATCCTCTTCTACCGTAAAATTGACGTGTTTCATGTCTTTAGTTTACTTGCTTTAGATATCCTCTCTCGGGAGGGTAAAATGCTGCTTTCCCTCGAAGTCCTAGTTTCTTCTTATTACATGAACATACTAAAGCAGTATTTTTATAGTCTATTTACTAGCATTGACAAAATTTTGTTCGATCACTTGCTTCGCTTCTCTTCTAATAAATATCCTCTTTCTCGGAAACAGTTAAAGATCGGGCCCATGTTGATTAAGCTTTTTTACTCATTTGTGACACGGTTGTGTCATAGGTATATTTTAGCTTTTAAATAAATACACACTAATAATATATTTAACGAAAAAATATAATGTTAGATTCATATTTAGGTATCTATATGAAATAAATAAGCACGTTTTAGGGTCAAAACCTGAAAATTTTCAAAAATCTAATTTTTATGTATCTAGATACTTCTCAATGCGCTGATTTCAAATTTTGAAACCGCAGGTCGATAACTCGTTTCGTTATCGAGATATTTAGATTTAAAGTTTTGCTCATAACTGCCCATTTTTGGGTATTAACCCAAAAATGGATCGGGATATGAACTTGGCGACATCACAATTCGATTCTACGTACAAAAATACATAAGTATAGCAATTTTTATAATTTTTGTCCAACCGGTTCATTTTTTATGATTAAAAGTTTGAAAACCCCTGAAAATGGCCAAAATCTAAAAAAAACCTAAGGGGTACACCTTAGATTTTTGTGATATTTGGCCATTTTCAGTTATTTTGCTTTAGAGATTTTATGCGGTGTTCAAAAATTCTGTAAATTGGTGTACTTATGTAATTTTACCCTTAGAATCGAATGGTGTTGTCGCCAAATTCATATCTCGACCCATTTTTGGGTTATTACCCAAAAATGGGCAGTTTTGAGCAAAACTTTGAATTTAAATATTTCGAGAACGAAAAGAGATATCGACTTGCGGTTTCAAAATTTGGAATCAGCGCATTGAGAAGTATCTAGATACATAAAAATTAGATTTTTGAAAATTTTGAAGTTTTTATCTAAATGTGGGGTATATTGACTTATGGGGCAATAATTTAAAAATGGGTAGAGATACAAATTTGATAGTAATATTATTTGATTGTAAAGAGAATGTTACATAAAGTGTACGCATTTTTAGAGTATTTATATATGAGTATGGAAATCGTATAAGAATTCAAAATTACTGAATGGTATATATAACCTATTTTCTTTTAACAAGTAAACATTGAAAACTTATGAAATTATACACAAATTTAAAACAACTGTATACTGGACATCATTTATTTTAATTTTATAATTGTATTTCATATTAAAACGTAAAATATGTTTGTAAAAATAAATATGGCAATATTGCATTTTACTTCCCTGCCTAGGCAGAGAAATCAATTTCCCTGCCGATTTTGCGGCAGCGAAGTAGTAGATTACATGACGATTTCAGAAAAAAAGTAATAGAGTGTTGTACTGTGTGAGTAATTAGGATATACCTAAATATTAGGAACATAAAATAATATTTTTGCCCTCCTGAAGTGTAATGGGAACTTTACAATTGTATACACAGGAAGTGTAACCTACATTTTACGCTTACTGTGTTGTAACTTGTCTAACTATGCGATAAAATAATCAAAATACACTGGACGTTTATGAGCATTTAGAAAAGAAATCATCTTTACTATAATAAAGTTCATGTAAAAAAGTACTACCTACTTAAGTTATTTTTTACTTTAACATTTCCTATATTTAAAATTAATTTATATAAACCAAAATCACGGCAGCGACATCTGTCATTATTGTAAAAATCCGCCGTTACCGACATAGTCACCGATCGATATACCTGTCAAATACGCGAGGCGAACATTGCTGAAATATCAAATATCGACACCTACCTATTATTTATTGCGAAGAAAAGATGAGCAAATAAATATATTATCAGTCATAAACAACGTTTATTATTACAAATAAATTTTCGCTAGAAGAAGTACTCTAATGAAGGTAAGTAAAATCAAATTTGGAAATTGACTTAACCCTAGTATTTTAAACTAACCCTTTTCAGAAATATAACCTATCTCACTAAAAAAAGTGATTTTCATTATCGTCGGCCAAAAAGTTTGATACAATTCTCGTGCGTGAAGTATTTTACAGCGCTCCAGCTAATAAGGCACTCGCCTTAAGGGCTCGTGCCTTAAACAAAGCTGTCGCGCTGTAAAATACAACTTACACGCACTCGAATGTAAATAACTATTCCCGTCCTTCCTAAAATCCGAGTGCAACAAAATTCATCTTCTGTAAAGGCAGCGTTAGTGTATTAGCCACCGTACCGTGACAAACTTCTTTATGTAAATCAAGGGAAATGTATACACCGTCAGTTACCGTAGCCTTGAGCAGCCTGGTGGGAGCGACGTCAGTCGAGCCTCGCGGGACGATGTGACGAAAATGATGAAGTCCAGCACGGCACGGCACGGCAGGGCAGACAAGTTTTAAATTAAATCCGAGACTTTATGCACACTTGCCCGTTTAATTCAGCCGCGGCCGAACGACCGAGATAAAAGACGAAGCGGAAGTGACGATGACAGCTCGGGGAAACAAAAGAACGATTGAGGGAGACTGATTTCCTCCAAGATGTTTGTCACTTCAGAAGGGTTGCTGGCTAATTGTCATGTTAATTTACGGGCGGAAGTTTCAATGTATCTTCAAGAACAGATTCTAATTTTATACAGAAAATATTTTCAGTAAATTGGCTTCCAAATTTACAAACACAATTGCACAATTTGTGCAATGTATATGAATATAATATACCTATACATATTATATATTTAAAAGACTGTATGAGTGTTGTTTTGATTAAGATTTATGGGTCAATTCTGAACAAATCTGTAAGTCTGTAAATAAATGAACAAAATCGCAAGGAAAGTTGCCACCCTAATGTATAATTTTATATTAATAAACAAAAATAGATGCGTTTTTGTCAGGTTTTTACAGATTTACAGAACTGTAAGACTAATGTCCGGTTGCACCGACGTTTTTTAAATTTACACTTAATAAAACTGAACTTACATTAAGTATCCCTTAATTTTTATCTACTGTTGCACACATATATTTTTTAATAACCTTAAGTAAGTGTAGTTTATATATTTTTAAGCTGTTTAAATTGTACTTTTAGTAAAAAGAAAATGAAAATTTATGGATTTTTCATAGTTGATTTTGTTTGTGTCAATGTTTGGAGGTTATATTGGTAAGTTCGATTCAAAATTCAAATACAATTACAGTTTTTAAAATTGAAGTGTAGTTAAATATATTCATTGGTTTTAGCAAAAATGGCATCAGACGAAAAAAGAAAGCGAACACGAAGTGGTAACTACACCAACGATGAAAGATGCTTATTATTAAGTCTTCTCAATTCGTATAAACATATAATTAAAAACTGTTCTGAGTTCTCATAACTTCAGCATTGGTTGCGGGGAACTTTATAAAACGTGGAGCTAATCGAGCTATTGCTTTAGATACTCGTTTTACAATTCTTGAATACAGTGGACTCATGTACACTGAAATCTCCTTTTGTCAATAAGTGCTTTCCTATTGCAAATACTCGTAAACAAACTAATAATTGGTTTATAGGTGACACACTGTTATTGCTAAAATAATTTTGTAATAATATATTCATAATTAAATTAATAAGTAAAACTTTGAAAGAAAAATGAATGCAATACTTACATGTCGTTATAAAATTCAATATTATTTTCTATTAAAATCAACAATTCCCGTACTGTATATTTGGTTAATCGAAATCGTTGGAAAAGAAGCATGATCAGAAAGAGCATGAAAATGATCAGATCTGTCGTATATTTGCCTTGGTATTCCATATACAATTAAATGGTTAAATCCAACGCATCTAAATCTTCAATAAAATCAATAACTTCCATGATTCTGATAGAAATTAAAAACGTTTGCATTCAATATAGCCTCACTACTTACTTAACTGCAAGATAAACTGTCAATTTCGGAGGCTTAAATTTATGGAAGCCTTAAGATATTTGTGGAGAGTTTAGCGCACGGTGCAACGAAATAAAACTAAACTTAAGGATAAACTAAACTTAAATTCTTAAGTGGTGTCGGTGCAACTGGGCATTACAGATTTGTTCAGAATTGCCCTATTAGATTCCACTTAATACTGTTCACAATGTAACACTAAATCCTAGACACAACACTCGGTTAAAGTAAAATGGACAAAACTGGCCGTGCAACTTTTTTCATGCTAAAAATAACAAATCCAGATTTTAGTAAATAAGCACGTTTAAGGTCACTGGAATCCCATTTTATCATTTTTACAGTAATGTCTGTACGGATTTCAAAAGAAACCCTTTATGTTCCTTATTATTCGATATATTAAAAAATGTTTTACTAGGGAAAACGTAATCTGGAATATTCGAGAAACTGAGTGGGTTTAGAACATTCCAGAATATTTTAAAATGATAAACACACAATCGTGTATTTATAGAAAACATTCCTTTGTTTATTTATTTTGAAAAAAGGAGAAAACTATTTTATATTTAAATGAACAGTGAAGTAAGCTTCGCGGGGAATTAAAACCGTCAATTATCCATCTAAAGTATTTAAGTGGTGGCCGTAAATTTTTAAATTCCATTTCTTCATGAATAATTGAGATTTCTGTTTGCATAAGACGAGCACTTGAAATCTTTTCTGCATGTTTGAAATGCAAATCTCTAAAATGAATAAATTATAACGCAAGTCTGAGCTTCGCTACTACTTCTTAATAGTTTTTACTGGGTTTCTTTCCTCACACTTTCTTGCTCTTATTCTCCCGGACACTTAACAGTGGTTAATAATAAATTACATTATGAGAAAACAAAGTTTCATAATCGCCAAGCAACAACAAAGGAAAAAATAGGGAAAAACTACATTTATTTGGATTGTAAAATATGTATGAAAACTTTTATTGAGTTCCACGATATTAAACTCGATATTTCACGTATGCTTTTATTTTAGAATAAATGAACAATTATCAAAAGCAGGCTAACTCAATTAAAAGTTATAAATGTGTTTAAATAAATTAGAACGCATTTGCATCGATTATAGTTTGTTTTATTTAGTGCTTTCTTTGCACCAGCATCACTGAAACCGGTACGAGTTGGAAGTACAGAGTAATAATGAAAAAAACTGATGCAGGTTGGCAATAACAAAAGCTTATTTGATATTGGTAACACTGATATAAAAATCTGTTGTGGCCAGCACAAGACCTCTCGCCATTTCCATATTAGGCTATATAAGTATTGTATTGCACATCGCTTTCGAACCGTCGTTTTATAACAAAATATTACAGTACATTACCCAAATATTGTTTTTTTATTGTATTTAACATGTCTTCTGCACACATATAATTCTAATTATATCTATTTTTCATTGTATGAGGAAGTTTCTAAATGTCAGATATTGTTCCAATTCATTAACCAGATTGGCGGTATTTCTGATGGATGGATATATGCATTTTACCACAATTTTACTTATTTAATTAATAAAACAATAAGAAAAATTAAATATACTTCATAGAAAAAGCTATCAGAATGTCACTAAAACTGTTGATATTTGACAATGACATGTGTCATTTACAAACTATGTTATAAACATTGGAATTTGTCAACTGGTTTCCTTAGTGCCTTAGCCTCTGCGATTAGTTTACTCTATAAATTATAGTGTCTTTATCTCTAAAGCTATACAAGATATAATAAAATTTTTAAGTGTATTAGATGGAGAATTTTATGTTCTTCAATATTTAATAAAAAAAAACTCCCAAAAAATTATATTTAGAAGAATTTTTCTAAGAAACTACTACTTCCGGTTGTTCAATTGTTAAGAAAAGCTTTTCAGCTCTTCCCAGGAATGTCAGATTGAGGAAACTGCAGTTAAATATTTTTTAAGTCTTATAGTTGTTGAGGAATCGTGTCTACAACATCTAGACATACACACATACACACATATACACATACACACATACACACATCCACACATACACACACACACACACACACACAGACATCATTTTAAAAATGTTATAATCGGATTCTAGGGACCTTAAATCGTGCTTATTCAATAAAATCTGGATATGCGAATTTTAGCATGAATCCAATACCTTTCTTAGCAAAATGTAAAAATTTATTTACTGTTGTTCATAGTGACAAATGAAAATTTAAATTTGAGTAGGTACATTTACAATTTTTTATTAAAATCTTTCTTTCCCTTATCCATATTCTTTTCTTTCTTAACATTACCCTCACGGCCGGTTTCATAAAAAATATAAAGTCACTTTACTTTTAAAGTTTGATCTAAAAGTGAAAAAGCGTCTCATAATTTCATTTTAAGTTAAAATTGTCAGTTTAATTATCTTTTTAAAAGGTATTTAAACAGACAACTTTAACTTAAAACAAAATTATAAAACGCTTTCTTCACTTGTAGACTAAACTTTAAAAGCAAGAGTGACTGTGAAAGCGGCCGTAAAAGCAATAACGTCAAATAAATTTTTGCCCTCCTGAAGTGTAATAGGAACTTTACAATTGTATACACAGCAAGTGTAACCTACATTTTACGCTTACTGTGTTGTAACTTGTCTTACTATGCGGTAAAATAATCAAAATACACTGGACGTTTATGGGCATTTAGAAAAGAAATCACCTTTACTATAATAAAGTTCATGTAAAAAAGTACTACCTACTTAAGTTATTTTTTTACTTTAACATTTCCTATATTTAAAATTAATTTATATAAACCAAAATCACGGCAGCGACATCTGTCATTATTGTAAAAATCCGCCGTTACCGACATAGTCACCGATCGATACACCTGTCAAATACGCGAGGCGAACATTGCTGAAATGTCAAATATCGACACCTACCTATTATTTATTACGAAGAAAACATCAGCAAATAAATATATTATCAGTCATAAACAACGTCTATTATTACAGATAAATTTTCGCTAGAAGTACTCTAATGAAGGTAAGTAAAATCAAATTTGGAAATTGACTTAACCTCAGTATTTTAAACTAACCCTTTTCAGAAGTACAACCTATCTCATTAAAAAAAGTGATTTTCATTATCGTCGACCAAAAAAATTGATACAATTCTCGTGCGTGAAATATTTTACACGCACTCGAATGTAAATAACTATTTTCTATCACTCAAAATGCTAGCTGTCAAGCCCCTGACATAACTTATTTGTATTTATTCTAAAGATCACATGGCAATGTTAATAATATTTCTGCTTTTGCCTAAAGTAGTGCAATTGTAGGATAAAAAGATCTCCAGAATTGTATTACCAACTACATCATTTTCTTTTTGATCACTCTGTATTTAATTATTAAGTACAGTATTAGTTTTCTGCGTTTCGTTATTTTGCTCAAACTGTTATGTTCGTTTGTCTAGCATTTACTATTGTCACTAAATATGTGTTCGTTAAATTGGAACTGCGTTAAAAGGAAAGACGGGGTGTCGAATATTTTAACAACGATCGATAAAAAAGTAGGGCTTTCGAACGTCATTTGGTTCCATAAAGTAAATAATAGCAGACAAAAGCTCTACAGACCATTATTAATACTTAAGGTCTACGTAGTTTACAGACCAGTTATTGTTTCCTCTAAATATTTACAGGACTCCCTCTCCATAGTGAAGGCAGTTGCGGATCTATGGGGAGGGCAAAAGGGTTAATTACCCCCTAAAGAAATTATATATATATATATATATATATATATATATATATATATATATTCCTCAAGGAACGGCGAAAGACATAATTTTGCAGTTTTAATATACTGGAAGGTGGATTTATAACTAATACAGAACATAGAACATAATTTAGCACAGATTAATTTAGGCTGTGTCCGATGTTGCACTTTTATCACCCTAATATCTAAATCCTAAATTTATATGCTCTAAATCTAGTGATTATTTATGATTTTAGGAATTAGATTTTAGGGTTTTGCAGGAACACACTATGCCTTGAAGTTGACGCGCACTAATTAAACAAATCATGTTCGTTGCTATAATTTGTGCAAAACGTCAAATTTACTATCAAAGAATAGCTGCTTAGCTTCTATTTAATGAAATATAATATTAACATTTACTCTCAAGCATCAAATTGAATAGAGTTGTATAATTCATATTTGTTTTTTGAAAGTGTTGCTATATAAACCAATGGATATCACTAGTGTGTCATTCGAAGTTGTATTTATGTGAAGAAGACCTAAATCCTAAATACTAATTGCCAAAATGCGGACACAGCCCTAGCTGAAACAAAGGGGGGTTTATAATGTCACACAAAACATAGTGAAGATAAGAAGTAAAAGAATAAGTACCTGTTATTTTCTAATAATAATACTAAAAACAGATGTTTGTCTTAATGGATTTTTTTTATAAATTTTGATTTGATTTCGAGAGCGTGTTATTATTTGATTTTGTTATTTGTAATTAAATTTATACAAAGAAGTTCGATGTCGTCCATTTTCACCAACAAATGACTGCCACGTGTTTCAAGCTCGTAGCGGTATTTACAAATATTTATTCGAACTACCACGAAATGGTACAAAGATGCACGAAAAACACAGGTATCTTATATTTGTAGACAAATGAAACTACATTTTTCAATGTACTACTTACAGAAATAACAAAGTAAGTTTATGTATGTTTTATCAAAAGCTATTTTAATATTGCTATTTTGCCAGTGTAAATTCTACAATGTAACTCTTATTTAGAAAATAATATCCATAACCGTAAAGGAAATATAACTACTGATTCAATAAAAATTTTATACATACGTCATACGTTGAAAGTAATAAAATACAATTTCGTATCTTGCTATATTACACATTATAGAGCTCTTTGAAAAATGAATACACAAATGCACCGATTTTTGTGCTTGAAGACGTTTATTTACTGTAAATATTGAATTTTGTCTCCTTGGAGATACAAAAAGAATTCGTCTTTTTTAAAGAGAGATGTATTATAAATATGGATGGAACAAAATATATTGAAGTAGGCGCAACGAATATTGAAGAGAAATACGCACAAATGATTCATTTTTGAAAAATATAAAAGTGGTTCAATATGCTTTATTATTCAATGCAGGGTTTCCACAATTTTACATTTTTTTATATTTATTCTTCAAGAAAAGTTATATGTATTACAGTAAATAAAACTTTTATTTGAAATCGGTACTAAAGTAATCCATTATATTTATTGTATTTAACATGTCTTCTGCACACATATAATTCTAATTATATCTATTTTTCATTGTATGAGGAAGTTTCTAAATGTCAAAGATTCTTCCAATTCATTAACCAGATTGGCGGTATTTCTGATGGATATATGCATTTTACCACTATTTTACCTATAATTTCAAATATTTAATTAATAAAACAATAAGAAAGATTAAATATACTTCCCAGATAAAGCTATCAGAATGTCACTAAAACTGTTGATTTTTCCTTAAGTACCTTAGCCTCTGCGATTAGATTACTCTATAAATTTATAGTGTCTTTATCTCTAAATCTGTACAAGGTATAATAAAAATTTTAGGTGTATTAGATAGAGAATTTTATGTTCTTCAATATTTAATAAAAAAAAAACTCCCAAAAAATTATATTTAGAAGAATTTTTCTAAGAAACTACTACTTCCGTTGTTGTTGTTGTTGTTCAATTGTTACCAAAACCTTTTCAGCTCTTCCCAGGAATGTCAGATTAAGAAAACTGCAGTTAAATATTTTTTAAGTCTTATAGTTTTTGAGGAATCGTGTCTACAACATCCAGACATACACACATCCACACACACACACAGACATCATTTTAAAAATGTTATAATTGGATTCTAGGGACCTTAAATCGTGCTTATCCAATAAAATCTGGATATGCGAATTTTAGCATGAATCCAATACCTCTCTTAGCGAGAGGTAAAAAATGGGAACATATCTAACCATTTAGTAAGTGTTTTCATAAATGTATTATAATATATTTTAGTGTAATAGTGTTATTTTTCACTATTTTGATTACAGTGAAAACCCTCATTGCAATATTCAGACTATCTAATACTTTTAGCCAAGAATGTATGTCGTTCTTTATGAATTATATAATTACATTGTTTTATTTATCCACAAACGGCCTTTTTATCTACGTGCATATAAGCCTGAAAAACAATTTTGTGTTCTGTAAGCTACGTATGATCTATGAAGCGAGCTTAGCGCAAAAAGTTGCAATTTACAAATTGCTGTCTGTAATATTCGCTGCATGTAACAAACCTCAAAGCAATTAGTGGAAGCATCTCTGCTAGAGAATTTCACGCAATTTTCTCTTCCAATTGCAATTCTAAACTGAGGTAATAGTAAGGCTTTTTAACAAGGTTTCTCACATTATAAACATTATAATGTACTCCAACAATGTCTGTATACAGGACAGAGGAAGAGGAGGCCTAAAAACAATTCCTGCGTGGGGACCTCGAGAACCATAAGAGATATGAAGTCGGGTAACTCTCAACTGGTACAGTGGGGTGTTTGCACATCTCAGTGTCTATTAGAGCTGTGCGATCTTAGAAATTTGAAATCGTTTTTTTGATAAAATCGATTTGTTAAGATTGATTGATGAATCGCAAAAGATCGATTATTTTCAAATAGAAATCGAAATACTATATAAAAAAAATTAATGTGGTCAACACAATACCTCCTGCTATTTAATTTTTATTAATTTAAATACACATCTACATATTTACTAATCGTGCAAACTATATTAAGTTCCTTTGCATATATCTATTGCTTTATATGATCCATTTCGTTAATGTGTAGCTGCAAACTAATAATTTTGACACTTTGATAACACGTGGGTATTTACAGCTGTTTGATTTATAGTGCTGTGAACATAGCACACTTAAAATGGATGATCCTATACATCTAATATTTATGTATGATGGAAAATATATTATTTTTACCTTAATTCTATTAATATCAGTACATTCTCCTTAACACGGTTTCATTATTAATTTTAATGTGATTGCTTCTTGACAGTGACATTTGTTAAATATGTCAAAATTGTTATTAAAATATTATGTTTTTGTTTGACGCATAGGCAAGATGATGTACAAAAATAAATTATTTTATAATTTTATATTTAGAGTTATTTACTTAATGCTATTATCGTAGAATTGAAGATTGTATCATTATATTCAATTTGTATTAGTAAAAGTTGTTGAAAAATTATATTCTATGTATTTCTTTCAAGAAAAACTGATAAAATCTTGTATAAGTGATCCTTTCGGTTATCCGATATATACTAAAAACTAATGAGCTCTTCCCACATTAGTAGGTATAGAACCGGTATACAAAATTTCAATTTTTTTTTCTGATCGATAGTATTTGAGTAATCGTGTCCACACGATCTACGCAGACATATATATATATATATATATATATATATATATATATATATATATATATATATATAATATACCTACTCACAGACATCATTGTAAAAATGTTAAAATCGGATTCTGTAACAGAACAGTAAAATTTTGAAGTCCGATCAAGGCCATCTATGAATTAAAATTTTGTGCTGTCAAATTTAGTAATGTACCTCATAAAAACTATGTAAACGACACTACTAAATTTGACAGCATAAAATCTTAATTCGTAGATGGCCTTGATCGGACTTCTTTCAAAAATTTTATTGTACCTCCCTTATCTAGGGTAGCGGAAAGTAAAAATGGGTCACTAGTTGTCACAAAAAGAACTGGAGGAAATAGTTACGAATCTAAGTGACTTTAGTAATGAAAAAAATTAAAAATTGAAAATTTGGAAAGGGACGATGATCTGAATGAAGTACACATAAACGACTATGTAAAAGACACGTTGCTGTCAGTTTTTTTTTTTTTTTTTTTTTTGTGAAGTTTTAAAATCTAGTTTACGTTATAAAGTATAACTTTGAACCTTACTTGTTTCCCTTTACCTGTGTCACATTTTATGTAATAGATTATGCAGTGAAAAATATTGTCTGGGCCGCCTATTTTAAGCAGAAACAATTGCGCCTACAACATGATTCTATTCATGTATGCAAATGAATCCAGAAGCATCTAGACAAATTGTTTAATGTTCCTTGGCATCATTAATGTAATTTAGTTTGGTAAAAACCCGCTGCACTATTCATGGCAGTGGTGTCGCTTCTTATTTGACTTGTAGCACTTTTTACTTCTAGAATCGATTCGGGTTTCTTTCGAACCGTTGTCTGTACTCCTCGTGACATGAATATTTATGCGAAACGGAAAACAATTTTGGTTGTTGGTTTCTCAGGGAAATGGAATAACTTGGAATTATCTCAACTCATATAATGTTGACGTGGATTTTAAAGTTTGGTTAGAGTTGCTACTGTAATCTGAAGTCTTGTGTTCAACGACTTAACTTGCTACGTAAAAAACGACAGACAACGTTCCTTGTAATAGCATTAATAGTTAGTCTTCAAGCAAGTTTTATTTTTCTTAATTACTACATGTATTTACACTAAAGCTGACGCAGTAAACTAAAGAGATATGTTTCTTTTCTGGTAATCTAGTTTGATTATCTACTTACCATTTTGGTTCAAATTAAAAGAGTTTTGCAGTTTCTGCATAGGTTTGAATACAAGAAAATAAAAGGATTATTGGTTATATGAGGAAGTTGTGGAACAGGAAATCCATTAAGAATGGCACAAAATGCAGACAGACTAAAGAAGCAAAAAATGGAGGAAAACGTCAACAAAGTTGAAAATTTGAATTTGAGAAAAAGAAGGGTGTATCTTTCAGAGACTGATATTGAAATAGGGATTTTAGAAGCAATATTAAATTGTTTTCCTTTATGACAAAAATATACCTTTGTATAAAAAAGAAATAATGTAGAAGCAATATTACTTTTTACCTCCCGCTACCCTTGGTAAGGGAGGTATAGGGATTGTGCCAAAAATCACATATCAAGATTTTAGTAAATGACCACGTTTTAAGGTTCCTAGAATCCAATTTTAACATTTTCACGATGATGTCTGTATGTGTGTATGTGTGTATGTGTATGTATGTATGTATGTATGTGTGTGTGTGTGTGTGTGTGTGTGTGTGTGTGTATGTGTAGGGATTTTGTCTTCGCTCTAACTCAAATACTATCATTCAGAAAATTCTGAAACCTTGTATTTCTATCCTATTCTAATATGAAAAGAAGCCATTAGATTTTGGTGTAAATCGGATAACCGGAAATGGCACTTTACCTGAAGCTCATAATGGTTTTTCTTCAAAAAATATCATTAAATGCCATTTTTTCGCATTTTATGTCTTATAAAAATTAAAGATTATTGAATTTTCTACAGGAATGTATTAATACTTTTTCTATATATTTTGCAGATAAATTTAAAAATAATTTTTTTTATTAGTCACGAAGCCTAAGATAAACACAATTCCTTTGTTACACAGTTCATATTTCAAATGAATGTAACTTACAGTAAATGTCACTGTCAAAAAACTAATCACTTCAAATTAATAATAGTGACATTTTAAAAAGAAAATAGTAAATAAATCAATAGTTTTATGCAATGGAACAGTTTGCAACGTTAGTAAATACGTAAGTATGTATTTAAATTAATAAAAATGGATAGGAAAGTGTGGCGAAGGAAGATTGTTGCGTAACTATTATTGTGATCTGGATGCGGTTATTCGCTACCGAAAATCAGTCACTTTAATACGTTGCTATGATGATTGTGGACAAGGCGAAAGAAGAATGATGTTAAAGAGTGAAGTGAGGCAGCTGAGCTCTTACTCTTATCCCTTTTCTTCTTGTTACTATTATTTCCGGGATTTTGCTAACCCACTAAGTGGGAAACGCGTGATTTTATGTATGTGTCAGGATGGGGTTATTCGCTACCGAAATCGGTCACTTTAATATGTTCTTATGTATGAATGCTATGATGATTGTGAACAAGGCGAAAGAAGAATGTTGTTAAAGAGCGAAGTGAGTCAGCTGAGCTCTTACTCTTATCCCTTTACTTATTGTTTTTTTTTTGTTTCCGGGTATTTGCTAACCCCCTAAGTGGGAATCGGGTGATTTTATGTACGTATGTATGTAAAAATTAAATAGCGGGAGGTTTTGTGTTGGCCACATTAGATTTTTTTTTCATAGGTCACATAATACGAATCAATGTATCCACTCCACAGTAACAAAATTAGTATGTATGTGAAAATTAAATAGCGGGAGGTTTTGTGTTGGCCACATCAGATTTTTTTTTTTATAGGTCACATAATACGAATCAATGTATCCACTCCACAGTAACAAAATTAGTATGTATGTGAAAATTAAATAGCGGGAGGTTTTGTGTTGGCCACATCAGATTTTTTTTTTTTCATAGGTCATATAATACGAATCAATGTATCCACTCTACAGTAACAAAGTTACTAATTAACAGAAAACCAAAGTTAGTTTTCTTGTTTATATATTAATTATAATGTAATCTCATTAGAAAGATATAAATAAACTAAATACAAACCATTCCACCCTAAGCTGTTATACTCGTGCGAAGATAACATCTGCAAGTGTAGCTTTCTTCGCGCCAAACTCCATTTGATAAATTATGATATCAAAGCTAGCGGTGGAGGAAAGAACATGTGAAATCCGGGAAACAACAACCGCAAGTTATTCCGAATGCGGTAAAAGGAAACCAGATGCTGCTTAACTAATCATTAACTTCCTTTATAATTTACAACTCCAATGAACGAGCCTAGCAGCAGATAATGCGAGAATTTATATAGTGATTGATTGCCTACTTACGCAGATTAAAGTTTGACATTAGGAAGACATTATTGTGGGGGAATTCAAAAGCATATAACAAGGATTAGGAAGATGTAAATATATCATCAAGGCTTGTATGAAATAGAGTCGTATTTTTAGATCTGACAGATTTATTCGTAAACAAGTAGGGAGTAATAAATTATATAAATATATTTAAAGCAAATTTCATTTTATATTTCAAGAGATAAAGAAGAATTATTTGAAAGAAGTACACAGAGTAAAACACTGCCAATAGTCAGAAATCGGCACTAAAGCAACCATTATACAGCGATTTAATGAAAATGCAGTGTTGCCAACCTCATGATGTTATTGTACATATAAGATGTAGAATAGTAATTTGTAGGTGCAAGAAGAACAATTTAAATATTTGTGATAAAGAAGTTTGAGATAAACACACCTCATTTTAGTGTTGACTACAATAACTTCAATGTCCGGAGGTTTGCCACACTGAATATAAGGTCCCTGGTGTGACTGACAGATATGTTAAAATAACCTATAAATATAAATATTCCTTTCACTGTCACAAATTTTCGATATCAAATAAAATGTAATACCTATGTACCTCGGCACAGAATTTCCTTTTTATCACTCATGTGGTATATTTTACTCGGCTCTACGGTCTCGGCAACCAGATTCCACATTCGTGATAAAAAGTAGAACTTTAGTAATATATATATATATATATATATATATATATATATATATATATATATATATATATATATATACAGGTGTGCAACGAAACGCGGAACATAGGAGTTTAACACAGGATTTTTAAAATTTGCGAATATTGGCTCTCCTGTACATTTTAGAGCAAAAATACAAGAATAAATAGATGTTTAGAATTCATTTTTACTTTCAAAGAGTCTTCATTTAATGCAATAGAATATCTGTAGCACTAGTTATTTAGAAAATAAAATATGACATTTTCGTCAAAAATCAGATAGCCATGGAAATAAAAGAAATAGAACAAAATCTCATTCTGAAAGTTCATTTTAGTGTTATTGATGGTAATTGTTATAATCATTGTGTCTACATTGTTATAGTCCATAAATTACTTTACTGTGCTTTTGTGCATTATAAAATGGATTTATTCAGTACCGAAGAATTTGTGATTTTTTTTATTATTAAGTATTTGACTTAAATTTTAGGATAATTCATCATTTTTTATATACACTGAAGTGATACTTCATTTCGGTATTATTAATCTTATTGTTGTAATCAATATGTTTACAATGTTACAATTCAGCATTAAATATTTGTTTTTTATTCCCATAGCTATCTGATATTTGGTGAAAATGTCATATTTTACTTTCTAAATATCTAGGCTGCAGATATTCTATTGTATTAATTGATGAATTTTTAACAGTAAAAATTAAATCTAAACAACTTTTCATTCTTGTATTTTTGCTCGAAAATGTACAGGAGAGCAAATTTTTGCACATTTTTAAAATCCCATGTTAAAGTCCTATGTTCCGCGTTTCGTTGCACACCCTATATATAACAATTATTAAAAAAGTGGCATACCTATGTATTTCGTTACGAGGAATCAATTGGTTGGGAATAAAGTACTCATTTTTGGCGATCCAAAATTGGGTCAAAAATAGGTAAGCACGAAAACTTTGATACACAGATATAAAATTTTCGAACTACAGATTATAAATTTTTACCGATTTCAAGAAATTTTCTTTAAAAATTATTGGACTACTGCTGGGGAATAATAAAGTCGTTGGATATTTGTAAAAATAAAAGTCTTGATTTAAATTAATATTTTTTTAACTTCGCATTTCTCTGTACACTAAAACGATAAATTATAAATATGAGAGAAAAAGACGATTTTTTTCTCATATTTATAATTTAACCTGTTATTATACCAAGAAAAGCGAAGATCTATATAACTAAAAATTATTAAGGTTCAAATCCCGGCGTCAGCCGATTTTTCTCTCATATTTATAATTTAAAAGTCTTGATATTTAAAAAACGATATATTGAACTAGTAAACAGCTATGCTACCGTCAGTGAACTGTGTCAGCTGGGCCGACAAATGATATAAAGTAAACTAATTTTAGGGGTGGGAGAAAAAGAAGTTACTCGTAGCAATGCGTTTCTTGTAGAATATTAAACAGAATTTATTTTTAGTATGGTGTCGCGTGGTCATGTGTATATAGTATCTTGTTGCTAATCTGATGACCCGGGTTCGATCCTGGCCAGTGCAGCCTTTTATCGCACAAACGTGATCCATGTGGTGCACTCTCCGTACCAGCTATGAGTGCCCGTAAGGTGACGCCTGATAAGCGCCCACGCGGTAAAAATATATCGTCATCATTACCGATGCCTGCGTGTAATGTAGATACTGGCACACCCAGTAATGGGTAATTTGCCGTGATAAATAAAAAATAAAATAAATATATCATCACGGCATATTACTCATTTCTGGGTGCGCCAGTATCTACACCACATGTAGACATCGGTAATGATGACGATATACCAGGCGTCATCTCACGGGCACTCATAGCTGGTGTGGTGAGTGCACCACAGGGGTCACTTTTGTGCCATTTAAAATTGGAAATATAAGTGTCTGGTCGAGAACCTGGGGGAACCGGGTTCGATCCCGACAGACGCCAAATTTGCAGTGATGATATATTTATTTATTTATTTTTAGTACCATAGCATGTAATATGAGAACAACAATCGAATTTCTTTCATAGTATAAATTAAATTCTTGAGACATCGAATTAAACGAATTTTCATTTTAGACTTCAAGTCGTCTTTTCAGTAACTCGTACTTATTACATTTGTTTCAAGTTTCTTTTGTTCCATAGCCTTCTAACTTTCGTCTGAAGTAGATAATTAGAAATCATCAAGAGATCTGTGAAACTCGATTTTACAACACCTATGAGTATAGCGCCATCATAAACTAAAATTGAATTCTGAATTTATTCGCGCATGAATTCTTTATGAGCTCCATAAATAAGCTGAGAAAAAGTATTAAAATTTGATGTGTGTTTTATTACGTATATGCAAGTAGATTTGAATCTAGATTGCTGTGTTTTTCGTAACCTTTCGTGTAGACGCGCAATTTCGGGAGCAATATTCAATTTTCGAAAGGAAATGATATTTTGGTTTGCCGCTGAAGTTAAAAATGCTGTTTGTTACAATTATTTTGGCGCATAAATTTGTTAATTATGCTTTCCATGAAAAAATATAAAATAATCCAGCCTACTTTCTTGGAGAACGTGCACGCAACGTTATATATTATTTTAATATACAAACTTAGCTTGGTTATTTATAAGTTAATAACCTATTGACCCAGTGGTCTGGAAATGTCGCTCAAAAACACGATTCAAAATATAACACAAAACAAAAATATTAACATAAAACAGGCTGGCTTCTTTTCTTAATACCGCTTATTATATTTCTTCTTTTATTACATTGACATATTTTACTGAATTGGTAAGTTTTCACCTCCCGCTACCCTAGGTAAGGGAGGTATAGGGATCGTGCTAAAAATCGGATATAGAGATTTTAGTGAATAAGCACGTTTTGATGTCCCGAGAATCCGATTTTAACATTTTTACAATGATGTCTGTAGGTATGTATGTGTGTGTGTGTGTGTGTGTGTGTGTGTTTGTGTGTGTGTGTGGCTGTGTGTATGTCTGTGTGTGTGGATCTTGTGGACACGATTACTCAAATACTATCAATCAGAAAAATTTGAAATTTTGTATATCCATTCTATACTAGTGTGGGAAGAACTCATTAGTTTTTAGTGTATATCGGATAACCGGAAGTATGATTTATACAAGCTTTTAACAGTTTTTCTTGTAAAAAATTCATTGAATATAATTTTTTAGCAACTTTTACCAATACAAATTGAATATAAAGGCACAATCTTGAATTCTACGAAAATAACTTGAAATAACTTTATATTATATTATAAAATAATTTATTTTTGTACATCACTTTGCCTCTGCGTCAAACAAAAACAATACTTTAATAACAAATTTGACATATTTAAACAAATGTCACTGTCACGAAGCAATTTTCATTAAAATTAATAATGAAACCGTGCTAAGAAGAATTTAGTAGCTTAAATATGATTCTAATGAAATTAAGGTTTGTAAAAATAATATATTTTCCATCATACAT
The DNA here is from genome assembly GCA_943142095.1 of Ophonus ardosiacus. NCBI lineage: Eukaryota > Metazoa > Arthropoda > Insecta > Coleoptera > Carabidae > Ophonus > Ophonus ardosiacus. The sequence continues at coordinate 8,988,121 of OW964838.1, read as the reverse complement.
AAATATTAGATATACAGGAAAATTCGATTTAAGTTTGATGTTTGCAGCATTATATGTGAAACAGCTCAATCAGAACGTGATTTCAAAGTGTCAAATAATAGTTTGCAACTACACATTTACGAAATCGAAATGGATAATGTACGGCGAAGAATTTACACAGATTGCGTTTGAGAGCATAAGGAAGTTAGTGAAGATCTTGACAATAATGTGTGTGTGACGATTTTTCCTTAAAATATATTAATGATCCAAAACTTCGCAAAGTTGGTATTTAATACTCTTATATAATTTGAAACAACATATTAGATTTTTACTATATATGATAAACCGGATGTAGTATTTAATTTGAAGCTCTAATGTGTGTGTGACGATTTTTCCTTAAAATATATTAATGATCCAAAACTTCGCAAAGTTGGTATTTAATACTCTTATATAATTTGAAACAACATATTAGATTTTTACTATATATGATAAACCGGATGTAGTATTTAATTTGAAGCTCTAACAGATTTTTCAGGAAAAAACATAATAAAATATAATCCAAAATTTCGTATCACAAACTTTTCTATTTATTGGAACAACAAAGTAGATTTTGTTTACAAACGATCAAACGGAAGTGAAACTTTACTTAAAGCTCATTGCTATTTTAAACATGGAATTGGCGGGAGGTCATGTGCTGGCCACATCAGATTTTTTTACTTCATTCTGCGTATCACATGTAAAGTATTCAAAATTGCAGGCGTCCGTTATACTTCGAAAATAATTTTAAAGATAACTAAAATATTTAAAAATAATCGGTATTGTGGGTTTGTCAATCACATATAAGTAGATTTTGAGAGTAAAAAACTTTATAATTTGTCAAACTTGCGGTTATATTTTATCAGTCTTCAGGACAAATAACTGAAATAAAAGTAAGGTTATTATTATTATCGCTTCCATGATCAAAACCTTAGTTTGTAAGTAGCGGTTTGCGTATAATTGTCTCTTTCATTTTAGCCCTGTGTTAGTTTAAATTGGAAACACCCACATGTCATATTTAGTCAACTACTATCAGTCCCCGGTTATGGTTTATGTCAAAACAAACATTGAAGTTAATACAAGCCAGTGAACTGTGATATCAGATTGTGATAGTATACAAAGTGCCTTTGACATCGAGCTATTCGTTTCGGTAAATCGAACTAGACGTCATCACGAGCGCTCTACTTCAGAAAGGTGAGAGGATAGATACTGTGACCTATCTTAGACAAGATTAGATTTCATTAGCTAAATTAACAAGAAGAGGAAAGATAAGTGTACGAAAAAGATTATCTGTAAGTATATTGTTGTACTCATGCATTGAAATATGTTATTTTAATATCAATTTCTAAAGTACCCATCAGAAAAGTGTGCGGGAAATTTAAACACTCCTATTTCTAAAGTATTTCTTAAAAAACTGTATTTACAATAAAAAACCTGTTGTGGCCAGCAAAGACCTTCCGTCAATTCGATGTATTTTGTATAAATTCCATACCAAAAGTTCATTGGAAAAGATTCAATATATCATCTAAAATTGTAACACGAATACTATATTTCACAAATTCCATACAAAAAATTGTAAATTGTACTTGGCACTTTCTTCTTTCTTCTTCAGCTTTTCCCTATTTTATTAGGGGTTGCTGTTTCTCACTCCTCCACTCATTCCTTTCCAATGCATCTTCTTCTCGCAGTTCTTCTTCTCTCAAGTGTTCTGCGATACAGTCCTTGCATTTTCTCTTTGGCCTTTCTCGTACTTGTGAGAAACGCTATGATTTATACTACTTTCTGATCCTATACTTTTCATTTTTGGTTTTGCACTTGACACTGACATCTGTCAATTAGAATTTTTTGAATATACCAGCTGTTTCCGTGATAAATAGCAAAGCTGACTGATTTTTGAAAAAGAATCTCTTAATAATTGTATAATCAAACCGTATAGAGAAGAACATTTTCTTTAATATTTATAATAATAAAATGTCCAAAAATAATGTCTATTGCGTTTTTAAGAAAAACTGGTAAAAACTTCAAATAAGGGTTCTTCCGGTAGATCAATTATTATAATAAAAATCTAATCACCTCCTCGTATGGGTGTAAAGAAGAAGAGTACGAAAGAATTATAATTTTTAGAATTGTAGTATTGCAGTTATCATTGGAGAAAAATTTGTCACGTTCGAACACACACACATATACACACACGGACACATACACACACACACACACACACACACACACACACATGACATACATACGGACATCATCTTAAAAATAATAAATTCGTATAGTAGGGACCCTAAAACGTGCTTATTCATTAAAAACTCACCACCAATTTTTTTGACCAAAGACAATACCTTCCTTAGCTAAAGGTGACGAAAGGTAAAAAGTATATTTTCTCATACAATCGGTTGCTTAATAATATTAGGAGAGAATTTGTGGAATATTCAATAAAATTTAATTTTAAAATAATAAATGCAGTTTGGTTCACAATGTTGGCAACAATTTCTGCTAGGCGGAGTCAGGAAGACAGAGTACCCGCGGTGACTCGGTAAGTCGGTAACAGTGAAACACATAACCAACAAACGTATTATAGATTGTAACAAAACAAAAAAAAAATCTGTTGTATATCCTGTAAAATTGTAACACGAACACACTATTTTTTACAAATTCTATATCGAAAGTTCCTTTCCCTATTTTATTAGGGGTTGTTATTTCTTACTCTTCTCTTTTACTCATTCCTGTCCAACGCATCTTCTTCACACAATTCTTCCTCTCTCAAATCTTCTGCTACACAGTCCTTCCATCTTCTCTTTGGAGGGACACTCTATCACATTGACATATAACTTTCTGACCCTATACTTTCAACTTTAGTTTTGCATTTGACACTGACATCTACCAATTAATTTTTTTTGAATATATCTGTTGTTTCCATAATTTTATCAAAAGCTGACTAATTTTTGAAAGTTAATATCTCTTAATGTTTCTATAACTATATATGTATTGAATATGAAGGATAATGTATAATCAAACCGTACAGAGAATAAGATATTCTTTCATATTGATAATCACATAATGTCGAAAAATGATATTTAACTGCGTTTTTTTCAAGAAAAACTGTTAAAACCTTCAAATAAGGGTACTTCCGGTGGATCAATTATAACCAAAATCTAATCAGCTCTTCATATGGATGTAATGAAGAGGAATACGAAAGAATTATAATTTTTAGAATTGTAGTATTGGAGTTATCGTCGGAGAAAAATTTGTCACACACGGACACACACACACACACACACACACACACACACACACACACGGACACATACACACACACACACACGGACACATACACATACACACATACAGACATCATCTTAAAAAAAGTAAATTCGTATTGTAGGGACCCTAAAACGTGCTTATTCATTAAAAACTCATCAACTAATTTGACCAAAGACAATACCTTCCTTACCTAAGGAGACGGAAGGTAATAAGTAAGTTTATTAAAATTAAAGGTTGCAAGTCGGTAATAAAGAAACCCGGCGTGTTTATTATAGGAAGGATAATATGCTAATAATAAAATAAAATAAAGTAAAGAGCACAAAGTATAAAAGTAGGTTTAGTATTCCCTCGCCAATAATACCTACACCCAATATAAAAATTATTAAATTTCCTGGAAATCACGTAGACATGATCCTACCAAAGGATACGCAGCATCAAATTCGCCGTTATTATAGAAAATAAATCTCTATAGCAATGTACACGTCTTCCTCGAATTTTTCACAAAAACGGCCTATTCTATTACAAGTTTTCCAATAAATACGCCCGCGGATATTGCAGAAGCAAAAAGTCAAGTAACTCATATATAAATTCAATATTCAGGTAGGAATATAGATATAGAAAAACATTAAACGACACAAGGGTTCAATATTGCCTCCGGCGTCGATAAAGGCAAAAAGTAGGCGGTGAAAACAAACCAATATCTGGATTACGAAAACCTTTTACGAATATTCGGGAAGCCATGATAGGATCAGCGTGGTAAACAGCGAATTTGTGTTATATTTTCCGCATTATTCATCACATCTTGTTTGTTCATTCATAACAATTATATTAGCAGAAAAACATTTTTGTAAAATTTAAAAGTGATGCCCGATTAAGAATTGCATTGCAACCCGTGCTATCCTTCACTATCTCTACGAGAATCGGCTCTCGCCGATCATTGTTCACAAGTTGTCACGGTGTTTTTGATCTCAAATACTAAAGAAAGATTTTTGTGAAAAATGCATGGAATTCATAAGAATTTGAACCCAAGACTTTTCTTTGTATACACAGAAAAAAAATCTGTTGTGGCCAGCACAAGACCTCCTGCCATTTCCATATAATACCCAAGACAGACGACAAATATTAATGATCATTAGTATAATTTCTAATTTACCTTAATTCCTAATTATCAAAGTACCTAACAGACGATATATAAATTTAATTTGGTGCACATGCGCAGATTAGTTTAAATTTGCTCTACTGTTGAGTTTATAGGTTAACACGTTTCACTTTTTTGACTTTATTCTTCAATCACAGTTTCAATTGGCTTCAATGTTGTCATATCATCAAATATAATTTTATAATTTTGAGGTTAGGTTGGGTTATTGTAACGAGGTTCTGACAGAATCAGTGTGGCGATTATTGCCGAATACTTACGATCACCTTCTCAAAAGATCATCGTGACCTAATGATCATTACAATTGAAATTACGTTTATAATGATCATTAATATAATTGAAATATGACACACGAAATGTTAAATTAAGAATTAGAGGTTAATTATCATTAACTTTCTTCGTCTGTCTCGGCTATTAGGCTATATAAGTATTATAAATATTTCACATTTCTGGTACACACAAAAACACATATCTTCTTTATATATTTTTATATTTTTTAATTCATCCTATGAACAAATTTCCCCTTATTCTTCTAATGTTCGAGAATCTTCCAATTCATTAATGAGATTGGCGGTATTTCTGAAGGGTTTGTATATAATTATAAATATTTAATTAATAATAAATATTAGATGTACCCAGAAAAGGTCTTCGGTAATGTCTTTGGTATTTTGACACTGACATTTGTCAATTGTAAACATTTTAAAATTTCTAATAACATAAATTTTCAAAAAATAATATTTAGATTTCTTTTAAGTAATACTTTCGGTTGTCCAATTGTTACCAAAATTTAATCAGCTCTTTCCAGTAATGTCAGATTGAGGAAACCGCAATTAAACATGCCTGGAGTCTTAATATTTGAGAATCCGTGGTTCCATCATCCAAACACACTTACACACACACACACACACACACCCACACACACGGACATCATAGTAAAAATGTAATAATCGGATTCTAGGGACCTTAAAACGTGTTTTCCATTAAAATCTGGATATGCGATTTTTAGCATGATTCCAAAACCTACCTCTCTTCTCTTAGCGAGAAGTAAAGAGGGATTGAAATTTTGTCTAATTATAATTAGTTATTATTTTATTAGGCAATATATCCTTTAGAATTTTAACTAATCCGAAATAGATCATAAATACTTTATTAAACAAGTGAATCTACACGAAATACAAAAATAATACTATAACCTGTGTGAGAAAAGGAAACTACTTCAATTACGTATGTCGTCAAATATCACAATTTTTATTGCGCAATGTCATTCTTACGTGAAGATTACTATAGTTTCTTTTCCACTCCGGCAGTGTTGCATGTAAAGTGTTTCTATTTTAAAAATTTCCCTGAAAATAACTAGTTTTAGTTGGTTGTAGATATAATATATTATTTGGTTAAACCAGATTGTGCAGCAGATGAATCTTGTTAGATAATATAGTTTTGCGTTTGTTACTTACTCTATGAATATTGTATGTACTTTAGATGAAGATTTAATATTGCCTTCGCATGTATTTATGTTTGAAATTGTCGAGATTTGAAACGCGCTGTTGAGAAATATTCTCATGTGACCTACATCTTGAATGATGAGTAAAATATAAAAGTGACACGAAATTTCCGAAATACAAAATTTAAATATCAAAAAACCATCTTTCCACGCTCGATCGGCCGACAAAAATTTTCAATGCGTGAAAAAACGCGTTCGGAACTAAAATCTATCCGCTTTTCTAGAAAACTGTCAACATTCCCTTTATTTGTACAGCGATAACCATGTAGATTTTTTAGAATAAATACCGATGGTTAAACTGCAAAATCTCGTAAGTCAACTTTTGACAATTTTTATTTTATTGGTGTATGGTATAAAAATTTCAACGTCTTTTAATCTGCAATCTCCCAATTCATAATAAAAGACATTAAGCTCCATCCGTTAAAAAACATTTATGACAAAGAATTTACAGCCCGATTCACAAAAAAGTTTAAGCTAATCCTCATTTTTGGATTAGTGAATTCTATTCTATTCCGGTATTTAAAATTTAATTTTCATGTTATTATCAATAAAGGTAGATACTAGGAATAGGTAGGACTATATTTTAAGTTATAAACTCTCAAAATTAGAGTAGAATTCGCTAATCCAAAAATGTGGATTAGCTTAAACCTTTTTGTAAATCGGGCTGTAAATGTTTTTATCTTCTCCTGTAAAATTTACTAAAAGTGACTTACAAAGTTTTACAGTTTAATAATCGATACAGTAATTCTCTTTACAATCAAATAATATTATTACCAAGTTTACATCTCTACCCATTTTGGAATTATTGCCCCAAAAGTCAATATACCCCACATTTAGATAAAAACTTCAAAATTTTCAAAAATCTAATGTTTATGTATCTAGATACTTCTTAATAAGCTGATTCCAAATTTTGAAACAGCAGGTCGATATCTCGTTTCGTTCCCGAGATATTTAGATTCAAAGTTTTGCACAAAACTGCCCATTTTTGGGTAATAACCCAAAAATGGGTTGAGATCTGAATTTGGCGACAACGCCATTCGATTCTACGGGCAAAATTACATAAGTACACCAATTTTCAGAATTTTTGAACACCGCATACAATCTCTAAAGCAAAATAACTGAAAATGACTAAAAATCGCAAAAATCGTAAGGGGTACCCCTTACGATTTTTTCAGATTTTGAGCATTTTCAGGGGATTTCAAGTTTTTATTAATAAAAAATGAACCGGTTAAACAAAAGTTATGAAAATTGCTATACGTATGTATTTTTGTTCGTAGAATCGAATGGTGATGTCGCCAAATTCATATCTCGACCCATTTTTGGGTTATTACCAAAAAATGGGCAGTTTTGAGCAAAACTTTAAATCTAAATATCTCGAGAACGAAACAAGATATCGACCTGCGGTTTCAAAATTTGGAATCAGCGCATTGAGAAGTATCTAGATACATAATAATTAGATTTTTGAAAATTTTGAAGTTTTTATCTAAATATGGAGTATATTGACTTTTGGGGCAATAATTCAAAAATGGGTAGAGATATAAACTCGGTAGTAATATTATTTGAATGTAAAGAGAATGTTACGTAAGTGTACACATTTTTAGAGTATTTATATATAAGTATACATACGTAAAACGTGTTTACTCGAAATTTTAACTTTTTGAACGATCGTTGTGATAAACGATAATTTCCGAAAGTGTACCGTTAACTGAGAGTTAATTTTCAAATGTATTCCAGTTGTGAAATTGTGTGTAAGATACGTTTACATAAGGTATGGGTTGTACAATATTGATCATTTACAGTACTGGTACAGGAAAAGATATATGTTAAAGGTTAGTATACGAAGTGTTTAGTTAGTGGGTTGATAAAATGTCAAATGTTGTATGAATAAGATTTATTTCACGCCAACAATGATTAAAAATGTATTATAACTGAAAGCTGTTTGCGCAGATTGAAACACCTACACAATATTTATTTAAAATTTAGTTGCTCTTTCCACGAAACGAAGTTATTAACTAAGGTTCTTAAAATGCAGGAATTATTGATCAGTAAGGGTAGCGCTGCAGTTTATTTCTTATTTTACGGTATTATTATGAGCCAATTATCTCGTTTTCTTTACTGAATAATTAGTTCTTTTTATCTCCTCAGCGTCTGTTTATCACGAGAGACTGCAGAAACTCTACGCATAAATAATTTAATAAGGCCCGATAATAAAAATGCCATTAACGTAAAAATATCTTCGCTAAGTAATAATCCTTCATCATTCTCTCGACAAACTGATATAATACGAGAAAAGGGAAATATTTAAGATGAAAACTTAATACTTTACAGCCGCTATAAAAACATTCAATTATGGTCTTTTTGCCGGATTAATAAATACTGGAGCGCAGTAAATATTTAAGAACGCCCCGCGGCATGATTTATAAAAGTACCTAATTCTCCAACCCAGTTCTAGAGTCTACGAAAGCTTCTAACTACGATGTTGAATAAACATGTTGAGTACTCTTGAGCGCTGATATCGAGATGTACACTTTAAATGAAACTAAATGCAAGTTGCCTACGTTAACAATATGTTCTAAGTAGGAATAACTCTAGACCAAAAAATTACTTGCAAGTGGAGCTTAAACGTTAACACAAATTATGAAGAAAAATACAATTTGAAAACATGCTTAGTAAAAACTGGGGAGTGCGACCAAACATTACCTACTGGTTACATATTACTGTAGTCAGATGCAGTGGCGTAGCGTAGGTTTTTGCCGCCCGTGGCAGATTTCAAATTTGGCCCCCTCCCTTCCCTCTACAAAATTTAAAATTCTTAGAAACACAAAAACAAAATAAATCATGTAAAGGTACTAAGAAAAAAATCTGTTGTGGCCAGCACAAGACTTCCCGCCATTTCCATATTAGGCTATATATGTATTAAAATATTATAGAACATTACGCAAATATTGTTTTTTATTATATTTAACATGTCTTCTACACACATATAATTCTAATTATATCTATTTTTCATTGTATGAGGAAGTTTCTAAATGTCAGATTGTTCCAATTCATTAACCAGATTGGCGGTATTTCTGATGGATATATGCATTTTACCTATAATTTCAAATATTTAATTAATAAAACAATAAGAAAGATTAAATATACTCCCCAGAAAAAGCTTTCAGAATGTCACTAAAACTGTTGATTTTTGACACTGACATGTGTCATTTAAAAACTATGTTATAAACATTGGAATTTGTCAACTGGTTTCCTTAGTGCCGTAGTCTCTGCGATTAGTTCACTCTCTAAATTATAGTGTCTTTATTTCTAAATCTATACAAGATATAATAAAATTTTTAAGTGTATTACATGGAGAATTTTATGTTCTTCAATATTTAATAAAAAAACCTCCCAAAAAATTATATTTGGAAGAATTTTTCTAAGAAACTACTACTTCCGGTTATTCAATTGTTACCAAAACCTTTTCAGCTCTTCCCAGGAATGTCAGATTGAAGAAACTGCAGTTAAATATTTTTTAAGTCTTATAGTTTTTGAGGAATCGTCCCTCCAACATCCATACATACACACACACACACATACACACATCCACATACATACATACATACATACATACATACATACACACACACACACACACACACACACACACACACACACACACAGACATCATTTTAAAAATGTTATAATCGGATTCTAGGAACCTTAAATCGTGCTTATTCAATAAAATCTGGATATGAGAATTTTAGCATGAATCCAATACCTCTCAGCGAGAGGTAAAAAATTAAATTATTCCAAAACCTATGGTTACAAAACAATATTTTTTTTTTCATTTATTTGATATTAAGATACCAATGAAATTGAGTATTTCTTCATTCGCGCTAAAAATGGGGTTTATTTTTCATATAAATATGTTTTTATATTAATTTAAAAATATGAAAATTAGTATAGTTACGCAGAAATATGTAGACTATAAATGACAGTGTGTTTCATATTTTTTAATTTTTCTAAGTTATTGAGTTTCAAACTCAACTGACTATAATTATTTCCCCGATAGTAGTCTTCTTAATATTAATTTAACGAAATGGAATTTGCCGCCCCTAGCATTGTGCCGGCCGGGGCGGGCGCCCCCTTTGTCCCCGCCACGCTTCGCTACTGGGCAGACCCAAGATGACCTACGCATTGTTGGTATGGCGACCAAAAGTTTAACAAAATAAGCATCGTTACGAAGGTATAATTAATAGTCTGTCTTGACAGATTTGAGTTTGGATGGAATGACATAGCATTTCACATCAAGTGTTTAAAGCATTCGCCCTCATCAGCATATTAAAATGTTGGTGGTCTTATTGTAGGTACTAGATTTACTTTAAAAGCAAACCATATACCAAACAAATTTACATCCATTCCCTTTTTAAAATTTCAAAAGATAAAGTTGAATTTTCGATTCCATTTTTAATTCTTTGATTCAAAACGGAATTTGCTATTTAATTTTCGATGATTTTACAACAATTCAAGCATTATCCTCTATTCCAAGTCCCCTTTACTTCGGGTACGCATTGTAACACGTGTTAGTAATAACAGACCACAGAGACATTCGGTCCGGCACCTGCTGCATATAGTTATGCTAATCGACTTCGCTTATGCGTGTGAATATAGACAATATAAACTTGGAAAACGAGGAGGAATATTGAATTAAAAATTTAATATACATGGAACACAGCAAAAAGAAAAAGAGGAACAGCTTCTTTGGGTGACCAAAGATACAGGAATAATATTTATATAGTGAAACCAGAAAGTAATATGAAAGACCGCATATTGATTTTTTTATGAAATGTAGGTATGTTTATAAACTTTAACATGAATATTATAATAAAATATGGTAGTACATTTCAAGTATAACTACTAAAAATTTTAATTGAACAAAAAAACAGATATTTAAAAAATAACACTTGACATGTTTCACAAAATTCAGTCTCTGAATCAACCTCTCGGTCATTTTTCAGAGACTGGCTCACACAGCCAGAACCACATACCGTGAGTATTTTTTAACGTGAAACATTGGGTTTGTCATATCCATGGTTACAACTTGACATTTGATTGACAGCAATTTATTTGCCCGTTCCATTTAAAATGAAACATAGGGAAAGAATTTGACATTTTATAAGACGTCAATAGAGGTTAATTTTGTTTAAATAATTATACCTGCATTCTAAATAAAAATTAGTTGTTGAAAAATATAGTGTGTACCTTGTACCCGAGTGGTTTTCTGACTCGGCTAGTTATTGAGTTATTCATTTCTTACAATATTTAAATATAATGCTTCTATCAAATTCAGTCTCCATGTGTCTTTTAAATGAGACAGACAAATACATTGCTGTCAATCAAATGTCAAATTATAACTTATAGGAAAATTCAACGGTTATCTATCATATTGACAAAATGTCATTAGATGTTAATTTTGTTTAAATAATTATATCTGTTTTCTAAAAATTTAGTTGTAGAAAAAATACTGTGTGCACCTGTGCACCTTGTGCCCGAAATATGTTTAGTGCCCTTGAGTGGTTTTCTGACTCCGCTAAATTTCTTACAATATGTAAATAGAACACTTCTGTCAGATTCGTTCCCTATGTTTCATTTTAAATGGAACGGGCAAATACATTGCTGTCAATCAAATATCAAGTTGTAACCATGGATATAACAAACCCAATGTTTCACGTTACAAAATACTCACGGTATGCGTTTTTCTCTTATTGGAGCTCTTCAGTGTGGTGCACTGACGCCTCTTGTGAAACATGTCAAGTGTTATTTTTTAAATATATATATATTTCACAAGTATTGCTAGCGAAGCTCACGGCGTTCTTGATAGATGTCTTTGCATGTAGCTACTTGCTTGTGCAGTCATCTTATCTTTTTAGGATGTTTATCATCCGTTCACTCAGCCGACTCAATGCCCCCTAGAGGCGTCAGTGCACCACACTGAAGAGCTCCAATAAGAGCGGAATGCGTCTGTGGTTCTGGCTGAGTGTGCCAGTCTCTTGTGATACATGTCAAGTGTTATTTTTTAAATATCTTACTTAAACCAAGTATTGCCATCTTATTGTACTTTATTGTACTTTTATTAAAAAAAAACATATTGAGAAACTTGTCGGGTATCGCAAAAGAAAATAATTATGAAAATCTTTCGTCAATTTATTTCGTATTATACTAGCCGTCAAACAAATATAAACTGATGCTCAATTTTTACCTTTTTCTTTACCCTATCCCTTGTCCTGCGGTGTTGCCGCTACTTCATTACTTAGCATTTTGACCAATGGAACTGGCAACAGTGTAGAAATCTCCAGTCCATATTTATTTGACGGCAAGTATAATAATCGTATTGTTTGTTGATTCAGTTTTAACTCGAATTTTAGCGAAAGTTTAATCAATCTGTCATTATCAGGTGTACACACTTTACTAAACAAAGATTTAGTTACTTCTTGAAATATCTTTTGTTCTCCTAGCTCCTTCCAAACATCTTTTCTACGAAATCATCCATTTCTATTTAAATTGTTGGCAATGATTACACTTCTCACGCTATCAAGCGCATTTAAACCAGCATCACGTGCCTTTGCTCAGATAAGAATTAGCGTCTAAATCTCTGAGTCTATTAGCGACAGAGATCAACTCAGTTCTCAATGAAGGCCGACTGGATTTTTAAATCGCGGAGATTAGTATGCATCGCACGAAAGGAACTTTAGTCCATTGTAACTCGTCGGTCGTTTGCTATTGCAAGTGGCCTGTAACTGTTTCACGCCAACTTTGATTTAGATTACGAGGAAAGGGTGTTTATGGTTTTTCGAATGCTTAAGTGTTTTAAGGGAGGAAAATATTGTGTTTATGGAACTGGTGTTGTAACAAAAATTACTTTACTTCTTACTTGTAAATAAGGCCATCAAATTGTGGATTGGGAAAAATAAATAATGACGAAGTTCAATTTTTAAAAATCTCACTTATAGACAATGCCTATGTATTTATACACAAAAAGCGCGCCATTATTATTAAAAATGTAGAATTATTCACTCAAAGAAAAGTAAAAATTATTGAAAATATTATTTTGATAAAAATTATATACAATTTCTGACAGGTAAAATGTTATTACATTTGTTTGTGATTTTAATTCAATAGTATGGTTAACACAATAAAAAAGTAACTTTTAAATTCAAACGTATAAAATAAAATAAGTTTAGGTTATGAATTAGTGCAGAATTTAATTCTCTTAAACATTAACTTAAATCATTATTGTCTAAAATTAATAGATACTTTTGCGCAAGGAAAAACAGTTATTCCATGTTAAACTAACATGGCCTGCGTTTCGTGTTATACTCGGTATGATGATAACAAATCTGATCAATTAACTTGCACATCTGGTGTTCCTCAAGGTCTCAACCTAGGACTATTGTTATTTATATTATCCATAAATTATATCACTACATCTACGAGTATATCTATAAAAATACATAATTTTAATAAGTACTTTGTTTTATGCGAGTAATATTACCATCAAAATATACAAAATTATAAATTCTGCAGGTGAATGTAAGAAACTGAAAAATAATAATTATACAATCCTTCAAACTAAACTTCAATTTCAATAAAAGTAATGTTCTGTCATTTACTAGAATAAATTGTAAAATAATTTTCCTTCTTATAGTTATTTCCCATTGCAAGAAACGTACGTATATAAATTTTATGTCAAGCAAATGGAATTGATTGACGCTAACGAGATTTTCAAAGTATTTTATTATTGCAGTTGTTGTTTCAGATTGTATTTTCAATAATTTAAAAAATAATACATTCAATCTCAACGAAATTAATGGAAAGCATTAAATGTAATTATTATTTAAGTCTGGAAATGATATCAAAAGAATTAGAGTATAATGGGAGTCCTAAGGATTTATTTCTAAGCTTATTTCATTTATGTATTAAATTTGAATTAATTCCAAATTCTATTCAAATAATATCATCTGCAGAAGCCATGTAATGAATTCGTCAAATTTTCATTTCTAAGCATAAAAGCAGTTTACAATACCAACTAAATGAGATAATTATTTTCAAGCATTTTATGTCAATATAGAACTTAATATTGATATTATAAAATCATTTAAGAATTGTACTGTAATTGTAAGTATTCTTTCTTTTTTGTGTTATTAATGTTTTCATGTCCTTTTTTACATAGAATTGAGTCAATCATTAGTAATTACTTCAAATAAAAAAAATCGTTTTATTGAATAGTAGAAATTAATTTCCGGTATTTGTATTCATAATTTATTTATTTTTAATTTCCAATATATATATATATATATATATATATATATATATATATATATATATATATATATATATATATATATTATATTAATTAAAAATTAATCTTTGTGGTGCACTTTTCGCGTGAACAATGAGTGCCTGTGAAGTGACGCCTGGTAAACGCCTACACGGTACGAATATGTCATCATAATTACCGATATTTGTGCAGATTGGTACACCCAGTAATGGGTAATATACCGTGATGATATATTTCCTATTTTTACCTCCCACTACCATAGGTAAGGGAGGTATAGAGATCGTACTAAAACTCGCATACATATATAGATTTTAGTGAATAAGCACATTTTGATGTTCCCAGAATCCGATTTTAACGTTTTTACAATGATGTCTGAGTTTGTATGTATGGATGTATGTATGTGTGTCTGTGTGTTTGTGTGTGTATGTGTGTGTGTGTATGTATGTGTGTGTGTGTGTGTGTGTGTGCGCGTGTGTGTGGATCGCGTGGACACGATTGCTCAAATACCTCCAATCAGAAAATTTAGAAATTTAGTATACCCATTCCATACTAATGTGGGAAGAGCTCATTAGTTTTTAGTGTACAGGCTAACCGGAAGTATCACTAATACAAGCTTTTATCAGTTTTTCTTGTAAACAAATCATTGAATATAATTTTTGAGCATCGTTTCCTACTAAAAATTGAATATAATGGTACAATCTTCAATTCTACGATAATAGCATTTAGTAAATAACTTTAAATTAAAAATTATAAAACATTTTATTTTTGTATATCATCTTGCCTATGCGTCAAACAAAAACATAATATTTTAATAACAATTTTGATATATTTAAACAAATGTCACTGCCAGGAAGCAATTACATTAAAATTAATAATGAAACCGTGTTAAGGAGATTGTATTGATTTTAATGAAATTAGGGTTTGTAAAAGTAATATATTTTCCATCATACATAAAATATTAGATGTACAAGATTATTCGATTTAAGTTTTCTATTTTTGCTTCACTATAAATCAAACAGCTGTCAATAAGCAATAGATATATGCAAAAGAACTTAATATAGTGTACAGGATTAGTAAATATTAATAATTAATAATTAATTAATAAAATTAAATAGCGAGAGGTATTGCATTTACCACATCAGATTTTTTAAATTTCACATCATATATAATCTTTTGAAAAAATTGTAAATATATTTGAAGCTTTTACTGAATAATAAAAAAACACGAACGAAGCAATGAAAAATTGTAATAAAAACATGAAATTAAAATGCAAAGCATATAAATATTATAGCTAGTCAACGTTGGAAATTCAAATGAAAGCGATAAAAACAAACGAAATGCGAAATGATCCCATCAGAACCTACGTCGATATAGCAAGTACAATCGACTACAGAACCATTTTCCCTTTGTGAAGTAATTAATTGATACAGTGCACAACGCACGCTGTTTCTTTTGCAGTTTTTGCGCAACCAACTCCAATTAAAAGCTCCATTCTACGAGCTTAATCGGGAAAAAGTTACTCGGTCTGTGTATATTATACACCACTGATGAGCGTGCTTTCAAACGCGTATTTTTCAGCTGTCATTAGATTTCGTGTTTTTAATTCAGGGCTTGCAGTAATTTTATTGTTACTATGTTATTTATTATTGGGTTAATTAAAATTTTATTTAAATTAGTTCACTGGTGTTTTTATTAAAGCTTTTTGCTTTGATGTTTATTAGTTAACAGTGAAATAGGAAGAGGACTATATTTACTTTTATTCCAGTTTCAGTCACTATGTTTTCAGTAATGCAAATTATCAGATATTACACATGTTAAATCCATTGTCCAATAGATCTAAGTTAATAAAAAAAAGTGTACCGAAACAACTACGACTATTAAATGGTTTGCTAGTGGTTGGAAATTGAGATCGAATGCGCATGCCCGGGTTCAAATAATAGAACAAAATGTTACCTCAATAATACAATTTATTGTAAGAGTCCACCATTCTATTTTTCTTTTTCAAAATAAGTAAATAAATTAACTACAAGCTCTTGAATTTGACATGACAGAGCATTTGACATTTTGTCAATGAACAAAGAAACAAATAAATAAATAAATAAATAAATAAATAAATAAATAAATAAATAAATAAATAAATAAATAAATAAATAAACATATCATCACGGCATATTACCCATTTCTGGGTGTGCCAGTATTTACAACACATGTAGACATCGGTAATGATGACGATATATTTTACCGTGTGGGCGCTTACCACACGTCACCTCAAGGGCACTCATAGCTGGTGTGGAGATTGCACCACAGGGGTCACTTTTGTGCCATTTGTGTTTCCATTTAAAATTGGAAATATTTGGCTTCTGTCGGGACACTCAGGCGCACGCGGCCACGGGACCCCATATAAAAATATATAAAGCTTCAAATACCGTGAGTATTTTTTAACGTGAAACATTGGGTAAAATGAAACATAGGGAACGAATTTGACATTTGATAAGACGTCAATAGAGGTTAATTTTGTTTAAATAATTATACCTGCATTCTAAATTAAATTTAGTTGTAGAAAAAATATTGTGTGCACCTTGTGACCGAAATACGTTTAGTGTCCTCCTGTGGTTTTCTGATTCGGCTAAATTTCTTACAATATTTAAATATAATACTTCTGTCAAATTTATTCCTCATGCGTCATTTTAAATGAGACAGACAAATACATTGCTGTCAATCAAATGTCAAATCATAGCTTATGGGAAAATTCAACGGTTATCTGTCATATTGACAAGATGTCATTAGAGGTTAATTTTGTTTAAATAGTTATACCTGTTTTCTAAAAATTAAATTTAGATTTAGAAAAAATACTGTGTGCACCTTGTGCCCGAAATATGTATCGTTCTCTCGAGTGGTTTTCTGACTCCGCTAAATTTCTTACAATATTTAAATATAATACTTTTGTCAGATTTGTTCCCTATGTTTCATTTTAAATGAGACAGGCAAATGCATTGCTGTCAATCAAATATCAAGTCATAACCATGGATATGACAAATCTAATGTTTCACGTTAAAAAATACTCACGGTATATTTAAAAAAATGTAGAAAATTGCAAAAATCCCTAAACGATGACGTAAACCGCTTGACTGGTTGAACACCCTACAAGTCTTTTGCCTAATCATTTATACCATAGCAACATTTTATAATGTTACACAACTCTATAAATTTCTCTTGTAAAACAATCAAAACTAATTTAATTAAACAAAAATTCGCGTAAAAACTCCTTTATATTGAGTGCGTCTAACACATGCTACATATTCCATTTCACGAACCGGTAACTCGTTACGGGATCTCGGACCGGTTCTGACTTTAATTAAACCATGTGACCGACACATTACCATACCAGGAATCGTTCTCTTCAGCAACGGCTTCAGTTGCGACCACTGTGTACTCGACGCGAGCTTT
Organism: Ophonus ardosiacus; assembly: GCA_943142095.1. NCBI lineage: Eukaryota > Metazoa > Arthropoda > Insecta > Coleoptera > Carabidae > Ophonus > Ophonus ardosiacus. The sequence goes on along the minus strand of OW964838.1, from coordinate 8,970,415 downwards.
AGTGTATAAAGAGAGGAAAACATCCATAGCAATTACACATTGATTGGGATTTTATTAGGTATTAAGGGCGGAAATTTACAAGCTGATTCATTCACGTTGATTTTAGTTGCTGAAGAGGGCATTTTCTACTTTTAAAATGTTTTTCTCGCCACTCTAATTGAGGGGTAACAGCTTTTGCAAATCATGATTCGATGTTTGCTAAACATCGTATGCCGTACAAATATATTGGAACACCATTACATTATTACTGTTCGGCTGGACATTTTGGGTAGAAATTTTAGATGAGTATTAACAGTTTAATTGAATTTTGTTCATTTTTCTCACACCGCCATTAAGGACAAAATGTACTCATTACATGATTCTCTTTTATTCCGACCGCAGGTGTACCTCAAGGATCAAATTTAAGACCTCCATTATTTATAATTTTTATAAATGACATCACAGATATTATTTGAATTATTCGAAATAGTCAAAAATAATTGATATTTTACGTAGGTAAATGTCAAAACATTTCCTCAAACAAATGAGGCACAAATGCCATTACAAACTGATAATACATTACAATATCATAACCTTAATATATTTTAATGAAAATGGAAGTATTTGGCATCACAGTGAACCGGTTGTAATAATGAGCCTGTTTCACATTTTTCAAAACTATTTTAAATGAAAGTTTATGCAATGATTTTCTTAGTAATAATTTTTATTTTAATAATTTGTTGTTATTTGTGAAAATAATTAAATAAAAAGATTGGCGTCCTGAAAAACTACCCCCCCCCCCCCCCCACTCCTTTGACGTAGAAGCACATACATTACATCATTAATAGCCAATAGAAAAATAGATTTTCCATCATCTTTTATTCATATTATTTATATAAATAAACGTAGGCTAAAGTATGTCACATGTTAATAAAAAAAAATATTTTAATTTGACATTTGATGCTGACATTGCTCATTGTAATTGAATAATAAAGTAATAATGACTTATTCAAATTACACTCAAGCTAAGTCGGACAATTTACCGAAGGTCGATAGCTGGATGATGGCTGAATTTATATCAGAACGGAGGTAGATACAGGAAAGTAAGAATTCTTCGGACTTTCAGTCAATTAATAAAATTTATTCATGCCGACGTTTCGACTATACTATAGTCTTCTTCAGGGCTAGAATGGTCAGTTGAAAAAATGAAACCACATGTGGATAAAATAACATACAGCACGGACAATTAAAAAAATAAATAAATATGAATAAATAAATAAATAAATAGTTAAAACCAACATATCACAGAGAGAAATTCGTCTAACAATTAAAAACTTGTTTTTGATGAGTGCAATATTTATGAAACTACAAATAACTAGTAACGTGTAATTTTTCAACTTATATCAGAACGATTGTTTTACTGCTACCGAAATAAGGGGTGTTAAAGAGTTTAGGTAAAATAAAATATAAAAACTGAATTTACTGTATAAATTGATAATATATTTTACTTTAAAGTTCTGGTCGTGATTCTTACATTGAATCTGCTATAGGACATGTAGATCTATCATAAAGTGAAGCAACAAAAATATACTGTTATCGTGAAGGTGGATGAAAGTTGAAATGATCTTCATAAACATGAAGACACGATTTTTCTGACAAATTATCAGCTCTTCGACCTACTGCTTCTAGCCACAATTTTCTTTTCTTCTTATCTTTTGTAAAATTTATAAACTATATAGTAGGTTTGTTCCTAACAGTATTTTTGTAAGAAGGCACAATACAATATCGTAAATTACTCATTTTATTTTGAACTTTTTAATACCTACATATTATACAACTTGAACCAATCTAAAAATTTGACACTTGTGTGACAACTTTGACAATATACTTGACACCTAACCGCTGAAGATGTATGTACTCTGACGTCACAATCTGTTTCAGATCACGTGACTTATTCAAAATTTTATCCAAATTTCAAAAATTAATTGTAAAATATCTAAAGGATATTTCGTGATATTTTCAAATTTGAGGCTCTTTAAAGAACAATATCTTTTAAAATTTAATACTACTTAGAAGTCATATAAAAATTCTTGCAACAGCCCTATTAAATTACGGTTAAATCAAAGTAGGTAGATCTTCCAGATATTTTGTATATTTGACCTATTTTGAACAAAAAATGAACTTGAACGAAATTGGCAAACTGAGGATTATATCAAAGTAGGCCAATCATTCAAAAAAATTGCATTATGCCATAACTTTTCATTTTGAACAACTTTTCTTTGTAAAACTTTGGCGTATTGTGAACGGAAAAGGCACTACTAGAAACAAAAATAGTATTTACTGAACTGTCAAGGCTTACTTAATTTTAAAAAATTTAAAATAAACTAAAAATAAATTTCAAACCCAGCAGGGCTTGTTTCCAAAAGGTCACATTAAGATTTAATGATTTTTAGTACCACCTCTTGTAACTACAATCCGGGGGTATTCTGTATATACTAGGGATGGCGAACCAATGGCACGCGACACAATATTTTGGGCACGTCACTGATCACAAAATTCATTATGATGCACTAGATGCATTAGAAATACATGAGAAACCAGACGAAGACCAAGTTACTGAAGAATTTATTTCTGTGATTGATTCTTCAATGAAGAAATTTTCAGCGAGATTTTCTCAGTTCAAAGAATTATCGGAAATACTCAAGATTATTATGTACCCTGATGTGACGTCATTTGATAAACTGAATTTTTCCCAATTCGATTGGTTGGAAATTGAAGAATTTTAAATGCAGCTGATTGATATCCAGTCTAGTTCAATATGGATTCAAAAATTTATTGAAACAAGGAAAGAGTTAGAATTAATTGAAACAGAAAGATTGACAAGTAATATAAGTGAAAATGCTAATAACAAAATTTTGGAAACATGGAATGCGTTACCCGACACATTTAATTGTTTGAAGAAGCTGGCTCATGCTATTTTAATAATATTTTCATCAACCTATGCCTGTGAGTCATTATTTTCAGAGATGAATAACATTAAAGACTCGGTTAGAAACCGTTTGACAGATGACTCCAGTTCAGCATGCATTCTGCTAAAAGTAACATCTTACAACCCTAACATCTATTATTTGTCATCTAATCTGCAACAACAGAAGTCACACTAATTTTACTTTAATTTAAATTACGCGTATGTTCCAATTTTTTTTTTGTAGTAAATAAAGAGTTTTGAGTTGATAGTATTATTATTATTTTCCCAATAATGACAAAGTCAAAATTATTTGATGGCACGTCTATGACCTCATTAAACACTTCTTTAGAAAAATGGCACGTTGATACGTAAAGGTTCGCCATCCCTAGTACATACCATTCCATTTAAAATCAAAGATAGTTTCGTTTCCTAGAAACCGGAAGTAGAATTCAGGATCATTTTACACTAATAGGTTTAAAATTAATACTAAAGAAATAACTAATTGACCCTGTTTTAATCATACTGACAAAATTAATTTGAATATTAATGAAGGAAAAAAGTTTCAGCTCTCGTTACTGTTTGTATGACTATCAATTGAATAACTTTAAAACAAAATGGCGCTTAGATTCCATTGAATTGAAATGCTTCATTTCATTGATGCAGAGCCCTGGGGAAAAGTTGATGTAGCCGAGTGTTCGCTGGCTACATTATAATAATATTGAAATAGTACACTCTGCAATGAATAAAAAGGTGTAACGATATATCTACATCACTCCAGTTTCGCTGGAAAAAACGAGTAAGTTATAAAACATCAATTTCTATATCCTCCACTTTCTTTAACATTAGAGATCCTATAAAATATAACCCTCGCCGGTATAGCAATATGCAGTAATGAATTTTGTACTCAAATTGAATAAAATATATGGAACTTTACTATTTGGAAGTGATATCAAAAGTCTACAGGTTTTACGATTATATGTTTCGAAAGGAAAAATTATGACTGGCTACGCCAAATTGTACGTTATACAATTTTGTAGAAATGTGAGACATAAAATTCATGGTTCTTAAATATAGAGAATATTTTTAGTGGAGCTTTTTATATAGATGAATAAACGTTGTTCTGCTCGCCGAATTTGGTCTTTCAATTTTATAGATTGAACTTTAGATAGTTTCATTTGTATCAAATTTCTTTTATTCTTCATGCTAAATAACAGATGATACTTAGGGTATATTTTAAGTTTTAAGTTAGTGATGCCGTGAGACGAGACATGGCGAGAAACAGTCCACTCCCGTCTCGTCTCGAATTTTCGAGATGAGATACCTCTGCATCTCGTCTCGTCATATTTTCCCTTACTTTCTCTTGATCTCGACTCAATAGTCTCGAATTTATAATTAGAAATAGTAAATAAATTAACATTACAAGCAATATTAATATAATAAACAGGTACCAGTGATCAAAACATTATTTTACTATGTCTGGTGTTTGAATGGTAAGTAAAAAATAAGTACTCTATCATGACTTTATTATCTGTTGTTGGGATAAATCTAAAATTAATAAATATATATGAATGTAAATGAAAAGGCAATTAAAATATTTATTTATACTGACAAATATTTTATTATTTTGAATATTTTAATCAGAAATATTTAGGTAAGTAATATAAAAAAAGTACAATCGAGATCTCGAATTTCTACTCTCCTCTCGAGCAAATTTCGTGGGCATTATTACTCTCTTATCTTCTCCAAAAATCTCGAGAAGAGAATAGGTTAATCTCGTCTCGAAAAATTAAGAACTTCGAGACAAGATCTCGAAAATGCGAGATCTTGCCACATCACTAATTTAAGTTAATAAATCTAAGAGCAAATAGTATATTTAGTGCATTACAAGGGTTGTTTTACTCTGTAAAAGATCGAGTATTTTTGATTTTTGGATATGTTGTATATTTAAATAAAATAAATAAATATATCATCACGGCATATTATCCATTTCTGGTTGTACCAATCTGCTTTATCACAGATATCGGTAATGATGATAACATATATGTACCGTGCGGGCGCTTACCAGGCGTCACCTTTGGCGACCAATTTTTACTCTCGTAATAAAAAATAATTAACAATTTATACAAGAATCAATTACCAGAGCAAAAATAAATCATGTACTGATTTTTTAATATTGTTTATGAATTGCTGATACCAAAAGAAAAAAGCTATACAAACTAATAGAACAACAAAAATATCAATCTGATTCAGTATCCATTGTCGTTTTCCGAGTCGCAAATAAGAAGCGTGGACTTACGAAGGCGCTCTGTAAAGAATGCAGATTAAAAGTACATTTCAAAGAGTGAAGAAAAAGTTCTTTAATCAAAACCTCCGTCTCATTCTACTGTAAATACAGTTATTCAAATGAAGTTTCAAAGTAATGGGAATATCGAAAACAAATTTAATTGATATCGCTCGCGTGCGACTGTTTCTTTCACAAAAGTTTTTTTTTTTTCTTAGAATTAAATAAAGTTTGGTTATCAACTCATGTAATCTAAATATTATTAGGTTTCTTATTGAAGAAAATATAGACAATATAACTCCGCCACCTTGATATAAATAAAATTATTATATCAACGAAACATCTATTCAATAAATAGTTTAGCAAAATTAATAATAAGTACGAGGCGGTTCCTTCTGGATCAGTTGCTCAAGCGTCATCCTTAGGAAAATATCTGAGTGATCAATGTGATTTTTTTTGTAAACGCTGTTTCACTTGTTCGGCAATTTTTGCAATAGTAGACATTAAAATTTTCTGTTACGGAAATTAAGCGGAAACTGTCCCAATGCTTCGGAAGGTTTATAGGGAGGAAACTTTGCGACAAGAAAGAATTTACGAGTGGTTTTATTGTCTTAAAAGTGGTCGAATATCAATTAAAAATGAACCTGGATCGGACCATCTCTCGACTTCCAAAACGGACGAAAGATCGAAAAATCCGTAATACGAATATGTGTGATCGTCATAGAACAATCGATGAATTGCAAGAACTCACTGAAATATCCTGGAGTTTGTACCAACGAATTATGATTGCAAATTTGAAGGTAAAATGTGTCGCAGCGAAATTCGTTGAGTTCCAGGAATTGGAGGAACAGTCAGAAATTGATCCAATTTTCCTATGAGCTTTCCCAAGCATTGCTGCTGATTTCCCTAACAAGAAATAAAACTTGATGTTAACGCATTGTTTTTAATGTCCGCCATTACAAAATGGCTAAAAACACGTCAAACAGCGTTTACAAAAAAAAATCACACTGACCGCTCAGACGTACCTATTCGCAAGAATGACGTTTGGGAAATCGATCCGAAAGGGTGTCTAGTAAAGGCATCTAGAGGGAGAAATTAGAATTAGCGCCCTACTATCCGCCAGAAAATAATCCGGTTATTTTTGGGTATCTACTTATCCCTCTTATATTTTTCTGTATTTGTACATGCCATTTTGTAATTATTCTGACCGTTAACTATTGTCTAAATTTTATTTAAAAAATTGTGACAAATATTTTTTTAAATGTTTTACGGCCGCGCAAGTTCTAATGATCATTAGCAACCTATGAGTTTAAATCATTACAAATTACTTAAACTGATAAAGACGAACACTAACATCTATGGGAAAAGTCCTCAAGGCTCGAATTTTTAAAAGCACAATATTCAAAGTCAGAATATGCATGCAAAGAATCATTTATATTTTGAATATTCAACAACATAATCGCGCAACGCCAGAAACCGAATACGTGGGCGTGGTCTAGTGGCCAAGAGGAGGACTTTCTAGATTACGTTTATGGTGGTTGGTTCAGGTTAGCTGCCGATACGCTTTCGCGCAATGCGCGATTCTGTTTTTGAATATTCGGGATTTGAATGATTCAGTATAAGCATATTCTGCTTTTGAATATTCTGGAGCAACATCTATGTCTGATTGCTTGACAAATTATTATTTTTAAATGAATTGTTTTATGGATAATCAATGATCAGTATATCTAAAGAACACTTTCATAATATGCAGAATATCTTTATTGGAAAAGCGTAAAATAGTAAAATTTTAAAAAATTGAGATTTCAAGTGCAGGCCATGCTCAAAATTTTAAAAAGTTTGAATTATAAGCCGAGCCAAGTTTTTCTTATTTTATACCAAGCTATTTAGCTCGTTCAATTATTAGTGAAAATTATATTTTGTTCATGCTGCTACATTCATAAATGTGTTGCAACTAGAGATGCCGGCCCGAAAAATCTTATAGTTCAATCAAATGCAGTTTCCTTAATATTTTAATGAAAATGGATGAAGTTAAAAAGGATCAAAATGATCTAATAACAACAAACTTCACATATTAATAAATAAAAATGTATTATTTTACTTCAAGGATTCAGGGTTATTCACTAAAGCATAATAATTATATTGTGATGTACTTATTACTCGTATACTTAAATAAAAGTGATTTTTGTTTCTACCATAATGATTTATTGTCCTATTTTTGAGCAGAAAGTTAGATAAAAAATCCTTATGTAAATTATATTTTTTTATATAAGATTTGTGAAAAAGTTGTTTAAATTTTCGAACGGCTTTGGTAAACAAAGTGTTAAATACACGTAGGTCTGTAATTTTTATAACAAACTTACACTAGAAGGGTCTCTTTTTTAACTACTTATGTTAACTAATGTTGAAAGTTATATGAATGTAGTGGTTTTTTATAAGTTTGACACGAAAAAAGTTAAACATTTCACTTTAACATAAAAATCAACATTAGGAATGCAAGATGCACCCAATTTCGAGCTTTGGCCCGGCCCGGCCCGATTTCGAGTCAATTTTCGAACCGGGCTAACTATTTTTTTTGTCGAGTCAATCTTCGAGTCGGGCCGATAATTTTTATTTTCGGGTTGAGTCGATCTAAACCTCAAAGCCAGGCCCGGCCCGAATGTATCTCTAGTTGCAACTGAGCCTACTACTATTTTTTCTTTTAAATATTGTTTGAAGTCCTACCTTATTACAGCTAGATTGAAGTTCAAAAAATCAGCATACCTGCAACAAAAATAAGCAATTAATAATGTTTTCAAAGGTAATATAATTAGTCAAGGAAATAAAATTGACATATAAATGTATTAAACATAATTCGAAATGAAAATGCTGAACATAATAAATGGTTTTACGTTATTAATTATTAAAATACAAACTTTTAGTGTTCTATTTAATGATATTAATAAATTGCTATATGCCATTACGTCGTAAAGCTGTTATCATTGATTTTGCAAGAACCTGGTAAAGCTGCCAACATGAAAAACTGCAGTAAATCACATTTAAAACGGGCAATTAATTTATTAACGATGCAGAACACCGCAGGAGCTGTCTTAACGTATTCATGGCAGTCTTAGATGCTACGGCGTGTCACATGCAGGACTCGTAATTCAAATTTCAGACGGCAACAGGAAAAATTACATCGGGGATATAAAATTGCAAATGAGCTGGGTGACGCCCGTAAAAAGTGACAATTGTGAAGATTACAATGTTTTAAATGTTGGTTTTTACGCATTCTTCATGGAAAATAGAAAAGAAGTAATTTAATCTCAGTAGTTTGAATAATAATTATTATTATTTCTCGCACCCAAGCTATACGTGCTTAATATATGAGCAATTATTAAGAATATAGTATACAAAATATACTAATGTAAAAATTTTGGTAATCATATACTATAAGAGTTACGACTTTAATTAGATAAGACTTTTCTTTACCTTTCAGAGGTCATCTTAGATATGCATTTGTTTTTTTAAAAATAATCAAATAATTGTACAAAGTTAAATGTTGTGGCGACCCTGGCTAATATTTAATTTTCATTAGAAATTGAGAAAAAAAAATTCATATAAAATTTTATTGTTTTTTACCTCTTTCTGAGAGAAGTATTTGATTCATGCTTAAATTCGCATATCCAGATTTCAGTGAATAAGCACGATTTAAGGTCCCTAGAATCCGATTATAACATTTGTATGTGTATGTGTGTATGTCTGGATGTTGTAGACACGATTCTTCAAAAACCATAAGACTTAAGAATTGTTTAACTATGGATTCCTCAATCTGACATTCCTGGGAAGAGCTGAAAAGGTTTTGATAACAATTGAACAAGACACTATAATATATAGAGTAATTTAATCGCAGAGGCCAAGGCACTAAGGAAACCAGTTGACAAATTTCAATGTTTATAACATAGTTTTTAAATGACATGTCAGTGCCAAAAATCAACAGTTTTAGTGACATTCTAACAGCTTTTTCTGGGAAGTATATTTAATCTTTCTTATTGTTTTATTAATTAAATATTTGAAATTATAGGTAAAATGCATATATCCATCAGAAATACCGCCAATCTGGTTAATGAATTGGAAGAATCTCTGACATTTAGAAACTTCCTCATACAATGAAAAATAGATATAATTAGAATTATATGTGTGCAGAAGACATGTTAAATACAATAAAAACAATATATGGGTAAAGTTCTGTATTTTTTTGTTATAAAACGACGGTTTGACAGGGAAGTGCAATTCAATACTTATATAGCCTAATATGAAAATGGCGAGAGGTCTTGTGCTGGCAACAACAGATTTTTTTATAGTCTATTTACTGACACAAAATTTTGTTCGGTCACTATCATTGTCAATTTTTCATTTATCTCGGAAACAATTGATGATCAAACCTATGTTGATTAAGCTTTTTTTACCCATTTATGTCAGTACCATATTCCCTTAAATTTTTTACACTTTCTTTAAAACAGCCTGTAATTTACCAAGCCTGGTATTAACTAGGTCGGTGAGGACGCATCTCCTTCGGAAATCTGAATTGTATTTTATGTTATATTTTCGGCAAAACTTCACAACTAATTTTGTCATATAAAGCCAGTCTTGAATGGCACCACTTCACTTAATTTGTAATGCTTGTATTTTACTTTTTATTCTTCGTGATAATCTATGATTCACTACCGTAGATTAAGTGCGCTCGATAAATTGTGTTTTATTATCTAATAAACTTTTATTTTGTTTATTCTTTTTTTAATGTTTAACGAGCTTTATAAAATAGCTTTTGATTTTCTTTACTATTTTTCTTGATTTCTTCTTAAAATTTATTTTGATATGTTTTTACCATATCCTTTATTTCTTTACAGTACGTTTTACTCATTATGTTGTATTTTATTATTTAAATATTTTATCAATATTTTCTTTTTATATTTAAGTATTTCTTTAATTTATTGATTCCACCACATTGTTTCTGTTTATTACTCTATATCACCTCCCGCTACCCTTGGTAAGGGAGGTATAGGGATCGTGCTAAAAATCACATATCGAGATTTTAGTAAATGACCACGTTTTAAGATCCTTAGAATCCAATTTTAACATTTTTACGATGATGTCTGTATGTGTGTATGTGTGTGTATGTATGTATGTGTGTGTATGTATGTGTGTGTGTATGTGTAGGGATTTTGTCTGCTTCCAAAAGTAGAAAGGCCGTTAGAAGCGTAATCTTCAATCAAATGGGGACTACTTTGAAGGATGCCACCAGCCCAATGACGCAGAATAACAACAGCGGGGAAATACAGGTGGGGCAGAATGATCTCCCTGATTCAAACGGTTAATTGTAAGAAAACGGTTCAAGATATATAAAAAAGGTTTTTATTGCTCAAAAGTACATATAATGCCGTTTTATTTTCACGATGTTTGAAAAATGATATCGTCCAAATGGCGGCCTTTGCGAGGAATGCACATATTGAGCCTTTCAAAAAAGTTTTCGGCCACCCTTCCCAGTATATCTTGCAAAATTCCAGCGATGACGTCCTCAATCGCCTCCTTCAGAGCTTCAAGCTACAGCTTTGACATATCCCCACAGAAAAAAGTCACACGGGCTAAAATAGGAGGAGCGAGGGGGCCATGGAACATCCTCCCAGGCGACCGGGAAAGAACTCTTGCAGAATTTCGCTTGAACGACAAGCAGTATGGGCCGTGCCTGAAACCAGAAGGCTTCTCTGTCGTGTTCCTCGCCATACTCTTCCATTTTGGGGCGAAAAAAGTTCTCCAACATACAATAGTAAGCCGAATTCAAGGTAACAGAACAGTTAATCCTTCTGATTCAAAAAATAAGGCCCAATAATGCGCATAGAGGACATAGCGCACCAAACTGTTACTTGGGTGCTGTGAAGGAGTCTTTGATGCAGTACACGAGGGTTCTCAGTAACGAAAATTTTGTTTATTTACTGTGCCACAAAGATGAAAATGCGCTTCGTCGAAAGGCCCCATTCTGTATAAAGGAAGGTCGGATACTTTTCGGACAGACCTCGTATGTGTGTATGGATGTTGTAACCACGGTTTCTCAAATACTATAAGACTTCCGACATGTTTAGCTGCGGATTCTTCAATCGGACATAAATGAGAAGAGCTGGTAAGGTTTTGCTAATAAATGGACAACCGAAAGTGGTAGCATCTTAAAAAAATCTTCTAAATATTATTTTTTATCCAAATAACAAAGAATATTCATTCTAAATCAGATAATTTTTTTTTATTATATCTTCTGTAGATTTATAGATAAAGAATGTAATATATAAATTATTTAAGTATAAATATAATTGTTACACTGCTAATAATTTTATTTTCCACCTCTCTATAATCCATATTTCATCCGATTCCACGGCTTGCTTGATAATAGAAGCTGTAAATTCTGTCCAGTATGTATTGTATGCAGATCTTCAGTTGTGGTGTATTGGAATGCATCCCAACAATCTATTACTCGCAGACTGGGAGGGAAGCCGGGTCACTGATAGACATTGTTTGCTGACCTCATACCCTCAGAGGTAAACTTGATGTGGATAGTTTCCTACCTAAGTAATTAGCTAGCAACGAGGCATTTCGCCATGAAAGTAGAACCTCTGCGTACGGTACAGCTTTTAAACTTGATGGATTCCTGTTAAAGAGAATGCTTTAGGGTTTAGGCCGATACTAAAGTTAACCGATGCGTAAATTGGTGAAGTAAAAACAAAAATGTTTTACATTATAATATTCAGTAGCGGATTTAGATGGATTTTTAATAATTTATTATCATAGACAAATAAAATAACAAAAATACTAATAAAGTACAAAGCTAAAGTCTAGAATACCTACCACTCAATTCCACAAAAATTTATAGTGATTTTTTTCCAAAAAAAATAGGGTTAAATGATGTACATACACTGACAGGCCTATTCTACTAAAAAAATGTATAACGATATCGTTACTGAACGACTGTCGCTAAGCATTTGGTTAAACGACTTCAATAACGACAAATGCCAAAAACCAATTCTACTAATCATATCGTTATAAATTATCGTTATCAGGATTATAACGATAATATCTAACTTCATGTATATTTTGACAGAATAAATTTTTATATGTTTTTCAATTTAAATTTGACATATCGATTCATTGTTTGTTTATTTAATTGAATTTGACAATGGATATAAAGAAAAGGACTTCGAGGACAACTCAAAGACAGTATGAAATATATGTTGAAGAACTGGAAAATAACAGTTCATTAAGAATTAATAAATTGTCCACTGAAGAATTGGAAGAAATATGGAGAAAACTTACAAGTCATTTAAATTCTGTGGGACCGGGTAAAAGGATCTGATGTATCACGCAGTGTATACTCTGACATCCCTATACAAATATATAATTTTTAAATATATAATAGTGCATCTATATTCTATATTATATTATATATCAATATATTAAATAATATTATCTAAGAGTAGAAAAAAGAAAAAGTTTTTTCGTTGCAGAATGTATTTAAAAATTATTTATTTATTATTTACAATCTGCAACGAAAAAACCTTGGATTTTTCTTTTTTCTATCCTTATCAACATGCAAAACAGCCTAGAGTCCTTCTTCCACTAAATATTATCTAAATCTAAATTTTTAAATATATTTCTGAAATATAAATAAAATGTCTAATTCTAAAAAGCATAATATATATAATTAGTGTACAGAAGTGAATAAATACTCATCTTTGCAGAATCTCTTTCTCAGCTACAATTAACAAAATATCTTCTTCAGCCATTTTTACTTTTGTTCTCAAAATATGTCTAACTTTACGACTTCAACGATGCATGTGAACTTGTCGTTATTAAACGATGTGAAATAACGATATGTAACGATTCGTAACGATAAGTAAATTAACAGAATAGGGTTTTGGCAAAAATCGTTATCATAACGACTTATCGCCTAGTAACGAGTCATAACGATACATATTTTTTTAGTAGACCGTAAGAGTATTTTTTAACGCGAAACATTGGATTTGTCACTCCCATGGTTACGACTTGACATTTGATTGACAGCAATGCATTTGTCTGTTCTATTTAAAATGAAACAACGGGAATAATATTCTTAAGGTGTAATGCATTCTAAAGTTAACATTATTCAGTGTATAAATTGATAAAGAAAGCATGTAATGTTTTCCTAGCGAACTAGATGTAAATAACCACAGCGTTCCTTTGTTTGGTTAATGTTTTATTGTGTATATCTTACAATTCACAAATAAAAATTCTTGTAACTACTCTTGCTTGGCTACAAATTACAACTCCGGATTGTTTCTCCGGAAGCTAATATCAGAGCCAACTAGATATCAAGTTTTTCAGTGTTTGCAGTAATCGCAGAGTCGCGTGACAACGTTGGACAATTAGACCGCAGTGGAAAGTGGAATGAAAAATTGTGACTTGTTGGTGTTGGCTACGCCCATTTGTTCGCTTCTTTCGCATATTGACGTTGCGAGTGGACTGATGAGCATGTAGACAGCCAGATCAATAACTATGAGTGGGACCAATTATAAAGAGTTAACAAATACGGATAATTATAAATTGTGTTTCATTGTGTTAAAGACAAAGACAATTATTCTTTAATGATCCTGGAGGGTTAATAATAATAATAAAATAATAATAATAATAACAATAATTTATTTTCAGAGACTATAATTATTACATCATAAGAGTCGTCAAATAGATTTGTGAAAAATTCATGAATCTCACTAGGATTTGAACCCAGGGCCTTTCGATAAGAACGATGACACTTTTTCTTCTTACTGGTGGGCTTGCTGGCTCGCCCACCACTATACTGAGGCAGCTGGTTTATTGAGGAGGAACACCCTTACACTCACTATCACTTAACACTTGATGATTGATGATGAACATATCTTGGGTAGATGACACACACAAGAATTTTAAATTACTTATCTTTTATTGAAATATTTACACAATTTACTAACTTATATTTATTGCTTACACTGAACATAATTAAACTAACTAAACTGTTACAGTTACATTGTAACCTAATTACAAGTACTAGCGTAAACGCCCAAAAACTAAACACGGACTACCCCATCATTCAATCTTAAACGGAGACTGACTTAAAAACAAATGATTATCACTTCAGCTGGGCATATCTGAAGGGTGTACGGCTTATCCCAGCCTTCATAGCTAAATAACAAGATTGCACATAGCCTAGGCAATAACTTATATAGTTAATTGTCAAAACAATAATTGTCTACGCGGTTGACATCTAGACTAAACAGAGATATAGGAAAAAAGATTATTATTTCTAAACAGAATTTTGACTTACAAGAGACAGAGTTAAAATGTTGATATTGAAACTATAATTTAGAAGTTTATAATAAAGTTCATTACTTGTTATTTCACCATGCTCACCTTGTTACAGAGACTCCCGTGAAATTCTTGAATTTTTCACACGTCGCAAACATAGTTGTATACGAGATCGTCTCCCACTTGGACATAAAATATTATAAAATATGTCACCTTGAGTGTTCAAAGAACTAGTCAAGATTATAATATGATGAATGAAGATCTGGGAACCCAGTATTTGCGGTGAATTTTTTGCTAATTGTAATATGCATTTTCTTGTAGTAATTAATTCTTTATTCATAGTGTTATACATGTGATTTTGTGTATTACATTTATTTTTATTTATTATTTATAGACACAAATTGATATTTGATGATAAATATAACAAAAACAGAAGAAAGCCAATTTAAATAAGCTTCTGTAACTAGTATGCCGCGGAACGACTGTAATGATTCTAATAACTTTCTTTTGAAACAGAAGTGTTATACGCAAGGTAGAGATTGATGCTTAGATGCAGATTCCGTACCTAAATTAAGATTCTAATTTAGTTTGGATTCTAAGTGTGAGTTTCCATTTAAATTACTGTGTGGTATGAGATTCATGGCTTTAGATTTAAAAAAAAAAAACTCTCAACAGGATTAAATCCCAATTACTGAGTAGGTTCACACACACAAACATCCATGCCTTAGTGGGATTCGAACCCAGAACCCCGAGCACATTCATAACTAAGAGGCGTTGCTCTAACCATTGAGCCACCGGAGCCGACGATTTTAGAATTTAAATGTGAGAAGTTATTGACAACTTCAAAAAACTTCTCAATAGAAGTAACAAAAGCTGTTATTGAAGCTAAAATGTCAAACGATACAAATTTTCAAAAAGAATTCAGGTATTTTAGTGATTGCTATAATTTTGACGTTTCGTTTACAGAACCAGCTGGCAGTTGTATGCGCCATTTTACTTACAATGTGCAGATATAGCTATTAAATTGAAAAGATCTATAGTCTAGAGAAGAAGGAGAACCTGGGACCCTTGCAAGTCGAATAGACAATATCAATTGCGTTCTTATTTTATTAAAAAAAAGTAGTGTCCCAACAAAGCTTGTTGAAACTAGGAACGCACCTTTATAGCCGTAAAGATAACCAGCACTGAAAATAAGCTGTTGCTATTAAGTATTTACTATGTTTGTGGACCGCTCAATGGCCAACATAACACATCCGCACATATGGGCCTTAAAACTCGTTTAAAGTCACTAGCAGGTCGATAAATGCGTCATTGGGGGGCCGTAAACATGTTGCAAAGCATTCGCGAAAATTATATATTGTAAAACATCAGTGGGCTGGAGCGCGACATTGTTGTTTATGTATGAGAGAGGACAAAAACCTACGCTTCTGTCGTTGCCATAGTGAATTTTTTGTAGGATCAAACTTTGGAGAGAATAAGTATTAAAATATTATGCAATGGAGCTTTCACTTTTTGCCATGGATTCCTCCAGGAGAAGAAATAATCGATTCATATTCCTCAAAAACTCTTACTGACTTCTTTGAGAAGTCAGTATGTATTTGAAAAGCAGAAACATTTATACTTTTTATAATCAGAGTCATGCGTCTTATACGCGTAATCTATGATAGTTTAATGGGGGTCCTCTACTAATTTTTTTAATTATTTTATATGAAATTCCTTTTAATTTTGAAGCAATTAGTGGTATTAAAAAGTCTTAATTGTCTTTAATTTAACTGCATTTGGTTTTTAATGTCAATATGACTTCGCGGCAACAATCCTACCTATCTCTCGTTCCGCACCACAGTCTATAGTAAGCTATTAGAAAAAGATAGCAATGTATGACATCACAGTGACACTGACTGATTTCAAATATCTCGAAAAGTAATTATTTAAAAATGTTTTTTAATCTTATGCCCATATTCATAAACACTCGTCAAGTTTCATAACGGTTCGTTATAATTTTTGACAAGTAGAATCAAACTTGACAAATAAAATTTTGATTTTTCTTTTAATGTCGACTGTTTTTATTAGATAAATTTTATAACGAACCGTTTAAAAATTTTACGAGTGTTTATGAATACGGCCATCAATCTTTAAGTACAAATTGTACATTTTATTATTTTTTTGTTATGGAGGAGGATCCTATTAAATGCGTAAATAATGTAAAGAATGTCAAATGTAAACAATGAGTAGTGAATATAAATAACGTAAACTTTGTATATATTGCGCATTCGCAGTAAAGATTAGCGAAATACATTTGATTTCTTGTTTAAAAGAAAACGAAAATTTTAAGAAGTTAAATTTTGTATTTTAGTATCTAAAAGACAAATACAAATTAACCTTTAAAAAATTAAGAATTTTAGTTAGTTCAGCGCAAATAGAAAGATCGCTTTTTAATTGGTCGAAAAATTGATGCCCAAATATTACGAATTATAAAATCGCATATTGAAGACATTGATGACGATGAAAATGAATAGCAAATAAATTAGTTCGTAAATATTTTTAATAAAAATATCCTTTCGACGTGTGGCATTAAAAATGTACACTTCAATAATTAAATAAATAAGAAAAAATTCTCCTCGATTTTTTTTATTCGTGGCAGTATCTGCCATTTAATTTTTATCGTGAAGTTATGGAAAACACTGTATACAATAGTACTCGTCAATCTGGAAATAAATATCTATGAAATATATCTCTATATATCTCTATATATATATATATATATATATATATATATATATATATATATATATATATATATATCTATATATTTGAAGCATTGGTTGTTGTGCTGTTGTTGATGATGATAAGCCAATACAGGAAAACGTGATTTATTTACTAATAATTTGAATATATTAATGGTATTATCAAATCAAACAATTTTATAGCGAAAACCAATAATTAGTCAAAATCCACGTCTAAATGGTTCAGAATTTACCGCAAACTCGAGAACGAGAACCTGTACCTAATATTTGCATGGTAGCATAAAAAAAATTCAATTTCATACATCGAAATACATGTGAATTATAAATGACAAATTTAATTCCTCTGTCGACCCTCGTCGTAAAATATTAATTCCACAATCGGATCTACCTGACAAGAAATCAGCTTATGATGATTGTTTTTCGAAAGTCATTTTTATCGCCAAAAATTAAAAAACAAAAATAATTACTGCTTTGTCACATTTGATTAAAAGCTTTTGTAGCACGGGAACCAAAAATTCAAGCTTATTAACAAAACAAACAAATATACAACGGTGAACACTTCACGCACTCATGAAGTATAAATATTTGCAACATGCTCACTGAATTAAAAACAAAATGTGACAAACAGCGAGTTTGGAAAACTGGGTTTAGGATAAATAGATTAAGGAAAACTGTGTTTAACGTATGCAAACGTGGGAGATGTCTGCGAAAATATCACTTTTAAAATGTTTTCACATTAGTATTTTTCAAATATAGCGTTCTCACTGCTTTAAAATCTTGTCCCTTTCGCTACTACGAAAACTTATCTATCCTAAATACTAACGGTGGTCTATGTCTATACTTATATTGTACCAAAACTGTGGGAATATTATTTATTGTAATAGACATTGTATGATATTCTTATCCGTGGGTGACACCTAGTAGGTAAGCCGATACGTTACAATGGAGTTCTCCACCGTAACAAAATATAATAAAATGTACACTTTGTACTTAAAGTACTACTCAATAAATAAGATTAATATAAAAAAGAACATATTTTGAATAAATACTGTCACATGTCATATGTATGTCACATGTCATATGTATATTAATTTATTAATTTATTAGTTGTTGCCATGTATTTGTATTAATTAATTTTGTAAAATATTTGTATCGAGGAATACATGTTATATTTTGTTATGTAAAAAATGCAATGTAAATAAATGTCAAGAAATTAAAATTTAATTATAAAACACAAAGTCAATTCATTAGTACGAGACAATAATCACATGCACAACATTTGGTCCTTCGAGCCGGATGTTGCGAGATATTTGAATTTGTTTTCAGTGTTACAGTGACGTCACAGTATTGCATTTCCAATGAGACTTGGCCAAAGATAGATTTCACTAAAGATGATGAAAATAGAAAAGAATGGTAATTTAATACGGAAAACGACAAAAAGATGTATTTGCAATGCTTATTTGATCTACTATAGAGTGATCAAAAAGAAATGGTTCAGTTTTCAATATAATTCTGGGGATTTTTTATTCCACATACAACACCAGGTGAAGGTAGAAAAACTATTTGACATGTCATTTTGAAAATAAATACAAAAAGGTTATGTCAGAGCAAATACCTGACAGTTAATAGGATTTTGAGTGACTGAATTGCTTTAGATTATTGCTCTATGGGTAATGTAAGAATTAAAAGTACTTGCGTAAAGGAAAGAACAATCATTTTAATAAAAAAAAATTTAAACATGTCCAGATTTAAATTCTACCAATTGCAAGTATTGTCAACCGATTCAGTTATTTTTGATAAGTTCCAACGACTAGTTTTTAACCAATCATGATGCAAAACACTTGAAAATTCAACCAATAGGAACAGTACTATACTGATAAAACCCCGTTATACCAATAATTTTCCGCTACCAAGTAAATAAACAGTTGTTATTGTTTATAATTGTCAGTGTGACAATTAATGTGTCAAGTTTCATTCTGCGTTGTCTTTGGAATTTATCTCACCAAATACCACACGACCTCTCAGATTTTCTCAGATAAACTTTTATTTTTAAGCACTCATTTTTTTGCTTTTAAGCAAACTGACATTAGGTAAAACCCCTCCTTCTTTGGAGTCGGGATTTACCATGCAGTTTGCTTTCGTGTTTGTTACTAAGCAAAAAAAAATCGTGCAAAGTAAAAATGTATCGATGAAATCAGGAGGTCTTGTGATATTACTTCTGATAACTCTATATTTTGTCGGCCATATGACCGGCATCCATTTAGTTATCGCCCAATTGACCATTACTCAAATATGTATCGCCCAGATTTTCATGGCCCATTAAAAGTTGTCTAATTAAAGATGCCCGCTAGTGAGCGCTTTCTACGGTACAGATAATGGGGAAGTTTACCGATTTTTTTTTATTCTTTTATTATATGGGAAATGACTTGAAAATTGATGTAACATGTTTTATTTTTTTCAAAAATGCCCAGATTTTCCGGAAAAGCCGATTTTTAAGCTGTGATGACGTCGGTAGAGGTTTGGTACAACGTATGTCGCTTATACACTGACGCACGCGGTTGCGGTTACCAGTCACTTGAGACTGATATCTTGTTCGACCTACGTTCAAGTGGTTCGCTTTCACCGTTCTGTCCGAGTTTGCGCATAACTGACTTGTGACGTACTTAGAGTTTACCCAAAAAATATTAATTATAAATAAATGGAGCAATAATTTTCATTTTTAATTTCAATTTCAGCAGTCATTTGTATTATATTTGTGAGAAAATAGTATGTTATGTAGAATTTTTACCATGCTAAACTTCCCCATTATTGTCAATATCGAATTCTGTGCACAAATGCAAATTACACACCCATATATTATATGGGTAATAAGTCGTTACGTTATATTTATTTATAATGGGTGTTTTTTTTTTTGCTTAGATAGAACTTATGAAAGGGTTAACTGTCAAACAAGCTGTCTTACTGCGTTCACTTTTTGACATTTATGATCGGCATACTCTGGCAAACCATGATGAATAGACTCACGCTTGAAAAACGCTACTAAATTATCCAAACTTACTTTGAAAATCAGTCGTCGATTCGCGCAACTTATAGACGACTTCGTGATTGGTTTAACGGGTTTGTTAATAAGCCAAATTGCCGCATTTGGAGTAAGACCAATCCACAAGAGACCCTACAGACTCCATTACCTCCAGAAAAATGCACCGTTTGGTGCGGTTTACATGCTGGTGGTATCATCGGACCTTATTTCTTCAAAAATGAGGTCGGAGCTCGCGTTTATGGTCAATGCAGATCGTTACCGCACCATGATCAATAATTTTTTGTTTGAAAATATGGATCACATTGATCCGGACGAGATGTGGTTTCAACAGGATGGCGCTAAGTGTCATACGGCGACTGCAACCATCGACTTATTGAAATCAAAATTTGGCGATAAGTTGATTTCGAGAAATGGGCCTGTCAATTGGCCTCCAAGGTCGTGCGATTTGACACCTCTCGATTATTTCCTGTGGGGCTACGTGAAGTCACTGGTTTATGCTGATAAACCACCAACAATTGACGCCTTGGAGGACAATATTGTCCGTGTTATTCGTGACATACGGGCAGCAGTGCTCGAAAAAGTGGCTCAAAATTAGACGTTCAGAATGCGCTTTGTCAAGAACAGCCGCGGTGGCTATATGCCCGAAATCTTTTTCAAATGTTTCGAATAAACAAAAAAAATTGATTAAAATATAA
Organism: Ophonus ardosiacus; assembly: GCA_943142095.1. Lineage (NCBI taxonomy): Eukaryota > Metazoa > Arthropoda > Insecta > Coleoptera > Carabidae > Ophonus > Ophonus ardosiacus. The sequence continues at coordinate 8,949,366 of OW964838.1, read as the reverse complement.
TTTTTTGTGTTACTTTTTACAATATGAAGTTCTATCGGGCTTAAAAAAACACGCTGTACATATTCACTAGAATGTAAAATGAAAATGTTAAAATCCAAATGTAAGGGTCTCAAAAAGTATTCTTTGAATGACCCCTGAACCATCCTTTGCCGTGATAAGGTATAAAAAAGAAAATCGTTTGACTATAAACAAAGAGTTTTATTAGTTGTAAAGACAAAACAAACATAATCACGTATGTGTGATAACTGTAAAATAAAAAAATGAGTATCGGTTGTGCGGGTCGAAGTGCTGGCATTACGGAGCCTCTGCAAACAAGGCACACTTTGATTTATTCTCGTATTATCTTATATTCACGGGAAACATAGGCCACCGCGAAGGTAAACATAAAGCGGAATCAATAAAGCTTCACAATGTACCGCGTGGAAATAAAAAATAATAAAAAACACAAATGGAAAAGGACAACAAAAAGCAACCGAGGACGAACTCATTGTTCCCATACAAAAAGCGACAAAAAATGGAATATTTCTAGTGCGTGTGATTCAGCAGACGAAGATAAATATGACGATTTCAAACAATAATGGGAAAAAATATCGGATTGATTTAACGCAATTGCTGTCCGCTGGCAGTGACGCCTTTGATTTTGGTTTCAGCAACGCGTTGAACGAAAATAAACACCGCGTTGATAAGTAGCTACACTTGCAAATTTATTTCCCTATCCCAAAACAAATTTCCATTGCCTCACTGGAATATGTAAACATAAACAGCAAAATATATCACAAATATTTGCTTTTCCATCACACATCTCAACTTTTATCGTGCGCTTTCCACCCAAATTAGGATTGGCACTTTTCCAAAAACAAAGTCAGATATTGTGTGATATACATTTGCCCATCAAATATTACTTGTCGAATTTATTGCTTCTTCCTGTTTCCAACCAAATAAATAAATGTGGAGCAATCAAACAAAAGCAGATAAATCCGTTTTTCATGAAAAAGTATAACCATCAGTATTAGGAGTGAGGTAAAATTAGAAACAAGCTAAATATGGTAAATCCTGATAAAATTCAAACTCAAAAACAAGGCAATCAAGCAAAACCGGATAAATCCATAAGATTAAGTTTTAAATTTATGTTTTAACGAAAACAAATAAATTTTCTAGATTTCAGGGTTCAATCTTTCAAGTTCAGATAACTTTTTGATAAACTGTTGATTGTTGAAGGGATGGAAGAACCAACCGTTAATTAGTTTAAAGATGAAATGAAAAGTTTTAAATGGTCACGTATGTTGTAATTAGTATATTACGTTACAAGTTAAGAAAAGTGACGAGTATAGCAAGGTTAAGTAGCGAGCGATAGCGAGTAAAATCACTTTTCTGACGCGATGCATAAACTATTATTTCGTATTTTATATTAGTATTAAAATTTGAGTTTTTTTGCAGCATAAATATACTGAATTAAAAACAACTCAAAAAATCTGTAGTGGCTAGCACAAGACCTTCAGTAAATTTGATGTATTTTGTGCAAATCCCATACCAAAAGTTCAATGGAAAAGATTCTATTTTTCCGTTAATTTGAAGTATTTTGTACAAATCCCATACCAAAAGTTCATTGGAAAAGATTCTATATATGCAGTAAAATTGTAACACGAATATAATACAATTTTTTACAAATTCCTTTCAGAACGTCCCTTGGAAAATATTCTATAAATCCAATAAAATTATCACATGGATATATGTATACTCATGTAGAAATACTCTAAAAATGCGTACACTTACGTAACATTATCTTTACAATCAAATAATATTACTACCAAGTTTATATCTCTACCCATTTTTGAATTATTGCCCCAAAAGTCAATATACCCCACATTTAGATAAAAACTTCAAAATTTTCAAAAATCTAATATATATGAATCTAGATACTTCTTTATGCGCTGATTCCAAATTTTGAAACCGCAGGTCGATATCTCTTTTCGTTCTCGAGATATTTAGATTCAAAGTTTTGCTTAAAACTGCCCATTTTTGGGCAATAACCCAAAAATGGGTCGAGATACGAATTTGGCGACAACACCATTCGAATCTACGGGCAAAATTACATAGGTACACCAATTTTCAGAAATTTTGAACAACGCATACAATCTCTAAAGCAAAATAACTGAAAATGGCCAAAAATCGCAAAAATCGTAAGGGGTACCCCTTACGATTTTTTCAGATTTTAGCCATTTTCAGGAGTTTTCAAGCTTTTATTAATAAAAAATGAACCGGTTGGACAAAAATGATGAAAATTGCTATACTTATGTATTTTTGTACGTAGAATCGAATGGTGATGTCGCCAAATTCATATCTTGACCCATTTTTGGGTTAATACCCAAAAATGGGCAGGTTTGAGCAAAATTTTAAATCTAAATATCTCGAGAACGAAAAGAGATATCGACCTGCGGTTTCAAAATTTGGAATCAGCGCATCGAGAAGTATCTAGATACATAAAAATTAGATTTTTGAAAATTTTGAAGTTTTAATCTAAATGTGGGATATATTGACTTTTTGGGCAATAATTCAAAAATGGCTAGGGATATAAACTTGGTAAAATTACAGAGAGGATAATGTAAAGATAGCTGATTGTATTTGTAAAAAGAACAATAATTATAACAAAGGTACAACGTATAGGCATTTTTTTATCTAAATGTGTTTATTGACTTTTGGGGCAATAATTCAAAAATGGGTAGAGATATAAACTTGGTAGTAATATTATTTGATTGCAAAGAGAATGTTACTTAAGTGTGCACATTTTTAGAGTATTTGAATAAGTGTGCGAATTTTTAGAAATAAAAGTATTGAAATAAAAATGGATAAATGCTACAAAAAAGTTCATTGGAAAAGATTCTATATATCTAATAAAATTATAATACAAAATCTTAAAATTGTATTAGATACAATGATCTATATAAGCTACGTTGATAAAATTTTAAGATTGTGTCTAATACATTTTTAAGATTTTGTAATACGAGTATAATTCATCAGTATTATTGTACACTCACCTAGCAAAACCAGATAAATCTATTTTACTATTGCTAGTAACTTACTATGTACATTGAAAATAAAATTGAAATTAAAGTAAGTATGGCTAATAACAATGCTTTACAGAGTATATTTGTTAGGTCTTTAAATGTCACCAAAATTAAAGACCCAGATTTCTTTTGTTAATAAATCTTAACTATTTAGAACAGATTTATCTGCTTTTATTTGATTGCTCCATAAATCCTATTTTTCAATCCTCATACAAATTATTTCTTGTTGGAATTAGTTTGTAAGCACGAGGGCGTCCTCGTGCAAAATGAAATCGTTTGAAACATATACTCGTATAGATATTTATTGCAGTTTAACTACTACCCACTAGAAATAGAACTGTATTACTTAACTAATCTTAGAGACAAAATGATTTAGTATCCTGAAACACGGAAAGAAAGGACTTAATCGAATGTGAAGACATTATTTACTCCTACACTGATACTGGACTCATTTTGTAAATGGAAGAGGAAAAGTTTTTATTTCTCGAAAAATGAGGAAAGGGAATAGACCTTGAAACGTTAAATTCTACATACGCCACAAGATTTTTAGCTGTTAAGTTACTCTCACTTTTATCTGTTTACCAAAGTTTGTTCAAAATTAAAGAGTTTTGCGGTTCCTACAGAGGTTTAAGTATAAGAAAATGAGTAAATTGGAGCAGCGATGTACTTGTAAAATTTTTGACCAAAAAATGAATTAAAAGTAATTTTTATAAGGAAGATTGACACAGGTATTGAAGGAAGTTGAATCGTCATATTTTACAACATCAAAAAGGATACCAGAAGCAACTAAATAAAATATTACATGCTTTACATACAATTGACATCAAAAAAATGAAAAGGAAATATTAAGAATTATAATTCTTTCACATTCCATTTCTTTACATCCATATGAAGAGCTGATAAGAATTTGGTTATAATTGGTCAATCGGAAATATCATTTTTTGATATTTTATGTGATTATCAATAGGAAAGAATATCTTGTTCCTTCATATTCAATAGATATGGGGTCTCGTGGCCGCGTGCCTCAATGTCTGGTCGAGGAACCAGTAGTGGTAGCACGCACTTTAGAATTTTATCAAAAGAGGCATTTGTTTTCGCTTCTCGCCGCGAAGCAAAAATTTGGTAGCATGCGTGTCTGAAAATATTCGCCTGCAAGCGTTCGACTTGTCAAAGTAACGTCATTATTTTATCACAATTCTATTCAAAGCCAATTTATATATAATTTATATATTTATTATATACAACTGTTATAATATTTTTGATTTTAATAGTATAAAATCCAATAATTTTCGAATCAAAAAGCGAATACAGAATTCTAAAGTGCGTGCTACCAAGATTCGTAAAAGTAAAATCGTATTCGCCTTCTTTCTATGATAGAATTCTAAAGTGCGTGCTACCACTACTGGGGGAACCGGGTTCAATCCCGACAGACGCCAAATATTTCCAATTTTAAATGGCACAAAAGTGACCCCCGTGGGGCACTCTCCACACCAGCTATGAGTGCCTGTGAGGTGACGCCTGGTAAGCGCACACAAGGTAAAATATATCATCACTACCGATGTCTACACGTGTTGTAGATACTGGCACACCCAGAAATGGGTAATATGCCGTGATATATTTATTTTATTTATATTCAATAGATATAGAATTATAAAGAGATTAATTTTCAAAAATTAGCCAGCTTTAATATAATCATGGAAACAGCTGATATAAATACAAATCAAATAATTCTAAATGACCGATGTCAGTGTCAAGTGCAATTTACATTGTGTATACTTGTTTTATAATTTTGTTGAATTTATAGAAACTTTTCCGAGGAAGTTTTGGTATGGGATTTGTACAAAATACATAGAATTAACGGAAGGTTTCGTGTTGGCCACATCAGATTTTTTATTGTAGAAATATCTATAAATTTGATATTGGAAAGATCATTTTTCATGTATCACAGTTTAAATTGCTGCTCTTGTCGTTCAACGAAAACTAAATCATCTTGTAAATTTACCCATGTTGATAATAATTTCTGTGTCCTGTCTTCTACCCATATCTGGCTTTCAGTTGCACCAGTTCCTTTAACTATCCACTGACCCTACTAACATCAAATGCAATCGCTTGCTGTAGAACGTCACTTCCGTCATGTCCAGAACTCTCAGACTAAGAGATATTTGTGTTTCCGGGCTACCTCCCTGACGTCAAAAGCTTGTATGTTCGCTTGTTTTACCCATAAGACACTAGTGCCGTCTAAAGACACGATTCATGGTTAAGCGATCAAGGGTGGATACTAAACAACTAAACAAAGAAGGATATTGAAGGAAATAGTTGTCATATTTTAATCGCGACCTCAGACTTAGAAATGGATTAAAATTTGTGTAATATGCAAAAATATTGATAAAAAAGGTGATAATATGAAATAAACCAAATGAATATTCTTAGAATATTTTGAAGCAAAAGGAAGGTAACAATATACTCGTATTTCGAAAGAAATGAATGAAAGCTCTGTACACGGTGTTTCAAAGAAAGTGTAAAAAATACCAAATTGAGTAAAAATTGAGTAAAAAAAGTTTAACAAGCTCGACATGGTTCCGATCATCAATAGCTTCCGAGATATGAGGCAGTGAAAAATGAGTTTTTACGGCGTTTACCTCTGCTATCTTTAATTAAATAAGACTTTTTGTTTACCTTTCAGAGATCATCTTAGATGTGTTTTTGTTTAAGAAAAAGTCAAATATTTGTGCTAATTTAAATGTGGTGGCGACCTTGGCCAATATTTAATTTTCATATAACTTCATAACTATTAGATATTGAGAAAAATGTTTCACATAAAATTTTATTGGTTTTTTATAGTCTATTTACTGACATAGACAAAATTTTGTTCATCATTATCGTCAGTTTTTCTTCGATTTTTCATTTATCTCGGAAATAGTTGAAGATCAGACCTATGTTGATTAAGCTTTTTATTACTCATTTTTGTCAGTACTATATGCCCTTCAATTTTTTTACACTTTCTTTGCAACATAATAATGTATTCCATATTATCAGTGAAATAAATATAATACAATAACACCTAAACAAAATATAAGAAACAATATTTTTAATGTGAACACCATACCAAAGCAGCTATTTAAATCTAAATTAGATTGATAGACGTAATAGTAATGCGAGAGGTTGTTTTCAATGAGTTGTCTGAAATTTTACTTTTTATTTCATTCTGCATGGAAAAAAAGTTGCTCGCATATAATTTACGTACTCAAAAGAAATATAAATGGGCATGCCGAATATATCCTTTAGGCATTTAGATCTTATAAAAATCCAACAAAGACATTTATTTTGTAATAAGCAAATTAAACGTATGTTTATTCGAATGAGGAACGCGTCTTCAATATAAAGAATTATTATAGAGAAATAGGCACTGAAGAAAACAGGATTTATTTTCCATAAATTAGATTGACGTTTGACATTTATAAATAATTTATGAAGGCCAGTAGAGAATTTTGGAATTTTTACCTTTCGTCACCTTTAAGTAAGGAAGGTATTGTCTTTGGTCAAAATATTTGGTGTAAGTTTTTAATGAATAAGCACGTTTTGTGTGTGTCCGTGTGTGTGTGACAAAGTTTTCTCCGACGATAACTCCGATATTACAATTCTAAAGTTATGATTCTTTTGTATTCCTCTTCTTTACATCCATATGAAGAGCTGATTAGATTTTAGTTATAACTGGTCAACCGGAAGTATCCATATTTTAAGGTTCTTAAGAGTTTTCTTGAAACGACGCAGTTAAATATCATTTTTTGCCATTTTATGTGATTATTAACCAGAAAGAACATCTTACTGTCTATGCGGTTTGATTATACATTTTCCTTCATATTCAATAGATATAGAGTTAAAGAATTATAAAGAGATTAACTTTCATAAATTAGCTAGCTTTGCTATTCTTAATCATTGAAACAGCTGTTATATTAAAAAAATTCTAAATTGACAGATTTCAAGTCAATTTACATACTGTATTATGTTCGTGTTACAATTTTATTGGATTTATAGAATCCTTTCCAAGGAACCTTCGTATGGAATTTGTAAAAAATTGTACCTATATATTCGTATTACAATTTTACTGTATATTATAGAATCTTTTTCCAAGGAACTTCTGGTATGGGATTTGTACAAAATACATCGAATTGACGGAAGATCTTGTGCTGGCTACAACAGATTTTTTAAAATTGTGAAAAAAACCGAATCCGTAAGAAAAAATGTAAGAACAGTTTTGTATGCAACTTTTAATTATGAAAAACGTTGCAATTTACAATTTTTTGCCGTAAAATTACTAGGAGAGCAGGAAATTGTGTAAAACTAAAATCACATGTTAAATCCCTATATTCACCCCTAACCGCCCACCACCCTGTATTTGATTTAGGCTACTTTTTGATGTAAACTGAGAATGGAATAGCAAATATTCTGAAATGTAATTGCTTTACAATGACTGGAATTATAATAGAAAAGGTAAAATGTGAAAAGTCTCGATATTCTATGCAGTGTGAAGGTATTAATATCTATCGCGTGAGATATGCTTTATGTAGGTTTGATTCGACTGAGTTTCGGTTCTAGTCATACCGTATTCCGAGAAGTTTCGTACTACTAGATCGATATATCAAAATACAATTCAATATTGTAATCAGTTATAGCAAATAGACCTTGAGGCCAAATGCAGTGAGGGGATTTGTATTCAATAGAATTTATGATATTAAATTGAATAATGTATATATAGACCACATTTTATTAGTTTGTCGCTAATTAAATTTCCGAATAATGTGGTATATATTTAATATGTACATACTCTATAGAACCAGAAGCCAAAAATAATATTCGCAAATTAAACAAAGGAATAAATGAATTAGTTTCAGTATAATGTTGAACATGCACTATTTGCTGGTGATATTGGCCTATTAAATAATTTGATTTAAAAATATGGTATTGAATAAAAAATTCCAACACCACTCTTCTCAAGAGCTAAAAAATATGTTGTGCCCAGCACAATATCTCTTGCCATTTCCAGTTTATGTTATATAAGTATTGTATTGCACTTCGCTATCGAACCGTCGTTTTATAACAAAAAAATTAAAAAAACTGTACCCAAATATTGTTTTTTATTGTATTTAACATGTCTTCTGCGCACATACAATTCTAATTATATTAATTCGTTAACAAGATTGGCGGTATTTCTGACGGATATATGTATTTTACCTACAATTTTAAATATTATTTAATTAATAAAACAATAAAAAAAAGTAAATGTACTTCCCAGAAAAAGCTATCGGAATATCACTGTTGATTTTTAACACTGACATCTGTCATTTACAAACTATGTAACAAACATATAAACATTTAAATTTGTCAACTGGTTTCCTTATTGCCTTAGACTCTGCGATGTATAACTTTAGATTATTCTGTATATTATGGTGTCTTTCCTTCTAAATCTATACGAGATATAATAAAAATTTCCAAAAAATTATATTTAGAAGTTTTTTAAAGAAACTATTACTTCTGGTTGTTCAATTGTTACCAAAATCTAATCAGCTGTTCCTAAGAATGTCAGATTGAGGAAACTGCAGTTAAATATTTTTTAAGTTTTATAGTAGTTGAGAAACCGTGGCTCCAATATATATATATATATATATATATATATATATATATATATATATATATATATATACACATACATACACACACATACATATGGACATCAACGTAAAAAATTATAATTCGATTCTATTGACCTTAAAACGTGCTTATCCACTAAAATCTGGATATGCGAATATTAGCATGATTCCAACACCACTCTTCGCGAGAGCTAAAAAATATGTTAGTTCTAAGCAATGAAATTGGAACGCATCATCTTCATCTCTATTTGAAACACCGCAATCGTCGCTGTACGCAGTGAACTGAAAGTAAATTGAAACCATCTACTGGCTCGTAAATCCGTACCCCATCTGTCTTTTCCCGGTCTCTTATGACAATTTAAAACAGATGTATCTTCCGCGATGTAGACAAATGGCTTTGGAGCACCGCTCAATGGCAGGATGGGATCGAATTTGTGGAAATGGCCATTATCTTTGCCACTTTACTCTCTTACGAGATTAATTCTCTCTCATGAGCTCCAAGGATCATATATGTTACAGACATATTGGTATAATTAACTCAGCAAATGTCAAACTGTTTTCATTAATACCTAAAACAATTTGGAAACGACCTAGCACTATTTGTTTCTCTAATTAGGAAGTACGGGTTATATTAATTTTGGAACTTAACTATTTTATGTAGAAATTTATCATTTATATCGGGCTAGTTTTCAGTTTTGAAAAAGTTTTATTATAGTCTGTCTAGTTTTGCACAGTTACCGAAATTTAAATTTTAAGATGTCGTGGTAATACTTAACTATTTCGTCTCTCTCTTTAAGCTTGTTGTTTTCTCTAAAGAGGATACTTCAGAGCTCTACCACTTTTTCTTTCTAAATCGGAATATGATACATATTTTTGCTATATTAAAATTCCAAATTTTATAGAGTACAATTGCGGCCAAAAAAAATGGAAACACCTACGTTTATCTAGTTAGCTGTTTTTATGAATTTTTAACATTGTAATTTGACTTCCATGTCAAAATGACATCAAATAATGTCACACAAGCAGTGGCGTTTCATTATGAAATCCATAAAACTGTTGAGAAAGAGAAACGTGTCTTTTCATTTTCATTCGAATGTTGAGGCATTTTAGTGCTTTCAAATTATTTTCATTTAATAATTGACATTGACATTTATGTAAATAATTACAGAAAATTTACGACGCCTAAGTTTGAATATCCGTGCAAATACTGAATTACAAAAATAAAAAAAAGGTGTTTCCATTTTTTTGGCCGCAATTGTACATAATAATAAACGTTATGCTTGAAAACGTATTGAGATGATTTTATTGGAGTATGGACTAAACAACAAAATCTATTGTGCCAGCTCAAAACTTCTCACCATTTCCATGTTAGGCTATATAAGAACATATTGTATTTAACATTTCTGGTCCACACACAAAAATTCGAATTACATCTATTATTAATTTATTTTATATTTTTTATTTCATTTTATAAATAAATTTCCTCCTACTTTTCTAATTGTTTGAGATACTGCAAATTCATTGACAAGATTGGCCCCATTTCTAATGCGTATATGTAATATATGTATCTATAATTTTAAATATTTAATTAAGGGAGTGTCGACTGTACTGTCCAGACAGAGCCGCAAAGAAAATTAGCGAACTGTCGTACATGGCCAGAGCGGCCACTTCTCGAACAGAACCTAAAAACCGCTGTCTACCAATTATAAATTGTCAGGTTTTATTATAGTTTATCTCTTTTTAAAAAGGCAACCAAAACAATACCTAATTGGTAGACAGTGGTTTTTAGGTAGATTCGAGTAGTAGCCACTAGAATTGTCCGCTAGATTCCGTCTGGTCCAGGTGCGAGAGTTATTTTATATATTTATAATTCCTTATTTCTAAATCATATAGCTGATATAATAAAAATGTTCAATGTATCGGACGAAGATTTTTATATTCTTTAATATTTGTAATAATATAAATTTTAAAAAAATAATATTCAGAAGTTCTTTTTACGAAACTACTATTTCCTGCTGTCCAATTGTTACCAAAACCTTTACAGCTCTTCCCATTGTCTGATTAAGGAATATGTAGTTAAATTGGTCTTTAGTTTTATAGAATTTGAGAAACCGTCCATTCAACATCCAGACATACACACACACACACCCACACACATACACTCATGCACACACATATCATTGTAAAAACAGATTGACTTTAAAATGTGCTTATTTAAATTAAATATGCAGTTTTTAGCATGAATCCAATACCTCTCTTAGTAAGAGGTAAAAACATCTTTTTCCTTATTAACTGCTTTCAACATTCATTCTATAGTGATACAGTCTTTGCTTTCCATATAACATAACTGTCTTTTTTCTGCACTGAATAAGCTTCTTTATATGTTCTTGATTGATGTTTTTTGGTGTATCCTACATCCTTTATCCACTTTTGTGCATGGCCGTTATGCTTATCGCTTTTCAAGCACGTTGTGCTACTTTTAAATCGACCAACTTCGTCAAAGAACGACGCACTATTTAGAAGATTTCGTGAAAAAGTTAAATATGAAATCTTCATAGCCCCAAATCAATATGTTAGGAATTGGAATAACTTCTAATAAGAAATGAACGTAGAGTGTGCAGCCTATTTATTCTAAATACATTAGGAAAGAGTGAAAAGATAATGTCAGCCACCGGGATTTGAATCCAGACCCCACTGCCTCGCCTGGACAACGCTTTACCATTGAGCTATGGCGGACTCCTCCCATTGGCTCACATTATCTTCCACAAATGTTAGACTGAAAGATTCTCATTTGAGAATACTCAGCGTCACGTATTGATGTGGGGTTATAGTTAACTAATCTGAAAGCGATTTGTAGTTTTGGAAAGTCTTTATTGTTATTCGTTAATCCGTAATCATTTACCTCTCGCTAAGAGGTGTGTGTGTGTGTGTGTGTGTGTGTGTGTGTGTGTGCGTGTGTGTTGGAGGGACGATTACTCAAAAACTATAAGACATAAGACGACCAATTTAACTATGAATTCCTCAATCTGACATTCATGGGAAGAGCTGAAAAGATTTTGGTAACAATTGGACAACCAAAAGTAGTAGTTTCTAAAAAAATTCTTCTAAATATTATTTTTTGAAAATATTTGATATACTAATATTGAAGAACATAAAATTCTACATCTAAACGTTTAAAAATTTTATTATATCTTCTATAAATTTAGAGATAAAGACGCTATAATATATAGAAAATCGGGACGTAGTAAGTCGAGTATGCTAAAATACACTAAGGAAATCAGTTGACAAATTCAAATGTTTATAACATAATTTGTAAATGACAAATGTCAGTGTCAAAAATTAAAAGTTTTAGTTACGTTCTGAAAGCTTTTTCAGGGAGGTACATTTAATCTTTCTTATTGTTTTATTAATTAAATATTTAAAATTATAGGTAACATGCATATATCCATTAGAAATACCTCCAATCTTGTTAATGAATTGGAAGAATCTCTGACATTTAGAAACTTCTTCATACAATGAAATATAGATATAATTATAATTATTTTTGTGCAGAAGACATGTTAAATACAACAAAAAACAGTAGTTGGGTAAAGTTCTGTATTTTTTTTGTTATAAAACGACGGTTCGATAGCGAAGTGCAATACAATATTTTATAACAAAAAATGGAAATGGCGAGAGGTCTTGTGCTGGCCGCAACAGATTTTTTATATTCTGTGACGTAGATATAGTTATAAAAATAACTTTTGTTTGAGGTCAATAATTGGTAATATGCATATATTGGCTGTTATTTTTATAATCATCTTTGTATCTCCGAAGTAACACAAGATTTCAGAGTTTTGAAACAAATTTGGATTACATTGTCTGAATCTTTGACTGCAATAATAATTAAACTTTTCATTACCAATGGGAATAATCCAATGAAAGTGCTATGACTGCTAGGTATAATATGACCGTATTTCGGAACGCAGAGAGAATGTCCGCCACTAAATTATTAGAGTGTTACAGCAATGTAACTTTATATCCATGCCAAGAGCTCTAATTAGAAATTAATGACTGATATCATAACAATATGTGTTAAATTATAGCATTGCTAATATTGACTATTTCGATATATCGACTATAGCAGAACACTTTGATATATAATATGTTTACTTTATTAACATATCTGAAATTCTGTAGCTTGAAATATTTGCAATATGATTAGTTACAAAGTAATTTAATCATGGATTTATAATTATAAATCATGTCACACACAGTACTCTCAGTATTATACTGTGCTATATTTATTCATTTTACTAAACAGTAAATGTGGCATATTGTTGTTGTGATGTTACATGGAATTAATTATAATATTATGTGTTAACAGGTTGATATAATTTGATAATAAACAACTTAGTTGGCAACAACAAATCATTACCATTTAACAACATTATTCGACGAACGAGTATTTTTACTTTTTATCTAACTTTATCAACGGGTAGCCTTTGAAACTTTTAAAATTGTTTCATATTTATTCTTAGAAAAGAACTATGTTCTTTTTTTTATTATTTTATAGATATACTAGCTATACCCGTTGCAAATATTTGCAACAAAAATATTATAGGGTAATATTAAATTATAAAGAAATCTTTTTTCCTAGGGTTATCGCTCAAATGCAGCTGTAGACACGTGTTTCGCTCTTATTAGAGCTCATCAGTACAGCATAGCTAGTTAATAGGTGGACATTAACTAGAGGTAGTAATAAAAAAAAAAAACTGACACAGTGTAACAGAACTAGTAAGCAGCCAAAATTATAAATGTTCTGTATATTCAATATTTCGTACTATTTTACATTGTTTTTTTCTGTAACCACCGCTGCTTTGTTTTGGACGTACAGGGGGAACTCTGGTTCATTAATTTATACAACGCTTTGTTAATAATAAATAAATTACATAAGTCAGGTTTAAAAGTAAAGTAATGGTATATCGGGAACTGAAACTGTTTTGATGAATAAAAAATACAGATATTGTTTTTTTATTGTTAATTATTTGATGGAGAACTTTGGATATCATTGTACAAATTTTCTAATAAACTGCAGCAATGTTAAATTTTTTAACAGATAAATATATTAAAAATATGAAATTTATATAGAAAAATTGATAAGAAAATTCTAGGAACCAAAATATCCATTTAATTGACCTGTTTAAGACTTTGTTGCTAGCTGTAAATTAAACATTTTGTCTGAAGCTTTTTGTACTGGTGTAAATTTAAAAGAACAGAAAGTTAGAACATCTAATTGAGATTACCCGTATTTTCATTTTCTTTCAAGGGTTGTCATTAACAAATATTATTATTGTTGAAGTCAATGGCTGGTAGTGCGAGCTCGGTTTTAACTAAAACGCTGTTTTAAGAAATGTCAAATTCAAATTTCAATATTTAATTTCATCCTTGTTTAAAGAATGATTTTTTTTAAAATATTTGTTTGAATACAAACTATGTTCTGTTTAAAAATCATATTTTGATAAATTTGATATTATTTATTTTTGTTATTAAATAATGAAATTTGACATTTCTTAAAACAGTGTTTTAGTTAAAACTGAGCTCGCACTACCAGTCAATGTGTTTCATTTATGTTTTCAACTTCAATTTTTGTAGTAATGAGTATTTTATAACATAACAATTTTATTCATTACTGTAATTCATGAAGGAACAATGTGTATTTATTTTTCATATTGACCGGCCCTAACCCGAAATATTATTCTAGTAGCATTTTTGACAACTTTTTCTCAACTTCATGTTGTTTAGTGCTGCCATCTATCGCTTGACATGCGGTACTTAATAAAAAATCTTCAAGGTCTTATAAAAAATAGACGGAATCGAAAATCGTAACATTTTAGATTTTTCTAACCTAAAAATCTCATCTAGTAGTAAGTGTATATTTTGTTCAATTTATTTTTTTCTTATGGATTCAACAATTATGTAAATTGATATTGTAATCTTTCCAGGATATTCAACAACTTTCTGTCACTATATTGACTAGCTCTATTGTTGGTTACGATAGAATTACTCAATATTGGTGTTGTGGAAAGAAAATCTCTATATGATTCACATATTCAAGCTCAAGTAGCTCGCATTTCCCACACGTTCAGCGCATGAGTTTGGCTTCTTTTTGCTCTAGGCCGCAGGAAATGCAAATGGAGGCGGCTAGTGCCCTCTGGGGAGGAGCTGTCAGATTTTTTCGCGGGTTCCACGCCTGTTTTATTGCTCCACGAACGCTTCACGGCTTACGGATATAAATGACGAGTGTCTTCCTCACTTTTAAACGTTTGCGTATTCTCGACGTATGTTGCCAGCAGCCAGAATGCAAATCAGTTTGTTAGAAATTTCATTATCTCGTATATCATAATTGCTCATTATACAAAGGAGCGCAGCTAAGAGTCCTCCATCTATCCAGCCATTCAACACTACTACATCCAATGGAATAGGCTTATTGATAATGTCTAGAATATGTATTGAAGGAAGATTTGAAATTCGATCAGAATATTCTGATTCTCAGCGGTTTGTTGTACACTCTACATGGCTAACTATCTGAAGCTGCGGGATGTATATCAGTTTGTTATAAATTTCATTATCTCGAACTCGAATATCGTAGATGCTCATTATTTACAGGGAATACATATTTTGTATTTATTCAGTGCATTACAATTTGTACACCGTCTTCATTAGATAATGATATACACTCTACTTTCAAAGAACCTTTTACACAACGAAGAGATTTAAATGAAACTATATACTCTCCATTTATGCTTTTGTTACATAAAGTACGTTAATGAATTTGAATAGTTTTATATAGTATATTAAAAAATAGCTACATCATCAAGCTTTCAAACGCTTTACTAGGTGAATTCGACATATGCAGAATTGAGAAATCAGGTCGTTAATTATTCTAATCTGATGTGTAAATAGAGATGCATTCGGGCCGGGCGGGCCGGGCTTTGAGGTCCGAAAATAAAAATTACCGGCTCGACTCGACAAAAAAATTAGCTAGCCCGGCTCGAAAATTGACTCGAAATCGGGCCGGGCCGAGCCAAAGCTCGAAATTGGGTGCATCCGGCATTCCTAATGTTGATTTTTATCTTAAGGCGAAATGTTTTTTCGTGTCAAACTTATAAAAAACCTCTACATCCTTATAACTTTCAACATTAGTTAACATAAGTAGTTAAAAAAGAGACCCTTCTTGTGTAAGTTTGTTATAAAAATTACAGACCTACGAGTACTTAACACTTTGTTTACCAAAGCCGTTCGAAAACTTAAACAACTTTTTCACAAATCTTATATAAAAAATGTAATTTACATAAGGATTTTTTATTTAACTTTGTTTCTGCTCAAAAATAGGACAAGAAATCATTATGGTAGGAACAAAAATCACTTTTATTTAAGTATAGGAGTAATAAAAATAATAAAGCAACATCACAATATAATTATTATGCTTTAATTAATAACCTTGAATTCTTGAAGTAAAATAACACATTTTTATTTATTAATATGTGAAGTATGTTGTTATTAAATCATTTTGATCCTTTTTAACTTCATCCATTTTCATTAAAATATTAAGGAAACTGTGCATTTGATTGAACTATAAGATTTTTCGGGCCGGCCCGAAAAGCTCGAATTTTCGGGACGGGCCAAAATCAAAAGTCCGACTCGCCTCGATTTTTGAAAATGATTAGCCCGATTCGGCCCGATAAAAAATATGTTCGGCCCGGCTCGATGATCAACTCGTTACCGAGGCGGGCTTCGGGCCGGGCCGGGCTAAAGCTCGAAATCGAGTGCATCTCTATGTGTAAAGAACACACGGCGGGTTGCGAAGCCTATCCTGGTATATTTACATTAAACAAAGTATTAAATATCTTGGACGAGGAAAAGATCGTGACTGTCTGGTGTATAATATAAACAAAATCACTGGTTTCAGTCAATTTATTAAAATAATTATTCTGTCCGAAGTTTCGGCCGTATTGCGGCCTTCTTCAGGGAATGCCACAAGTAGTACTATTTGTGTAAAATAGACAAAATTGAGTTTTTAAGAATTGCAAATTTTCTAAATATCCAAATAATTTCAATTTCGTTGTTACGCTTTTATCTAAATACCCAATTGAAGGGGTAAATGAATAACGGTATTATATGTAATATTTTATGAAGAACTCCAAATTTGTAGCAGATGAATAATTAATATGTATGTGACTGTTAAACATAATTTATTCATAAACAAGTTTTTGTAACACAACACCTTCATCCACTTGCTCCTCCTATTACTAATTTGAATTTATTGTACGCTTCACTGCTCATCATTTCACAACCATGTTTTACAATTCAATATAATATACCTGTATAAAATTTACCGTCTAAAAGAAAAAGTTCTTAAAAGAACTATATTAATTTATGAGTTGATATTAATGTACGATATTAAATTAGTTATTTAAACATTTTATGTAATAGAGTGTTCATCATATCATGTATTATTTTTTTTTGCTACATTGTAATATCCAACTTCAATCTATCAGTTGCACGTGAATCCTATCCTATGTTTTGATATTTTACTGAATCTTCATCTAATATTCCTCATATCGAATACGTTCTTAATGTTATTGCATTATTATATTTCACAATCAATGGGGGATTCCACCATTTTATATATATATATATATATATATATATATATATATATATATAATTTCATCTGAAAATATTAGGAAAACTAAGACTATTGATGAAAATCCGGTGAATCCGGCATATGTGTCTTTATATCAAACTGTTTTCATCATGGATCTAAATGTTCTTGAAATATATGCTATTTTAAGTTATATTTACATAAAATAAATTAATATTATAACACTGTATAAGTCTACATACTTTATAATTGCAAGTGTATTTAAATTATTAAGTTTATTGCAAGAAATTTATGTTAAAATAAAAACTTTGAAAACTGCAGTATAGGAATGTTAGTCCCTCCTTTCGAATTTGAATTTCTTAACTTCCATTAGAAGTAACCCATACCTCCTAACAGGCTATTTGTTATGCATGTATAGGCGGTCTTTCGGTCGCCAATCAAAATATTATATATTTAATTCATATTGGTGACGAAGCACTATAACAAAAAACCCCTTATTTCCGAAATATTTCAATTATACTATTTTTTTTAATTATTAATATTCGTTATTCAGCATATACATTCGTATTTTTTTTAGTATTTTCCTTTAATTCGATTGAGCTGGAATCCCCTATTCCGGTCAGGCACGGTTTCCCATTGTCGGGTCCGATGGTTCAATGGTTAGAGCAACGCCTCTTAGTCATAAGTGCGTTTGGTATTTTGGGTTCGAATCCCACTAAGGCATTGATGTTTTCGTATGTACTCAGTAATTAATTCTGTTGAGAGGTTTTAAAAACAATTATTTACGTAATGAAAATGCAAAATTACTACAGAGTCTCTTACAGTGGCTGGAATGAGATTCGAACTGAGGTTTCCAAATTTTGATTCGATAAAGATTCAGCTTCATTATGATTCTTACAATTTTATACTATCATCGGATTATAAAATGTAATAGAAAACAAAATATATCATTCCGGTTTAGAACCCATTTTCTCTTTTCAAAATATAGCGATTCTTTTCAGGAATGTCCCCGTAGAAATGTTTAGACCAAGAGCAATTACTGGGTTATAAGATTGAAGTGCACCACTGGGAATATTTAGAACGATCAAGAGTCCAATCTTTAAATTGAAAGCTCCCGTAACGCTTCTACGAAAATGTTGCAAAAATAATTTGTTCTGCTTGCTGGTGGAACGACATTTCTTGACGAAATGATGTAATCAGTAGAAGGAAAACATTTAAACGGTGTAGAACAGAAGCTATATTGAGCATTGATGTGCCAGGGACTCATGAAAAGAACATATTTCTGAGATAACGGAGCAGCAGCCGTATATACGTTCACATCTTTTCTATTGAATCACAATCGGTCTGTTCCGAACGGAATTCGCTTGAATCAATCTTTAGCTTCGGCGCAATCGACTTGAAATGTTCTATTTCAATCATTTCTCAAACTTGCCTTTCAATAATGCAAGACGTATTCATTTCGGCATTAGCTATTGCTCCAATAAATTGCTTACAACATATACTTCCATTCAAATTGCACGAAAATCGACCGTGAAATACCCTCTTCGGAAACAGAAACCGTGTTGTCATAACAACGAGTAAAAGCATATTCAATTTGTCGCTTGGATCAACGCAATATACACTTTACAAAGACTTTATATGTTTTCTGAACCGTTTCTCTTATTTGACGTTAATTAAAAACAACCAACATTGATTTAGAATTATTTGTAAACATGGATGATTTATTTTTCAAGTGAATAATTAAATAAAACAAATTACAGTGGCGTAGCTAAGCCGCTAAGGGTCCCGGTGCAAAAAATAATTTGGGCCCTCTAATGAACAAATATACCTATATATATATATATATATATATATATATATATATATATATATATATATTTACATCCCGCTATCATTGCTGCGTCCTTTCATGGCTAGGACATTGTGGCAACCACCGAAAGGAATAGAGATAGGTATCGGCTTTATAAAGTATATCTACTTATTTTTCTCCCTGATTATGAATTTCGGTTCAAATTTCAATAAAGTCGATTTACAACGATATACGTTTCCTTTCATTTGACTGACATTATGAGCTCCTCCATTCTGAGTGAATCCGACGTCCACAGTATATACTTCAGACATAATCAGTACTTGTGACGTCCAATTTGTATATTTTTTTTCATACTACCGTTACAGTGACGTCCAGCAGCGTTGCCAATATTAAATACATTATTCTGATGCAGAAACCAAAGCACTCTTTCAGAACAATATGCATACTTTGCTGTAAACATCATAGATTCCTACAATGTTTGATAATGGTAATTTCTTTTGGCAATCTGTAAGCAATTTGAAAATGGAACTATTAATTTGTCATTTAAAATATCATTTTTAATACTTAATACTTTTGTTCTAAAATTATTATGAAAAAAATTTCTCCAAATTAAAATTTTAGCATTGTATTCCTCATACATATAACAAAAATAAAGTAGATACCCGTTATACAAGTAAACAATAACAAAATCTTTATAATGTATTTACAGTAAAAGAACTCGATGGTACAAAATGTGATAGAAATGTGAAATGTTCTTGCACTTAGTGTACAAGAACAACAATTCTATTTTCTCCGACGGTAAATGTAAATATGTGAAAATAAGTGAAGAATGAACTATTTAAATAACCCCAAAATCTTACAATAGTAAAATTTGCCGTCATCCTATGTATTATAGTCATAAAAATTTTATTTGATAAAGTATTTGTTACATGTCAATAAAATAGTGAAGAAATATAATAATAATAAGGTTAATATGATTATTAATCTCCGATTTTAATATTTTTATTCTATTTGTTAAACAAATTATTTGTAAAAAAGAGTGAAAATATGTGAAAAACAACAGTTTGGATGCACTTCGGCTATTTGTTCAATAAATTCAAATTTTTATGAAATTTATAATAATAAGCTTATTATTAATATTCAATTCCGATTTTAATACGCTTATTCTAAGTAAATAGCTATTTGTTGAACAAATTATATTTCACATGTCAATAAAATAGTAAAAATATATGAAAAGCAGTCGTTTGGGTTCGGCTATTTTTCCAATAAATTGGAATTTTTACGGAAATTACAATAATAGGCATATTATTAAGAAAATTCTAATTGACATAATAAGTCAGTGTCAAGTGCAAATTACATAATATGTTTGTGTTATAATTTTACTGGAAATATAGAAATTTTCTATGTGGTATTTGTACAAAATACATGGAACTGCCAGAATGCAATGTAATGAAATACTGGAAATGTAGAATCTTTTGCTAGAAACTTTTTGTATGGCATTTGTATAGAACTGAGGGAAGGTAATGTGATGGCCACATCAAATTTTTTTATTTAACATAGGAGTATAGTCGAAATTATGGAAATTTGATAAAATATTATAAATCACAGCAAAAGATAATTTTGGAGCTTTAGCTTGTGAACTGTTCTGAAGTTATCAATCTCCCCTGAGAGTTATTGAACCCCTTCGGAGAAAATAAAATGAAAAAATCTGATGTGGCCAACACAATACCTCCCGCTATTTCATTTTTATTAATTTAAATTCATACCTAATTTTTTTTTTGCATTGACACATTTGAAATATAAGCTGTGTAACAGAGGAATTTTGTTTATCTTTGAAACAAAGGCATTGGGATTTATAAAATAATGTGTTGTAGATATTGGCACACCTAGAAATGGGTAATATGCCGTGATGATATATTTATTTGATTTATATTTTTTAAATTTATCTGTAAAATACATAGAAAAATTATTAATGTATACTTGTAGAAAATTCAATAAGCTTTAATTTTCATGGCATAAAATGCGAAAAAGTGACATTTAATGGTATTTTTTGACGAAAAACCATTATGTGCTTCAAGTAAAGTGCCGTTTCCGGTTATCCGATTTACACCAAAATCTAATGGTTTCTTTCATATTAGAATAGGGTTAAAACACGCTTCTGAATTTTCTGAATGATAGTATTTGAGTTAGAGCGTTGACAAAATCCATACACACAAATACAGACATCATCGTGAAAATGATAAAATCGGATTCTAGTCCCTAGAACGTGGTCATTTATCAAAATCTCAACATGCGATTTATAGCAAGATCCCTATAACTCCCTTACTAAGGGTAGCGGGAGGTAAAAACAAATAAGTGAAATTTATGAAATTATTACATCGAACAGTCCTGCTTATTTCCAGAGAGAGTATTTCATAAACATTAATTTATTTCATTAATCTTTAGTTGTTACACATAAACAAATTATTTATCCGTGTTTCTTTCTATGTTTGCATATAGAATGCAATAAAAATACGGTGTTTTTAAAAGTTATTACTTTATTATATATTATAATAAAAATAAAAAGCAAATATTTTAACGTATTTAAACTATCTAAAATGTATAAAAATATTTTGTAATTAAAAGAAAACACTTTAATGAAACACCTCAAGTAGAGGAGAAATAGGAAGAAGTACCCAGAATAAAAAATATCTATATTTAATAAATCGTTTGTAGTACATATTAATATGTTTTAAACATTTTTTCTTTTAATAATTATTTCTACACTCTCTTTTTCGACTTAACAATTCAGCTTTATGATACGAGTATTTATAAATAATTACCTTTTTTAAATTTATTACATTTGTAAACCATACATTTTGATTTCATAGTTTATTGATTTTGTATTTGCTCAGAGGATTTTACAAGTGCAAAACAAAAGGTTTGATTACATAAATATTAATTTAAAATACTACCAGGAGTGCACAATGTAGATTTAAATACGATTAAAAGAGTTGCGCGCTAATGTAGTATCCAAAGTTCCACTGTTGCCAAGTGTACGGAGTTCAGAATGTCGCTGGAATGAAACTTCAGTATATACATTGTATATACGCCGGACGACACTAGCGCCGCAAGTGGAATTTTTTTGAACTACAAAAAATATACATTTTCCATTCCGCTATCATTCTGACGTCCATAACAAATTTTGCTATACGATACTAGAGGCCCCCCTGATGTCAGAAAAAAATTTATAAGGCCATGTGCATATGACGTCCGGTATACGGACGTCTTATGCACAAGGACGTCACTTTGAATGTAGAAAATTACACAGGGGACGCCACAATGGTAGTGGGATGTAAATATATATATATATATATATATATATATATATATATATATATATATTGCAAAGGTTATTAAAAAAAATATTAAAACAAAAGAATAGTTTATTACTTAATGTAAGTCTATTCTTAATGTACTTAATGTTAAGTTTATTCAATACACAAATAAACGAAGAACTTGCCCACTACAATTTTATATGGGGAATCCTCTGTTTATACTGGTGTGGCAGAAGTTTTTGGATAAATGCTTCATTTATTTCAACATAGTCAAAATTTACAAATGCGACGTTTCGGTTATGGTTATAACCATTTTCAAGCAATAAATAAATTATTACAACAATGAAAATAATACATTTTAAATATAAAAGATTTTGTAAAAACCAATGAGTTTAAAGAACTACAGGTCAATTCAAAAAATTTGATCTAGAGAGACCTCAACCCAATAGAACATATTTTAGGAAAATTGAAATCCGCTAAAGAGAAACCGCTAAATTACGTGAAGAAAAAAAAAAACGTGATCAAGTGACAGAAAACGAAGAAAATGTAGAAAATGTTTTGGCGTATACTTACCACAAAATGGTAAATATTGAAGAAGTATCATTACGAGAAATTGAAACTAATACTAACATTAATAAAGATTCGGTAAGAAAAATTTTGAAGAAAAATAAATTCAAACCATATAAATGTCGTAAAATTCATCATTTAGCAACAATATTGTATTTGTATCAAAATATAAAATAAAATATTTAAATTTCAACTTTCAACTCTTTTGTTTTTAATTATAGAGGCATAGTGGTAATGAACTTTATATTCAGATAATAAAAATCTTTTAAATGGTACCATTTTCAATATGGCATTCCATTTAAAAAAATGTTATTTTGTTGAATAAGTCGCGTATTTGATGTTCAATTGTTTTGTATTTTCCACCGTTAAATTTGTCGTATAATATTGCCCAACTTTGTCCATTTAATCGTCTTTCTATCTCTTCAAATAAGAAAGTTAGCAATGGTGGCACGCTTACAGCAGACAGACTGTACATATATCTCTCACGGTGCCCAGTTGGTGAATTGTCTTTGCTAAGATACGGCAGTTACACCATACATATGAGCTCCAATAATGGCGAAATGCGTCTGTGGTTACTAACTGGGCATGTCCAGCATCTGATGATGACTGAGAGGTTTATTCAAAAGCTGAAATCTTGTGAAATGTTTTCTAATTCTTTATTAGTTATGTCAATGGTTAATAAATTTCCGTTCAGGCACTGTTTCGTACCTTTTGTTTGAGTTCATCAGATACACTATTCAATTCATGTTTTTAAATAATGGATCGAACTTAAAGTCCTGTCGTATTTTGTACCTTGACATTCAGTTTCCCTAAATATCTGATCACCTTATTCCAATTTTTAAATACAAATGTAATACGCAAAAAAAGTTGAAAAACATTGTTTGTAAAAGAGAAAAACTTCTCGTCGTCGTCAATATCTGAGTAACTTAATGAATTAGTGATAAATTCCTGGTGGTAAACAGTGAAATTGGCTGTCGCCTTGGTCCCCAGTGTTTTGCGTGGCTCCTCCCTTGCAAACACTCTCAAATTAACTTGGTTCGTTAAAGAAATTCAGTCGATCCGCTGCCTACACCCTGTGTCATAAATTCCCCGGAGAAGCAACGGGAGTGCTCCGACTTCGGCATAATCGTTATTCAAATTTTGTGTACGTTACGTTCAGACTTAACGGCGAGGCCTAAGGCGGGGATTTGTGTGATAGAGATCTATACATCTAAACTAGAATGGAATTTTGACTTTAGTTTCTACTTGGGAGTTTCATTAAAGGGAAGTTAAACAGTAGATGGAAAAGTTGAATACTGATTCTGGGTTCCTTGATTATTTTTACCTCCCGCTACCCTAGGTAAGGGAGGTATAGGGATCGTGCTAAAAATCGCATATAGAGATTTTAGTGAATAAGCAGGTTTTGATGACCCCAGAATTCGATTTTAACATTTTTACAATGATGTCTGTGGGTATGTATGTGTGTGTGTGTATGTGTGTATGTGTGTGTGGATCCTGTGGATACGATTACTCAAATACTATTAATCACAAAATTTTGAAATTTTGTATACCCATACCCTATACTAATGTGGGTAGCGTTGATTAGTTTTTAGTGTATATCAGATAACCGGAAGTATCACTTATACAAGCTTTTACCAGTTTTTGTTGAAAAAATACTAAAATTTTGACGTAGTTAAACAAATGTCACTGTCACATTTACATTAATTAAGTAGAAATATATTTGATTTGTAAATATAAATCTGTCAGTATAAGTACGTGTTTTCAAAATGTCAAATATTGGTTTACAACTACACATTTACGACATGGATCATGTACGGCAAAGAATTTACACAGATTGCGTTTTTAGCGCACTTGGAAGTTGATGATGATTTTTCGCGGATTAACTTTTTCTTTGGTGAGGCACATTTTCTCCTCTCTGGATATGTTAATAAGCAAAATTGCCAGATATGGGCAGAGGAAAATCTTCATGTGATTTACGAGGTACCATTACATGTCCAAATGAGACTGTTTGGTGCGCACTATGGTCAGGTGGCGTCATTGGAACTTACTTTTTCGAAAATGATGAAGGTCGAACTGTTATAGTTGATGGTGAGCGCTATAGTCCTATGATAATCGATTATTTTTGGCACGAAATTAATTTCGTATTACAGACTTCTATTTATTAAAACAACAAATTAGATTTTGTTTATAAACGATCAACCGGAACGGAAAAAGATACTTTACTTAAAGCTCATTACTATTTTAACCATGGAAGTTGCGGGAGGTCATGTGCTGGCCACATCAGATTTTTTCCTTCCATTACCTTTAGGTGAGGAAGGTATTGTCTTTGGCCAAAAAATCCGGTGGTGAGTTTTTAATGATAAACGCGTTTTAGGGTACCTAGAATATGATTTTATTAGTTTTACGATTATGTCTGTGTGAGACAAAAATTTCTCCGACGATAACTCCAACACAGCAATTCTAAAAATTATATTTCTTTCGCATTCCTCTTCTTTGCATTAGAAGAGATTAGATTTTGGTTATAATTGATCAACCGGAATTTAACTACTTCCTATATAAATAACTTGCTATTGAATTTAGATAAATGTTACCATGTTAAATATTCCACAAAGAAAACTAATAGCAATTATAATTATTTACTAAATAATCGACTAATATACAAAAAATCCGATAGTAAAGATATAGGAATAAACTTCCAAGAAAATTTGAAATTTAATAATCACATAGATATAATAGTAAACAGTGCAGTAAAATCATTAGGTTATATAATAAGAAACTCGTATCTTTTCAGATCAACTCAACCACTTGTTCCTTTTTTTAATGCATTAGTAAGATCTAAACTAGAATATGCTAGTGTAATTTGGAATCCATCTGAGCTATATCTCAAGGAAATAGTTGAAAAAGTTCAAAAGAAATTTTTAAGATATCTGTACTTTAAGAAATTTAGAACTTATCCAACTTTCATGCCATATACCACACTACTAAGCATTTTTAACTTTTTGAAATTAGAAACCAGACGAAATATTTCAGATATTATTTTTATTTGTAAAATAGTTCAGAATATTATTCAGTGTCCTAACTTACTAGATATATTTTATATTAAAAGATATAACTTAGAAATTAGGAAAAATTTCCCTTTAATAAGATGTTGCCTAATTTGCAATAATATTAATAACAATAATGTAGATATATATATATATATATATATATATATATATATATATATATATATATATATATACAGATTATATAGTTACATTAGTTAAGTATTTGAAAGTATTTTTCAGAGTAAGTTAATTTAGTGTATAAGTTAGTTTATAATGAAACTATGTAATTAGGCCCTTGTGCCTGTTTAGTTTCAATAAATAAATAAATAAATAAATAAATAAACAACACGTACCTCCCCCAATATATATATATACAGATTATATAGTTACATTAGTTAAGTATTTGAAAGTATTTTTCAGAGTAAGTTAATTTAGTGTATAAGTTAGTTTATAATGAAACTATGTAATTAGGCCCTTGTGCCTGTTTAGTTTCAATAAATAAATAAATAAATAAATAAATAAACAACACGTACCTCCCCCAATATCCAATCACCCTATCCATTTTGAAATCCTGTCTTGTGTAACTACAATAGATATTTTCGTAATTCTTATGATAAAATTGCATTGCGAAAACATCTACCTTTTTTGACTATAGGCACCGGTTTCATATTTATATTTTCAATATCGACGAACGTTGCGTCAAAATAAAGGTATCAGAATATAATCGGAAAAATTAATGTTGCCATTGTAAAATCTTCTACAATCTGTTATACAAGTAATATGCATTTGTAGCATATTGCTTAATACAGTAAGTTATGACACATATATTCAGATCACCATTACCAAAACTGCTATGTACTAATTGGATATAGAGTATTTTAGTGTACCAGTGCCACTATTTGTTACAAAGTAAGAGAGAAAATAAAACTCATATATCATGATATTCAGAATATGGCGCATTTAGATAGGATTTACAGATAGTGAAATTCTACTAATCAGTATTAATTAAATCCTGAGTGTATGTGAACTATAAACCGCAGTACTAACCACGATTTCTGAATTATGGTTACGATTACACGTAAACCGAATTTACTGAATTATCGGCATTAGATTCCAGCTACGTAGCTGTAAAGCGAAAGGGTTGTTTTAGATAAACAATTATTTTAAAACAAACAGTGGGCTTCGTGTATACATTGACAATTACAAAATTTATACAATGTGGGAAATATTTTCAAATCAAACAGTACGAATGTTTTGAAAACTGTTTATGTTTTTCAACATTTCATCTTCATCAATTTTATAGTTAACATAAAATATTTCTGTAGTGTATTAATGAATAAAGCAATAAAGTTACATATAACTATAACATTCACATATTACGTACAACCATGGCACCGTATGAAATAAAAATACGCTGTTCTACATATCGTACACAGTACGGGTTAAACAATAATATTTTGAAAACTCTTTTGTGGCCAGCACTATACCACCCGCCAGTACTTATGATAATGCCGTAATAATATACTTTATTCACAATCATTATAGTAATATACAGATTCCTAACCTTTTGGAGGTTGGAAAATACGTCATTCCTAACTTTAATGACAATCTCTTGGGTTGGAAATAACAAATTTCACTTCCATCTCTTGGGTTGGAAATGTTTATGTAGGGGTTGCCTAGCAACATTGCCGTAGATCCCCATAATCAAGTAGGCTAAATAAATTTTAAAACAGCTGTCAAAATATTAATAAAATTAAAGGTTATAATTCAATGATTTATTTTGAAAATTATTGATTTAAAATGAGGATGATTGTGAATAAAATAGTATACATAATCTTGGTGGAAGTTTCATAACAGCCTCGCGCATTATCTCACCTCGAGCCTTCGCCTCTCGGTAATATACGAAAGCCCTCGGCTGTAATGAAGCATTTCCCACCACGGATATAATATACTATTATCTAATTCCTAAAGGCATAAATGGTCCACGTGTATTGTAAAATTCTTTATTACGGACGTTTCGGGCTTAGGGCAAGCCCATCTTCAGCAATCGTTGAATATACAGTAATTATTAAATTTATTACAAAATTTTAAAAGTTGTATTAGACACGATGATCTATATGAACTAAGTCGATAACAATTTTAAATACAGCATTTTAACAAGCTTCCGAATCAATTCGGAGTTGGTGGAATACTTTAGTAAGTATTCTAAGGACCAAGAGTAGCGGGAGGTAAAAAGAATTAAATAAAATTTGTAAAGCACAAAATTCTGCATGTAATCGTTATTTATTAAGTAGTAATTTAAGTTCAAATTGTACATTTTATTATTTTTTGTTATGGTGGAGGACCCCATTATCTACTACTTTTCTTGTACTGTACAACATTTTTACCTAAAATAATTAGAGAAGCTGGTAATTTTGAAAGTATGATTTTGCATATTATAGTTTATGTTCGGTAGCGCCAGTCATCACCCTATATATTTTACCGTGTTATCAACGTATACTTAGCCTATAAATGTTAGCATTTTTCCAAAAAAAAAAAAATTATACTAAAAGAAAAAGTATTCTGCACAACACGTATGCAATAATTATTATTTGCACTTATTTCATTAAGCGTGAAATCCATCTCACAGCCGTTGTCAGGTACTTACCTAGCTTCAATTTTCTAATGCATCACTATGTATGCAAAGCCGCAACGTGCATACATATAAATCTGCACTTACAGTCGGACGAGGTAGGAAAATTTGAAAAGTTGCTTTCACACCCTCAAGTTTATACATTCGTCTTAACGAGGCGACGCCAACGCCACGGGTGGTTGAATTAACATTTGAAATATAATCATATTTCATATCGGAGCAGAAAAGTTAAACATCTTCGTACGGAATGTTGACGTGCATTTAAAACTGCCAACATTTATTTAGAATTATTTATCAATAGCTCTGTTCGATGAGAAGTGCTTGAAGTGTAGAGCAGAATAGTGCAGTGCAGTGTAGTGTACACTAGTACAGTCTAATTCTTGTGGTTTCATAAAACACACTAGTGTATATTTGGGCAAGTTTGCTCAGCTGTGAGTAATCAAGCCAAGCATAGCCAAAGGTGTAAAAGGTTAGGTTGTTTATAAACACAGTCATATCATAAAGCTACAAAAAAGTGACTGCAGAAATGTCTGTTTTAAAGAGCATAGTAAACTAATAAACGATTCTGACGAAGATCAATCATCACTTGATTCTTCATCAGATTCAGAGACAGATATATTAATTAATTATTTATATAGCAAAACAAAATTTTAGGTTAAATAAACAGATGTGTAGATAGGATAGAATTAAAATGTCTACCGAACAACATTTAGCTACCCCCACTCCTAGTCTGCACTTTCTACACTACCTCGCGAGTCAGGCCAGAAAAGTGAGCACTAGTTCTTAAAATTTTTGTCATCGAACAGCCTGCCAGAAGCTGCCCATTTCTCATAAAACATGTTAGTGCAAGAAAGTTAACACTAGGGCGGCCTAGTACATGTCATCGAACAAAGCTAATATTAACAGATCTGTCTATATGGCGCGAGAAGACACGTGACTCGAGCAATCTTGAAATGTTTGGAATCAGGGGATTTGTGTGCGTGTGTCACTTTGAAAACAGCAATGTCACTTTAAGAAGAACAATGTTTTGTGATTTTGAACTGCTAAATAGTTATTTATGAATGAAGTTCTACTTTTTATCACGAGTATGAAATTAAGTTTCCGATGCCTAAGGTCGAGGAAAATAAACCACATGAGTGATAAAATGGAACTTCAGTGCCGAGTTGCATATTAAATTTTATTTGTATTCGAAAATTAGTGAAAATGATAGGAATATTTTATTTTTATAACTGTCATCAATGTTGCTAACTTCCGAACATTGAGGTTGCCATAAAAACACTCCAAACATCGACCTTTAAACTAATGGACCAAGTGTCTCTTATTCTTTTATTGTTAGAATAATGCTCCAACATAAAAGGATAGAAATATATATTCTGTCCTTCTACAGTACGGAAGTATATTGCGCATACGTTCGTATTCATTGCACATCTTTTTCAGCCATATGTAAACCTCTATACATTGCTCTCTATCACTAAATAGTTATCAAAATCTACGTTTGACGTTTCGTGACTGTTTGTGCATTATTTACTTTTTTGGAGAACATTTACAATTATTTCTGTCAATACATACGTATTTGTGTTGTGAGGTGCGTATGCTACAAAATAATAGGGAAACGGTGTATTTCGTGCAGTAGGTACGTACGCGGTTCAGTTTTGTCATTTCATGTGTAAGTTCTTATTAATTATTACTTGTCCCCTATAATATAATATGTATATAATATATTGTATTAAAAATATATAACAAAACCAATTACGCACAAAGAAATTAAATCTATAGTCTTAGCGATTATGCACCAAGTATAACAAGTTAGGGACAAATCAAATTTTTCATTTTACCGCGATTTCTTAACTTCCGTACTGTTGAAGGATAGAGATACTGTGTCTGCACCGTTATGGCGGGACAAGCGTTTTGCTCGTACGCTGCGTCTATTAGTTTAAAGGTCGATGACTCCAAATTATGTTTTATTTCAATTTTCTTCATCGGAATTGTTTAGTTCATCTCTCTTTACACGAAATTATAGTATAATGGATTATTTTTATGCCGATTTCTGAATTTTTAAAGATGATTTTTGTGCACTTCAGTGACGTTTCAAATAAAAGTTATTATTTTACAATTTTCAGGCACCAAAACACATAAAACTGAAAATAAAAACTTTTTAGGAGTTCTAAATCATTGAATTTCTTGTCAAAATGACATTGTTGTAGTCAAAGTGACAATCGCACACAAAACAGCTGTTTTCGAGTACTTCAAGGTCGCTTGAGTCACGTGTCTACTCGCGGTCTATTAACTATTGAAATAGGGTATTAAAAAAGGGTAATTTTTTTGAATAGGTATATACATTTTGATGTGCGGAACACCAAGTAAAAAGAAATATTTCAAAATTCACTGTCCGACAAGATATTTTTAAGAAAATTTAATTTATTTGCTATTCAACATCAGTTACGTTGTAATACTAAGATTAGTGTAAAAAAAAAAAAGCTTGACAATGACGCACAATAATAATTATATAAAAAAGTACATGCTGTTCTAATGTCAAGCAAATGTAATTTTCCTTGAAAAATATAGTTCGACTTTTTAAATTTGGCAAATGTGTTCTTTGTAAAATATCTAGATGTGCTAAAAATTAGAAAATCTGGTTCCACTATTTGCAAAATGTAAGGTTATATTTGCCATCATATAAGTATAGACTGAAGATTTGTACACTGTTGCTAATTCATGGACAATGTTGAAAATGCTAAGTTATGAAGAAGCAGCGACATTGCAGTGCAAAGAACAGGGTTCGGACAAAGGAAAAAGTTAAGCATCAGTTCATAATTAAGTGAAGGCGACTATAGAATTTTACTATGGTAAAAAACAAACAGCCCGATTCACAAAAAAGTTTAAGCTAATCCTCATTTTTGGATTAGCGAATTCTACTCTAATTTTGACAGTTTATATCTTAAAATATAGTCTAACCTATTCCTAGTATCTACCTTTATTGATAATATCATGAAAGTTAAATTTTAAATACCGGAATAGAATAGAATTCACTAATCCAAAAGTGAGGATTAGCTTAACCTTTTTTTGTGAATAGGACTGAAAAAGTTTACGTCTATAGCCAATTTTCCTTGCGGCCCTATTAAATAAATAGCAGAAAATAAAATTATGCATATAATTTAATATTTACATTTTCGTATCCGAATAAACTGAATTTAAAATTGAAAGAGGTTACTTCTTTACAGTATTATACTTGGTACTGAAATAAAATCACAACATTACATCCTGTATATTGACAGTTTTGTGTTTAGACACCTTTCATGATTCAAGAGTTAAAAAATTGCGAAAATGACTAGCCAAACAATAAAGATTGAAAGTAGCGATTACTTACTGTTTTGAAAACTTGTAAATTTTGCGAGATAAGAAACATTTTATATAGTATCATGAGTTATTTGCTGTTGGGCAAAACAACAAAGGTAGATGAAAGATACCAGATTTCAGATAAAACGTCATGTAATTAGATCTACGAGATATGTATGTACTTTAATAATTTATTACCTTATTAACCATGCAAATTCTCTTTAATTTTCCAGAACTTTTTAATGTATGATGACATATTTACAAGATTGGAAGCAGATTGAATCACATCATCACTTGGAAAACTAATGGAAACTAACAGAAACGTTTAATATATTTAGAAATAAAGGATAGAGAAAACGAATTTAGTTCACTAGTGAAAAGGTTAATACCAATTACACTAAACGATACATTACAAAATCAATGAAGGAAATAAAACAGCTCTGTTAAGACAGTGATTAAGTCAACTAATGAATACCAAAGCTGATAATTGCACCTCTATCGGTTTGCTAATTCCTCCAAGTACACTAAATAACAGTTATCTTCGAATACAGCAGCAAATCACTTGGCTAAATGTTAACAATTAATACCAGTACGTGACTGTAATTTATGTGGAGGGACCTCTATATTGTACTAGGTTGTATCAATCGCAAAATACATAATCGGATGGCTATATTAACCGTTATGTACTTGGTACTAAGCACAATTTAAAGCTAGGTTTCTACATACAAATATTATTGCTTTAAATTTTATGGCGTCTTTTTTAATGGAACCAGTGTACGTTTCTAAAATATGCAACCAATTTTCAACTAGCATCGGATTCAATAACATATGCCACATAAGTTATAGAGAAAAAATCTGTTGTGCCCAGCACAAAACCTTCCGTCAATTCGATGTATTTTGTATATATCCCATACCAAAAGTTCCTTGAAAAAGATTCTGTATATCCTATAAAATTGTAACACGAACACACTATTTTTTACAAATTCTATACCGCAAGTTCCTTTCCCTATTTTATTAGGAGTCGCTGTTTCTTACTCTTCTCTTTTAATCATTCCTGTCCAACGCATTATCTTCACACAATTCTTCCTCTCTCAAATCTTCTGCTACACAGTCCTTCCATCTTCTTCTCTTTGGAGGGACACTCTATCACATTCACACATAACTTTCTGACCCTATAGTTTCAACTTTGGTTTTGCATTTGACACTGACATCTGTCAATTAAATTTTTCTGAATATATCTGTTGTTTCCATAATTTTAACTAAGCTGACTAATTTTTGAATGTTAGTCTCTCTTAATGTCTCTATAACTCTATATCTATTGAATATGAACGAAACTGTATAATCAAACCGTATAGAGAATAAGATATTCTTCCATATTGATAATCACAAAATGTCGAAAAATAATATTTAACTGCGTTTTTTTAAGAAAAACTGTTAAAAATTTCAAATAAGGGTACTTTCGGTGGATCAATTATAATCAAAATCTAATCAGCTCTTCATATGGATGTAAAGAAGAGGAATACGAAAGAATTATAATTTTTAGAATTGTAGTATTGGAGTTATCGTCGGAGAAAAATTTGTCAGACACGGACACACACACGGACACACATACGGACACACATACACATACAGACATCATCTTAAAAATAGTATATTCGTATTCTAGGGGCCCTAAAACATGCTTATTCATTAAAAACTCACCAACGAATTTTTTGACCAAAGACAATACCTTCCTTACATAAAGGTGACGGAAGGTAAAAAAATTGGGTGGAATTCAGTGGGTTGTATTAAAGTCTGTATTAAATCTTTTATTAAGTATATGGCAACATTGTAATATTTTCCACATGTATCAATGAGATTCAATTGTGATTTAGATATTTTACCACATGGAAAAGTAATACAGATATCCTTCAGTCAAATGAAGAAGTATTATTGTAAAATGGAAGGTGTAAAAGGAAACTCATTATTGCAAAATTAGGTTAGAAATATGTCAAATTTTATGTGTCAAATATTTCATACCTGTATGTTAATGTATTTTAAAATATCTCATCTCCCGTTTGATCACTTTTGACATTTGTCCTTTTTTCTTACTTCTGTTAATAATATTTTTTTCTTTATTTGATCCTTTGGTCTCTCACTTTTTTCTGACAGGTATTACAAAGTTACCAAAATATTTTTGAGAAAGGACTGTTTTAGCTTAAAACACGCTAATACAACCCACTGAATCTCACCCATTGAGTTTATGTCCGTTACGTTCAAAGTCCGTGATTCTTATGGGTAAAGGGGAGGTAAAAATGTGGATCATAATATATCATTATGACTCTATATTCATGGTTGAGATACTAAAGAAATAATTTATAACTATTAAGAGTTCCACGTGCTGCATTGAAAAATGAAGCTAGCTGTGATCAATATTCTGCTTTATCGGTAGTGTGGTTCATTAAAAAGCAGTTAGATCCACCCGAGAATCTAATGAACAATCGCGGTTTACCGCTGCTGTCGTACTGTTCGCAGCCGCAATCTCTATAAAGTTTCTGCCTTGTAATTGCAAATAATTCTAACGAAACCTGCAATAAAACTAAGGAACGAAATCCTTATGAAAGAAGTCCTTATGAATTATGAATCGAAGAGGTCAATTTATAACTCCACTTTTGTGAAAAGTTGATAACGACAAAATAAAAGTTTTAACGAAACTTGTAGTTCATTTCAAAAAAAGAAAGCAAAAGAGGGAAAGTAAAGTGTTCCAATTTGCAGTAATGACGTCGTCGAGTTAACTCTTTTCTACCTGCCCGTAATTGTAAACGACTTTTCTACTAAAACTAAGTGCTCAACTTGCTTCCAGTATATTTTCAAATTGCTCCACATTTTACATATGTGCCTCTTTGCAATTAAGCCTTACAACTTACCACACCGAGCCTGTTTTACCCTCAGCTATTTTATTTCATTGCATTCTCTTTAAATACATCCCCCACGTGCCTTCAACTATCCTTAATTACATACAGCAAACTAACTACATTTGACGAAACTCGGAAGCAACTTATTTTGCCTATATGCATTCAGAAAAACGATCCACCTCTTTTTTACAATCCACGGCCCCTTCAACAATAAGGTTCGTTCAATTCTTGTGA
Organism: Ophonus ardosiacus; assembly: GCA_943142095.1. Lineage (NCBI taxonomy): Eukaryota > Metazoa > Arthropoda > Insecta > Coleoptera > Carabidae > Ophonus > Ophonus ardosiacus. The sequence continues at coordinate 8,914,169 of OW964838.1, read as the reverse complement.
TACATCTGCATAATTGAGGAAGCTTGCCACGAGTCACCTCACGGACTGTCAGAGCTATCGAAAAGAGAACACATTTGAAGTAACTTTTGTGCTCTTTGGAAAAATGGCATTGAATAATTTACATTTTTCCTTCTTTTTATTTATTTATTGATACAAGTGCTCTATTTATAAACCAAAACACTAGAAACAGTAATATAATCATTAAGAAATCTTGTTCTACAACATGATTAAAATAAAGCTATTTCTAGTACAAGTGAGTAAAGCATGTCTTTTTCTCGCGCGTCAGGAAATTGGCCGACAATTCAAGAAAGACATGCTTATGTGTGCTAAACGTGATTTTTCTACAATCTTGAAATATAATTTTTTTAAAAAATTGGACTTTTTACCTTTCGTTAACCACCAAATTCACCAACCGTGAATCAAGTCTTGATTCTCTGATCAACACTGATCTGTGAATCAAGTTCTGGGTTTCCTTGGTGATCAACAGTTTTAACAAAGTAACAGTGTCAAATTTTGTTGAACAGAGAATCAAATTTGATTCAGGGATGGTGAATTCGGCCGTAAGAGAGGTATTGGAATCATGCTAAAAATCGCATATCCAGATTTTAGTGGATAAGCACGTTTTAAGGTCCCTATAATCCGATTTGAACATTTTTACGATGATGTGTGTGTATGTGTGTGTGTGTATGTACGTGTGTGTATGTGTATGTGTGTGTGTATGTGTGTGTGTATGTGTGAATGGATGTATGTGTGGATGTTGGATCCACGGCTTCTCAAATATTGTAATACTTAAAAAATATTTAACTGCAGTTTCCTCAATCTGGCATTCCTGGGAAGAGCTGATTAGATTTTGGTAATAATTGGGCAACCGGAAGTAATAGTTTTTTTAAAAAATCTTCTAATTATTATTTTTGAATGTATATTACAAATATTGAAGAACATAAAATTCTACATCTACATTTAACATTTTTGTTATAAAAATTGAAATAAAGACGCTATACTATAAAGAATAACGGGTTGTAATATGTCGAGTAGGTTAAACTAAACTAAGGAAACCAGTTGACAAATTCAAGTGTTTGTAATATAGTTTTTAAATGACAGATGTCATTGTCCCAAAACAACAGTTTTGGTGATATTCTCAAAGCTTTTTCTGGTAAGTACATTCAATCTTTCTTATTGTTTTATTAATTAAATATTTAAAACAGTAAGTAAAATGCATATGTTCATCAGAAATACCTCCAATCTTTTTAATGAATTAGAAGAATCTCTGACATTTAGGAACTTCGTCATACAATAAAAAATAGATATAATTAGAATTATATGTGTGCAGAAGGTATGTTAAATATAATAAAAACAATATTTTGGTAAGGTTCTATATATTTTTTTTGCTATAAAACGACAATTCGATAGCGAAGTACAATACAATACTTATATAACATAAAATGGAAATGGCGAGAGGTATTGTGCTTGGCCACAACAGATTTAATTCTTATACCAATGTTCTGAAAGCATATTTTTATTTCACATAGAAATATATTGTGGTTTTGCAACCACAATTGAAACAATTTAATTAGACTCTTGTGATATTTTAAATTGTCATTTATATGCTCCATAGACAAGGAAAGATATATACTAGACCGAGTTTACAATGTTAAGAGTTTGTGCCAAATAGAAACGATGGGCGCCTTAACGAGACGCTAATAGAACGGCGGGATATTTAAAAATAGGAAAAATATGTTTACTGAAACTAACAAAATATAGACATATGTATACGGTAAAGACTGAAAACAATCAAATTCAAGAATAAAATATATTTGTACATAAAACAAATAGTGAAACAAGCTTTGTAAACAAATACTAACTAAAGAAATAAAATTGAAAACTCTCACTAACAGAAACGACAGATTGCTGGGCTGCCAACATAAATAAATAAAATTCACTACAACTGAAGAAAATATTTATTATAATTATTGTAAAAATAATGTAAATTAAATATTGTTCGTACTTTTTATTGGGCGACTGAGCTTTATTATTTTGAAATGAAGAAATGATGTAAAATACGTAATTTAAGTTACTGCATAGTTACTTTTTTTTATTATGTTGTAGAATTTACACTAGAATTAGCGTCTCGATATTTATTCAATTCGGCACAAAGCTGGACATTGCCGCCATGATGGAAGCTCGGTCTAGTATATATCTTTCTTTGTCTATGATATGCTCTTATTTGCAGTACTGAAGTACGTCTATATTCATATCTGTTCTTCCTTCTTAGAGATATTTTAATCTTGCAAGCCTTGCTGTAATGAATGTAGACAATATCTCTCGTGTTGACAGTGCCCAGGTTACCGATTGGGTCTGGTCGTAGGCAGAATACAAAGCAGGGTCATACACTCGGACCTAATCGTGGCCTGAGTGGATCCTTTCACTGTTGCTCCAGGGACGGCTGCCTCCATTAAGGACTCCTTGCCTCTCAGGATACAAGGATAGATCAACTGGATAGCTTTGTTCAAATAAACTACCACACAAGAGAAACACTGGCCATTTTGTTCGAGTGGTTATCATTGAGATGACATTATTTGAATGTGTATGCTCTTTACTTGAAAACAAAAATACTTTTTATTGAGGATGCAGTCATCAATGGGTGAAACATTTTTAAAATATAATAAAAAGGCTTCATGTTGTTTTACGAAGCAAACATGTCAAGGTTCAACGCCGATTGTATGATTTTAATATCAAAGATAATAAAACTGACGCGAATTTGTTGAATTAAATCAATTTTCTGTCGAAGTTAATTTATCTTAATGTTATAATTGTACGAGCATTTCTAATTTGAATTGATAAATTATGGAAACCTTATTCTACGAATTTGTACACTGACCATTGCTAAGCATAACACGATTTCTCGAATATAGTTTGTTGTTATAATAATATATGATCTGAGAATCTATCGCTCATAGCTAATTGTAAAGATATCTTACAAAATTCATGTTTTTCTTAAAATCGTCACTATGAATTTACATCATCAGTATATGCCCATTTTGTGCTGTGAACACTGATCTTCATTTATTTACCTAAAGTTAAGAATAGTACATTATACGCCAAGGTTGAGAAGATAATCACTATTGACCCAGCGCTATCATTGTAACCCGAGGGCGCAGCCTGACATGAATAATTACTTTGCTTATTTGTTAATATTCACAAAAACAAAGTAGGCTGCATTTGTTTTTATCTGACATTTCCCTCATTTCGCTGGTTTGATAACCTCACTTATGGGCCTTTATTTGTATTAGATTTAATTATTTAATAAAAACACTTTGTGCTGTTACAGCCTTATTAATTTATTATTATTTTTAGATAAATCTATTGAAATGTATTTACCTACAAACACAAAAAAAATAGTGATTTATTCATTCCTACATCTACACTACACACAGCACAGTGGCCAGGCGAGGCGGTAGCGTAGGTCAATTTAAAATTAAGCGGCAAATTTAAATTATATACTGAACACCTTCCTTGAGTTTAATGAGTTAAATAATATTTGGATTTGGATGCTTGAGTTTGATTGAAAAGTGACAGTTTGCATTATAGACCAAGGTTAATAATAAATTATTATTGACCTAGGTTACCATGGTTACAAGCAAGCGGTAGTGAAAAACAATTTCTTATGTCAAATAAAGGTAAATAATAGTGGGTTCCTAGGCTAGTAGTGAAAAAAAGCATTTATCTCGAGTCTATGAAATAGCTATTTTTAGTACAAGTAAGCAAAGTATGTCTCTTTCTCACGTGTGCTAAACATGATTTTTTCCACAATCCTGAAATATAATTTTTCTAAAAAACGAAACATTTTACTTTATTTATTAATGGAAAACTCAACAGTACATATGTTTATAACTGAATTTAATGTAAAGTTAACTACACAAAATTATTGTTCCTTTATGTAGAATGTAGATATTTATTGTACAATTTGTATCTCCGTCAAAATTTATGACTCCTGACGTAGATTATTACAGGCTTGTGTATTTTGCTCACTTCTGAAGAAAGTTATATACTTTGCTCACTTATGATTCAACATGCTATTTTTGTCACTATTTTAAGTTGAATAATAATGAATTTTTCTAACAACTGTGGAAAAAAGATTTTTGCTATCAACAATAGACTATTTTAAAATTATAATTCAAAATAGGAAACGGACACGAGAAAGTCACAAATGCTTCTGCATATCAACCAAGTACAGATCTGTCATCCGTCAAATTTAAATTCAATAGTGAGGAGAATGTAATGTTCTGTTAATATCCACAGCATCACTTTGATTCACGATATATTTGTAATTTATTTTGACAGAGCCCATCAATAACAATGATTGCTCATGTCAATTTTACAAAACAATAAGGTACTTAATCATCTATTTCTGACGAAAAAGGATGAAGTTTTTGTTGGAACTGCAAATTTTATATTGCAACCATAAATATCAAACTTTTTTACCTCATCCAAGACTTATATTAAGAAGGACGATTGGTTACCTTAAAGTTTTATTATTATTGCTACAGATGTAAAAAGTAAAAAAAAAAAATAGTCGGTAATTAGCGAAGCGGAATTAACGGTAAGAAATCAAACTCAAAGCAAATAGTCTTTGTTCCCCATCATGAATAATAATGCGGCGGCATTAAAGCTTGCATATCATTTGAACAAACAAGTGTACACGCTCCACCCTGATACAAGGCTTGCTATTGATAACGAACTACCCTTGGTTAGGGTAAATAATTTACACGCTCCCTTGAGTGGGCTGGGGCTTCACAAATTTCAACACAGCCCTGCGTGCCACATAAAACAGCCCTATATTTAACTCATTATTTAAGAAGGACGCTCGTTAACCGCGAGTTATTAAGACACCACCTTCTTCTACCTCATAAATCAGTCACGAGTTAAGTTTTTAGAGCTGGATTTATCACCCACGTTCGTTAAATTCCCATACGTAGAAGTCATTCGAAATTAGGCCCAAACAAGAATGGGTCCCTCGTCAGGAATTTCCTAAACACGTAATTTGATAAAGCCTTTACTAAATGTACACTGGTTTACCACTATACTGTATAAATACTAGATAGGTACAATAAAATAAAATTCCTTTGCTTTTATTCGTGTGTCACTGAAGAGGAATAGTTCAGAAATTTTACATGCTAGTTTCTATTTGGTTTCTGCGCTAATGTTCTTTAACTTAGGGAGTCTATGTTTTCACTTCGGGTTATTACCTATTTTTGGGTATTCTAATTTGCTTTTATTCCCAAATTTCGATAGTTCGATGAACTCTCGGCCCGACAAGTATTGTGCCAAGAATATCAAATGTCTTTTGACAAGTTTGTCCTGTCAAAGATCGTAAGGTAAGGTTTCAGGCGAATACTTCAGTTTGACTAATCTAATAAAGCAAAGAAATTTTGGCGTTTCTCTAAACTAAAACTAAATATAATGTCGCGCAGTAATAACAAATACTTTATTTGAAAGATCAACTGACCTCGTAGAGACTCGAACCCAAGACTTTCCACTTTCCGGGCGGATGCTCTGCCATCTGACCTGCGAGGCTGCCGACTAAGTCTATTGATAATTCGAGTGCAATGAGTGTCAGAAATGCAAATGTTGATAAGGCGAATATACCTTTTTAAATCGTATATTGCAAGCTAACTAACGTGCTAAGACTATGAGGCGCCGTTTGGGCCAAAATATATTTTTCTGTAATATATATATTTTGCCCAATATATATAAAATTTCGCTATATATAATATTTTACGATGGCGATATATACAATTTTTATTGTGATATATAGAAATTTTCATTGCAATATATATATAAATATCATTTTCTAATATATATGAAATTTCACGATGTCGATATATAAAATTTTCATTGCGATATACAAAATTTTCATTGCGATATATAGTATCACTTAAAGTATATAACTTAAATAAATTTAAAAAATCAACTGACCTCGTCGGGACTCCAACCCAAGACCTTCCACCAACTCGAAGGTCTTGGGTGATAAGAGTAAATTCTATATACCAAAATCAAGATTAAATATCACAAAACTCCCCAAACAGATATGGCATAAATTTTTTTAATAACTTTACTGAACACTTGAAAAACGAAAATTTCAAATATTTATCTTTAAAAAAATTCCTGATTGAACATAGCTTCTATGATTTAAACGAATATTTAAACATATAATTTGTATCATTTTTATATATTTTGACTTATACTCTGTATATATATATATACCGAGAGTTTTTTTATCAGTGAACATGGCCGTATGTTATTACCATAGTTACATTTAAAATGATTGACAGCAATGTATTATCGCGTTTTTTTTAAAACTGAACATAGGACGTGACATTTAGTGTACTCGTAGTTGTCAAAGTCATCAAATTGTTATACAATCAAAATGTGTACAGAAACTTGTCGTAGACTCATGTTATAATTATACCAATTGACAATTTGAACTTTTTCTTCAACTGTATACATTTTGAAATGACAATTTGATGACTTTGACAACTATAATACATTCACTGTCACTCTCTATGTTCAGTTTTAAAAAAAACGCGATAATACATTGCTGTCAATCATTTATGTAACTATGGTAATGGCATATGCTCATGTTCACTGATAAAAAAAACTCTCGGTATATATATATATATATATATATATATATATATATATATATATATACAGTCGAACTTCAGTAAGTCGAACTTCGATAATTCGTATTTTTGATAACTCGAATCAAACTGGTTGGCAATAGCGCCAAGAGTGAGAATTATGAGTAATTTTTATTTGATAACTCGAATTTCGATTACTCGAATATCTTTGTAATTCGAACAGAACATTTGGCGCCAGCTTCAATAAGTCGAATTCTGGGGGGAAAATTGTCAAAATTATGATTATGATATTGTTACTTCGGAGTTTCCCACAGATGAAGATATAGTCGAGCTCTACAAATCTGAATCCGAATCTGTAGAGCTCGACAATACAGATGACAGCGAAAGTGATATGATGGAGGATGATTTGCAGCAACCACCTTCAAACGAGTTGGTTGAAAATTCGTTGAGCGTTTTGCGTTCGTATTTAAAAACTAATGAACATACAACCGATTCCCTGTATAATGGTTTAAATAACACTGAAACTTTTTTTTTATTGAAAATCAAAATAAAAAATTCTCTCGTCAGTCACAAATAACTGACTTTTTTAACTAAAATAATATTTATAACTTTGATTTGTACTTATATGTCAATCTGTATATGTATATCATGAAGTAAGTGGTTTTTACTCGAATAAATACAGACATGAATAATATTTATACATGTGCATTATATTTAATAACCCGAAGTCTTGATAACTCGAACTTTTTTTGTGGCAAGTCATGGTTTGAGTTATCGAAGTTCGACTGTATATATATAAATTGTAAGCACAGCATACGTAAATCCGTAGGTAGCGCGATAGAGACGTACAGATGCCACCGCTGGGATGAAATACCTTAAAATTTCGTTACAAATGAATTCATCCCGCTTCAATGTGATATCCAGTTTCAATGAAAACAACACTGTCATTTCACGAAACTCATTACTGTTAACTGCATGAAGCCCTGCATGAATTTCCTAGCTCTACATAGTTAGCGGTATGACATATTTATTTACTTAGTATAAGCAGATGTATTTAGTACACAATCCATAAATAGATCACAGGCTGGATGAATCGAGGGCCACGATGAAACATATGATAAACTGAATATTATCCACGAGTCAGCTCATGCCATATTGCATGATAAGCCACTAATGCCTCAATAACTGACGTTATCCTGCACTAAATCAATGCTCACTACTGCAAAACTAACATGTCAGGGTGAAAGCGGTCCCGATTCAGGCTTTCATTTGATTTGCACACAATTAGATTCACTATGTGCCAGTTTTCAGCATTGATGTCGGGGCTCTTTATTGCTAATTAAACCTTTCAATTGGCAGACCAAAAAGTATCAATACTATTCATCCATAACGTTAATAACAGATAGTTACTGTAAGTTCATATTTTGAGACAAGCCTACAAGAAAACTAAAGCTTATATGGCATTCTCTACTTACGATCTTACGAGGGTTGCGCAGTATTTATTGTCCCTAATATATAAAACAAATTTTCCAACATAATCACCGTGTAGGTACTTGAAGTGCCGGTTTTATAAAGATATTGATTCTTCACTTAAAATTTAGTTGTCAAGTAAATTTAATACAACAACCAAATTCGAATCATTTTACTATGGAAGTAAATTTTAAGTGAAGATTAATGCCCGGTTTCTCCACAGCAACTTAAGTTGTTGATTATTAAAGTGCTACTTAAACAACAATAAGTAGGACTTATATCCCAAATGCGTTGCACCAGCAAATTCAAATGCGAACTTAACTTATGTCACAAATTACATTGGCAACTGCGTAATGTTGTGCTATGATTGGTCAATTTGAAATTTAGCGATTCAAAATAAAATACCGGCTGTCAAATGTCAAAGCTGTCATTGTGTTTAACAGGGTTTATATTTGTATTCATTCAACAATATTCGATATGGATTTACAGGATTTCCTTAATTTTGACGACGTTAAACGTCGTGGATACTGTAATGGAAGTCGATATTGTCGAAAATGGTAGGACTCCGCGACAAATAAGTAACAGAATTGATTTGTTCCAAATATATTATTTATTTTTAATATTTTTATGTGGACCACCGCCAGTTCTATAAACTGAAGCCTTTTTCTTCGATGTCGTCTTCCTTGCGTCAGTCTACATATTTCCACACATTTTATTGCCAATGCAGCGGCAATTAATTTCCAGGTGTTATCTTTTTGAATATTGGACATGGACACCGCAATGATTTTTTATTTTCAATATTTTCTTTAAATCTTTGTTTCTACAATCTCACAGATCAATTTTCTTCCTCTTTGCTATAATTTAATTGTTTCTTCTTTATATCATCTAATTTTCTTGCCGTAACAGCCCAAAACGAAACAAATTTACCGCGACTTACCGATATGTCAACTGACATATGGCACATAACCACATAAGTCACCGATTTTTTCGACTTACATTTAAGTGCTACTCACGTCTCACATTTTGACATTTTTGCGTGGTGCAACAGTTTAAGGTGGAACTTAGGAATAAGCAACGACTTAAGTCGTAAGTTGCTCTGGAGAAACCGGGCATAAATTTCTTTATAAAACCGGCCCTAAGGGCCGTTTTCATAATCCAGCTCACTTTAAGACTTTAATTAAAATTATTTTAAGACTTTATCTTTCATTTGAAGTAATGCTAAATTGCTCGCTAAAGTCCTAAAGTTGTATTATGAAAACGAACACAACTTTAATTTTAATTTAAAGTGTTAAAGTGAAGATTAAGTTTATTATAAAAATGACCCTAAATGTTATAATTATGTAGATTGTAGGTAGTATAGTTATTTTAAAACACAATAAATAAATAAAAAAGTTAAAATTTCATAAATTTCTAAATTCTGTTTGATATATTTTTCCATGTTCAGCTTATGTTCATATATACTGCGTTACTTAAAAGGCGGACCATAGCTGTGTAATAGCTATGTGAAATCAAAGAAATTTTATTTTATAACCATCGAATTTGAAATTTTACTAATATTGTACATGTATAATGATAGCCTTGGAATTCAAATAAAATTATAAAGAAATTAATATCATTTCAACTGTCAGAATTTCGTTTTCAAAGCTTACAAAACCCACTCTGTAATTGGAATTTAATCCTGTTAAGGGATTCTTAAAAAAAAATGGAAATAAATAAGTCTAGAATTTGAAAATAAAACCTGTTACTAAGTGCAGAATTAAATAACTTTTTACCTCTCGCTAAGAGAGGTATTGGATTCATGCTAAAATTCGCATACCCAGATTTTATTGAATAAGCACGATTTCAGGTCCCTAGAATCCGATTATAACATTTTTAAAATGATGTCTGTGTGTGTGTGTGGATGTGTGTATGTGTGTGTGTGCGTGTGTATGTATGGATGTTGGAGGAACGATTCCTCAAAAACTATAAGAGTTAAAAAATATTTAACTGCAGTTTCTTCAATCTGACATTCCTGGGAAGAGCTGAAAAGGTTTTGGTAATAATTGAACAACCGGAAGTAGTAGTTTCTTAAAAAGTTTTTCTAAATATAATTTTTTGGGAGTTATTTTTTATTAAATATTGAAGAACATAAAATTCTCCATCTTATACACTTAAAATTTTTATTATATCTTGTATAGATTTAGAGATAAAGACACTATAATTTATAAAGTAAACTAATCGCAGAGGCCAAGCCACTAAGGAAACCAGTTGACAAATTCCAATGTTTATAACATGACACATGTCATTGTCAAATATCAACAGTTTTAGTGACATTCTGATAGCTTTTTCTGGGAAGTATATTTAACTTTTCTTATTGTTTTATTAATTAAATATTTGAAATTATAGGTAAAATTGTGGTAAAATGCATATATCCATCAGAAATACCGCCAATCTGGTTAAGAATCTCTGACATTTAGAAACTTCCTCATACGATGAAAAATAGATATAATTAGAATTATATGTGTGCAGAAAACATGTTAAATACAATAAAAAAAAAAAACAATATTTGAGGAAAGTTCTGTAATTTTTTGTTATAAAACGACGTTTCGAAAGTGAAGTGCAATACAATACTTATATAGCCTTATATAGAAATGGCGAGAGGTCTTGTGCTGGCCACAACATATTTTTTATTTAAATATACATTTTTTGACAGTTCACGCGATATGCATTTCTTTGTAGTTTTGTTTGACTTCCATGGCTATCTATCACGATAAATGAGTAATATACCTACTAGTACATAAGATTAAAATATCAAATTCAATTTTAGAAGTTTGAAAACGTGCAAAATTAAAATTGTTGATTAGGCGTAGAATTTATTAATCTACAACTTTTGTTTGTCTAAAAGGGTTCAACGTAAATTTCTGAAGTTTATGTGGTATAAAAAATTCCATGTTTACCCTGCTCAAAGAATAGAACACAGCATTCTTTTACAAGAATTTAACTTTGAATCTGTTGAAGATCGTCATAAACTTATAGCACTTAATATGTATCATTTCTTGCATTTTAAATAATAATATTGACGCTCCAAGTTTATTATATAAATTGGCATTTCATGTACCATCAACATCATCGCGGAAGTACCGTAAGAAATAAACATTATTATTATTAATAAAAGAGAAAAACTGATTTCTAGGTGTGCTACTCTTATTATATTATACCGGTAACAACGATATATCTCTAACGTGGAAGGCGTTTACCAGGCGTCACTCCCCGAGGTCTCATAATTGTGAATAAAATACTACAAAGGTTACTTTTGTCTTTTGTTTCAAGTTACATGTCAGTCTAATTCAAAGCCGGATCATCCGAATCACAATCAATCATCTAACGAATACGCATTTAATTAAAAGAGGAAAATAAAAGTTGTATGTTTATAAACAAAAGTAAAAAAAAAAATAATGATCTCTCGTTGGGCATTGTCGATGTTAATATTGATTGCAATTATCTCTTCCGGAGTAAATATTGTGTTTCGAAAACAAAGACAATTAAACAGACATCAAATAGAAAAAGCGAAAAGGCAACAAAAGGTAAAAAAGAGAAAACATTTCAACAGAACTCAATTCAGGCGGCAAACAAATGTAAACTAATCGACAATTTAAATACTAGAGGCAAGCTAGCGTCACGAACTGTCCGAAATGTCACTAAACAAACTAAACTGACAAGTACTAATGACAGCAACAGCAGTTGGTGTCAAACCGACCAACCAGTTAGGAGAGAATTCTCTTCTTCCTCCTATACTTCTGGTTAGCTTTAAGCTTTTAAACTAAAAACTACATTAGAAGTAAAACTACACGATATTTGTCCTATGGAACTCAACCAATTTATATTTTGTAAATATTTTACCAAATTAAAGGCATGTAGCAGTAATATATATTTCTATTTCATTCCGTCACCTTTAGGTAAGAAATGTATTGTCTTTGGTAAAAAATTCGGTGGTGCTTTTAATGAATAAACATGTTTTGAGGTCCTAGAATATGATTTGCTACTTTTATGTGTGTGTGGGTGACAAATTTTTCTCCCACGAAAACTCCAAGACTACAATTCTAAAAATTATTATTCTTTCGTATTCCTCTTCTTTACATCTATATGATAACCTGATTAGATTTTGGTTATAATTGGTCAACCGGAACTGGAAGTTCCCTTATTTGAAGTTCTAAACAGTTGTTCTTGAAAAAACGCAATTAAATAACATTTTTTGACATTTTGTGTGATTATCAATATAAAAGAATATCTTATTGTCTATACGGTTGAATTATACATTTTCCTTCATATTCAATGGATATAGAGCTAAAAAATTATAAAAAATATTATCCTTCATAAATCAGCCAGCTTTCTTATAATCACAGAAACAGCTGATATATTCAAATAATTCTAATTGACAGATGTCAGTGTCAAGTGCGATTTACATAAACGATTTATAGAATCTTTTCCAAGGAACTTTCGGCATGTAATTTGTAGAAAATAGTATATGTCCGTGTTACTGTTTTACTAGATATATAGAATCTTTTCCAAGGAACTTTTGGTATGAGATTTATACAAAATACATAGAATTGATGGAAGGTAATGTGCTGGTCTCATCGGATTTTTTTTATTTGTTATTGCTAAGTTAAGGTAATAAATTGGATTAGTAAAAACCTCGGTAAAAAAATATTTTTCTTCAAAGGAAAAAAATATAATCAAAGTTAAGTACCTATTAATTATATACTATAGCTGTAAATTTGAATAAAATTTTCATATTCCCTAGATAGATATTCATGAATTTTACTAATTAATCTTCTTATAGCTTTAACGGAATTGTTACCTACAAATATATTTTGCAATGCAAAATTAAAGATGAAAAATATCTGCTGATTTTTCAGGTTAGGTGTATAAATCCATGTCACTTAACGTGCAAATCTTATGTTACCAACGTAAAAAACTTGGTGTATTAAATGTTTAGAAACTGATTTGCGAGTGCTTGTATTTAGGCCTCGTCTTTGCAATGGCAAAAGTACCGTATCTAGGCTAGTAAAACAAAAAACGATTGATTGTAGTTTTAGAAGTTTTTTACATTCTTGTACACCCCACAACAGATTATTAATGGTGTTGTGTGAATGTCAGAAAACTGAGCAAGACATTTTAGAACCATAATTTTATTTCTCTGCTGTCATTTCTCTGATACTCACGCGATATTTTTCTGGTTATTTTAGTAATACACCCTTAAGAACAATAAAATTGGTTTATATAGATGCGCTAATTCGCAGGATGTAGTGAAAATATTACCACGAAAAGTACACGTTCTTTTTGTTGGAATACACATTTTTTCCTAATATAATACCATAAATAAATAAATATATCATCACGGCATGTTACCTATTTCTAGGTGTGCCAATCTACTTTGTCGCAGATATCGGTAATGATCACATTAAAAAGCTTTTGTCATAGAATAAACTATGTACCTATGTCACTTACCGTTTAAAAGAGAATCTTCATAGCTGGAGCCATCGTCTAAGATAATGCACATGAACATATGTCTTCGTATTTCACTTTAAATATTAGTTTTTACATCACTTAATACACACAAATATATGTCCTTTCACTACAACATACCGCGAAAAACTGAATCTACGTATATCATGTTATATACAAAAACGCGCGAATTTAAACTTGTTTCAATAGACAGCAAGTAAGAAAATACTGATTATTTGGACATAAAACACAGCAAAGAGTTTTTAATAACAATTTAAGTGTTTATTCTGCTATATCCATTATAATTTAATATTGATATTGTTAAATATAAGTATAATTTTTTTTAAGTCAATCTACACTAATGGCCAATGTCCGTATTATGGTCAAAACTGTAAATCTTAAATCTGTAAATTGTGAGCAAAATTGCAACAAAACCTGCTACTCTTATGAATAATTTTATATTGTTCAACAAAAATTGTAGTGCTTTTGTTATTTTTTTTTTACAAATTTAGACTTAAAGTTTTGACCATAATACAACTATAAATTGTGTAAAATTTTATAAATTAAATTATTTACAATTTTTAGGGCTATGGAGTTGCACGTTTCTGCCTTTTTTGATCACTCTGTATATTGATTACCTACTACACTCTAAGGCTGTGTCCGGTGTTTCACTTTTACCACCTTTATATTTAAATCTTAAATTTATATACCTACCCTAAATAACATCATTATTCAGATTATTAAAATATCTTTCAGAACTCATTTATAATTAGAATAATACTACCTTTTTAGGTTAAGTTCTGTATTTTTATTTAATACCAACGTTCGGCCGCATACACTGCGGCCTTCCTTAGGGGGAAATAATATAAATGACAAATAAATAGTTACAAAACAAAAGCAAGTAAGCAAGGTTATGCAAGAACCTTGGTTACTTGCTTTTGTTTTGTAATTATTTATTTGTCCCCTGAAGAAGACCGCAGTGTATGTGGCCGAGACATTGGCATTAAATAAAAATACAGAACTTAAACTAAAAAAGGTAGTATTATTCTAATTATAAATGAGTTCTGAAAGATATTTTAATAATCTGAATAATGATGTTATTTAGGGTAGGTATATAAATTTAAGATTTAAATATAAAGGTGGTAAAAGTGCAACACCGGACACAGCCTTAGAGTGTAGTAGGTAATCAATATACAGAGTGATTTTTTGAAAACGTGCAACTCCATACGATTTTGACATTTGTAAGCACTTAACATGTCAGCTGTGTTATTTCCAAAGGCATATCTTTTGAGTTTTGCTAGTTGTTAAGAGAATAATCCTAAGAACCGCCTTCTTTACGTTCGCCCGAACTAAATCATGCTTCAAAAAGAAATGTGTCACGTTCTTTATTAAGAGCCATAATGAAAAAAATTTTTTTCGAAGGTAAGCATGAGAATGAATCAAAGTACGGCAAAGATATTAATCAAATGTCATGAACTTGTCAATATAATGTCATACATGGAACATAGCTTTGATGAATTGTGGAAAATTGAAAAATATTTTTCACATTATTTTGGAACAAAACTTGTTACGGTACTTCAGTCTTTTTTGATTACATCACCCTGTAATATGTACCCTTAGACGAAATTCCGTGAGTAAGTACTCATTATCGGTGACGATAAGAAAATCAGAAGTCAATGTAAAAGATACTGAAACATTTCATATTGTTACAATATACGTAATTTATACAGATTAAAAGCAAAACTTTAGTCTTGTCTAAAGCTTAAACTAATTAATATTTAAGCTAATTCTATATCAACAAATGTGTACGAAACTACAGCACAAGAAAATAAATAGTACAAGTTAAACTTAACTTTCCTCCAGCTTAGCTAACTACCAAGTAATCTGCATTTTAGCTGTAGCATAGCCAACTTCGCGAAATTTGTTATTTTTAGCTAACTCCTCCAGGTGTTTATTAATATAGCTACCTTACAAAAGTACCAATAACTTTATTTAAATTTCGAAACTTTGTACACGAAATTAATTTTCAGTTAAGTAAATATCAAATTATTTCGTTTTTGCGTGAAATTCGGTAACGTATTATTTGAAACTCTTAATTGTTCAAGGGTTGATCGCGGTATTAATTAGCGTACATGTTTAATTAGCTCGTTTACTTTGGCCTTAAATACTTTTTTTACCTAAATCAACATTAATTTGTTCTACGACGACGTAGCAACAAGCAAGATATTCATCATTCGATATAATATATTCGTGATACGAATAAAAACATCACCCTATTTTAAAATTATTACAAGCACGGGAAATATCCCTTACTTCAATAAATAAATAAATATATCATCACGGCATATTACCCATTTCTGGGTGTGCCAGTATCTACACATTACCAGGCGTCACCTCACGGGCACTCACAGCTGGTGTGGAGAGTGCACCAAAGGGGTCACTTTTTGTGCCATTGGAAATATTTGGCGTCTGTCAGGATTGAACCCGGTTCCCCCAGGTTCGCGACCAGACACTGAGGCACGCGGCCACGGGACCTCTTACTTCAATCCTCTGAACAATTTTCTTTCTGTAGTGATTGACCATTTTCGTAGACGAATATGCTTAATAGAGCTCAGTAACGATTGGTTAATTTCAATAAGTCAACAACTATGATAGTGAAAATCATGTAAATTCAAAAGGCCGTAACACGGGATCCAATGATGTAAAAAAAAACATGCCTGACATGAAAAGAAAGAAAATTTTATGCTGAATTTAGACATTCGTCGTTCGTTGTTCTATCTCAGACCGTGTATGAGTGGTGCATAAAAATATGAGAAATGAGCTAAATAATTTAATTCATTTATCATATTTTCATGTACCACTCATACACTGTTAGAATAACAGACGATAAACGTCTAAATTCAACATGAAATTCTCTTTCTTTTCATGTCACGCATTATTTATTTACATCATTGGATCTCATGTAACTTCAAAGGGTTGTAACACGAGATCCAATGATGAAAAAAAAAAAACATGCGGGACATGAAAAGAAAGAGAATTACATGCTGAATTTAGACATTCAACGTCCGTTATTCTATCTCTAACCGTGTATGAGTGGTGCGTGACAATAGAAGAAATGAGCTAAATAATTAGTTATATTTCTTTCAAGGAACTTTCGGTATGCAATTTGTAGAAAATGGTATATGTCCGAGTTACGCTTTTAATGGATATATTAAATCTTTCAAAGGAATTTTGGCATATGTACAAATACATAAAATACAAACAGACATACTTCACTGCTACTCGGTCAGTTTCTTATCATCCTGAATTAATTTTATGCTACGACAACTATACAGGGTGGTTGATTTTTTATTATCCAGCTTATATCTTCTGAAATATTAAAGATACAAAAAAAAGAGATTAAATACGAAAGTTGTTTAGTACAACCTCATCTATAATTTAGCATAAACAATTTTTTTCCAAGGCCTACCAATTTTTTGTAAAAATGTTTAACTTTAATTTTTTAAATAGAACACTCTGTATATTTTGATAGTATAAGATTCTTAATACATTTTTCTTTACAATGATGTGTAACAAGTAAGAATTTACCTTTAAATTATGTCCTATAAAGACAATAGAAATATGATAAAAGTAAGCTATGATATTCTATTGTTTATATCTGTAACTTCTGTCACACATGAACATTGGCTACGTAGAGGTTTTCCTTTGACTATTTCACTCATACATTTATAAACCAATCCAAATTCAGGATTCTACCTAGTTACCAAGTTTCATTTTAACAAAACAATCTCACAAAAAAAATTTCGCACCCTTTAAGCCAATAAGATGCTGTATTTTTACAAGTGAGTTTTGATAAGTGAAAATTTTTTGACGTTTTAACCGTTTTAAGAGTGCATAGGAAATATTGTTTATATACCTGTCAAAGTCCTGTCCGCTTATTTTTATTTTTGAAATAGTCATCCGAATTACCATTTGTGGTTAAATTTTATCCTGGCAAAATTTTCAGATTATTACTCGAGCCTTTTGCTAATTTATCTCGTGACATTGATCAAAAATCACTAGCTTGGTAGCTCGTAATTTTTTTGTCAATGTCACTCAAAAAATTGCTAGGCAACCGGCTCTCGTAATAATCTGAAAATTTATTTAGAATTTTATTCCGTAAAAATATGCAGAGTGTTCCATTTAAAAAATCAAAGTTAAATATTTTTCTGGAAAATTGGTAGGCCTTGGAAAAAAATTGTTTATTCTAGATTATAGACCAGGTTGTATCAAATAACTTTTCTATATATCTTTTTCTTGTATCTTTAATATTTCAGAAGATATAAGCTAGACAATGAAAAATCAACCATCCTGTATATATTTTCTTATCGTCTGTTCGAAAATGAAGCCAGATATCTTTCAATATAAGTTATTTTCTTTCCCATCAACCGAACTAGGTCTTCTCCCGTGAAAAAGTGGGAATCAAAATAATGATTTTCTCTCTCTGAAAATGATTTGGTCTGTTTTTATTGTGAATCTGCTCCCTTGCAATAATAGAAAGTGAACTGCACGTTTGATCTTTGGCTTGTTTCATTTCAGATGTTTTGATACAGTTGCTTAGATCAATTTTCTATCTCGCGAGTATTTTTCTATTATGATTTTCTCCAAATAGACCATCATGAAATATTTATTCCTGATAGAGTTAAAGATAAAATTAAAAAATAATATTTTTCTTTCAGAGATTATTGAAAAAGATGACTACAATGTTAGCTAAAAACTGTAGAACTGTTAGAGAAATCGAAAACGTGTTTTTCTTAATTATGATAAAATAATGATGATTGTATTTATATAAATACAGAATATTTTCAATATTTTGTGGTTTTACTCTCAAGGGCGGGCTGAGAATTTTATTTTTTGAATAAATTGCAACAAAATTTCGTCATACAGTTGAGTGGTGTCCAGTACACAAAAAAGTCCCATCTGTCATAAATTCTACAGAATGCCGACACAAATGATTCTCACTAAAAATTTCAACTATTTTGATATAATTCGTTTGCAATAATGAGGAAATTTTTGTCAACCCAGTTTCATAGCTGGCGATTTCGTGTGAAATATTAGCTTTGAATCATAGAAATTACTCAACTGAAATTTGATTTAAAATGTTTGTTTTATATCGGACAATAAACGCGTGTGTCAAAGCACGTAGCAACTGCTGTCCAAATTAAAATGCAAAATAGCAACGCAGAACTGCGGTAACATTTTTATTTTTTGTGTTTCTTTTTTTGTATTTTTATTCGAATAGTAAACAAGGAGATAATCATTTTAAATAATAAAAAAACTCTGAGTGGAAATTGGTTGAAAACAAAAACGAAAGAATGGAAATTTATATTATTATTTGTTATTTGAATATACATATAAGCCTATTATGTTCCTATCTCCATATTCATTAGGAAGTTAATAATACGTAACATAGGTAAACGCTAAAGGCATATTTGTAATGAGGTAACGTTAAATGTAACGCATCGGCGCAACGTGACCGGTAACGCAAACATAAAATCTGTAGCACTTGTAACGAATCAGAAGAATTCGGTATATTTCGTTGAAATTCAGCTCAGTTTTACTTATTATCTATACATGCATTATATTTATAAGTAAGGTTAGTGTATGAAATAATGTAAATAGAAATGGGCAGTGACGAAAATATAGAATTTATTTTGTAATTGTGACATTTCTCGTACATTTCGATAATACAGATTTTTATAGTAACATTCAAACACTGAACTCTGATTGGCTAGCGGTCCAGCAGTAAGGTAGGAAGATCAACTTTTGCCTTGCGTTTATTGCGTTGCTGATTGCGACGCTGGGTTACTTTTCATTATAAATAGAACATTTCCGTTACTTCATTATAAATAGAACTTTTGAGTATTAAAATAAATGGGGTCCCGTGGCCGCGTGCCTGAGTGTCTGGTCGCGAACCTGGGGGAACCGGGTTCGATCCCGACAGACGCCAAATATTTCCAATTTTAAATGGCACAAAAGTGACCCATGTGGTCTCTCTCCACACCAGCTATGAGTGCCCGTGAGGTGGGCCGTGATGATATATTTATTTATTTATTATTTATTAATGCATATTTTTTTAATCATCTGTATAATATGGAAAAGTTAAAACAGATATTTATTAATTAATTTCTTTGAATTCATATTTATAGAATGTGTACTCGGAAATTATTTTCATTGCCATGTTCAATAATTTTACACTCTTTTGTGTCTGAATGAATTCGTTTTTTACTATTTACAATTAATTAATTTGCTGTTTGTGTTTTTATAAACATTGCTTCCCCCGTTGAAATTTTAATTATGAACTTTACTTTGTTATATTTATTATTACAATTGAGAGAATAATAATTATGTTAGCTTCGTTTATCTAAATTATACAACTGAACGATTTAAATGTGTTAGTAAAGTAAAAAATATATGTATGGCAGTACCGGCTTATAGGAATTTATAGTAGCGAGGCAATAAAATAAAAAAAATATGTATATTATTTATATGACTAAAATATCTAGGGTTGCAATGCTACCTAAACCACCTATAAACACAGGTTAATCTTACACCACTACAAGATATAAAAAGTCCCTAATTAATTTAAAACAAAAACGTATCAAATAAAAGTTGTGTTGTTTTATTTTGGCGATTAGTAACCTGTGAAACAGATTTTGGAATTTTTCTCATTATGTAGTGACAGCCATGGAATTGAAACAAAATTACAAAGAAATTCATATCGTTTGAACTATCAGAAATTAGATTTTATGAGTTACAAAATGTGATAAATAATTATAATAATAGTTATTTAAGTGTAGAATTTAAAACTAAATTTGTTTAATAATTTAGGTGTAGAGCGCAGAATTTTTGAAATAATCGCATGCTAGATTTATTTTTATCGTAGCTTTAAATAAAGTTTATTAGGTTACCAAAGACAAAACATCTATTAAAAATTTAGTAAACATATAATATTTGGAAAAAAAAAATGTTCCCTATGTTAAAATGTTTGTCAAGGATTGCTTAGGCTATGAACACAGAAACGTATGTCTGATCATTATTCAATTCAAAAGTCAAGTTGCCAAAATTAATCGTGAAATGTAATTTTATGGAGTAAAGATAATAAAGAAGGATATAGAATTTTCGTTCACCGTTTTCTAATTTATTTTTATTTCTAAAATAAGGATTTAAGAAGAAAAGCTTTGATTTCTCTAAATAACATTTTTGGCAATATCTCATGTCAAATTTAATTAAATACTTTCAAATTGACGTACGTTTTCTTGTTTATAATCTATTCCGAATTCGGATTTTTTTGAACAAACTCTAGTATAGAAGAATCCACGAAATAAACTAATTATTTCTTTTTTTGCAAAATAATTGGTTTGAACGACGAAATATTGAGTCTTGCGAAACAATTATTTCTAAACTAGAAAAACTAATTGTTCCTCCACTACCAAATTAAGTCAAATTCGTGTTCTAGTCAAACGCGGTGGAAAATTCAGTCTTCGTTATCTTTAATCTTTCCTAATTAGTAATTAGGTGGTCTGAACTCAGAACTGTGAAAGTTTTCGACGAAGGAATAAAGATAAGTTTTGTTGGACATGCGGAATTGACAATTAACCGAGTTGGTATTACACAAATTAATATCAATGCCTCAAGCATACCTGGATACATATTTTGACAATGTACAAAGATAACGTGATGAAGAAAGTTTCAGTAGATAGTCTGACCTTTGAAGGAGTTTGTCGAAGAGAATGAAGTATTTTGTTATTACCTGTAACAAAAGAAAAAAGTATAAATAAAGTGTATGTAGCACACGAGCAAATATAAATCAGAAATGAGAATATTACATATACAATGCGCATTGTTCACAAAATTCAAAACAAACTCGTAAAAAGTACATTACGCTTGAATATCAAATTTGAAACACGTTTATTTTTTTCTTTTATGAGTAATGTTTTTATGATTATATTCATAGCTGCTTCAAATTCAATTTTCTAAAAATTATATTAACTGGACAATTGTAGTAATTTACCGAACATAAAAAATTTTAATTAACGATATATCTTTACCTTTTAACTTTAGAGTAAAAATTTGTTGTGGCCAGCAAATATCTCTCTGTATTTAACATTTCTGGTATACACAAAAATTCTAGTTACAGTAAAATTTTTGAAAGAAGTCCGATCAAGGCCATCTACGAATTGTATCTATGAATTAAGATTTTGTGCTGTCAAATTTTGTAGTGCCTTTTACTTAGTTTTTATGAGGGTACATAATATCTTGTGTACCTCATAAAAACTATGTAAACGACAATACTAAATTTGACAGCATAAAATCTTATTTCATAGATGCAATTCGTAGATAGCCTTGATCGGACTTCTTACAAAAATTTTACTATACGTCTATTCTTTATTATTATATATTCTATAAACAAGTTTTCTCCTATTCTTCTATATGTTCGAGATTCTTACAGAAAAAAGCTTTCAGTAATGTCTCTGAATTTTTGACATTTATGACAATTACAAACATTTTAATTTATCAACTGATTTCTATGGGCTGGTGATTCATATTGTACAATGGATTATTGTATATACTTATAATTTTGTGTCTCTAAATCTATAGAATATATAATAAAAATGTTCAATGTAGAGAATGGCAGAGAATTTTATATTTTTTAATATTTGTAATAACATAAACTTCCAAAAAATAATATTTAGCAATTTTTTTAAGAGACTACTATTTCCGGTTGTCCAATTGTTACCAAAACCTTTTCAGCTCTTGCCATTAATGTCAGATTATGGAATACCTACTTAAATTGGTCTTAAGTATTATAGTTTTTGAGGAATCATCCCTCCAACATCCACACTTACATACACACACATACACATATCTAACACCCACACACACACACACACACACACACACACCACACACACATATCATTGTAAAAATGTTAAAATCGGATTCTATTGACCTTAAATTAATTCAGTAAAATCTAGTTAGAGTTTACCTCAATAAAGTTTATTATTATTATTATTATTATTATTATTATTATTATTATTATGGGGTCGCGTAGCCTCGTGCCTGAGTGTCTGGTCGCGAACCTGGAGGTACCGGGTTCGATCCCGACCGTCACCAAATATTTCGAATTTTAAATGGCACAAAAGTGACCCCTGTGGTGCACTCTCCATGCCAGCAATGAGTGCCCGTGAGGTGACGCCTTGTAAGCGCCCGCACGGTACAAATATGTCATCATCATTACCGATATCTGTGCAGCAGATTGGCACACCGAGAAATAGGTAATATGCCGTGTTGATATATATATATATATATAATAATTATTATTATTATTATTATTATTATTTAATTTTTATTTATGTACCATGGTACAGAAGTTCTAATTTTTATCACGAATGTTGAATTTAGTTGCCGATACCGTAAGGCTGAGGAAATTAAACCATAGTGTGATAAAATGGAACTGCAAAATCGACAATTTTTGAAAATGAAAGGAATATTTTATTTTAAAGGTTATGTTTATCTAATTTTATTTCAATATTCTTCATCGGAATTGTTTAGTGCGTTTTCCTTGCACATATTTAAAGAGGCGACGTTACAGCATTACCGCAATAGAGACAGAAATGAATAAAATAAATAATTACTGCGCCAATTCGTTCACAAAAGAATTAATCATCAGCAAAAAGTGTCAGACATGAAACAGTCAAATCATCCAAAGTCTTCGTCGAGCGAAATTGGAATTGGCATCGCCAAACACGTTACGCAAAATTCATATTAGCAAACACATTTCACTGTAATTACCATTTCGCTAACTCAATGCGCTATAGAACGTCAATAAATTCACCGGAAATCAACAAGCAACGACGAAACGAGGAACGAAAATTAACCTTTTCGCCTCTCTTTCCTTCACGTTGTTGTCCTAACTCACCCGTCTTCGTCAGACCGCTAAGCGAGGACAAAGAATCGCGTAGATTGAATTTCAGATGTGTTAGGGTCGGTTGAGTGACACCGCAGAGGAATAGTGTTAGGCCAGCTAAACTACGCGGCATGTAAATTTGTTGAAGACATTTGCTTCTGACATCTGCCATATGAAAGGAAAAATGGAAATAGAAATGAAAGAGAAAGCTCTCATAGGCAGTTTGGACAATGGAGCATAGAGCTTTACACTTAATTTACCCTAGAAAGCTAAAGGTAGTTTATATTTGGAAAGATTTTTGCGTGGCTGAATGTTAAGTAGTTCTGACGTCTCGGGATCGAATCTGACTAGGGATGCACTCGGTTTCGAGCTTTGGTCCGGCTCGATGATCGACTCGAAATCGAGGCGGGCTTGCCCCAAAAGTCAATATACCCCACATTTAGATAAAAACTTCAAAATTTTCAAAAATCTAATTTTTATGTATCTAGATACTTCTCAATGATTCCAAATTTTGAAACCGCAGGTCGATATCTCGTTTCGTTCTCGAGATATTTAGATTTAAAGTTTTGCTCAAAACTGCCCATTTTTGGGTATTAACTCAAAAATGTGTCGAGATATGAATTTCGCAACAACGCCATTCGATTCTAGGGACAAAAATACATAAGTATATTAATTTTCATAATTTTTGTACAACCGGTTAATTTTTTATGAATAAAAGTTTGAAAACCCCTGAAAATGGGCAAAATCTGAAAAAATCGTAAGGGGTACCCCTTACGATTTTTGCGATTTTTGGCCATTTTCAGTTATTATGCTTTAGAGATTGTATGCGGTGTTCAAACATTCTAAAAATTAGTGTACTTATGTAATTTTGCCCGTAGAATCGAATGGTGATGTCGCCAAATTCATATCTCGACCCATTTTTGGGTTATTACCCAAAAAAGGGCAATTTTGAGCAAAACTTTAAATCTAAATCTCTCGAGAACGAAAAGAGATATCGACCTGCTGTTTCAAAATTTGAAATCAGCGCATTGAGAAGTATCTAGATACATACAAATTAGATTTTTGAAAATTTTGAAGTTTTTATCTGAAAATGGGGCATATTGACTTTTGGGACAATAATTCAAAAATGGGTCGTGATATGAACTTGGCGACTTCATTATTCGATTCTACGGACAAAAATACATAAGTATACCAATTTTCATAATTTTTCACCAACCGGTTTATTTTTTATGAATAAAAGTTTGAAAATTGGCAAAATCGTAAAAAAATCCTAAGGGGTACCCCTTACGATTTTTGCGATTTTTTGCCATTTTGAGTAATTTTGCTTTAGAGCTTGTATGCGGTGTTCAAAAATGATAAAAATTGGTGTACTTATGTAATTTTGCCCGTAGAATCGAATGGTGTTATCGCCAAATTCATATCTCGACCCATTTTTGGGTTATTACCCAAAAAAGGGCAATTTTGAGCAAAACTTTGAATCTAAATATCTCGAGAACGAAAAGAGATATCGACCTGCTGTTTCAAAATTTGAAATCAGCGTATTGAGTAGTATCTAGATACATAAAAATTAGATTTTTGAAAATTTTGAAGTTTTTATCTAAATGTGAGGTATATTAACTTTTGGGGCAATAATAATTTGCGGACTCGATGTGCCATCTCGTCCTGCCAACTATATATTGGATTACTTTCGAACCTCTTGTTATATAACTACTGAGAATTTGAATATTCCTGTCGATTTTGTCGTAGATTTTAGTCCTACAAATATAAAACCAACAACTAATTCCACCCCACAAAGAGAACAAATCTGCAGATCTCGGTAGCAGACCCCGTCACTTTGCTGGTGTGCAGGCGTTCTTGCTTGAATTAATTGCGGCTTATCCAAACCACCCTGAGCCGAGCGCTTTGATCATTTCGCCCCATTACAAGCCGCTAAACTCCGCACTCTACACTATTTCCAACAGTTGTACGACCAGACGAACCTGTTGTCCGTGAAGGAATTTTGATTTGTGAGCTATGATTTATGATTTACTGAGAAGGATTTTTAGATAGGAACACTCAGCTATGGAAGAAATTTAGATTAGCAGTTTGCGGATGCGGGTCGAGAAGGTATTCACATGTTCTCCTTTTATTTATTAAATTTCAGCTGTGTTCCAGGATACGTCCACGTGTGCTGATGACTTAATAAAGCTTATGCACAATTTAAACTTACTTTGTAAACTTCACAGTACCTAAAGATCATGGTTTTATTTATTTCGTCATCATTACTAAATTTTATCTTTGGATATGTCTCAAAAAAAATATTACCTCCACATCAGTCTGTCTTTCGCTTTTCTCTTCAGTCCATCCTAATTTCCTCCCTCCTTTATATACAAAGTTCATATAAACATATATCTGAAAACACCTAGTTTCAGAGCTATAGCGATTTTAATATTTTATTTCTGTCATATACAACTCATACTTTTAATATTACAATAAAATCATAGTGGCCGTTCATAATGGATAACAATTGAAGACAGTTTTTTGTTTGTCCTTATTTGTCATAATTATTGTTATTGTTTGTTACCAATACAATTTTATTATGATTAATTTCTAGAGATGCATTCGGGCGGGCCGGGCCGGGCTTTGAGGTTTGGATCGACTCGGCCCGAAAATAAAAATTACCGGCCCGACTCGAAGATCGACTCGACAAAAGAATTAGCTAGTCCGGCTCGAAAATTGACTCGAAATCGGGCCGGGCTTCGGGCCGGGCCGGGTCAAAGCTCGAAATTGGGTGCATCCGGCATTCCTAATGTTGATTTTTATGTTAAGGTGAAATGTTTAATTTTTTTCGTGCCAAACTTATAAAAAGCTCTACATTCTTATAACTTTCAACATTAGTTAACATAAGTAGTTAAAAAAGAGACCCTTCTAGTGTAAGTTTGTTATAAAAATTACAGACCTACGAGAATTTAACACTTTGTTTACCAAAGAATTTAAGCAACTTTTTCACAAATCTTATATAAAAAAATAGAATTTTAATTTGCATAAGGATTTTTTTATCTAACTTTGTTTCTGCTCAAAAATAGGACAAGAAACCATTATGGTAGAAAAAAAATCACATTTATTTAAGTATACGAGTAATAACAATAATAATAGCATCATCACAATATAATTATTATGCTTTAATGAATAACTTTGAATTCTTGAAGTAAAATAATACATTTTTATTTATTGATATGTGAACTGTGTTGTTATTAAATCATTTTGATCCTTTTTAACTTCATCCATTTTCATTAAAATATTAAGGAAACTGTGCATTTGAATGAACTATAAGATTTTTCGGGCTGGCCCGAAAAGCTCGAATTTGAAACTCAGTAAATGGAATTTGATCCTGTTGAGAGGTTTTTTTCCTTAAAAAAAATCATCATGATTTTATTGTAATGTTAAAAATATGAGTTGCATAAGACAAAAATAAAATATTAAAATTGCTATAGCTCTGAAACTAGACATTTTCGGATATATGTTTATATGAATTATTGTATTATTTTGAGATGTATTATCCACCCTTAAATCCGTGACCTCTATCTTTTGAACAACCTGTATGTTAACATTCAAAAATTTAATTATAATTTTCTGAATACAATCCTTAATAAATGTCTACATAAACCAGTTATCCCCCTTGCTATACTTGTTATTAATAAAGTTGATTGGTTTCGCCTCAAATTAACATATTATTACATCATATTACCCATTTCCATATGGGTCAATCTATTTTTTTTTTCTGTAATGAAGACATACTCTTATATATAGAGTTAAGAGTGCTTACCAGGCGTCGTTTCTCGGATGATATCGTTAAAAGAAGCTTCAAAGATAGTCACTTTTGTACTGTTTGAATATTGGAAATGATTTTGAAGTTTCATCCGGACCCTTCAAAACCCCAACCAGTCATTTAAATGTATTTTCGGTTAATGAGTAATTATTGGCTACTGAAATCGAATTCAAACTTCTTGTAGTATTGCTCCCATTTAATTCTGTTTCTGGGAACGGAGAGAGTGCAAATTTATCTCTACCAGCAATTCCCGTAGCATTCGATTCGATAGTATTCCATCGTCTCTGGACATTTAGTTACCGCAGTCCATCTGCTATACAATATGCTGCTGCTGCACCCAAGACACCGGCTGTTCAATAGCGCAATTACTATCGCATCTTGGCGTCGTTAGTCACCATTGTTGCGGGAGATTAGACTGCTGACCGCACGCATAGGGATTAGGCCACGACAAACAGACACTTGATGAATTAAGGCAAGATGGATAGTGTTTTCGTGGTCCACAGGCCACTATATTGCTATGCACCTGCCAGATGGAATAATTCAAGGGATTTCATGTGAATTCCAAATTGGAGGGTGTTAATTTGGGTGATACTTAACAAGCAAAAGATAAATGAATTAACTTGTCAGAATTAACAATGTCATATACATATTTTTCTCTTCATTGTCTTATATACGCTAGCAAATGGATTGGTATCTAAATTTACAATATTTTACATACAGCAATCGCGTGATTCGTGGCTAAGTACTAAGTGGTTGTATTTCAGTCGATTTAGGTTCGTCGGCAAATTATGTCCGGATCGGAAAGTAACTTTTCAATGTCTTATAGACAATTTACTGAGCTAGGCCAGTAAAGAAGGTATTTCCGATCTAAAAATTGATCAGAAACAGCTCATTTTCTGGACGATCAGCAAATTATAAATACAAAGCGCGGTCTAAGGTTTTCTCTCTTGTATAACTTTCAGAGCCCGTGAGGTAAAGCGTTCTTAACATTACAGATATAATATTTAAAGGATTAAAAGATTCTGTTTGTATACTTATTTGTCCTTTGAGCAGTTTTGAGCCCTAACTTGTATTAGATGTTGTAACTCATCAAAATTATTTTGGTATTACAATTGTGTACACAGGCTGTAAGAGAAATAAGTACATTAAATTTAACCAGTGATAGAACTCGACAAAAGCAACAACATTTCTTAGTAACTTAGAAGTTGATAGTCGGATATTGGACAGGGAATTAATAAACGAAAACAATTTCTCAATTCCTCAACGTTTCGATTAAATTTTAATCATTATAAACATCTGCAAATATATATTACAATGTAGAAATGGATAATAAAATAGGAATTGTTAATATAATTTAAATTTTAAAATTGTTACATGCAAAAAAAAATATTTAACAATATAAATTAATTAATTAAAGGATACAGATTGTATCGAAATACAACAAATACTAATTTAATACATAAAATATCACAATATTAAAGTATAATTTACATACCGTTGGGTTGAGATTCTGTTACAATGAAGTGTATTGTTGCAAAATAACATTGTACATGTTAAAATAAAAATTAAATTCAAACGTTGACAGTCTGAGGAACAACTAAAGACTGGCAACGTTTCGTGAAACTGTGAGATCTTATATGCTGAGATTTACAGGTATACCGAAATAAACACAATTAAAAATGAAAAGAACTAGAAAGAAATAGCAATCTCAAGAAGAAGGTTGTAAAATATTTTTTATTTAAATTTTGAATATCTCTTCTGAAATTAACTGAACTGGTAACTTTTCTGAAAATCGCAATTTATTTTTTTGGAAAAATATATTTCCAATTTCAAGACATATACTGGTGAAACAGAAAAGAGTAAGTGGCATTAACAGAACTGGTCGACAACATTAATATTTCTTAGTAACATTTATTTGAATTCTCAACTTTTTTACTATTTTTAGATAGGTAATGAATATTTTTGCGAAACTTTGAAGATTTTAACACAATATCTAAAAAATTTACTAAGAAATATTATTGCTTTCAACGAGTTCTACTACTAGTTAAATTTAATACACTTATTTCTGTTACATCTGTATATTTGAAAGATACCTCTGACATTTCAGCCATTTTAGGCTCCAAGTTATAAAAAATGAAAAAATTGAATAACGTGAGTAATATCCGCTCAAACTAAAGCCGAGATGGTCGCTATTTACTTATACTCTGTTCCATCATTTGTCACCGTAAAAAGATGGGCAGCTGACACTTATGCCCAGGCCCGGGAAACGCAAATGGGAGATACCGGGATAGCATTTTTAGTTTCGCTTCCATACACTAGATATGGCGACACCAGTATCATTAGTGTGTCATTTTTTTTTCATTTTTTCTATTGCGCGAATTTTGACATTTGTCATTTTCATTTGAAACAATTCTGACTGTCATTGTGAATATATTTTTTGTATTATAAGTAGTTATTTGTGTGAAAAAACTTGTAAATATTTAAGAAGACAAGAATAAAGTGTTGTGTACCAAATTGTACTGCTACCGGAAAGTGAAAATGTATTTTTATATAATTGTATTATTTTATACCAGTGAAACATATTACAAAATCATATTCTGAGGATAACAAACTATAGATTTCGACAGTCTCGAACTTATCGGGATTTATTTGTCAAGTGGTTGGAAGTTTTAAACATGGATGAATGCTATTAAGTATTGTATCTTTCCTAAATGAAATTACAGTGTTTTCAAAAATGCATTATTTTTACTCATTTTATGTAATCTTTGTAAGACTGATTTGTAGTTGAAGTAGATTTTTCATAAAATACTACGCAATGATAGTATTTTGTGAAAAAAATGCTTCAACTACAAATTAGGGGTAATTAATAAACCGAATATACCAATATTAATTCTAGGTAATGATAATACCGACCGAGTTTTATATTTACTTTTGCTTCCATACACCAGATGGCGACATTGATGTGGTATCGTTGCTTAACATATACGTTTCCAATCTAAAATAGTGTATATGGTCTGTGCTTATGCCCGTATTCATAGTCGATGTTCAATCTCGTACTTGAGTATTACTTCGCCAAGCATTACTCCGGTCGTTCTCGACCACAAGCACATTCGTTTCATAGTCGAAACTTTGTGAATTCTCGGTTTTCTAGGGTGGATTTTAGAGAATTTGTAATAACTATGATGGTATATTTGTAAATTTTAATATTTTTCTCTCAAATCGTATATTTGACATCTACATATATGTCACAGGTTACAGATACATGAGTCATATCACTGATATATCTTCTTGAAACAACCCTTTTTCATTGATATTATTAAGGCTTCTTCTACTATGCCTACAAATTCTAAAAATTGTTGATTATCTTCATGATTCATTATTTAACATAGATGTCATATGGGATAGAAATGACAGTTTGACAGTATTTTTAAATATTGATCAAGTCTACCTAAACTTTTTGAAAAAAGCATTAATCAGTACTTGAGCTTGAGCATTACTCAAGGTTGCTTGGAACTCGTCTCAAGTAAACCTTCGATCAAAGTACGAGTGAAGAAACAAGTAGCGACTATGAAACGAAATCTGGTACTCTAGGCAGATTCAAGTATGAGTCGAGGCGAAGTACTGACTATGAATACAGGCATTAGACTAGACGGTCGCCAAGATCACCGTGTTAGTACAGACCTTCTTCTTTCTCCTGGGAGTGAAGAGTTGTGTTGCCCAATTTAAGGTAGCAGTACAATATATCTTGGTGTGTCTACTGAGAATATTAATAAGCTAATTATGATAATAAAAATCTGAAGGACATAACAAATGAAAAGCGACCAAATTAAATCGCTTTATTTTTTTGGCATAAGCTACAACATTTATTTCATGTATAGTGTTGCTAATGACATGAAGCACAAGCAGTAAAAAGAAATACGAAATTCACGTACACGTACAAGTAACTTTATTTAGTGATTTTGTGTTATTCGTCATGTTCGGTTTGGAATTCCAGTAGGTACAGTGCAGTGCATCATAGATCATTACCCGCATATGGCGGTTTAGATATTGGCGTATTTGAAACGCACTTAAGTGTAAATAACAAGGTAAGTGGAGTCCTGCTCAGATCAGAGCGCCTGGATGCGAACGTAATCACGAGAACCTGGCAACGAGCACTTCTGCTCTGAGTGGAAACTCTTGTACATTTTGTGAGAAAATATTTGCACTGTTATTCGAAATGCAAACTCTCATGTGTTGTGTTTTGATATTAGAAGTGAGCTGTGTTCGTTTTTACACCTGAAGCGATCTATGGCTCATCTAACGTTGTCAGGAAGTTGGTTTAACAGATTTGCCGAGCTTTTAGTTTACGTGAGCTATAATGCCAGACTAGGATTAGTTACTTTTTATTACGATACTCTACCTGAATTATAAAGCATGATTATTTTTATATCCTCAATCAAGTTTTCTTCGGGACCTAGTTATTATTTTCCACTTAACTAAAGTAGATATTAGTAGATCCTACCGACTGCGCCAAACACACTGACACTGTGTACCTGATTAATGCACTGGTTTACTAAGTCAGAAAAGAGATTTCAATGCATGTATGTACTACTTTGAAAGTGATTATCATATTCGTAATATCGTTCTTAAAGTAACGCTATAATAGTAATAATGTATAAAAATTTCTTCAATTAAACATGAATAAGACGAAATACATACACCAGTCAATGAACGGTCTGAAGTAAACACTGCATTCAGCAGAAAAATAGTGAACATATTCAGCGACCAAATGTCTGCTGAATGCGCCCATTGTTGTTAATCACGTTGCTAACTTTGAGAAGGCTTATTTTCCAATGTATTTTTGATACGTATCCATGGTTACAGTGTATAGTTAACCACATGAACAGCTAACAACGCTTTATGCAACTGTCTCTTAAGCCTCATTCACAGCTCCTGTCATTTGAGCTGTCAATTTGCGTTCTGGCAGAAGGATTTCAATTTAAATATACTTTTGAAAAGCTGTCTCAAGACAAAGGTTCGCATATATGACTGGGCACAATGCTTTAAAAGGTATGAAGTTGTTATTATTACTTGTAAATTATGAATATATTAAATTACAGTTGATGTTAATTTATGTTTTATTTTCGAAGCTGTGAACACCAACCACAAAATCTTATTTATAAGTCCTCAACTTTGATTTTTCATAAATTTTTATACGTTACTATAGTTATTTGTATTTCCATATGTATTGTATTCATCCAAGACAATTTTTTGACGATTTTCTCTCTGTGATATGTTGTTTTTAACTATTTATTTATTTATTTTTTTAATTGTCCGTGTTGTATGTTCCGTTATCCACATGTGGTTTCTTTTTTCGACTAGACCATTCTAAGCCCTGAAGAAGACTATTGTATAGTCGAAACGTCGGCGTGAATAAATTTTATTAATTGACTGCAAGTCCGAAGAATTCTTACTTTCCTGTATCTACCTCCAATTTTATTTATATTTCTTATTTTCGTAGCTGTGAATAAGCTTTTATTTTCCAATGCACGTATCCATGGTTGATATGTATACATGGTTAACCACAAGATTATCCAAGAACGCTTTCTGCAACTGGCGTTAGGGCTATGTTCTTCACACACGTTGGTCGTTCTTCTCATGTGCGTTATACTATGCCTACGCTGCCCTAATAGCTTCAAACCCAGGTCTTTTCTTTGCTGACAAAAAATACAAGGCAGAGAAACTAAATGCCCCGTGGCGAAGCGAAAACGGACCAGGGTAACTTGTTATTATTTGTCAAACAAATTTAGAAAAAGATTTCTTTTTAAGGTTTTTACCAAAAATTGTATAATAGCGTTATATTTGTACGGTATATGCGTGCTATAAGGTCGTGTACCTTTCGTAAATCGTAAAAAAAAGTTCCGGTAGAAACTTATTAATAATTCCATTCATATGCGGCATTACTTCCTATAAAAACCGATACAGAAAACTTATTTTTGAATAGAATATAATGCACTAACTACATTATTGATTGGGAATTCAATTATAAATTTAACAATTCAATTTTATGTTATTTGCTTTACATATTGTATTAATTAAAACATCTGTAGTGTATCTCGTTAAAAAACTCCATGGTTCACAGTTCATTTCACATTAGTTATACGTTTATAATGAATTTCATTCTTTACAAAATAATAAAAATGAAGCTCAATTGCAAATATGAATTTGTGAAATAATGAATTTAATTTAGTTTTATAGAAGGCGATAACGTTGCATCGATTGCTCTACTTTGAAATAATGGCGTATAGAAATATTTTATTATTATAGTTGGTCGTTAAGGAACACCGTACACTACATCTTGTACCGCGTCGAATAAACGTATTTTACAATGTATTTTACAGTTAGAGTTCATGAACAATATTTCATTTGCTATGTTCGTTTGAACTATAACGAAGATAATAAAACCACCCGCATAGAAGATGCTAAGTTACATGAACATTTCACCTTTCATCTAGTTTAGGAAAAAGAGATACAGTGATCTTCCTTAAAAAGTTTTTGAGAGAAGAGGTACACGGTTTTATCTCCTTTTGGTTAATTCAACTACATAACACAAAATATAATACAATAACCTCTCTACATAAAGTATCTTTATATTATTACTTATTCAAATATAAAGAGTAGATAAACTTTGCTAACCAGTAACATAAATCTAATATCATTAAAATGTTTTTAAAAATGCAATGGCTAATTACTAAAACATATTTTTATAAAATGCAGAAGGCTATGCATTTCATTTATTTTATCAATATAATAATATGTATATTAAATATGTAGTTTTTACCATATAATTATACCATACGAGTATAATCTGTATATGTATAAATCTCACAGGGAATAATGATCCATGAATAATATTTATTATTCCCTTTTTATGAAATGCAGAAAGCTTTGCATTTCATTTATTTTATCTACGACTATACTTGCCGTCAAATAAATATGGACTGCAGGTTTCTACACTGTTGACAATTCCATTGGTCATGTTGAAAATGCAAAGTTATGAAGAAGAGACTATACCGGAGGGCAAGGGACAAGGTGGGGAGAAGGGAAAAAATTGTGTCTCCTGCAGTGGCGAACACATTGGTTAGTCTTGATGATGGCACACGTATAGTTCGAAGCGTGTCGCCATGTCGCCAAATAGCGATGATGGCAGCAAACGTTTTAAATAGAGAAAAAAATGATCGAACTTCGGAAACCCAGAAAAAATAGTTTGAAACGACTACTCTAAAACAAATCTGTTGTGGCCAGCACAAAACCTTCCGTCAATTCGATGTATTTTGTACATATCCTATACCAAAAGTTCATTGAAAAAGATTCTATATATCCTGTATAATTGTAACAAGAACACACTATTTTTACATATCCATACTGAAAGTTCCTTTGAAAAGATTCTAAAATCTAATAAAATTTTAATACGAATACGAACGTACATTATGTATTGCACTTAACACTTCCTCCTGCTTCAACTTTGCCCTATTTTATTAGAAGTCGCTGTTTCTTACTCTTCTCTTCTACTCATTCCTGTCCAAAACACCTTTGTGACACAGTTCTTCCTCTCTTAAATTTTCTGCTATACAGTCCTTCAATCTTCTCTTTTGCCTTTTTGGTACTTCTGGCATTATAAGTTCCTATCTTGAGGCGAGGCCGCAAATGCAAGTCACTGGCGAGGGACACTCTGTCACTTATATCACTTTCAGATCATATACTTTCCACTTTGGTTTTGCACTTGCCACTGACATCTGTCAATTAGATTTTTTTGAATATATCTGTTGTTTTCATAATTTTTGTAAAGCTGACTGATTTTCAAAAGTTAATCTCTCTATAACTCTATATCTATTGAATATGAAGGAAAATGTATAATCGAACCGTATAGAGAATAAGATATTCTTTCTATTGATAATCACATAAAATGTCGAAAATGATATTTAACTGCGATTTTTCAAGAAAAACTGTTAAGAACTTCAAATAAGGGTACTTCCGGGTGACCAATTACAACCAAAATCTAATCAGCTCTTCATATGGTTGTAAAGAAGAGGAATATGAAAGAATCATAATTTTTAGAATTGTAGTTTTGGAGTTATCGTCGGAGAAAAATTTGCCACACACACACACACGGACACACACACAGACACACACAGACACACATACATCATCTTAAAAATAGTACATTCGTATTGTAGGGACCCTAAAACGTGCTCATTAAAAACTCACCACCGAATTTTTTGACCAAAAACAATACCTTCATTTTGACGGAAGGTAAAAAATGGAAAGATTACAAAATAAAGAAGTGTGCGGGAATCGTTCAACAAAGAGACAGTGAAAATCAAATATAAAAATTCCATAATTCTGCAGTAAAGTTCTATAGGAGAATATAAGCATAAAACATAATTAATGTACTAGTAAATAAAAACAATAAAATAAAAATAATTATTGCAATAGTAAAGCGCGAGCTTGAACTTTTGCGTTGTTAAAAAAATTTGATTACATTTTCTCCAGTTCATACTTCATCCTTCTTGCAATCTTTTGAATAGCTACTTGAAAATTATTCATGTTACATGAATCAATAATTCTTTCGAGTTTTTACAATTTTTCCATTAAGCTCTCCATCGAATACAGCCAACGTTGATGTTGGAAATCTCAAAAACAGTTGACGAACTTTAACATCAGTTTCCAGAGCTTGTTTCGCGCTGTTTTTTGCTCTGTGATCCTTTATTTAAGTTCTTTTTCACGTTAATGCACTTAATTGAAATAAAACAATGCTCGGTCACTTGGTTTCACTGCGAAAAAGATACAAAACGATGTTGGGGAAACAAAATCGAGCGAGGTTTAGCAGTACTTGATGTCGGACAATATTAAACTACTACACAAACATTGAAGACAATTATTTTTGTGTTCTCATTCAAGAATAATGTTTGCTTCATCGATACGTAATTATTCTTTATCTGTTTGTCTTTCGGGTTATGTAAACATTTACTGTCTTTAGGTAAAATAAGTTAACTATTTTCTATATTCAACTGTTTCTATAGTTTTTATGGGGTCCCTGCCTGAGTGTGTGGTCGCGAACCCGGGGGAACCGGGTTCGATCCCGACAGACGCCAAATATTTCCAATTTTAAATGGCACAAAAGTGACCCCTTTGGAGCACTCTCCACACCAGCTATGAGTGCCCGTGAGGTGACGCCTGGTAAGCGCCCACACGGTAAAATATATCGTCATCATTACCGATGTCTACATGTGTTGTAGATACTGGCACACCCAGAAATGGGTAATATGCCGTGATGATATATTATTATTTATTATTCTATAGTTTTTATTACAACAGTCAGAACCGTGAATGTTTCAATTATTTAAATACGAATAAATATTTTGTGGAAAATACATGGACCACCGGGATTCGATCCCAGGACCCAGGTGAAAAATTCATTGACTTCAGACGGATTTCATAGCTCAGTTGGAGGAACGAGGGTCCTAGGTTCCAATCCCGGTGAAGTCTATGTATTTTGCACAAAAATGAATACTACCATAGATCGACCTTTAAACTAATAGACGCAGCGTACGAGCAAAACACTTGTCCCTTACATATGAAATGACACAGCTGAATCGCGTACGTACTGCTGACTGCACGAAATACACCGTATCCCCATTATTTTGTCGCACACACACCTCACAACATATATTTACGTATATATTGACAGAAATAATTGTAAATGTTCTCCAAAAAAGTAAATAATACGCAGTCACGAAACGTCAAATGTAGATTTTGACAACTATTTAGTGATAGAGAGCGATGTATAGAGGTTTACATATGTCTGAAAAAGATGTACAATGAGTACGAACGTATGCGCAGTACACTTTAACTGAGAACTTCCGTACTGTTGAAAGACAGAATGTATATTTCTATCCTTTTATGTTGGAGCATTATTCTAACAATAAAAGAATAGGAGACAATTGGCCCATTAGTTTAAAGGTTGATGCTACCACATATGTAGTATCATGAGAGCATGAAGGAAAATCATATTAATTCTTTAAGTATATTACCGAAAAAACCTTCTTACAAATGGATGTAGAAAAAAATTCTTCCTGTGTAAT
Organism: Ophonus ardosiacus; assembly: GCA_943142095.1. Taxonomy (NCBI): domain Eukaryota; kingdom Metazoa; phylum Arthropoda; class Insecta; order Coleoptera; family Carabidae; genus Ophonus; species Ophonus ardosiacus. Next base: position 8,876,693 of record OW964838.1, on the reverse strand, counting down.
TTTTTTTAATAACGGAATAAATGTGATATTTGTGTGAACTTGTCAGAAAGTCGGTTTTCTGTGATAACAAATCCAGTTATCAGCAAGTCAACATACGAGTATCAAAGTAAACACATATTTCACCCTTAGTTCGGAGACAGCCCTGCAGAGCGCGGAAAACGTTCACGTCGCACCAGGCGATTAAGTTTGCTTCCGATTAAGCGAAACGATAAACTTTGAGAGGTTTGCGGATCTAATTGGAATTGCTTATTTCGACAAGATCCAGAATTAATAGTTGGAAAACAAATGGCGCTCGTGGATTACGCTGCGTAGACTTGGCTAAGTAGTTAAACAGAACACCCCGACGCACTTGTACAGATGTACATCTGTACGCTAAGATTTTAATGCTTTCTTGACTGCGACAGCACTGACAAACCGCGATAGGCTTTGGCTAACCGAGACTATCAACAGGGCTGAGCTCAATTGATATCAATGCATAAATCGCGCAACCACAACTTCGACAATTATAGACAACTAATAGTTGTTGCTGCTAACTTTTGACCTTTTCTAATCTAGCTAATAATAGCATGAAAGCGATTCAAAAAGTACCAGGAAGATGACAGGAGATACATCACTGCCGAGGCTGTATCATAAAACTTTAATGATAGATGGAAATGATTACGAAAACAATACAGGGAATTTATTTTAACATGCAACATATGGCGAATCACTTCCATGGTTACTCACTATTGTCAAAAAATGACAGCAATGTAATATTTGTCCATTTTAAAATGCAACATACAAAATTTATAGTTTTGTATTATCAAAACTAATTTCCAATAAATGAGCCTACAGACGATTAACAAATAATCAAAACATGAATGTTGTACATCTTAACAAACTTTAGCTTACAAAAATTAATAACTTTCATGTAATAAATGTTAAAAAAAAAAAATACCCCCAATCACTCTGAGGAAATATTCTAGTCGGTCGTAATAAGAATTGACACCATTTGTGATGTGTTTTGGAGGTATCTCCTGTGCTGCAATACTATTTATAATGTTGCATTTTAAAATGGACAAATATTACATTGGTGTCATTTTTTGACAATAGTGAGTAACCATGCAACATTATAATTCATCACTTCCATGGTTACACTATTGTCAAAAAGTGTTGTTTACAAATTTTGCGCTCAAGAAATATTATTGTTTTCGTATATTTACTTTGGGGTCCAAGTAACGGGTCTGGTGGGTGGTTATAAATCACCGCCGCTGTGACGTTGTATTTATCCACAATGGGTTTGGAAGTACTGACCGAGGCAACAAAGGTGTTTTGGCTGCTTACTAGTGCTGTTACACTGCGTCGGTTTTTATTATTACTACCTCTAGTTAATGTCCACCTATTAACTGGCTATGCTGTACTGATGAGCTCTAATAAGAGCGAAACACGTGTCTACAGCTGCAATTGAGCAATATACCTAGGAAGAAAGAATTGTTTGGAAATTATTACATTTTTTTTTTAAGCAAATGTCCACTAAAACTCATGGCACTGTACCACTAATGGTAAATCCCGCGTTCGACCTAATCCCGGTGGTTTATGTCATTATCGGAGTAACTTTTTAAATATTTTATGCACGGACGTATCATAATTTGACAATTATACACGAATTTCTTTGACATAAACGTCATTTTATAGCCCGCGGGCCTCATTATAGCCCGCTGGGCTATAATGAAACGTCAAACCAAATTATAACCTACAATATAAACAATTTAAACAGGAAACATGAAAAGTTTTTATTACAAATCGAAAATTATTATATTCTTTAATGAAAAATGAAAATTAATTTTGTGATATTTATATGGAAAGCAGGGAGATACACAAAATAAAACTCAAATGACATAACTAATAAACAAACAATAAACTGTTGTTCTCCACTTTCATAGCAACACTAGATACTGGATGTACGCTTACGCTCTTAATACATAAATAACTATTATCATCTTTGATGTTTGCAGTTCGTTTAAAAATACGAACACCACAATTAGATAACTCATTTCCTATGTTGTCTTGCTGTGAAATGCATTTCATAAAATTAACCGGTAATTTTTTCAAAATGGAAGACATTTATTCAGTGAATCCAGGTCAGTAATTGTGAAAATGCAACATGCGTGACGTGGTGTGACAAGTTAATCACTTTATAAATGACACGCAAGAATAGTTGATGCACTAACACTATGCAGTTTACACCACCAACTTGTTTTCTATTTCACGAGGAAATTTCGTTTTCACGCCAAGAGATTATTTTGTACTTTTCTGAAAATTAATCCGACGTAAAAGCTGGTTTATGTTGAACAATCAAATAATGCAGTGATTTTCAAACGGCAAGACTGCATATTGGAAAACAATTTTTATTTGTTATTGCGCACTTTCACTAGAATTTATATTAGGGAAATCGTAAATGTAATAGATTTTAGAACAGACACTATAAAAGTGTGGCCCATTTGCAGTAACATTGTGAGTGCTCATACTTTTACGGTCTTTACAAAGTTAGTTACTGTGAAATACCGTGCATAAAAAGTTGAGGACCACTGAAGGTTAACACTCATAAAACATCAAAGTCATTCTTTAACTTTTTAATCTTCATTTTATTGAACCATCCAAATTTATCTCGCTGGGACTGCAACATCTTTTATTTAAGCAGTAGTAAAAAAGTTTCCTAAGTGCGGCCTCGTTTTTCTTTGCTACGCTTTCGTTCGAAAGCTCCCAGATAAATACATGACTGCGGTGGACAAACGTTCGCTTCTTATCAGTAATCGCAGGAAGTGACCCTGACCTGCCCTTTGGACCAGGCCGGACGTGACGTCATCTCTGACAAGGGAGATTTATCTTATGATTGACCAGGAGGGTTATGAAATATCTATTGGCATTTCATATTTTTTCAACAGTCGCCACAAAAACACTTCGACAGTATAAAATAACACAATGATTTTTCAAATATACGATGAATGATTCTTTCTACTTTTTCAGTTGGATTCTTGAGTATACAACGTCGTTCACGAAGCCCACCCTGGTTAAAAGATATAACCATGGCAATTTGCGCTCAACATCACTTATCCCTGTCGTGAGCGAATGCCGGCAACTACACAGAGTTTTTGACATCGTACAAACTGTAGGGCGGACAAAATTAACCAGCACATTGCCAAAAATTACATTGTTATTTGTACTAGGAAAACAACGGCTTTTATTAATTTTTCTACAGGGCTGCGTTGGTCATAAAACCGGCTTATCTTATATGTTAGCTATGGAATAACTACGATTCTCTTACAAGAATTATTCGTATTCACATATACGTTGCAAAAAATCTGTTGTTGCCAGCACAAGACCTTCCGTTAATTTGATGTATTTTGTACAAATCTCATACCAAAAGTTCATTGCAAAAGATTCTATACATCCAGTAAAATTGTAACACGAACATAATACAATTTTTTACAAATTACATACAGAAAGTTCCTTGGAAAATATTCTATAAATCCAATAAAATAATCACTTGAATATACATTATATACGTATACTCATATATACATACTCTAAACTTTACAGTTAAATAATATTACTACCAAGTTTATATCTCTACCCATTTTTGAATTATTGCCCCAAAAGTCAATATACCCCACATTTAGATAAAAACTTCAAAATTTTAAAAAATCTAATTTTTATGTATCTAGATACTTCTCAATGCGCCGATTTCAAATTTTGAAACCGCAGGTTGATATCTCTTTTCGTTCTCGAGATATTGAGATTCAAAGTTTTGCTCAAAACTACCCATTTTTGGGTAATAACCCAAAAATGGGTCGAGATATCAATTTGGCGACATCACCATTCGATTCTACGGACAAAAATACACAAGTATAGCAATTTTCATAATTTTTGTCGAACCAGTTCATTTTTTATGAATAAAAGCTTGAAAACCCCTGAAATAGCCAAAATCTGAAAAAATCCTAAGGGGTACCCCTTAGGATTTTTGCGATTTTTGGCCATTTTCAGTTATTTTGCTTTAGAAATTGTATGCGGTGTTCAAAAATTCTGAAAATTAGTGTACTTATGTAATTTTGCCCGTAGAATGGAATGGTGTAGTCGCCAAATTCATATCTCGACCCATTTTTGGGTTAATACCCAAAAATGGGCAGTTTTGAGCAAAATTTTGAAACTAAATATCTCGAGAACAAAAAGAGATATTGACCTGCGGTTTCAAAATTTGGAATGAGCGCATTGAGAAGTATTTAGATACATAAAAATTAGATTTTTGAAAATTTTGAAGTTTTTATCTAAATGTGGGGTATATTGACTTTTGGGGCAATAATTCAAAAATGGGTAGAGATATGAACTTAGTAGTAATATTATTTGATTGTAAAGAGAATGTTAAGTAAGTGTACGCATTTTTAGAGTATTTGAACAACTGTGTGCATTTTTAGAAATAAAAGTATTGAAATAAAAATGGATAAATGCTATAAAAAAGTTCCTTTGTAAATTGCACTTCACAATTCTTTTTTCTTCTTCAGATTTCACCAATTTTATTAGGGGTCACTGTTTCTTACTCTTCTCTTCCACTTATTCCTGTCCAATGCATCTTCTTCACACAGTTCCTTCTCTCTCAAGTCTTCTGCTATACAGTCCTTCCATCTTCTCTTTCACCTTCCTCGTACTCCCGTCATTCTGATCCTATATTTTCCATATTTGGTTTTTCACTTGACACTGACATCTGTCAATTAGAATTTTTTGCATATATCAGATGTTTCCATGACAAAAAGCAAAGTTGACTGATTTTTAAAAGTTAATCTCTTTATAATGCTTTAACTCTATATCTACTGAATATGAAGGAAAATGTATAATCAAACCTTATAGAGAAGAGTATTTTCTTTAATATTTATAGTAACAAATTGACAAAAAATAATATTTAACTGCGTTTTTTTAAGAACAACTGTTAAAAACTTCAAACAGGGGTACTTTCGGTGGATCAATTATAATCAAAATCTAATCAGTTCTTCATATGGATGTAAAGAAAAGGAATACGAAAGAATTATAATTTTTAAAATTGTAGTAATGGAGTTATCGTCGGAGAAAAATTTGTCACATCCGGACACACGCACACACACACGGACACACATACACACATACATGCATACATTATCTTAAAATTAGTGACTTCGTAAAGTAGTGGCCCTAAAACGTGCTTATTCATTAAAACTCACCAACGAATTTTTTGACCAAAGAAATACCTGCCTTACCTAAAGGTGACTGAAGGTAAAAACATATTAGAAGACAAATTCGTAGCAGCGATAGTGTCTGCACCAGAGCAAATTATTTCAGATACGAGTATCTACTTTACTTGATAGAAATTCTTGTGAAAATTCAAGCAGAGGTAAATCGTTTTAGTGTATATTTTCCTGGTAATTAAATACAAATCTGAAGTACGACGGCTATTAATTAGCGTAACGGCATCTAATAACCATCCTGTTAAGAAAATCATCTGAAAACTGTTGACGCAGCGCGAGTGCGTTCATCCAAGAATATGTTAAAATAATTGACGCTGGCCGTGGATTCCTTCAGATAATAATGCTTCCGTAATTCCTTTTAATTACCTCGGCGGATGGGGCAATTAAAGAACTCCCTCTTCTCCGCGGAAGTTTTCCTCTTGAAAGCGCGTGCTATTGCCGACGTGGTGAATACATCCATCTTCATTACAAGATGGCTGTTTTGATAAGACGCCAATTACACTCAGCGCTAGCGACCATCTCGCGAATTATATATCCGCAGGATTGTTATTACCTTGGCAACTTACACGCTGAATTTGCTAAGATGAATCGGTCAATCAGTTAACAGGATGTTCATAAGAGATACTACATGATGGACGGACCCTACAGATGCTTATTTCATTTTGATGGATGTGAGCTAATAACAAAAGATTTAATTTGTATCTCTAAGTTTTCCTTGCGAACATATTAACAACATTTAATATAATAAATGATCCTTCTGTTACAAGGTACATAATGTAGATTCTTTTAAACCTTCTTGTTTTTCGCGAGCTGGTATGGGCATATAATGAGAATCGATCAGTATAGCTTAGTAAAAAATTAGTAGAGGCTGGAGGAATAAAAAATCTGATGTGGCCAGCCCATAACATCCCACCGGGTATTTAACCACGCAGCAAGGAATCATTATGTTCAAATATTTTTGTATTCACACATAACAATCTATATTTTACATTTGACAAATATATCATACACAAAATAAATTTCACAAATATTGACAAAAATGAAAATAGTACTCGCATCTTTACACAAAGTCTTTTCAGAGCCGTACCCTGGAAGGAAATGAATCAAATCAATAGTACTTCTAATATTTATGTATTAAGAGCGTAAGGAGGCTTTTATGGCCTGCGGCGGGATTTTGAGGCCGAGGCGTAAGCCGAGGGATAAAAGCACGTACATACAAAGCTTTACGCACAGACGAAAATTTTCAAATTATGAGTGTTAGAAAAATTGCATCGAAAAGAATTTGTCCTCGTACATCCAGTATCTAGTGTTGCTATGAAAGCGGAGAACAACAGTTTATTGTTTGTTTCTTAGTTATGTCATTTGAGTTTTATTTTGTGTATATCCGCTCTTTCCATATAAATATCACAAAATAAATTTTATTTTTTCATTAAAGAATATAAAATTTTTTGATTTGTAATAAAAACTTTTCATGTCGCCTCTTTAAATTGTTTATTTTGTAGATTATAATTTGGTTTGACGCCGGGCCGGGCTATAATGAGGCCCGCGGGTTATAAAATGACGTTTATGTCTAAGAAATTCGTGTATAATTGTCAAATTATGATACGTTCGTGCATAAATATATATTATTTTTACAAACTTTAATTTTATTAGATTCAAATTCATAATATTACTACATTCTCCTTAACACGGTTTCATTATTAATTTTAATGTAATTGCTTCCTGACAATGACATTAGTTTAAATATGTCAAAATTTTTATTTACATATTATGTGTTTGTTTGACCGTATAGACAGATGATGCATGAAACTACATTATGTTATAAATTTATTTTTAAAGTTATTTAGAGTTACTTACTATTGCTATTACCGTAGAATTAAAGATTGTATACCATTATATTAAATTTTTATTACTAAGAGTTGCTGAAAATTATATTCAATGTATTTTTTCAAGAAAAATTGTTAAAGGCTTGTATAAGTGATACTTCCGGTTACCCAATATACACTTAAAACTAATGAGCTCTTCCCACATTAGCATAGAATTGATATACAAAATTTCAAAATTTTCTAATTGATAGTAGTTGACTAATCGTGTCCACAGGATCCACACATCCATACACACATACACACACACACACACACACACACACACATACCCACAGACATCATTGTAAAAATGTTAAAATCGGGTTCTGGGGACATCAAAACGTGCTTATTAACTAAAATCTCTATATGCGATTTTTAGCACGATCTCTATACCTCCCTTACCTAGGGTAGCGGGAGGTAAAAACAGAAGAAGAAGACTTAGAAAACATGGGAGAGAAGAATAACAGAATTAAGAAAAAACTGGAATACATGAAAGATAAGGCAAAAGACAAAAAGAAGTAACAGCAATGAATAATGTATTAAAAAAAAAAAAACAAAATAAAAAAGTATAAAATATAAGTTTCATAAGACATTTTAAAGTACTTGTCCCTTAGAAAATTAGCGGCGAGCCTCTCGTCTCTAACAAGAACATGTGCGTAAAATCATGTATTAGTACTTTTATCGCTTGTAAGTTTTCTTTAGATTTCATAAATTTAATCAAAGCCAGGAATAGTATATTACATCCGAGGTGGGAGATGTTTCATGACAGCCGAGGGCGAAACCTCTAGGTGAGATAATGCGCGAGGCTGTTATGAAACTCCCACCGAGGTTATGTATACTATTTTATTCACAATCATCCTCATTTTAAATCAATAATTTTCAAAATAAATCAATGAATTATAACCTTTAATTTTATTAATATTTTGTCAGTTGTCTTAAAATTTGTTTAGCCTACTTAATTATGGGGATCTACGGCAATGTTGCTAGGCAACCCGTACATAAACATTTCCAACCCAAGAGATGGAAGTGAAATCTCTTATTTCCAACCCAAGAGATTGTCATTAAAGTTAGGAATAACGTATTTTCCAACCTCCTAAAGGTTAGGAATCTGTATATTGCTATAATGATTGTGAATAAAAAAAAAATCCAAATGCGTAACTTAAGAATAGCAATTTGTACAACAGCTTTCATAATCTGAGTTCTATAACAGATAAATTATTACGCACTCTTATTCGCACCACAAAGATAAATTATATTGTAAAGTATTATGCGCAGTTGCAAGTCTCAGAAGAAAAATACTGCACAAGAAATATTTAGATGATTCAGCGTATGTGTTACGTAGAAATAAGTTCAAGGAAAAGAGTAATTTGAAAGCAGTCTACTGCATCCCTGAAATGATAACATCCTTGGGCTATTTGAACTGATGATGAAGCGTCAGCTATAGATTACCTGTCAAAGAGCAACGTAGTAAACTATAAGAGCTGCATCATCGATTATCCGACCTCAGGTTTGAATACAAGCAGCTTTCTTTGCTGGGAACCCACAGCTGTGTGATGAACACACCGTGGAAAACAAATTTGTCATCGATGTTATTTCATAATAAAGGAAAGCAACCCTACATGAGATCGTTATTTCTGTGTCAGCGTAATAGCTCCCTCTCGTAAGAAAGTGACACAAGCGAAGTGAAGTCAACGTGAGAAATAACGCAAATGGTCGCTGTGTTTACCATCCAAGAGAGTGCTCCAGCGAGCAGTACGGACACTTGAATCTTGCACAATTTATGCAGAAATGTTCACTAATAAAATATACATATAACTTAGACCACAATAATCCATATTGTACTTGCACATATTACAGCTATAAGAATTTGGGTTTTATAATAAAAGAATTTGAATGGTAGTTTTAGACTTCAGGAATCTGATAAATAAATATTAATGAAAGTAATAAAAATTTCTGGATTGCAGTCACAAAATTTTATTTTAAATTCTCGGGTCGACCGGTTTCGAGCTCCACATGAGCCTTCCTCAGGAGATGAGAATTAAGAAAATTTTAGATACATGGCAAAAAAATGAAAACGTAAGTGCAACATAAAGCACATGGATTTCGTCAAAAGATAAAAAAATAACTAGCTAATACTTTACTAAAGTAGTTCCATGGGTGTGGTTCACATAGAACATTTGTTCTTAGTTTTTATAAAATTTTTATATAGGTAATTTATTTTATTTCAATCGGCAAGAGATAGATGAATTTCTGACATGATCTCCGGATGAAATATATTTGTTCTAATTTGTCTTTGTTGTGTTGGATAAAAAATATTTTGTGTAAACCACGACGGGAAAGTGATTTTCCGAGCTTCAAGAAATAGCCAGGCAATATTTTCTTTCAGCCCAGAAAACGTACACTTTCCAGCCTTGGTATACAAATACTATTTTTATGATCAAACTTGTAGTTTGCAGCCGAGGCCAGCAAATCAGATGAGGCGATTTTTCCCTATACTCCGCCTGAAATATATGAGGCTGCAAGTAATAAAATACTAACGGTGCGATTCTGTAATTTCCTATAACACTATAGAACTGTAACTCTCAACAAAAGTGTATCATTTTTTAATGTCAAATGGTAATAAATGTATTAGTAAACAAAAATTGTTGCGATTTTGTTCACTTTTACATTTCTATAGCATTACAGAAAATTACAGAATCGCACTATAACTTTATTTATTATTTAAACAAACGATTGACAATAACGGCTACGAATTAAATGCGGTCGTAAAGTAGTCTCTGACAAATATAAAAATAAAAGTAATATGTTACGGTTGCTAAAGGATACGCAAAACTAATAGACGCCTAATTTTTTTTTTCTGTCGAAATAATAAGCTATGCAATAATAATTTTAAAGAAATTCAGATCGTTAAATCCGTTTGAAATTGCGGAAATTCCGAGTAGATTCACAGTTTACAACGTAAACACACGCGAAATGATATTTTGTAGAATATTGGGATGATTAAAATTTAACTGTCAATGAAATTTTATTAATTTGGTTTTTCGATCGTAACAATTGTTACATTGTCTCGAAACTAGCAAACATAGGGCTAGTTTTGCAAACAATTGCCGGTTGAATAGGAGTTTGCACTTAACTTAAGTTAATCAACTATTAATTACGGTTTTCTAAATGACGATTAAGATTTAATTTGTAGTTTACTTTTACCAGAACAAAAGACTGATTCACTGTAAGTAAAAGTAAAAAACATGAAATTATACAACTGCGGTCATTTCAGAAAATTCATGTTTGTAAAAATTCCAAATTTTAAATTATCATCTTTTGTATCCAATATATAAACAATGTCTGCGTGTGTCTTTGACACGTGTACACTGCAGGTATTTATTTGAGGAAATTACATCGGTGAGTGAAGTAGCATTCTTAGGTATTTTTGAAGCAAGTCCTTTGAAGAGTAGGAAGTAAATTCCACAAAGCATCAAGTAATCTTGGTTCGGGAGTAGGAAGTCGCCATAGAATTCCACGACACGCCAACTATCCATACATTGTCCTCAGTTCCCAACCCTTTGCGGACAAAGCTTGAGCGACCCTTCGAAAATCCCATCACGTCCTGGTGTTTGCAGTTCCACAGAATAAAAGCAATAAGTAAACTTTTAAATTTCTCGTAAAAAATTAAGTAAGTCGTTAAAAGGAAAGTTTTCTTATAAAATCGCAAGGAGAAAAAACTGGCCGAGTGAAATCGCGTTAAAAAGAACAAGAGTCGAGAAATACGAATTAGATACCGGATGAGAGAGAGAAAGCATGATAGACATGTTTCCCTTCATCTGTTTTCTGACACGACGAAGCGATAATTCGACTGGAAACTGAAAAGAATTTCATGGCATCAAGGAACACGGATTAATACGTTACGGCAAATATTCAACGACAGATTTTTAAAAAGTTTTTGACGAGAACTTAGTCGCTGCTCAAATAGTTTGATTATGGATTGCCTGAACACATACAAACCCTTTTTGTTTGTATTTAATGCAGAGAATCTATACTAGAAGTAGCTACTAATTGACGAGATACAGATCAAGTTACAAGTCGAAGGCCCAATTTTAGAATCACTAGTTAAAACTTATGTATGCTTCGTTAAACTTACATAAACTTGTTGTTTAATCATTGTTGTGTGGATAGTTTAATAACTAGAAGTTAACTCAATATTAGTTACTTATTGTAAAATGTTTCATCAAGCACCAACTAACACCCCTTTTTACCTCTTTTACCTAGGTAAGGGAGGTATAGGGATCGTGCTAAAAATCACATATAGAGATTTTAGTGAATAAGCACGTTTTGATGTCCTCAGAACCCGATTTTAACATTTTTACATTGATGTCTGTGGGTATGTATGTGTGTGTGTTTGTGTGTGTGTGGATGTATGGATCTGGTGGACACGATTACTCAAATACTATCAATCAGAAAAATTTGAAATTTTGTATATCCATTCTATACTAATGTGGGAAGAGCTCATTAGTTTTCAGTGTATGTCGGATAACCGAAAGTATCACTTATACAAGTTTTTAACAGTTTTTCTTGAAAAAAATAGATTGAATACAATTCCTCAGCAACTTTTACTAATTAATAATAATGAAATATAATGGTACAATCTCCAATTCTACGATAATAGCTTTAGTAAATAACTCTAAATAACTTTAAATATAAATTTATAATATAATTTATTTTCATATATCATTTTGCCTATGCCTCAAACAAAAGCAATATATCAATAAGAATTTTGACATATTTAAACAAATGTCACTGTTCACTGTCAGGAAGTAATTACATTAAAATTAATAATGAAACCGTGTTAAGGAGAATGAAGTAATAATATATGTATTTGAATCTAATAAAATTAAGGTTTGTAAAAATAATATATTTTCAATCATACGTAAATATTAGAAGTACTATTGATTTGCTTCATTGTCTTCTAGAATACGAATTTGAAAAGATGTCAAGAAACTATTACTTCCGGTTGTCCAATTGTTACCAAAATCTAATCAGCTCTTCCAAGGATTGTTATATTGAGGAAACTGCAGTTAAATATTTTTTTAATCTTATAGTATTTGAAAAACCGTGGTTCCAACAGCCACATATCCACACATCCATACATACGGTAAAATTCCGATCAAGGCCATCTACGAATTAAGATTTTATGCTGTCAAATTTAGTAGTGTAGTTTACATAGTTTTTATGAGGTACACAAGTTATTATGTACCCTCATAAAAACTAAGTTAAAGACACTACTAAATTTGACAGCACAAAATCTTAATTCATAGATACAATTCGTAGATGGTCTTGATCGGACTTCTTTCAAAAATTTTAATGTACATACACACACACATACACATACATATTAACATCATAGTAAAAATGTTATAATTGGATTATAGGGACCTTAAAACGTGCTTATCCACTAAAATCTGAATATGCGAATTATGGCATGATTTCAATATCTCTCTTAGCGACAGGTAAAAAGATAAATATTGATTTCTCTTTTGTAGATTTAATGTGTTTGTATTTGAATTAGCAGTAATTATCTATTTGTTTTCACGGACAAAAAAAATAAACAATGAATCGGTACATTTAAAAAATATAATTAGCCAAATAATGTATTATAACAAGTCAGAAAGAATTAACAAACTTCAGGAAGCATATTGTTTGTATTTTCTCTTAATGTTATCTTGAAAACATTGTTGCAAAAAAGAATAAATTGTGCTTTATGCTAAGCAAAATTTATTCAAGTCTGCTATTGAAATAAAGCGAAATAAAGAACCTCCAAAGAAAATTACAAAATGAGAGAAAATTATCCACCCCTAGCATGTAATTTAATCAGGTCTTGTGATTTCGTTCGTTTAAAATAGGTGAAAAATCTAGTAGCCGCTGGCCATAAATAACAGTAATAATCAGAAAAAGGTAATTTCAGCCATTACACAAGCCATGAATAATTCAGTCGACCTATAATATTTTATGTTGTACATTATCAGGCGCGTTCATATCACACAACATTACATTCAATAACGCCTGAGATATGCTGAAATCGGAGCACTATCAGCTAAACGTAGTGTAGTGTAACTCTACTGCCTTTGGAATGGCTCTGTTATTAAATATGCTGGACCTATATAAACAATGGCCATGGCCATAATGCCAGTGCTGTAGATACGAAGCTATAAATGGAAATAGGCCTATACCATGCCGAACTGTACTCCCAGTTTGCTCAATGACCCAAAAATTCATAATTTGTTGGTTTAGGACGATGAAGATTTTCACTGAATTTCATTATTGTTTTTGCGCGTATTTCACAGCAACTATTTTAATTGTGTTTGTATGCTTAATTAATTTTGGATTAAAGCATTGAATTGAATCAAATTTTAAACGAAAATATTAATTTAATTAATGAGGGCTTTGTTTAAAAATTTTCATGTCACAAAGTTGATTCGATTTATAAATTCATTAATATATATAACACATCAACCACTCTGCCAATTTCAAATGGCTTTAATAAGCAAATTATATAATTATAAGTCAAACCCGGAATATCCAATATACTAGATTATTTTTAATGTTTTAATGAAACAATTATATCTACCTCCATGTTACAGTGAAAGAAAAAAATTCAGAGACTATTAACAACCACTATACTGTTTCTTTTAGCTAGGAGTAAATGTGCAGCAACGAAAAAAAAAACTATCTAAATTGTAGTTAAATTAACTAAATAAATTCTTTATTTTTGAGCCTACTAATATGTTTCATTAAATTATCTGAGTTAAATTTTCTAAATTTGTAACAAAAAATTATAGTAAAATTAAATACAAAATGAGATAAAATAAGTATTAAAATAAATATAAATTAAAAAATTAACTAAATATGTAATCGAATTTTCTATTTAATTTACTTAATTCATTAGATAAATTACCAAAAATTCTAGGACAAAAATAATGAAGCCAAAATATGGTAAAATAAAATAAGTAATTAAAGTAACCATTTGCATATTTAAATTAACGATTTTTTCGGAAATGCTACAGTAAGATTTGCCTAATAAAATATCTAAATATAATTAGAGAAAATTTCAATTCTTTTTTTTTCTGTGACTGTTTTGGCGCTGTCAATTGTCTATGAATTATTTAGAGAAAACACTTAACATAACAGTTATAGTAAAAATTATTGTACTTTTACTGAAAGTATTTCTCTCTAAAACAATTCATAAACAATTGACACCGTCAAAACACTGAACATTTACTCTTCCTAGTTAAAAAAAATCTGTTGTGGCCAGCACAAAACCTTCCGTCAATTCGATGTACAAATCCCATACCAAAAGGTCCTTGGAACAGATTCTATATAATATCATGTAAAATCAAACACGAACACTTACACTAAGTAAAATGCACTTGACACTTCTTCTTATTCTTCAGCTTCCCCTATTTTATTAGAAATAGCTGTTTCCTCTTTTCTTCCACTCATTCCTGTCCAACACATCTTCTTGACACAGGCATTCCTTTCAGCGATACAGTCCTTCCATCTTCTCTTTGGCCTTTCTCTGCGTGTCACTTGCGAGGAGCACTATGACATACCAATTTTGTGATCCTACACTTTCCATATTTGGTTTTGCACTTGCATGATAAATAGCAAAGCTGACTAATTTTTGAAAATTAATTTCTTTATAGTGCTTTAAATTTACATCTATAGAATATGAAGGAAAATGTATAATCAAACTGTATAGAGAAGAATATTTTCTTTAATATGTATAATAACAAAATGTCAAAAAACAATATATAACTGCGTTTTTTTAAGAAAAACTGTTAAAAACTTCAAATAAGGGTACTTCCGGTGGATCAATTATAATCAAAATCTAATCAACTCTTCATATGGATGTACAGAAGAGGAATACGAAAGAATTATAATTATTAGAATTGTAGTATTGGAGTTATCGTCGGAGAAAATGTATGTCACACACGGACATACATACACACACACACGGACACATACACACACACACACACACATACAGATATCATCTTAAAAATAGTAAATTCGTATTGTAGGGACCCTAAAACGTGCTTATTCATTAAAAACTCTCCACCGAATTTTTTGACCAAAGACAATACCTTCCTTACCTAAAGGTGACGGAAGGTAAAAAAACAGACATAGTAAATACATGTTACAATTACTAATTGTACTAGTAAATGTGATAACTTTAAAATCTACCTTATCATTTACTAGCAAATTCTATCAGATACTATTAAAAATAATAAATGAGAGGATATTCTCTGAAACCATTTTGAATCCAATCATCGCAAAACAAGCTTTGAAGATGCATCACGTCAACATTTCAGGCAACAAAAAGAATATGAATATATTAATTTTAATTAATTATCTTGTCAGAGGAACCTTTTTCTCTAACTATATTAATATGAAAAGCGTGGTAAAATATTTACCAATAGCTTGTTGAGTAACCTAGTAATTTTTTTATTAAAAATATTTTAATTTCATAGCATTTAAATCTGTTTGGTAGCATTTACCTTGTGGAAAGTCAGGAATTTAATAACATCTGTTCGAACGTATGTCGAGTCGACGGTTGAAGCCTCCAGTTTTGTGAAAAAAGTCGCTATATCAACTTCAGTTACATTCCATGTCTGTTTGTCTTTGTTCGCAGCGCATTCCACAAAGGGATGGCAGATCTGGAATCTCACTGAGTGGTCTGCATTTTTAAAAACGTAAATCTGCCCGAGATTTGACGAGAGATGTACTAGGTGTTTTTTTGATGTTGATATTGCTGAATGCCTTCGCTGTATTAGGTATTCAAGTGTATTTGCGTTATTAAAAATTGCACTATCAAAACATCAACATTCACAAACTTCACTGTGAAAAATAACAGTATTTTTTTTGTTAGTTTTATTCTTCAAAACAATGAGAATGCTTCAATGGTGCCCGGGTATTACGCAGCTTGAGTATGCTAGGAACCTTAATTTGCCGAAGCGAGTTGGAGTCGCACCTACAGCAGATAAAATAAAAGAAACAAGACTTAATTGATATGTTCCTGTGATAAAAAAAAAATCTGTTGTGGCCAACTCTCACCATTTCCATATTACGCTATATAAGTATTGTAATGCACTTCGCTATCTAACCATCGTTTTATAACAAAAAAAATCTGTTGTGGCCAGCACAAAACCTTCCGTCAATTCAATGTATTTGTACAAATCAGATACCAAAAGTTCCTTGGAAAAGATTTTATATATCCTGTAAAATTGTAACACGAACACACTATTCCATATTGCAAGTTCCTTTGAAAAGATTCTATAAATCCAATATAATTATAACACAAATGTACATTCTGTAAATTGTACTTCACACTTCCTCATTCCTATACAACGCATCTTATTCAAACATTTCTTCCTCTCTCAAATATTCTGCTACACAGTCCTTCCATTTTCTCTTTGGCCTTCCGGCATTGAAACTGGAAGTCACTTGCGAAGGACACTCTGTCACTTATGTTACTTTCTGATCCTATACTTTCCACTTTGGTTTTGCACTTGATACTGACATCTGTCAATTAGAATTTTTTGAATATACATATCTGCTGATTCCATAATTTTTGCAAAGCAAACTGATTTTTGAAAGTTAACCTCTGTTCATCTCTCTATAACTCTATATTTATTGAATATGAAGGAAAATGTATAATCAAATCTTACAGAGAATGGAATTTTCTTTCATATTAATGATCATAAAATGTCGAAAAATGATATTTAACTGGCTTTTTTCCAGAAAAACTGTTAAGATCTTCAAAAAAGGGTACTTCCGGTTGACCAATTATAACCAAAATCTAATCAGCTCTTCATATGGTTGTAAAGAAGAGGAATACGAAAGAATCATAATTTTTAGAATTATAGTTTTGGAGTTATCGTCGGAGAAAAATTTGTCACACATACACACACACACACGGACACACACACACAGACACACACACACACAGACACACACACAGACACACACACAGACACACACACGTACACACACACACACATACAGACATCAATGTAAAATTAGTAAAATCGTATTCTAAGGATCTTAAAACGTGCTTATTCATTGAAAACTCAGAACCGAATTTTTTGACCGAAAACAATACCTTCCTTTTAACGGAAGGTAAAAATTACAGAACTTTACCCAAATATTTCTCTGAACACCTCGTTTCTAATTTGGTTTTTAAATTTTTTTGTTAATGTCCAAAATTCGCACCCAGAGGTAAGAATCGGAACTGCCACTTTTTAGAATACTTCAATTGTAGTATTCTTCGATATTTCTTCATTTCCTTGGAAATTTACTGGCTTCTTATTTTTCCTCTGCATCTTTCTTCTATTTTTCTACATGCATGTATTACTACACTCACATATTTAAATGAATCAATGAAGGGTCGACCGAATGAAAAAGATAAATGTCATCGTAACCCGAGACACCTTAATATAAGCAGCGACGCAGGAATATCCAGATTGTTGGAATTCGATTAATTCATTTTGAAATTCCAACCGATTATATATAAATGTGTACAACAACACAGAAGCTTACTGGTATTAGTTATTGTGGAGAAAACCAGTAGGCAGCAAGACACAAAACGGAAAAGGGAAATGAGCAAGCCTAATAGAACGCGTGGAATTTCTACATTCCGACACAGTATTGTTCTTGTTGTCAGGAATTTCAATGCAGGAATTTCAAATTATCGATTATAAGATATGATTAAAAATAGCCAGAATAAATAAAGATATTCACACAAGGAAAGGCCACAATTTCTGGTATTGCTTTTGTATGAAAGTTGTCAAACTATTTGAAAATGTTAAAATAGATATTCAGTATTCAGTTATTTTATAAAAAAATTCTTTAAATACAATCGAAGTAACTGGTTAAGAGCAATACGTTTTGTCTCAATTAAGGAGGTATTTCACCTCTCCAGTTTTTCACTTATCCAGGTTTAAAAAATAGTTGTCTCACTTGTAGAGATTCAAATTCAGACGTACAATTACGTTGCTAAATATCATATCTATGAAAAACAATTTAATTTAATTTAGTTCATTTATTTGATTAAACCTTTGACAATACAAATAGTTTTAAAAGTTAACTTAGCAATTTGAACAATAATAGAAGAAGTAAAAAATCTCGATTTGTAAGACAGACAGCATTATGAATATGTATTTAAATGCTACAAGGCAATCATCGCTTCTCAAATAACATCAAATCTTACGGAGAATACGGTTCTTACGGGTCATATGGTCTTTACGGTTCTTATAGGTCTACGGATTTATTTGTTTATATATATGTGTGAAATTTGCTAGTAATATTTTTCAACCCTTTGTCTGCAACAGATAAATATTTAAAATCAATATGTCAAAGTATTCCGGAGTTTTGGTTTTAAACAGGATTCGTTGTTTAATAGCCATCTGGTATCGAAAGAATAAAAACATTTATGAAATCAAAATACCAGATTCAGTCTGAGTTGAAGAGATTTGATAGTATCTTTAACAGAGGATTTTTGGAGCAAAAATGCCGAGATTTGACAATTAGTTCCAGTAACATACGTTTCCTCTGATCCAGATTTGACTGTATTAAGTTTTTTCATACGCAAACTACCAACAGTACAAGGTGTTTTCATGAGATAACCCATCTAAATACTACCTGTTTTCTCCTTTGATTGACTTTACAGATCACAAAAAAGTTAATAATACCATAAATCCATTGACGATTTAGATTAGTATTTCTTGTAGCTTTTCTCGAGTAAAATTCTCCTTCTACTCCCTCTTCGTGATAATCAGCTTCTAGGCCTCACACGTAAGAACCTTGGGCCTTATACCACCCCCCCACCCCTCTTTTCGATCGATAGTTGCTACGGTCAGCCAAACCGCGGCCAACTATGATAATCCATGCTGGTTGTACCACAGTAACAGAGATTCGAGATCAAAGGTACAGCGGGATGTGTTGATTGTGCCCCCGCCGGAAAAACTGGGGCACGCCTATGTGATTAACAAAGCATTTGGAGTAATTATACGCTTGATGAGGGTACACGTGGATTTGTGAATTGTAATGGTGACACGCAGCTGTTTTGCAGATAGTTTTTGCATTAGGTATCCATAAGTTAAATTTATATTATACACAATTATAATTAACAAAATAAACACAAAATACCTGTCAGAAAAAATTAACCCTGTGAAAACAATATACGACTTTTCAGCATATAAGACCCCATTCAAAAAATGTGATAAAGATGAAAATGTATATTACATTCCAAGTTAAGAAAAGTGAAAGTTTTCCAGACGAGTGTGGCAAGTTTAAGTACGAACGATAGGGAGTACTTAAATGCCATACGAGTACAGTAAAATCACTTTTCTGGCGCAGTGCGTACACTATTCTTTCGTATTTTATATTCATATTAAAATTTGAATTTTTTTGCGGTATAATATACTAAGATGATGTCTGTATGTATGTATGTGTGTGTGTGTGTCCGTGTGTGTGTGTGTGTGTGTGTGTGTGTGTGTGTATGTGTGTCCGTGTGTGACAAATTTTTCTCCGACGATAACTCCAATACTATATTTCTAAAAATTATAATTCTTTCGTATTCCTCTTCTGTACATCCATATGAAGAGTTGATTAGATTTTGGTTATAATTGATCCATCGGAAGTACCCTTATTTGAAGTTTTAAACAGTTTTTCTTAAAAAACCCAGTTAAATATTATTTTTTGACATTTTGTTATTATATTTATTAAAGAAAATACTCTTCTATATACGAGTATGGTTTGATTATTCATTTTCCTTCATATTCAATAGATGTAGAGTTAAAGCATTATACAGAAATTAATTTTCAAAAATTAGTCAGCTTTGCTATTTATCATGGAAACAGCTGATACATTCAAAATTCTAATTGACAGATGTGTGTTGCAAGTGCAAAACCAAATATGGAAAGTATGGGATGAAAAATTAGTTTTTCATAGTGGTCCTCTCAAGTGACATGCAGTGAAAGGCTAAAAAGAAGATGGAAGGACTGTATCGCAGAAGACTTGAGAAATGAAGGACTGTGTGAAGAAGGTGCGTTGGACAGGAATGAGTGGAACAGAAGAGGAAACAGCGACCCCTAATAGAATAGGGGAAAGCTGAAGCAGAAAGTAAAATGTGTCAAGTACATTTTTCTTAGTGTATGTTTATGTCATAATTTTATTGGATTTATAGAACCTTTTCAAATGAACTTTTAGTATGAAATTTGTAAAAAATAGTATGTGTTCGTGTTCGATTTTACATGATATTATATAGAAACTGTTCCACGATCCTTTTGGTATGGGATTTGTGCAATCGAATTGACAGAAGGTCTTGTGCTGGCCACAGCAGATTTTTTTTGTACCTTACAACCCCACACAAGTTAATTTTTGGAGATCGATTTGCAAAACGATGGATCTAGATGATGAAAAGAGCATTGAAAACGATTTAGAAGATAAAAAATATAAATAAACAATTCCTTGTGTGATAATGTATTTCAACGACAAAACCCTTACGATAGCGTAGCAAAAGTACCCCTTACGTTTCACCTTCCTTTGCTGATCAACTTCCACGGTTGTTAGGAAAACCAAGTGTTATTTTTCGCCACGCTATTATAGCGTGTTTTTGGGATTGGAGCGCACTTCTCATAAGAATATAATGTAAAAGGGTGCTCAATACAAGCGTTTTTATTATAAAAGTGCGTTCGTAATACGGCCATTATTTTTAAATTTATAAATTTTTTAGTTGTTTTTTTATTACTTTTCCTTCACATATCAGGTGCACTCAAATTTTCGGACGGCATTGTACATTATTTAAAATTAACAATTACCAACGCATTTGCAAAATTGATTACGTTTTAAAGCGCAAATTAAATAACAATAGGCCCCCTATTTACCTGAATCAATCATTCAATATATTTACAATGCCTCAATATTAGTATTCAAATTACGAGTATATATTCGAAATTACTATCTACTTGCGCTTTGAATTTTGAAATATTAAATGTTATATTTACTATATTAAATATGCAATATACGAGATTTGTTTCTAAAATTGGTTTCGTAGGTATAGAATTTTTCACTTAGGAATGGCATTGCTCATTAATATATCTTTTATAGACACCGGGTGTCTATTTGGAATTCGTTACATAGGGAATACAATATTATTATTTTTTTTTCATTTTCTGTAGATACTGACCTATTATTAAAAACATATAAAACATCAGTAATTCAATGGCACTCTGAAATATGCTGTAAATTGCAAAATATAATTTGCGTTTTTTTTTTTCTTAAAATAAAAAGAAATTGTGATTAATTTTAGTCTCATATTGTGGAGTTTTTAATTCTGAACGACTTTTTTCATTTATAACTTTTCTATAAAACGAATAGGTTAGTAACTACAGCAAAATGAAAAAAATAACATTTTATTCCTTACACAGAAAAAAAAAAAACATCTAAATAGTAGTTAAATTAACTAAATAAATTCCTTATTTTTCAGCCTACTAATATGTTTCATTAAAATATCTAAGTTAATTTAGTTAAATTTTCTAAATTTGTAATAACAAACTATAGTACAATTAAATACAAAATTAGATGAAATAATTTCTTTTATATCGTAATAAGTATTAAACTAAATATAAATAAAAAATAACTGAATATATTTAAATTTTCTATTTAATAACGTAATTCATTAGATGAATTACCGAAAATTGTACGACAAAAATAAGGAGGCCAAATTATAGTAAAATTAAATAAAATGAGTAATTAAAGTAACCATTTGCATATTTAAATTAACAGTATTTTCACAAAACAGGGCATCGAACCCGCCAAAAACTGGGCTCGGTATAGGTTCAGGTTAATTTGTTTTTTGAAAGATGAGTTCGGGTGCGGTTCTGGTTCAAGCATTAATAAAATTTGCGGTTTTGTTCGTGGTTCAGGTTCGAAATAATATAAAATGAGAGCCAGACAGCAACGCAAACGCCTAAGACGTCGATTATCGGCTGTATTTACTTTGCGAACTAAAAATTAACCTGAACCGGAGTTGAACCCCGAACCTGAATTTTAATACTCGGTTCGGTTTCGACTTAGGTTCAATTAAAAATATATCTGAGGTTCGATTCTCGATTTGGGTTCCCTAAAATGTTACGGTTTTGTTCCGGTTTTGGTTCGGTTCGGGTTCGGGTTCGATGCCCTGTCACAAAATATTTATTATCTATTTAGGATTAGGTAGTTAAAATGCTAAAGTAAGATTTGTAAATTATACTAATAAATAATATCTAAATATAATTAGACAAAATTTCAATTCTTTTTTTTTCTGTGTATACAGTATGTCCCCGGATTGAGTTTACAAGAGGAAAAAAAATTTTTGATTTTACGAAATAATGCCAAGGGAAGAAAAATTTTTGCTTGAATTAAAACGCATGTTTCAGTTATTAAAACTTTTAATTAATGTAAGGTTCTTTTATTATAACGTTTTTTCGTATTTTGTCCTCCTAATAATACAGTTATTACATTGAATCTAACATGATTTTAGTTAGCTTTGAAATATTGACAAATGATTTTTAATTCTGATTTCAGATAAAAAAGAGTTAATTGAATAAACTACAAGTATTTTGATTTTCGCCGTTTTTTATTTTTTATTTTTTTTTTCCTGAAATTAGAATTAACATTCAATTGTCAATATTTCAAAGCTAAGTAAAATCGTGTCAGATTCAATGTAATAACTGTATTAGGACGACAAAATACGAAAAAACGTTATAATAAAAGAACCTTACATTAATTAAAAGTTTTAATAACTGAAACATACGTTTTAATTAAAGCAAAAATTTTTCTTCCCTTGGCATTTTTTCGTAAAATCAAAAATAAAAATTTTTTTCCTCTTGTAAACTCAATCCGGGGACATACTGTAGAACGGATTCCAAGTAGACACCCAGTATGTATTTATAATCATTGTTTTGGTTTTTGATGACTGCAGCAAGTTGTGTTTTGTCATATTTTGTCTTAATTTTCACTTCAAAATATCGAATAAGAATGACAAAAATGATGTCACACCCAAAATTAAGTGGAGATACAAAACCAGACATAATAGTAATATGAGTAAAATTTGGTTATAAAGGGATTATAAAAACAGGCGCCATGAAATTTTAAAAATATGAAAATGTGATTTTCAATATTTTCTAAATGAGAGTTGGAATTATGGAGTATGACTATTATGATCTTCTTCATTCTGAATTACATCATTTAAAATTTCCAGTTGTATCTCCTCTTCATAATTCATTACCCTCTGCACTTCCTCTTCCTTTGGGAACGCTGCGGATGACACAAATTCACGTGTTAACTGGGTTAGCCTTATCGGCATGTGTGAGCCCTACTCTGCGATCCCTTGGTGTCTAAACTTACGCTTACTTGGACTAAGGGCTAAGAAAACACAGGAAGTGTTTTGCTGATATTGTTAGCGAAGGAGCTTGCCAGCAACAACGCAAGCGATGATGATATGAAAATATAGGGGGATACAAAATGATAAGATGTAGCCTGTAAGGAGAAGGATGAGAACGAAAAAAGATTTACCCTTGATTAAGAGTGTTGATGGAGTTCACTAAAACTGAGCCTATGACCGAAACTTTGGATATAATTAAACTAATTAAACTTTGTTATGGTTGGTGAAAATTGAAATCAGTAAATTTAAGTGTTACATATTTAGTGTTTCACAAGACAAGATTTCTTGTCGTGCTCGTGCTAGTCTATTTCTTGTCTTGTCTTGCAAAACAAGACAAGAAATTTAAATAAATCTTGTCTTGTGTTACTCTTGCAAGCAAAAATCTCGTCTTGCTTGCAAGACTCTTGCATATTTCTTGTCTTGCAATTTCATATCAATAGGAACAATATATTTAAATCGGAAGGGATATTTTACTTGAAGCTGTGAAGAGATTTTCGTGAAAAAATGTATTATACTATAATTGAAAACTTTTCAAATCTTGTATTTAACAATTTTATATTAATGAGACCGACATATTAGATTCTTGTTAATATTAGTAAACCTAAAGTGGCACGTTACTTGAAGCTCTGAACTGATTTCCTTGAAAAAATATATTAAAATATGATAAAAACACTTCTCAAATTTGATTTTAAAACTCGCATATGATTGAAAACATTAGATTTTGAGTATATATGATAAGTCGGATGTGGTTCTTAACTAAAAGCTCTTAACAGATTTTCAAAAAAAAAACTTTTCTATTTATTGGAACAACAAATTATATTTTGTTTACAAACGATAAAGTGATATTTAACTGCAAGCTTATTGCAATTTTAAACATCGAATTAGCGGGAGGTCATGTGTTGGCCATATCAGATTTTTTATCTCTAAATCTATAGAAGATATAATAAGAAAATTTATATCAGATTGAGTACTTAATGCTCTTTATTATTTTTTGTACTATAAATTTTCAAAATATAATATTCAGAAGATTTTTTAAGAAACTACTACTTCCGGTTGTCAATTGTTACCAAAACCTTTTTAGCTTTTCCGATTAATGTCAGCTTAGCTAGAGGTAAAACCTATAATAAAATGTTGATATATTGAATTATAATATATTGCAAAAGTGCAAGAATGCAAGAAAATACTAAAAAATCTTGCTATTCTTGCACTTTTCTTGCAGGGCAGTTTCTTGTCTACGAACTATATAACTCTTGTCTTGCATTTTATGCAAGAACAAGACAAGAACAAGAAAAATGCAAGACTCTTGTGAAACACTATACATATTTACTAGTCTTCCGATTTCCAGTTTCTTTAAATGAAATATAAGCAGTGAATTCACAGCATAAATATTGTTTGACAGTTACAATATTAACTTAATATAGATACAATCTTACAACAAATATAAATGTAAATATGTCATCACGGCATATTCCAATCTACTTTGTACGCAGAAGTGATTATTTATTTATTATTTGTTAATGGCGTCCTTACAGGATGTTATATCCAAAACAAAAGTTAACAAAAACCATAAGCATTTTCGCCGCAAAGACAAAAACATAATACATATACAAATATACGAAAATATGAAATATTTACAAAGAGAATATAAACATACATATAAATACATAAGATAGTCATTATCAAAATGTATGTGTGGTTAAGATATTTTTAAACATATTCGTACCTCATGGGCCTTCATCAGCCGTCACCTTACAGGCACTCATTGCTTGCGTGGAAAATGCACCACTTTTGTGCTATTTTAAATTGTAAATAATTTTGCTGATGGTCAGGATCGAAACCGGGTTCAAAGAATTGCGACCAAACAATCTGGCACATGGCCACATAACAATATTTTTTTTAAAAAAAAAAAAAAAACTCTCAACAGTATTAAATCCCAATTACTGAGTAGGTTCACATACACCAACATCCATGCCTTAGTAGGATTCGAACCCAGAACCCCAAGCACACTCATGACTAAGGCCCAAATTCAGAGACGTTCCTCAATGAGCACTCAATCTACACTCAGTTGTTACTCACTTGAGTGTGAGTTAAGCTCACTCTCACTTCTTACTCAATTTCGTATTCAATAAAGGATACGTATTAGTCAGTCTGTATCAATTCTGTATTAACATATTTTTTATAATGATTACTTTTATCCCGTAAAATTTAACTGAAATGAAAGAAATTAATGAAACAAAAAATAAAATGAAATAATATAGGAGTAATTTTTAACTCACCATGAAAGGTTTGTTCATCTTTTACATGCTGAACAAATTCCAAATAAAATCGTAATACTTTTATATAAAATACTTTCTGATTCAGAATATAATAAAACAACAATCATTGGGTAATAAAGTAATAAACTAAAATATATTTCTCTTGATTTGAGTAAGATGTAAGGTACCTACAGACCACACTTAAAATTTACTCAATTGACACTTAATTGCATCTCACTTGTCACTCACTTGTCACTGAAATTCGAGCAGCCTAATGTCTCTGAATTCCAAATAATGACATTTTGATCAATTGAGTATAAGCTGAGTGTGAGGTGAGTGTAAGTTGAGTGTGAGTCGCATCTCTGAATTTGGCCCTAAGAGGCGTTGCTCTAACCATTGAGCCACCGGAGCCGACAAATATATGTTAATTATTTATCTTATTAAATTTAAGAACTGTAACAATAACGAGTATTCAGTATATAATCTACAATACAGAGACTGACAGTTTTATAAAGAGAAAACAATGTTGAAACACAGACAGAAAAAGGTTCAACACACCAAATTGACAAAATAGTTGGGCGAGTTAAATACATTCGCACACAAGATTATTTAAAAAGCCCTAAATAAATACTACCTACACATTTATCAATAAAACAGTGTATCTAACAAAGTATAGTATTCGCCTTACTACATACAGAGTCATCATAAGAAAATGATGCTGTTGGCAATACAATTGTAGGTATCTTTTTATTCCACAGTTTCACAACAACGGATGAAAGCGGAAATACTATTGGACATGTCATTTTAACAATAAATACAAATAGGTTATGTTAGAGGTGGGGCCAGATAGCTAATAGGATTTTGAGTGGTTGAAATGCTTTAGATTATTGGTTATGGGTAATGTAAGAAATATAAGTACGTGGGTAAGGGAAACAACAATCATTTTAATAAAAAATTATAAATATACCCAAATTTAAATTTTCTAATGTCACCGTCATCAACAAAAAATAAATTTTTGTATCAGAGTTACCAATTTCAATTAATTTTTTGTTGTCAACTGAATCAGTTTCTTTTATCACTCTGTATTTGGAGAGTACATAATATTCGACAATCCTAAATAATGAATTCACAGTCGAATAAAAAACCAAGAAACGCCAGTTGTCTTGTCTGAGTTGGAACAGAAGGGACGACACAGATCCTGTTGTCTTACTTCCCTTAGTTATTGATATTTACGCAACACACCACACCCACGACATCTAACCAACTACTAAAAACTTGCGGTCAATTTCAACAGGAGCTGTCGCAGCACTGATAATGAATTTACTCGTATTTTACTCCGCTGTCTCATGTTTTGTAAATATAAGATGGGGCGTTTTGTGAAAGATTCCAAAATTCAAATTGAATTTTCGTTGAGCTTTCTACATAGGAAGAGAGCTTATTTTTAATTACATACACGCTCGCACGAGCAAGCCTTTAACTTTTGCAGGATCGGGAATCAATCTAATTGAAATCTTCTTCTTTGACGGCAGGGCGTCCTGAATACGAGTAGCGATTGATCCTTCGAGTTCCGCACAATCCCGACTTATTTGCCTTATCCAGAAGCGAATATTTTACTCGATATCTCATTGCATGAGTTTCACACGTATCTCTCAGAAGTGAAGCACATTATTGTTATCCTTTTGTAAAATAGTGACATTTTAGTTTTGTTTTTTTTTTTCAAACACGTCCTCATAAATTGATGACTCTTGCGGGATTGCCTTAATCACTATAGTCATCTAGTGTTTTTTTTTTTGCATTGTTTAGATGGGCAATGTTGATTTGAGTAGAGCAGAAAAGAAACTGTCTTGGACAGAAAAAAATATGGGTTGCACAGGTTTGAGGAAATATAATCAAAAAAATATTGAAAAGAAAAACACGTGAAAAGCAGATGTTGAGAAGCATTTTGTGAAAGGGCAGAGGAGGTAGTAAGAGAGTAAGAAAAGTTTAAAATATTTAGAAATGAAATATTTTTAAACATAGAAATGGGCTTAAGGTATCAAGGAGAATTTAAATAAATATAGAAAGAAATGGGCTACTTGAGTGGTACCCGAAAATCCGATATCTGTCACTATATACGCAATGTTATATTGAAAACATATATAAAAATATAAATTTTATTTTAAAATAATTATTTGTTTTTTACTAAATTAAGAAAGAAAATTTTCTGTGACGTCTTCATATTGAACTGGGGAAAAGAAGCATGCTTAAGAATGTTATCAATAGATGGCACGGCGTGCGAGAAAGTTTTAATTTGAATTTGACATTAGTTTATTTTTCTCTCTCTCTTTATAAATAAACACATAGGTGGTTACTTGTAATTTAAAATAACGATACCAAAAAGATAAATTAAAATACTAACCTCCAAACTATTATTGAAAAGTCAAACAAGTGATCTACATTACCCACACAAACATACCATACTATGGGACGGCACTACGCTGTGGCTTTACTATTCATTGGTGCGGCGTAATTCTACGTCATACATGGCGGGAATTCAAATAATCAAATTTCATTATGTTTTTCTGGCTAATTAATAAAAATTTTGTCAAAAGAAAAAATATGGGTAGCAAGTTTTTACCTTCTCTTCAAAAATATTAAATAAAAAAAAAGTACGCAAGTAGCCCATTGTGAAGGGCTAATTGTTAACAACATTATAAAGCGCATTCATTTATTTCGTTTAGGATAGTGAACTTACCTACAAAATTGTAAAAAGAAATTGTAGAAGATTTGTTGTACTTTTTCTGAAAGCTGCGCCAATGCAGATTAATATTTGCAGAGTTTTTCTTTTTCTTTTCGAGTTGATATTTTTACATACTACACAATAAATATGTTTTAGTTTATGAATGGAGCTTTAATAAATCTATTAATCATATATTTTAGGTTCATACATGTATTAAGTATTAATTACATAAGGGGTCACTGAGTTACCCCACTTAGCAGTTTACGTCGAGTAGAAACACTCAGTTGGTTAAGGGTTAAGCCCATTTCAATGTTTAAAAACTTGAGGTAGGATCACAATTAATTAGAAATGAAATTAGCATTTTATACAAAAGTTAAAAAAAATACATATTTATTTTACTGCTTATTCTGTTCGATTATATGAAATTGTATACTGGAGCAGATAACCATGTACATCGTAACGCTAAGAAACTATAAAAACTGTTGAAAAGATATACTAGCCTGATATATTTTTAAAAAATTACTACAGAAACTGTCAACCAGAAATAAATAAAGAAATACATCATCACAGCATATTATCCATTGCTGGGTGTGCCAATTTGCTTATACAGATTTCGTTAATGATGCATATATTTGTACCGGCCACGAGACCCCATAAATCTTTTTGGTCGATATATTCGCCTTGTAAATAAAACTCTTGGACAAGCAATATTCAGTATTTAAAACAGTGCACCGGTCATCCAAGTTCATTTCCTCGGTACTCGCGCTTGAATTGATGCAGGACGTGATCTCGGAAAAGAATCAGGGAGAGATTTACAACGCCGCAATAAATAAAAAAGATTTATATATTACCCACGCTGTTTCGATGCGACGGTATGCAAAGATCGTCCAAGAGTTAATATAAAGTTTCCAAACTTACTAGTCGTGGATGGCAGCTAAACTTAGGTTTAAGATTTATATGGATTGGGGGTATCTTCTAAGATTCTCTTATAAAATTGATAATATTAAAAAGTACTGACACTCTTGGATCTGAGGTACCTCAGTTCGAATCTAACGACTGGCTAAACGTGGTGTAATAGGGTAATAACGAGCAATTGAGACTCCCTCTGCTTTTCTCACAGACAAATCTAGATATTGTTTGAAGAATAATTTCAACCAATCATAACCTGTGATACCGAAATTTTTGTTGAATTTGTGTGAAATATTTAATTTTTCAGCTAAATTGAAAGCAATTTTTCTGGTATCATTCTTATCAGGAGAAAATACAAATTTATGTAGTTTTTTATATGATTCAATAATTTCATCTCCGCTTCGGCACCTAGACAAGAAGATGATACAAGACAACCTTCTTTAGTGAAATTTTGCGATTTTAGCCTCATTTTTAATGTTGACTCCGGAATCCTAAATATCAATTGTCAATGCTGCTTTATTAATTCCCATTTTTCCTTCTCTTATGGCTTCTACAGCTTTTACTAAGGCCATTTCTGTCCATCTTCCCCGCTGACAATTTCCACTTTTGATAATTTTAATATTTACAATTTATTTAATATTAATAAACTATCTCTTTATACTAATTATTTGTGGTCCAACTAACCCCGAAACATAGTGGTACATCTCTCCCATTTGTAAGCGATAGATGGACCACCATTCAAATTATGTCATAAACAGAAGAATTAAGTTCTTTAAGGTTATATTGTTCGCAACAGACATGAATAATTATAACTAAACATAAATCAAAAGAAGAACACTTATCGTTAAAAAAATACAGCCAACGGAAAATAGGAGTGATTTTTTTTGTGCTTCAATTTTAACACAAAAAATGTATATTTGCTAAACCACGCAGAGTAAACAGCTAATATTGCATACTGGACTTCAATCGCATGACACGGTTCTCTGAAAGAAATAGTAGAGACATCTAACGAATAGGGACAAAAATATTGCTACTGGACCAACTCACCCATTGGTCCATCTCTCCCGGAATTACCCTATGTCAAAATATCAGCTGCTGCTAACATCGTTGACCAACAATATTTGGAGCGTTCAGAAAAAAATTAAGGTTAGGACCTTCAAAGATTTGCAAAGGCATATAAACATAAGAGATTAAGTAAACTACTAATGACCATCAAACGAAAACCGATGATCTTGGTTGTACAATGATATACGTTTGCAGATTTTGAAGAACTTGTCAAACGATATCATTTAACTTGTTCGATATGCTTGTCCTTTGATAATCGTTCTAAATTGTCCCTCAATTTGTGGTCTATAAAAGTAAATCTAGCAGACTTCCGGTGTAATAGAGATTCTTCTATATTGCCTGGCCTTCTTCGATTTCCAGAGCTCGCCTAGCACGACGTTGTATGTACTCACGAATTGAATTTTCCTCAAGCTTTTCAATTTATGCATGCACATGATTTCAGGCGATTTTTCAGGTTTTATTCCTGTAAGTAATTCGCTTCATGCGCGTAGTCGGTTCATTTTTACTGCAACAACAGGTTTGAGAGACGGAATGGGTTAATCTGAGCTTAAAATAAATATTGTAGCGATATTCCGGTTCTAGAGCTTTAGATTGATGCCTAGAGCCAAGGAAACTTATTAAACTTTCGCATAGTTTAGTTTGCTCTTTACTTTAACGTAGAGAAATCACGAGCATGATAGAATTTTTCAATAACCATAATTAATTAAAGTTTCATATTTTTCTTACAGAAAATTGTACACATCGCTCCATTAGAAGAATGTATTGAACTTTAATGTTAGATCCTGTAATTATGTAGAAGCATTCACCTTTGATGTTCAGCATTACACGCCTTTTGAATAATTCAATTATTCAGTCAGTAATAAAGATCGGAATCGAACCCAGTTCCCCAAGTTCGCAATCAGGCACGCGGTCACGAGATCCCGACCGAAGCTAAATATTTGGTGCACTCGCCACTCCAGCAATGAGTGCCCGTGAGGTGATGCCTAGTACAAATATGTCATCATTTCCGATATCTGTAACAAAGCAGACTTGCACACCCAGAAATGGGTAATATGCCGTGATGATACTTTTTTTTACTTATGTATTTATTTATGTAATAAATGGCCGATTTTATAAACGACAGATAGAGTTACTTCTAAGGTAAATAAAATTTATACCTTCAAATGACAGTCGAATTTTTGACATTAATGTTATAAATGCCATAAAATGAATAAAACTGATTCGAATTTATTCTGCATTTTATAAAACTGGGGGAAAGATACATGTGTAGTTAGCCTGTATTACGAGTAAATATACAAGGTTTTTCAAAATGCTCTCATCCTACATCTCTGCGAATTTTTAAACATCTGAATTGATAGAAACAATAACACATATTTGATAATTAATTATGGAAAAATTCACAGTCCACTAATGCAATTTGTAATTTCGACCAAAACATCACTTCCAATAACAAGTTAGTCTCGTCTTTTTATTTCTTTTAATAACTAAAAGTTAAAAAAAATATATGTTCAATACGTTCTTCATCTTAAGGACTTCGCGACGCAGTACTTCAACTGACCTTTCTATCCGATTTTTTTTTTCGAAATATCCACAGTAGTTTTCTTGGATCTGTTACAGATTGGCAGTCACATAAAGACAAAAATGTGGATAACACTATGATAATATATATCATATAAAAAATTAATCATGATCATCTATTGACCAAAAATGTATTTAATATATGAACAGAACTCTGAAGAATGAGTAATGCCCAGTTGCACAGCTGACACTTAAAAAACTTGGTTTTATTCAGTTAGCCAATTCAATTTTATACTATAATTAAAAAATTATTCCATAGGAATTAACATTAATCTATTTGGTTAACTGATTAAAGCCAAGCTTAAATTTTAAGTGTTAGTGGTGCAACTGGGCATAAGTGTCTAAAAATAGACTCGTTCTTTTATCGATTGTAATATTCATAAAGCAGCAGGTTCACTAAAATTTTCAAAAGTATTTCCTAATTCTGTCAACGAATACAGATCAATAACAATATGAATTTTTCATACTTTGTGCACTCTATGTTTGTTATTATAACAAACATTTCAAATATGTTTGTTTTGCTACAATGTAACGAATAGAAAGAATGTGACAATATTTTGGACGACGTTATAAAATTAATTTTGTTAGTAAATATTTGACCGGCTTTAATAAAATACGTATACAAATTATTTATCAATTCGAAATGTGAATATAGATTCCGGATTTGCAGAATTGCTTTTTCACAACGCTTGTGCTTTTATATTAATGGACGTTCCAGAACAGAATGAGTTAATCGGTTTCCATTGACGAATAAATTCTGCCATGACAAATGTTTTCAATATCAATAAATATGAATTAGTTTTGCTTTTTGCAAATTGTAAAACAGAGGTTATTTTTGTTATATATTTTTAAACAGTGAGTAAATATATTAAATGTGAATAAGTGATATCAAAAAGCAAAAATTGTGGTTTTTATTTTATTTGTATTTGCTTTTATATCAATACGGAAAATATTTTGTATTTAAAAATTGAAAGCAAAGGTATTACAGACTTTCTACAGTCAGTATTTATAATAAAATAAAGTTAAAAATACCCTCTTCCAAATTGTATTGAGTTTATTGAAAATGCATAATTAAAATTTACCAGCAAATCCAATCATTTGAAAGAGGAACTTCATTTTGTATTCAAGAGAGGATATAATTATTTTGTACCGAAAATTCTATTACGGATTTTCATGAAAAATTATAATTGCAGTCTAAAAATGAAAGGAGCTTTTCATAATAAGTTATTTTTAAACCCCATATTTGCTTCTGTGGATAAAATTTGATTAGGTTTTGTAATAACTGGCCAACAGAATGAATTGCTTAAACAACAAATATTAAATCTGTAAAATCTGTCATACAGCGTTTATTCTTACAAAATCGATGTTTTGCACTTATACCATTGTTAATTAAGTTAAAATTCGATGTTTGTTTTCGACGAAAATATTGTTAACACCTAATTTATACTACAATCTAGAAATTTAACAATAATAAAACAGAATGTCAACCCAAGGAACACAGAGTTTTTATTAAGACATTATAACTAATAATGTTGTTACTGCAACTTACATTTAACGGAATTATAACACTTTTAAGTTATTTTGCCTTGTACAACTTTTTTCTAGTCTGCTAAACTACAATACAAAGTTGTGATATGTGGTATTTATTATTTGGTCACATAATAGTTATTAAAACGTTTTATATTTAAGTTTCATTGGCGTCGATTGTTTTAGTTTTATTATCGTCTTTCGCACTAAATTAAAGGAAGTGTTAGAAACGTAATTGACAGTTATTTATAAACAGATTTTTTAAAGTTTTGTAATACAGTTTAAAAATAATTGTTTAGTATAGATGCATTAAAATTTACATATATTACATATATTAGTTATTTTACCGTTTTATAAAAGTTTTATAAATTTATTTAAAACTATTAAATAACTGCAAAAATAACAGTTTTATTTTAAACAGAAGAAAGTGGGAGTATGGTTTCTAAGTAACTTAATGCGTCAACTAAAAAACTGATGTAAAGTAGTTCTTAGGAAGTTATTAAAACTGAAATATCGAATTATAATATGTACGGCCATATTTATGCATTTAAACAAAAACTGGTTTAGAAGCCATTTTGTAAAATTTAGTATAAATTAATTTTATTATGTTTTTAATTTAATATTCTGCAAGTAATTATTCTCCTATATGGTTTATTATAATATATTTTATTCATTATAATATCGAATGATTTTAAAAAAATACAAAAATCATTTTTTCATAAAAATTTAATAAATTTTCTTTTATTTATTTTAGGATATTATAATGTCCCTTGATTTTTTTCCAAGTATAATATAATATTTCACAGTAAAAATAAATTTGTTTATAAAATGAGTTCAACAGATATTTAAAAAATATGATCTTTATAAAGATGATCTTAGATTTAAAAAGTAGCAGAAGACATTACACGTCTTGGTAGATATAATTATACAACATAGTCATGCTTAGACTACTTATACGACTCGTGATATGATAAAATATGAATTTACGGTAGAAAATAGTTTGCTGAGAAATCTGTATTGTAGTTTTAATAGTAACCCATATTATAGTTTTATTAGTGAATATATCTCTTATCAATTAGCTTTAATGAAACCAACATATTATAGTCCATGCAAAATACATATGCAACTATTGCATGTAAGTGTTACTTAAGTGATAATAGAAAGTTATATAGTAGTTAAAAAAACGTTGTAAATTAGTTGAATAGATTCCCCACCCGCCTGACATTAACGTCGTATAAACGTTAGAATCAGTAAATTATCGTTGCATAAAAGGTATAATACAAGTTAAAAAGTTTTAAGAAAAGTTTTTTTAAAGTTAATAGAACTAATAACAAACTAATTTGTGCTCCTTGGGAATATTCTCAGCATTAGTAACACCAAAAGTTTCTTGTTTATTTTATTTACATTTATCCGCCAAGTGAGTTGAGATAATGTTTATTTATGAAAAGAAAGTTAAGCTGAACGCGTAGGGCAAGCGAGTTAAATTCTTTGAGTAAATAAACATTCTTAACTCATGTGGTTTATACAATATTTTATTCAATTTTCAGGAAATAATCATAACCTTTACAATATTTAATTTATACTGTGCAGGAAAATCGTCGTTGATAGACGACGAGTCGTGTATTTATAATTTATAAACAAGCTATGTTTTCTATCATTTGTGTCGTAAAAAATCATGAAATTGTCTGATTTTCGTGAGTTAAAATTCTGTGAGAGTGACTTAATAGTTATTTACGATATAAGTAAATAAAGTTAGTCTTTAGTCATGAACGGTTCAATTAAAACACGAGCTCAGCGAGGGTTTTAAGACCCGTGAGTATCGTATAATATTTTATCTAATCTAATAACCCAATAAATATATTTTCCATTCAGCTTAAGCTATTGCTTCAATCTAATCTAAGCATGTTTTACTTTCGTTTTTGTAAATGAATGTCCTATTTTATTTCTGTATTCCTTTACACAGAGGTACGGCATTTTGTTTGGTTATGTAACACATCGACAGATCAGTCATACGTCAGAATGACTTGCTGAGGTGTGCAAATGTGTAAGTAACTACAACGCCAATAATTCCTGAGTAAACACTCTCATTAAGAATATAGACAAGTGAAATTTCTCAACAATTTATAGCTAGTTAGAAAGTTGGACATTGGTTGTTCTTACATTGAACCACATACATACATACATACATACATACATACATACATACATACGTATATATACCGTGAGTATTTTTTAACGTGAAACATTAGGTTTGTCATATCCATGGTTACGATTCCACATTTGATTGACAGCATTGTATTTGCCATGTCTCATTAAAATGAAACGTAAAGAATAAATTTGACAAAAGTATTATATTTAAATATAGTAATAAATTCAGAAAATCACTCGGGCACAAAGTGCACACAATATTTTTTCTACAACTAAATTTAATTTGAAAAGCAGTTGTAATTATTTAAACAAAATTAACCTCTATTGACGTCTTGTCAAATATCAAATTTGTTCCCTATGTTTTATTTTAAATGGGACAGGCAAATACATTGCTGTCCATTAAATGTAAACTCGTAACCATGGATATGACAAATCCTATGTTTCACTTTAAAAAATACTCACGGTATATATATGCGTTCATCTGTACATATAGTACAAAAATTTGAATAGCAGATGGTAATATGCTGTATAGCCTCATGAGGTTTTTCGTTCAAATATTAAAAATGACCATATAGCGTGTGATTTTTTAAAAAAATGGTCAATATAAACCTATGGACACAATTAAAAGGTTTCGAGTCATAAAAATCCTAGTTGTCACAGAGTACGATTCGACCTAATTTCACAGATGTAATAAAAGGAGCAACGGAATCATAAAACAGCTTTTACAGTGATTTTACGTCGAGCGATACGAGTTACGATTTTATGGTTGGAAACACTGAAATTGACATTTAAATTATTGAAACGCGACCTTTACTTGGTACGGACGTCTAACGCGGCCAATGATAACGTTCATTTAAAAAATTAAAACTACGTCATTGAGAGTAGAGACGTATTGACAGACTTCCAAATGTGACTTGCACAAGAATTTTATATTGCAATTAGCGAGGAGAAATCTAGTGCTCTCTGAAATTTGGCGGCTCATATGAATATCTTTATCACTATAAATCAAGTCCAGCAGTAGTCACGATTCAGACATAAAATTCATTTATATAATGTATGTATAGCTTTTTATCTGATGTCAAATGTACTATGTATATTTCACCATAGTTTTTTGTATAGTTACTTATTTTATATTATTTTTGTGTCGTGAAATCTTCCCAGTATGCGTATTTAGAAACTATTTCACATATGTGTAATACAAATTTTAACTAATTACCTTCCGTCACCTTTAGGTAAGGAAGGTATTGTCTTTGGTCAAAAAATTCGGTGGTGAGTTTTTAATGAATAAGCACGTTTTAGGGTCCCTACAATACGAATTTACTATTTTTAAGATGATGTCTGTATGTATGTATGTATGTATGTATGTATGTATGTATGTGTGTGTGTGTCCGTGTGTGTGTGTGTGTGTGTGTGTATGTGTGTCTCCGACGATAACTTCAATACTACAATTCTAAAAATTATAATTCTTTCGTATTCCTCTTCTGTACATCCCTATGAAGAGTTGATTAGATTTTGGTTATAATTGATCCACCGGAAGTACCCTTATTTGAAGTTTTTAACAGTTTTTCTTAAAAAAACGAAGTTAAATATTTTTTGACATTTTGTTATTATATTTATTAAAGAAAATATTCTTCTCTATATGGTTTGCTAATACATTTACCTTCATAGTCAATAGATGTAGAGTTAAAGCATTATAAAGAAATTAATTTTCAAAAATTAGTCAGCTTTGCTATTTGTCATGGAAACAGCTGCTCATTCAAAAAATTCTAATTGACAGATGTCTGTTGCAAGTGCAAAACCAAATATAGAAAGTATGGGATAAAAAATTAGTATGTCATAGTGTTCCTCGCAAGTGACATGCAGTGAAAGGCTAAAGAGAAGATGGAAGGACTGTATCGCAGAAGATTTGAGAAAGCAAGGATTGTGTGAAGAAGATGCGTTGGACAGAAATAAGTGGAAGAGAAGAGGAAACAGCAACCCCTAATAAAATAGGGGAAAGCTGAAGCAGAAAGAAATATGTCAAGTGCATTTTACGTAGTGTTTGTTTATGTCATAATTTTACTGGATTTATAGAACCTTTTCAAATGAACTTTTGGTATGGAATTTGTAAAAAATAGTATGTGTTCGTGTTCGATTTTACATGATATTATATAGAAACTGTTCCACGGTCCTTTTAGTATGGGATTTGTACAAAATACATCGAATTGACGCAAGGTCTTGTGCTGGCCACAACAGATTTTTTATTAATGACATTAACTACTTTAGTTAATGCTATTATAATAATAGTAGAATGCAAGTACTATTAATAGATCTCCTGCATTTGTGTAGTGTGTACAGGCTCGTTTTCCGGTGATATAAATCTCCCCTTAGAAAGGAAGAGGGGTAAATTCAAACGAGGAATACCTCACATTTCAGGCGGTAAAAACGCGCACCATATTTCTCCCTGAACCTCCGCGTCTTGGAGAAATTCCAAACAATTTCTTTCCTCATCTCCAACAAAAACTGCGACGTGCGTCAAAACACGCCGGAGCTATTTCTCTTTACAGAAATTTCTGCATACAAAGAAAATAATTGAATACATTGTTGCGCGTTGCTCGCTCCTCTGCCGGATCGTACAGCGAACAATGGACAGAGGACGATGCTGCGAAACATTTTTCTCCTTTTTAATGATGCAATAGACGGGATATTTGATAACGTGTCATTACTCTGCCTGAGATTTCTTGGAATGCTTTGTAATGACATTATTTTAAACAGACAAAGACAGATATTATGTAACTGTTATTTGATTCTCACTTTAAATATTATAATATTCTTTTTGCCATTTGTCTTCAAATAATTTTGTATTGTCTGCTATTCTTCAATGTATGTCTCATTAAATGTATTCGTGAATATACGAGCCCTGCACCGAAAAAAATAGCCTACAACTTGTTTCCTTACAAAGCATCTATATATTTATTAATGATAATGCATTTAATTATGCAATAAATTAAATTTAATAACAAAAGTGTATTTCGGAATAATAAATGAATATATACAGTGTGTTAATTAAAAAACTGGCCATAGGCGTTTAACATGGGGAAACAGTTTTTCGTTGCGCAAAAGACCCCAATTAATTTTAGACAAATTGTTTCAAATAAATGTTGTAGATAATTTTATTCTACGACCAAATCAGTGAACAGTTTTAATTTTACACGTTTGGTAATTTGTAAAGTCTAATTTGAAATTGTATAAAAATATTACTCATTTCTAGCGATACCCATGATATTGAAACAAAGTTACAAAGAAATGCATATCGTTTGAACTGTCAGAAATTCAGTTTTCAATTAAAAGTTGCAGATAATTCAATTCTGCACCTAAATCACTACACAGGTATTATTTTTAAAATGTAACACTTAAATCACTTTTATTATTATTATTATTTTTTCACATTCTGTAATCTATAAAATTAAATTTCCGACAGTTCAAACGATATGAATTTCTATGTAATTTTGTTTCAATGTTTAATGTTAAACGCCTATGGCCAGGTTCTCAATTAACACACTGTATATATATATAATATAAACTTTTTTTTTTTCTCTACTAAACAATATAATAAATAGATATAGGCCAATTCTTTTGGCGTAGGGCTAGTATATTCTTGAAATTTGGGCACTAGGTCATATAGCTACTTTAAAATCTGGTGTGTACTGTACCCAAAAATGGGTCATGAATGCCAAGACTGTCAGGAACTGTTTTACGTATTTCTCGCTGAATAAAAGTGTATCCCTGGATGTACCTACATACATGCTTGAAAATAAATATAAATATTTGATAATTTTAAGCATTAGGCTCTATCCGTTTTTAGGTATATACAGCGTGATTAAAAATATGGACAAATAGCAAATTTCATTATTATTAATAATAAAAATTAAATTTTTTGGTGAGAAAAGAACCGGAAATCTACTTCCGGTTATTAAAAAGTGGCATCTAACTTATAGATCCCAAATTAATAATAAAAAAATAGCTATTTGCCCCTAGTTTTTCAAACACTCTATACATACAATATTACTAAAAATTCATTAATCAATTCCAACCGTATTCCAATTTTCAAGAAGATGTATCCCAGATTACGTTTTTTTGAATAAGAAGTAAATACGTTCTTTTGAATTAATTAAAATACTGACAAAACGTCACTAAGAATTTGTTACCGCAATCTATAAATATTTGGTTAATTTAATGACGCACTTATTTTAAAAAACATCGTTCTCTTCTTAATGGTATTTCCTTGCCTTTATCCATTTTGTTGTGTCTATGTGAAAGCTATGAACTTATACAACGCGTTCTTGAATGCGCTACACCACATTGAATGCGTTCTAGTTTCATTTTATACTATGAAACTGAATAACATCGTTCTCCGGTAAAATAAATTTCAAAAGACTCTTTTAAATAAATCCATTTTCAGAAAATTCGATATAGCTTATATTACGTGATGCTAACCCTCTAGACACAAAAAGATTAATATAGTTTACCTTGTTTAAAGTCATACAAAAAGAAGAAAAGATTTTATGAAAGATATTGTATGAAATTCTTTTAACAGACGGTTATCTATTCAAAGCAGTGACAGTGCACATATAAATCAACTATGTATGATCAGTGAATTTTCCGTCGCCTAGTTGTCGTGCACCCTTAAGTATATCCTAGTTACAGTCTTATTTACAATATTAATCAGTGGTTATGGCTAGGATTATCTGTATTTTTATACGTAACGATAGACTTAACGCCAGCAGGATGACAGATTCTTTCAACACCAGGCACTTCCTATTGTGTTATCTTAGCATCTAGTTTATATTTTATTTTTGTATTCTCTCAAAACTTGCAACAATCCTTCAGAATGGTTTACTTACCTACCTCTAGTATAGGGCTGTTGCAAGAATTTTTATATGACTTCTAAGTATTAAATTTTAAAAGATATTGTTCTTTAAAGAGCCTCAAATTTAAAAATATCATGAAATATCTTTTAGATATTTTACAATTAATTTTTGAAATTTGGATAAAATTTTGAATAAGTCACGTGATCTGAAACAGAATGTGACGTCAGAGTACATACATCTTCAGCAGTTCTAATTGGTCCGTTTATAATGTAACAATTTTTGTGTTTGGTGTCAAGTGTATTGTCAAAGTTGTCAAACAAATGTCAAATTTTTAAGATTGGTTCAAGTTGTATAATATGTAGGTAATAAAAAGTTCAAAATAAAATGAGTAATTTACGATATTGTATTGTATCTTCTTACAAAAATACTGTTAGGAACAAACCTACTGTAGAGTTTATAAATTTGTCAAAAGATGCGAAGAAAAGAAAATTGTGGTTAGAAGCAGTAGGTCAAAGAGCTGATAATGTCAGAAAAATCGTGTTTTCATGTTTGTGAAGATCATTTCAACTTTCATCCACCTTCAAGATAACAGTATATTTTTGTTGCTTCACTTTATGTTCAGGGCAAACTTTACATCTACTATACAGATATTTTTTCTCGACAAAGATCTACATATCCTATAGCAGATTCAATGTAAGAATCATGACCAGAACCTTTTACCTCAAATCTTTAACACCCATTATTTCGGTAGCAGTAAAACAATCTTTATCTGATATAAATTCAGCCATTCTTATAAGGACTATGTGTTCGTGATGATCACTAAACGAATTGTTGAATTTATTTTATGATAACCTAGCAGAAGCTTTACTTCTTTATTGCAAAATGAAGTCATTCGTATCTCTAATTCTTCTTTTTCTTACGGAAGTCATTAGGCCTGATGCGCTGCCCTGCGTTACCTAGGATGGCGCGGGCGTTTTTTTTTTTCTTTCGGAAAACCATGGCAGAAGAAGCTTAATCTATCAAAGATTGCTGCGAAAATTCTCGTATATCTGGTAATATATTATTTTATAGAAGCTTTCATAGCCTTTGTGTAAAATTATCCAAAAAACTTGTAGTGAAAGAATATTAAAAATATGCAAAATCCGTGTTCCAGACGTTATTTATAACAGGACTATTTTATGTAGGTATAAAAAGCGTTTTATGTGGCAACAATATTTTACTGAGCTTAGCTTAAAACTATAAAAATAAAACATGACGTTATAAAAATTATAAAATTAGCGGGTAAAAAGCATCAGCACCTTGTTAAACCTTTATTGCCTTTGAGTATTTCCAGTCTGCCGCATCCACACACGTATTGTGCATTGGCGCGGCAAAAAGTCGAATCCTCGTGACACATTGCGGCGCTAATCGACCGATAATAACAAAAGCGTATGATAATTCAGTGAGAAACGAGCCTGTGGACAAAGAAGGAGAAACAGGAAGGCTGCGTTCCAGACAGAGAAGGAGACACAAGGAAGAGCATTGTGTAAGTCAGGTATTGTAAGTAGAGATGGTATCATAGCATAGTGTCGATAATCGAAAATCGATGGAGCGGTAACCAGGCGCGCAAATCGCGTTATTATTAAGCACCGGCCTCTAAAGCGACGTCCGCAGAGGCCGGCAGCGTTTGTTTTGAATTCCAATTATTTCAATTCCAACAAATAACGTAACACATAGTCAGATACCCATTTATAATAGGTAGGTTTTTAGATTTATTTATGCATTTTCATTGTTTCTTGTTAGTCCAGTCAATAAAGGTTTTTACCCTACAAAAGTTGGGAAAAAAAGATTTTAACATATGTTCTTTGGGTCGAGATGGGGATGAAAAATTAAAATTTGTGTTCTTGGGGAGGCTTGGCGTAAACCGCCATCTTGGATCAAAAATGCACAAATTGAGATTTTCGCTGTTATCTCGAAAACAGTGGGCCATATCAAAATTTTACAAGAATACAGAATTAAAGCTCGTTACTTTTTGCAGGGTTCTTACATTTTTTTACCTTAGATGAACTCTGAAAGAAGTATATTCAGAAATAGGTAACGAGAACAATAATTTATGAAACAATATTTAATCACCCAAGATATGCACAATATTAAGGTTTTAATACTTAGTGTAACAGATTTTGATACTTATAACAGTTTACATTCGCCGTGTCATCAAAAGAAGTAAATTATCGATGATTTTTAAATAATTTTGGTCAACGCTTTCCAACCACTCTGATCAGGTTAAAGATACGAAACCGCGGTTTAAAAATTTTAATTCAGCTTAGACCCAAACTTATGTTAAAATCGTTTTTCCCCCACCTTTTGTAAGGCAAAGATCTTTTTGGTCTTCATTGAGTAGACTATGTCTTTTCACAAATTTTATTTGAGTTATATAATTGAAAAGAAGTCCGTTCTTGACTCTTGACGCTTTCTTAGGTGTTCCATTGACTGTTTGTGAGGGGAGCTGTTCTTTAAGACTCAACATTTGAGGTTATGGAAGTTTTTACTATGTACTTTTGCTGAATTTCTGTACTTTTGTTTTATGCCGGTACCTGATGTTGGGCCTTTTAAGGTTCGAAACCGGTAGTACATATCATTAAATAAACGTGAAGGAAGACATTTTTATTCTTTTCTCATTCATTTCTTATTTATTTTAAGTTCTATCTTATTAATTCGGTTCGAATCTATAGTTAGGGACAGTAACTCTTCGCTCATTGATGGAAGATTTACGTCGAGTCTTCCATAATGAGTAAATCCAGAATGGGAACAGTGCAAGATGAAGATGAGAGAGATTTTCTGTAAACGATTTATTTCTAAATGCATGCTAATGGTGATGTGATAATAGAGATGTTAAAAACATTTTATGTTTATATCTATTTTTATTATTTAAAGAGTATTATTAAAAACAGGGAAGAAAACATCGTATTTATATAAATTTCACCATCCAAATCGTAAATCTTCATTATAAATTACTATTCTTTTACTAAGAGAATTCCAACACCAAATAAAGAAAGCAAATTCTTGCTTTTGTTGTGAGTGGGAACACGGCTTAACACTTCGCGAGAAACTAATGTCCAACTGGTCCACAAAGATACTAAAACACGTTTTTTAGTTTTATATTTAATGAGAAATTTTATAGCTCCTCATAAGCGTAAAGTTTGTATGATACTGCAGAGAATACTACCGAAAAATCATTAGCGAATATGATGATAATGACGTAAACTTTGTAGTTCGTTTAACACTTTGAGGAAAGAAAGAGCTTGACAAGAAAAATAAAAAGATTTTAATATTTAAAGCAAAGATTTCGGCTGACATTGATACTCCAGAAGATAAA
This sequence comes from Ophonus ardosiacus, assembly GCA_943142095.1. Lineage (NCBI taxonomy): Eukaryota > Metazoa > Arthropoda > Insecta > Coleoptera > Carabidae > Ophonus > Ophonus ardosiacus. The sequence goes on along the minus strand of OW964838.1, from coordinate 8,832,693 downwards.
ATGGTGACTGAAAAACACATACGCCTCAGATTCGATTTCATATATTATCGCGGCTTATTTCCTATTTTTGGTATGTGCCAGTTGAGGGCGTTTACCAAATATCACCCCACGAATTCTCAAAGCTGTCGATGAGAGAGCACCACAATAATATTTTTGTCTAACAGCCAGAAATTACTACGACACATTTAAAACAAAAATACTTTCTTTTCTTTTAATGGTTGAAACGAAAAACTAATTCCATTTTCTCTATAGAATTGAATTACTAACAAAAGAGTTTCTTATTCGAAACTTCGAAACTAGTGACCGGTTTTTGTCGAATTTTAAACAATTAATAGTCGCGAAGAACTTGCTTTTGTGTTGGCAATTTTCATATTAACAAACAAAAACAATCATCAACACCATCTAAAGTACGTACGAAGGAGATAATCGATAACGCGTTCCTTTTAACGCAACGGGGTTGCTTTAGCTGCTTACTTTATTTATCATTGTCAGAGTAGAGTGAATCGACATATTTAATGAAAATGGAAAAGAGGAGTGTTAATTATTAAGGAAAATTAAACGGACATACCTTTAAATAGCCTGCAAATTGATTAAGGAAGTTCACTCACCTGAAAAGAAAAAAAAAAAGTAGTTTATTATACTCAGAAAACATACAATGCAAAAGAACAATAATAAATAATTTAAGTTTGCGTTGGATAATTACCGTCAATAAGCAATCCTAAAGGAAGGGACACCATTTTGTTTTACCTTCCGTCACCTTTAGGTAAGGAAGGTATTGTCTTTGGTCAAAAAGTTCGCTGGTGAATTTATAATGAATAAGCACGTTTTAGGGTCACTACTTTACGAAGTTACTATTTTTAAGATGATGTATGTATGTATGAATGAATGTATGTATGTATGTATGTATGTATGTATGTATGTACGTATGTATGCATATGTATGTATGTATGCATGTGTGTGTGTGTGTGCGTGTGTGTGTGTGTCAAATTTTTCTCCGACGATAACTCCAATACTACAATTCTAAAAAGTATAATTCTTTCGTATTCCCCTTCTTTACATCCATATGAAGAGCTGAATAGATTTTGGTTATAATTGATCCACCGAAAGTGCCCTTATTTGAAGTATTTAACAGTTTTTCTTAAAAAACGCAGTTAAATATTATTTTTTGTCAATTTGTTATTATAAATATTAAAGAAGATGCTTTGATTACATTTTTTCCTTCATATTCAATAGATATAGAGTTAAAGTATTATAAAGAGATTAACTTTCAAAAATTAGTGAACTTTGCTATTTATCAAGGAAATGTATCGCAGAAGACTTGAGAGAGGAGGAACTGTGAAGAAGATGCATTGGACAGGAGTGAGTGGAAGAGAAGAGTAAGAAACAGTGACTCCTAATAAAATTGGAGAAAGCTGAAGAAGAAAGACGGAATTGTCAAGTGAAATTAACATAGTGTATGTTTACGTTATAATTTTATTGGATTTATAGAATCTTTTCAAAGGAACTTTTGGCATGGAATTTGCAAAAAAATAGTATGTGTTCGTATTGTAATTTTATTGGATATATAGAATCTTTACCAAGGAACTTTTTTATAGCATTTATCTATTTTTATTTCAATACTTTTATTTCTAAAAATTCACACAGTTGTTCAAATACTCTAAAAATGCGTACACTTACGTAACATTCCCTTTACAATCAAATAATATTACTACCAAGTTTATATCTCTACCCATTTTTGAATTATTGCCCCAAAAGTCAATATACCCCACATTTAGAAAAAAACTTCAAAATTTTCAAAAATCTAATATTTATGTATCTAGATACTTCTCAATGCGTTGATTCCAAATTTTGAAACCGCAGGTCGATATCTCGTGTCGTTCTCGAGATATTTAAATTTAAAGTTTTTCTCAAAACTGCCCATTTTTGGGCATTAACCCAAAAATGGGTCGAGATATAAATTTGGCAACATCACCATTCGATTCTACGTATAAAAATACATAAGTATAGCAATTTTCATAATTTTTGTCTAACCGGTTCATTTTTTATGAATAAAAGTTTGAAAATGGCCAAAATCTGAAAAAATCGTAAGGGGTACCCCTTACGATTTTTGCGATTTTTGGCCATTTTCAGTTATTTTGCTTTAGAATTTGTATGCGGTGTTCAAAAATTCTAAAAATTGGTATTCTTATGTAATTTTGCCTGTAGAAGCGAATGGTGTCATCGCCAAATTCATATCTCGACCCATTTTTGGGTTATTACCCAAAAATGGGCAGTTATGAGCAAAACTTTGAATCTAAATATCTCTAGAACGAAAAGAGATATCGACCTGCGGTTTCAAAATTTGGAATCAGCGCATTGAGAAGTATCTAGATACATAAATATTAGATTTTTTAAAATTTTCAAGTTTGTATCTAAATGTGGGGTATATTGACTTTTAGGGCAATAATTCAAAAAAGGGTAGTAATATTATTTGATTGTAAAGAGAATGTTACATAAGTGTACGCATTTTTAGAATGAATTGTCAAGCATGTATTCACAAAAGAATTCATAAGTAGAATTTGAGGATTTTGTAACGAAAAAGGAATCAAATATACACATAAAGATTTTGCCATAAAGTCGTAGAATACTTTAAAATGTTTAAAAGAGGAAATATTTTAGCATCTTTGGTCCATTTATATTCCTTGTATCATTCTGATAGATAAAAAGGTTTTACCATCCTGGAGTTCGTATCGACGAAATTTTATACAATCCAAATATTTTTATAATCCTGTTTCCTTCATCCATGCATTGGTATTCCTCTGCGAAATATATTAACATTTACAAGGACAATGTGCCCTCCATCCTTTAATCCTGGTAGGATTTCTGAGTCCTGGAAGCAGGTCCACAAACCGAAAGAAACATTTGGATTTTCGCTCCGTCGAATGCAGTATCTCACATGGCCAGAGAGCGTCGGATTAAGGGCACAGCACATCAGAGGTGGCCATGAGAGGCGTCGCGACGACGTCAGCTGTCCGGCGCCGATAGCAGGTCACGTGATGCAACACGCATCGAGATCGAAGAAGGCTCAGAGGCTCACGCACTGATGAAGTATTAAAGGCGATGGACCACAAAACGCTGAAGATTGATATTGATACTTTTTGTTGTGCGAGTGATAACCCATTCCCAAATTGTTTATTCGTACTTATGAATTTATATTTTCGTGACAAGAATATAATAGTCTGTTAAAGTTTATTTGTAAGCGTATCAATACACAATGTTCCCAGACGGTTACCCATTCAAGTACTAACTATGGTTATCCTTGCTTCACTTTATAGAGCACTAAAATAAATCTTGCATTTTTACGATGAATGATTTTTTGTAAAAAAATTACCGAGGTTTGAACCGTCCTATTACTAGCAGATCAGAGTATTAAAAAAACAATTCAGAGTTGGCTATGAACAAAAAAACGTATGTCAATTTGAAAGTATTTAATTAAATGTCACTTTGACAGGAGATATTGTCAAAAATGTTATCTAAAAAACACAAAACTTTTTTTCTTAAATCCTTATTTTAGAAATAAAAATAAATTAGAAAACGGTTTCACGATCAATTTTGACAACTTGACATATGATTTGAATAACGATCAGACATACGCTTCTCTGTTCACAGCCTACTCTGAATTGTATGCTCTGCCAATTGAGATATGAAATCACTCTGAAGTTAATGAATTTTTCACCATTATTTATGTTAGTCTAAGACGAATATTCCCTTCTTTCGGAGCATTAAATACTTGTAAGACAGCGCGACATACTTATGCCCGGTTACACCATTGACGAATAAATATTCATCAATTAAACTATTCGTCGAATAAAATAGTACTTATTTGTTTCACAAACGACAGTTAGCAAATATTCGACGAATGAATCGTTAATTAAATTATTTGGAGATTTTTGTCCAGTTAAATAATTATTCAACAATTGACATTTCACTTTTTTATAGTTCGTGTTATAACAATTTTATAATTGTGCAATAAGATCATCAAAAGAATATTTATAATAAGTACTATTCGGAAATGGATAATAGATAAATATAGAAAATAAAATATTCTAAGGTTATGGCTGCAAGAACTTCTTGACTGGAAAGGTGATGAAAGAAAGAAAATTACTGGATTTCAGCCAAATAATTGCTATATTTTCCGCCTCTACCGGTTTCGACACCTCGTGTGTCTTCTTCAGGAGGTGAAAATGTAGAATATATAAAACATGGATAAATACATAAAATAATAATAAATAACATAAAATACATACAATGGTCGTCAAAATTTAAAAAAATAAATAAATACATTAAAAAAACTCATGTAGTCGTCAAATAAAGATACAATTTTACAAAACTTTGAATTGGCAACCCAGTGTAGAACCGAGTTGCAGATTTCACGAGTTCGAAGGACGGGTGAAATATGCTGCTTCGGTTTCAAGAGAAATATCTTCGATTATTAATCATATTATGAGCTTATATTTAATGAAAGAATATAATGAATTTTTGTTCAAATTAACTGTCTATGTTGTAAAAATCCCTAAGTATCGAATATGAATAAGGTGACAATTTCTTCGTTCTAATGAATTATATTCTCTACGAATAACTATCTATTCAACGATTCTGATTGGTGAAACGAAACTTTGACTAATCGATGAATAAAATCTATTCGTCAGACAACTATGTATTTGTGAATTTATTCCACAATGGCATATAATGGTTTAGGAACCACACCCAACCCACACAACTATATATATATATATATATATATATATATATATATATATATATTATAAAAAAATTATGAAGTTTAATATCTTTACTTTTAATTAGTTATTTCCCGCACGCACTTTAAATTTGAGAACACTTATATCCCACACGAATGTAGAAAAAAAATGTATCATACTGATTCATTTACTTTCTTACTTATTACCATAAAAGAATTTATATACATATTAATATTAGTGAAGAGATTTATGGAGCTTGCTGCAGAACATGAGGTCTGGCATTTAGGACAACCTCGTGAAATCGTGAAATGAACTAAGCAGATTGTAGGAAGTTCTATGTTTTTATAACTTGTGTTTTTTTCTCTTGATACAAGCAGAATGCTTTTAGTGCCGGAACTAATGCGGCTGAACTCTTGATTTAAAATAACACAGCTGCAAATACAAACTTCTATTCCATGAAAAGTTGAAGAATTTTTAAAAACCAGAACGAGATGAAATTAGTTGTTGTTAGAAAATTTTAAAAATGTCCAGTATACGATAACTAGTTTTCGTCGATTTGTAGCACTTTTTACTAAAATAATTACGAGTTCTCTTCAAAAGCACTTTTAATGAGGTACTTCTAGCAGTAAAATTTCAAATGAAAAATAACTTCTTTTGTTCAGAAACTCGTAGGTTGAAATTAATTGCATCGTTTTGTTTTCTCTCATTTCTTTTGTTTCAAGTAGGTTTAGTTGATCTTTTTCCATCTGAGTCTTATTATTTTGTTTATTTTAAATTGAGGCTCATAAATATTTAATATACATCGTTTTTATTTCGTGGAATGGAAACAAATTAATTAAATTCCACAAACATAAAGAGGATTATATTATTATTAAGTGCTTTTCATTTCCATTTTTCCACACTTTATAGAAGACTGCAATTGCATTAACATTAGAAAATTTATATAAAAAAATAATTCTTTCTTGATTATTGTTATTACTCATCGTATCTAAACCATACCTTACACAGTAATTCATAAATAATAGTTATTTACACACCAAGTGAGCTAAGGTAATGTTTATCCACGAGCCCATAAGCGCGAGTAAGATAATTTCTTCGAGTGAATAAACATTCCTAGCTCACGTGGTTTGTACAATATTTTATTCAATTTTGACGTTTAAAACTGTCATTATTAACTCCATAGCAACAACTACAAGTAACACTTTTTTCACATGTGAATTAAAAAATTCTTTAAATCACTCTCACGAAATTGTAACTCACTCTGCAACAAATAATGCATTTAAAATAACATCAGGTACGAAAATAACACTTACCATAATATTTATCAGACAATAAAGCATTTTCATTACATGACTTGACGTCTATCAGTGACGATTGTCATTCTCAGCCTACTAACTGATCAGTTTTTTATTTTGTCAAAATTAAATATTATAATGGTTTTTATTAGTATTTCGTCAAAATTGAATAAAATATTGTACAAACCACGTGAGCTAAGAATGTTTATTCACTCAAAGAATTTAACTCACTCGCCCTTATGGGCTCGTGAGCTAAACTTTCTTCTCATGAATAAACATTACCTTAGCTCACTTGGTGTGTAAATATCTATTATTCAATTTTGACGAAATAATAATAAAAACCATTATAATATTTAATTTTAACAAAATAAAAGATTGATCAGTTAGTAAGCTGAGCATGACAATCGTCGCTGATAGACGTCAAGTCATCAATTTAAAAAGCTTTATTGTCTGTCATTTATGTCGTAAAAAATAATGAAAAGGGCTGATAATGTCTGATAAATAATGTGGTGAGTGTTATTTTCGTTCTTGATGTTATTTTTAAATGTAATTTTTGTTGCAGAGTGAGTTAAAATTTTGTGAGAGTGATTTAAATTTTTTTAAATAACTTGTGAATAAAATGTTACTTGCAGTTGTTGCTGTGGAGTTAATAATGACAGTTTAAAACGTCAAAATTGAATAAAATAAATATAACATCACGGCACATTACTCATTACTGGATGTGCCAGATACTTACATAACACTCTATATAATAACACTTTAATGGTTGTCGCACGGATTAGAACTATTAACTGCAGTAGCTCGAATCGACAATAATGATTTTATCAAATTTATACTGAGCTAATCGGTACCAAACCATAATTTACATTTAGATATCTTCTTTTTAAATAACATGACTTTCATGTAGCATGTAGTATATATCATGTATTAATATTCCGTTGTCGAATACAACATCCGGTAAAAAATTAAAAAGATCCCAGGGCGGCCAGTGAAACGTACAGATTTATTCCACGTATAATCTAAAACTCCTATTATTCATATTGAACAATTTCACCTCTTCCGCTGTTATATTAACACTATGATATATGGGTGAAATAAATTTAAAGTTATTCGGCTATAAAACAAAAGATGGAAGCGAACATGGAGTACAATCGAAGACTAAAATAGTACGTATTCACAAATTGTAATAAAATGTCAACTTTTTAACCATAAGAAATTCATTAGTATGTATGTTTAACTAATACTAATTATTAGTACATGAGAAAAGGATAATTTTTCAATAGTACTAGTAGTCAATACTACAATATTCTATCATATTTTTTTTTTAAATAATATTTCATTTGTATCACATATTAAATGGATACTAGTATTACCTGTAATACCTTGTAATTTCCCCAGTAATACCTAGAATTTCCATAACATGTCATACCTCCTGCAGAACACCACATATTTTTCAAGTGTTACCTCTAATATTTACTTGTATATTACGTGGCAAATTCTGTAATCTCTAGTAATACCAGGAATTCCCAATCTTTTTAAACAATACATATCCTCCAGTACTATTATGACAAGCACCACTGGGGTGCAACAGAAGTAGCGATGATAAACGATTTAAGAACGTATACTTCTCTGCTATTTATTGCGTCAGCTGGTAAGCTTATATCTGCACTGGATTGGTCGCATAATTATTACTAATCAATTTTTCAAAATATAGATTAATTTGTAAATATTTCTTAATAACAAAACAAAAGACTAAACCCTATAACGGTTGGACTGAAAATTACGGTCATCCATACTAATATAATAAATGCGAAAGTAACTCTGTCTTTCTGTCTGTTACGTTTTCACGCCTAAACCGATGAACCAATTTTGCTGGATTTTGGTACAGAGATAGATTGATAGTTGGAGAAGGACATAGGATACTTTTTGTCGCCAAAATAAAACTTGAAAGGGTGAAATAGGAGATGAAAGTTTGTATGGAGAAGCCATAGTTTCTTCCGCTGAACCAATTTTGATGAAATTTGGTATATAGAAGCCATTAGATTTAGGTGTAAATCGGATAAACGGAAATGGTACTTTACTTGAAGCTCATAATGGTTTTTCTTCAAAAAATACCATTAAATGCCATATTTTCGAATTTTATGTTTTATAAAAATTAAAGATTATTGAATTTTCTACAGGAATACATTAATACTTTTTCTATATATTTTACAGATATATTTAAAAATAATTTTTTTTATTAGTCGCGAAGCCTAAGATAAAAACTATTCCTTTGTTACACAGGTCATTTTTCAAATGAATGTAACTGACAGTAAATGTCACTGTCAGAAAACTTATCACTTCAAATTAATAATAGTCACATTTTAAAAAGAAAATAGCAAATAAAGCTATAGTTTTCTGCAATGGAACAGTTTGCAACGTTAGTAAATACGTAGGTACGTATGTATTTAAATTAATAAAATTAAATAGCGGGAGGTTTTGTGTTGGCCACATCAGATTTTTTTCTTTAAAATACCTATTTTTATGATGGGTTAGATATAGTGGGTCATGTTTTTATTTTAAATTCAAACATTGATGTTTTCAGTTTATAATTATTCGAAGTAAATATATACATGTGAATTAAATGGCCTAGCTCTATTTTACCTAATTTTGTTCGGTTTCTTTTATTTTAAGCAGAGAACTGTAAACAAACACAGATTTTACTCTTTCATGAGTTACGCATATTTTTCAAAAGTGAAACATTTACTTGCTGGGGGCAAATGCTTTTAATTTCTTTTTGATGTAAAATACTTTTTAATTAACTTTTGCGTTTAGACCTCAAAGTGAGGGTTACTTGTTAGCGCGCGAGTAAATGTAAAAATTTATAAATTTGTTTCCATTCACTTAGCCTAAATTTCGAAAAGATAAAATATTACAGACAGTACGTAAATATGCTCAATAAATCGGACTTTAACTATAATGAAAGAACCACAATGTAGCACAATTAAATAATCATATATGTAGAAAATAATAATTAATTCAGTATGGATTCTTGTCATAGTTCTAAGGCCGTATTTGCTGAGGCCTAATAGTTTATTAGCCAAGAAGCACTCTTCAGATAACGATTTGATATAATTGGGCCACTGAAATTTTTTTATGACTTTTAGGTACGAAATTTTAAAAAATATTTTACTTTACGCTCAATTTTGAAAATATCACAAAATATCCACCAGATATTTTATAATTAAATATTGAAATTTGTGTAATATTTTTAAAAAGTGACCAAGTGATCTGAAACAGAATGTGACGTCAGAGTAAGTACAGTTTACATATGACAAACTATCGCTCACTATTATTTATACAGAGTGTTTCAAAGAAAGTGTAAAAAATTGTAAAGACATATAGTACTGATCAAATTGAATACAAAAAGCTTAATCAACATGGGTCCGATCTTCCATAGTTTCCGAGATATGAGGCAATGAAATATGAATTTTTACGGGGTTTACCTCTGCTGTCTTGAAAACTATAAGAGTTACGACTTTAATTAAATAAGACTTTTTGTTTACCTTTCAGTGATCATTTAGGTGTACTAAGTTAAATGTTTTGGCGACCTTGGCCTAATTTTCATATAACTTCGTAACTATCAGTAATTGAAAAAATATTTCATATAAAATTTTATTGTCTATTTTTATAGTCTATTTACTGACATAGACACATATATTCGAACACTATCATCGTCAGTTTTTCTTCGATTTCTCATTTATCTCTAAAACAGTTGAAGATGTATGTGCTCCGACATCATAGGCGTGGGGTTCGTTTCTCATGACTATTTCTGGAGCCAATTTTTACCTCTCGCTAAGAGAGGCATTGAATTCATGCTAAAATTCGCATATCCAGATTTTATTGAATAAGCACGATTTAAGGTTCCTAGAATTTGATTATAACATTTTTAAAATGATGTCTGTGTGTGTGTGTGGATATGTGTATGTGTGTATGGATGTGTGTATGTGTGTCTGGATGTTGGAGGGACGATTCCTCAAAAACTATAAGACTTAAAAAATATTTAACTGCAGTTTCCTCAATCTGACATTCCTGGGAAGAGCTGAAAAGGTTTTGGTAACAATTGGACAACCGGAAGTAGTAGTTTCTTAAAAAAAATCTTCTAAATATATTTTTGGAAATTTTTGTTATGACAAATATTGAAGATCAAAATTGTCCATCTAATACAATTAAAATTTTTATTATATCTTGTATAGATTTAGAGATAAAGACATTATAATATATATAATATTCTAATCGCAGAGGATAAGACACTAAGGAAACCACTTGACAAATTCAAATGTTTATAACATAGTTTGCAAATGACATATGTCAGTGTCAAAAATCAACAGTTTTAGTGACATTCTGATAGTTTTTTCTGGGAAGTATATTTAATTTTTCTTATTGTTTTAATAATTAAATATTTGAATTATATGTAAAATACATATATCCATCAAAAATACCGCCAATCTGAATAATGAATTGGAAGAATCTCTGAAATTTAGGAATTTCCTCATTCGATGAAAAATAGATATAATTAGAGTGTGCAGAAGACATGTTAAATACAATCAAAAACAATATTTGGGTAAAGTTCTGTGATATTTTGTTATAAAACGACGGTTCGATAGCGAAGTGCAATACAATACTTATATAACCTAATATGAAAATGGCGAAAGGTCTTGTGCTGGCCACAACAAATTTTTTTATTTAATTAATTACGAAAATAAGAATATATTATTATTATGTTTGTTATTAGTGTGATAAATATTGCATAAACTTTCATTTAAAATACTTTTTAAAAAATGTGGAACAGGCTGATTACAATGTTCACTTCACTTTTGAAAATGGTTTATATGAAATAGGATACAATATTTCTCTTTGTGCGTTAGAAATTCAATAGGCTGCTGATTTACATGAAGTCACGCTAAGCTCAGCTTAAGCTCCAGAGGTCAGCGGCCCTCAAGGTCGTAAAGTAGGCTACACTTAATGAAGAGATCGTTAATTAATATGAAGTTAAGCAGCGACGCGCTAAACTGCATTACAGAACAGAATTGAGACGCATAAATTTTCGTAACAGACGGTTATTTGGTGGCAGCACGACCTGACACCTAAACGAGGTGGAAGATATTCAAACTATCTCGAATATTATCTACTGACTTAGATACGGGAGATAATTCACTCCCCTGAGTTAATTACAAGATATGAAATTGCGCTCGAAGACTCAACACAAGACTGAATAATTGTTTATTATTTTCATCGGCTTCAGCTCCTTAGTTAATCCATCATACTTTTTTTTTATTTTATAATAAGAGTAAAATTGAGAGTACATTCAAGTGACGTCAAAAAATTCTTGAAACACTTTGTAAAAAGTTTTCTTTCTTTACTCTGACCCTTTTGTATCCAATCAAAAATAATAATAGGAAAATGATCAATAGAATTATTTACAATTTGCTATTGTACGAAATTGTAAATAATTCTATTGATAAAACCCCGTTACCCTGATAATTTTCCGCTACCAAGAAAATAAACAGTTGTTAATGTTTATAACTGTCAGTGTGACAATTAAGGTGTCAAGTTTCATTTTGCGTTGTCTTTGGAATTTATCTCACCAAATACCACACGACCTCAGATTTTCTCAGATAACCTTTTATTTTTAAGCACTCAAAAATCGTGAAAAATAAAAATTTATCGATAAAATCAGAAGGTCTTGTGATATTACTTTTGATAATTTTTCTATTATCAACAATATAAACTTTTATGTTCTGTAGTCTAACACACGGAATAAATATCTTTTCTATTTTTATAAATACTAAACTAATAATCATAAAAACTTACCTATCAACAGAATTATGGTATGCTATAATTGAACATATCAACATTTAGATATTTTTAATTTATCCATAAACTAATTTAAAAGCGCACTATATATTTGTGATACATCTTAAAATTGCTTTTCTTTTTATACTTCTGGTCTATGTCTTCAGTACATATCATAATATATTCCTATACTTTTGTGTACAGTTTTGTAAATATTTCTTGTGCATATCTAAGAAGAAGCCTATTATTGGGTTGTGACAAGGGGGGGGGGGGGGGGGGGATAAGATTCTTTTTTACTCTTTGTTCTCTTACCGCAACGATGACTTTACCTCTTTGCCGAACACTAAACTACTAACACAAATCTATACTCTTACAGTTACATTGTAATTTGATTATGAGTACTGGCGGAAAACGCCCAAAAACTAAACACAGACTACATGTCTGACCTGTCTGAGTCCTTAATCTCGACTGCTTAAAAACAAAGGGTTATCACTTGAGACGTATATCTGATGAAGGGTGTAAGGGTATAGCATCCATAGCAAAATAACAAGATTTCACGTAGTCTAGGCAATAACTTATATAGTTAGTTGTCAAAACAATAAATGTCTACGCGGTTGACATCTAGACTAAACAGATATGAGAGAATAATGATTATTATTTCTAAACAGAATTTTGACTTACAAAGATAATAGAGTTAACATGTTGATATTGAAACTATAATTTAGAAGAGTTTATTTACTTGTTATTTCACCATGCTCACCTTGCTACAAGGTAATCTGTTGGCTTCCCGTAGGTAAATAATAAATAAAGAAAAAGAAATATTTATTTACCTAAGATGACCACTGAAAGGTAAACAAAAAGTGTTATTTAATTAAAGTCGTAACTCTTATAGTTTTCAAGATAGCAGAGGTAAACCCCGCAAAAACTCATTTTTCACTGCCTCATATCTCGGAAACGAATAAGAAGATCGAATCCATGTTGGTTAAACTTTTTTACTCAATTTAGTCAGTACTATTATGTACTTAATTTTTTTTTGCAATTTCTTTAAAACACCCTGGCACTATGGTGAAAACAGATGGCACTTTTTAATAGTATATTACATCCGAGGTGGGAGATGTTTCATTACAGCCGAGGGCTTATGTATATTACCGAGAGGTGATTCACAATCATCCTCATTTTAAATCAATAATTTTCAAAATAAATCAATGAATTATAACCTTTAAATTTATTAGTATTTTGACAGCTGTCTTAAAATTTGTTTAGCCTACTTAATTATGGGGATCTACGGCAATGTTGCTAGGCAACCCCTACATAAACATTTCCAACCCAAGAGATGGAAGTGAAATCTGTTATTTCCAACCCAAGAGATTGTCATTAAAGTTAGGAATGACGTATTTTCCAACCTCCAAAAGATTAGGAATCTGTATATTACTTTAATGATTGTGAATAAAATTATTTAGGCGAAATTTAAAAGTTTATCGTCTTAGAGAAAGGCAGATTTTGAAGTGCCTTTCATTAAATTTGGAGTTGGTAAAAGCAAATTACATTGCTAAAAATAAATAAATAAATCTGTATTCTTTGAGTAAAATATTCTATTTTCCAGAGTATCATATCTGCTTTAGTCATAGAACCACAAATATATTTTACTAACTTATTGTGTTGACGTAATGAGATTATTCTCTTTCAAAGCGGGTGAAAATTGTTATTCTTTCTGAGATATATTTCTTGTTGGGGTAATTTGATAAGTTAACACTTAATAAAAAGAGCACTTAGAAACTGTGAAGAATGAAGTCACGATGTTATCAAGAAATAAAAGCGCTGGAAATAAACGTAAACAAGTTTCTGGGCAATAATTCCGAGATTTCCCTACGTAAAAGTTTCACAATCATAAACCGGGTTGTAGTTGCTCGCGCCGTTAACAAATCGCTCGCTAAATGAAACAGTCGTTCGTGTGGCTCTTTGTTCCCATGTTGTTTAGTTTAGATATTTATGAACTATTTGTTAAACAAAGCCATGAGCGTCACAGTAGTTTGTTTTTCGTGAAACGATGTATTGTCTCAAAAATGGGAAAAAATTTCCAATAACAAAACTTCTGCAATGGAATCAATCGATTTGTGAAAAGATAAAAAAAAATGAACTTACATCAGAAATATTAACTACGTGTAGATATAACAATGTAATATTATTATATTGTGGCACATTTTTTATAAATTTCTAAAAAAAAAAATTAGCAAACCTGTTTATTACTCCTGTGGCATTAAATATCAAAAAGTTACTATTTCTTGCAAAGCACATTTTCTGTAATATTTTAAAATACAAATCTGTTGTGGCCAGCACAAGACGTCTCGCCATTTTCATATTAGGCTATATAAGTATTGTATTGCACTTCCCTGTCGAACCGTCGTTTTATAACAAAAAAAAAAAACAGAACTTTACCCAAATACTGTTTTTATTGTATTTAACATGTCTTCTGCACACATATAATTCTAATTACATCTATTTTTCATTGTATGAGGAAGTTTCTAAATGCCAGAGATTCTTCCAATTCATTAACCAGATTGGCGGTATTTCTGATGGATATATGCATTTTACCTATAATTTCAAATATTTAATTAATAAAACAGTAAGAAAGATTAAATATACTTCCCAGAATAAGCTACCAGAATGTCACTAAAACTGTTGATTTTTGACACTGACATGTGTCATTTAAAAACTATGTTATAAACATTGGAATTTGTCAACTGGTTTCCTTAGTGCCTTAGCCTCTGCGATTAAATTACTCTATATATTATAGTGTCTTATTTCTAAATCTATACAAGATATAATAAAAATTTTAAGTGTATTTAGAAGAATTTTTCTCAGATACGACTACTTCCGGTTGTTTAATTGTTACCAAAACCTTTTGAGCTCTTCCCAGGAATGTCTTAATTCGTAAATATGGCTTGTGTTTGAAGGTTGTAACACAGAGAGTTTAAAGGAATCACAACAGCTAATGCTTGAGTAAAATCAATATTGTAAAATAAAAATATAGGAATTCATGTATTATAATTTAAAAAATCTGACGTGGCCAGCACATGATCTCCCGCCAATTCCATGTTTAAAATAGCAGTGAGCTTTAAGTAAAGTATCACTTCCGGTTGATCGTTTGTAAATAAAATCTAATTTGTTGTCCAATAAATAAAAAAGTCTGCAATACGAAATTTTGGATTGTTTTATTGTTTTTCCTCAAAAATCTGTTACAGCTCCAAATTATGTCCTACATCCGATTTATCATATACGGTTAAAATCTAATTTGTTGTTTCAAATTATATATGAGTTTTAAATATCAAATTTGAGAAGTTTTGGATCATATTTTAATAGACTTTAAGGAAAATTCGTCACACACACATTCTTATAAAAATCAGCATCAACTTCCACGTGCTCTAAATCGCAATCTTTGTAAATTCTTTGCCGGACATTATTCATTTCGTAAATGTGTAGTTGTAAATTAATATTAATTTATAGTGCTGCGAAAAAAGCAAATTTAAATAAGATCATCCTGTACAACTAATATTTATGTAATGTTCCTGACTGCGCAAAACATGGTCAGTAGCTGGATTTAGTTCTTCTAGTTCTTTCTTGATGCATCTTGCAATCAATAAAGTACTTTAATAAAGTCCACCAAAATCATGTAACAGCTTGTTAACAAACTGAAAATCATCTAAGTAAAATAACTGCAAATAACTTTTTAAAAAATCAATGTCTATGTCCACGCAAACTTCCAACAGCGTTTGGTTTTCCCTTCCAATCCCAAAATCACTCTCAATTTTCCAGAATTCTTAATACATCTTCCAGTCTCTCTTTGGCCGATGTTCCGCTATAAGAAAGAGCAAGAAGCCTATAATATCACGTGAGTTATGGGTTGGCTGACAGGGACGGTAATATATGGAGACAGAGTAGTGATGTGATAACATTTGATCCAAGTCGACCTGGGCAGGTCACGCTATTCCTTTAAGAAGCGAACTTCGCATATGTTGTATTTACTTTGAATGAAGTGGTTATCAAAATATGAAGTTATAGATCGCGACAGGGGAGTGAACATGTCAGGAAATATATAAGAAACAGCATAATTGTACTGTTTATATTTTTTTCACGTCATATTTATTGTGTGCGTAGTGACGACAGTATAATATCGTAAAAAAGCTACTACATAGGAATGACACACACAGAAAAAAAGACCTTCTAATTTTCAGCCTGCTAATATGTTTTATTAAATTATCTAAGGGCCATTTCATAATCTGGCTTACTTTAAAATTTTAATAAAAATTATTTTAAAAATTTATATGATAATTTTAATGATATTTAGTATTGAACTAAACATAAATAAAGAAATTAACTAAATATATATTTAAATTTTCTATTTACTAGACAAATTACCGAAAATTGCAGGACAAAAAATAATGAAGCCAAAATATAGTAAAATTAATTAAAATAAGTAATTAAAATAACATACATACATACATACATACATACATACATACATACATACATACATACATACATACATACATAAAATCACGCGTGTCCCACTTAGTGGGTTAGCAAAAACCCGAAAACAATAAAAAAGGGATAAGAGTAAGAGCTCAGCTGACTCACTTAACTCTTTAATAACATCTTCTTTTCCTTGTACACAATCATCATAGCATTCATACATAAGAATATATTAAAGTGGCCGATTTTCGGTAGCGAATAACCGCATCCGGACCACAATAATAGTTACACAAAAATTATCTTTCGCCACACATTCCTGTACAAACATACTTCTTTCACCTCGTCCACATAAAAGTTCAGCTGTCTCTCCATTCTCATAAAACATTCTCACTAACCACACATCTTCATACCACAATAATTACGAAACAATCATCCTTCGCCACACATTCCTATCTAGGTACATTTCATTCGCCTCAGCCACATTCATAATCGTATTCATACATGCTCTTCTTCTCTTTCCACTCGGAAATTAAAATAACCATTTCCATATTAAAATAAACGATTTTTTACAAAATATTTATTATCTATATCGGATTAGTTACATTATACTAAATTATTAGACATATTGCCTAATAAAATAATATCTAATTATAATTAGACAAAATTTCAATTGTATTTTTTCTGTACAGATGCTCTAATAACACTGTCACAGAAATTCTACTACGTACAGTTTAATATGATGTTGACCCGGACCTACATTAAACATTATTCCGAATGATAATGGGCTCAAAAGTGACCCCTGTAGTGCACTCTTCACTCCAGCAATGAGTAGTCGGGAGATGACGCCTGGTAAATGCCTACTTCATCATTACCGATATTTGCGTACAAAGCAGATTGGCACATTCAGAAAAGGGTCATATTCAGCGATGATGACATATTAATATGAGAGCAATCTTGTAATTATTTTAAAACAGTTTCTTTTAAAACTTTTAATAATTTTAATCAGAAAACCAGAAAAATCGCCTTTTATACCTTGTAAACTTTATTATCTTATACCGTATATTTCCTGTAATAAAATATTATGATTAATTTACTTTACTACATATTTTTATATGAAGTTTAATGAATTTTTCATATTTTACTAAGTGATTACATCGTAACTACCAAGTTTCATCTTTGATCGTATTCCATGAAAAGTAACTTTCATAGTAATATCATTATTTTTATAAAGGCTTTCGATTTATAAAATACCAAGTATAGAACAGAATCTATGATGAATTTATAACTCACACAGAACACAGAACATAATCAGGGATGGGCACGTAAAATGCGTCACGTATTATACGTTATTTTTTACATTATCTATATTTGAGAATTTTTGACGTACATAATGTAAATTATTTTTACCATGAGTATATTTTTTTATAAAGATATTTTCTTTTATACTGTAATGAATATTCGAGAACAAGCAGTTCACGCGACATTAACATGTTTCTTTGATTTAGACAAACAGTTAGGTACCTTCAAACTATCAACAATCAGATTAGTAGGGAAATATTAATGAGACATAACCTCAAACGTCAAACTTTAAACACATTTTACGTCAAAATTAGACTAAATACGTAAATTTGAAGCATATTATTATAGGTATTATATTTTTAAAATGTTTTATGTAAATTTTAGGTAGTTTTGTAAAGAAATAAAATTTGAAAACAGCGAATGAAAAAAATGGCAATTCATTTTCTATTTTTACTTATTAATAACATATAGTTCCAAATAATTTGAAATAGATTTATATCATTAGCTTTAAACTTATTGAAAATGAATTGTATACCAATTTTAAGCATTTTATGTTAATCTCATTTCCGAATGTTTTTTTTTTTTAAATATTTTACAATAATTTCAGTCTCACTCTTATAAACTTATCATAGTTTCAGTCGTTTTGGAATACATTCATGATAGGATTAAGGAAAGTTACTGTAATGTGACATTTGTAAACAACAAGTCATCTAGTGTCGTTATGAAGAACTAAAATTATACATTATCTACGTTTTTTACTTATTTAACATTTTTACGCATTTTTAAACGTAAAAAATATTTTTTACGCCTAAATGCACATCCCTGAACATAATTTAGCATAGAAAACATAGAATTTGGTCATACGGAAAATAATATATCCATTTATAAGAGACACAGTGCACAGAAGATAATTTAGCATTAGAATTAACCAGTGTTCAATTTTCTATGTTTGTGGTGTGCGCCCTATGTTTTCCGTACATCTTCGTAACATTTCGTTGTAGTTCGAGTATATATTTGTAAATACCGCTACGAGGGTGAAACACGTGACAGTCATTAGTTGGTTAAAATGGACAACTTATTGTATAAATTTAATTATAAATAACGAAACCAAATAATAACACGAACTCGAAATCAAATAAAAAATTTCGCAAAAGAAAACATATGTTTTTCCTATTATTATTATTTGGAAAGGACAGGTTCTTTTTCTTTTACTTCTGATTTTCTCTGCTTCGTGTGACTTTATAAAACCCCCCTGACAAAATACTATGTTTTCTACGCTAAATTAATCTGTGGTAAATTATGTTCTATATTCTGTGTAACTTATAAATCTATCTTAACTCGAACAGTTATTGGGAAGATTGACTTTTTAAGTGTTGACTCAAAAATAGTCTCTTTGAATTTGAATTATAAATTGACATGAATAAAAAAACCTTTATTTACAGTTTGTTTCAAATGTGCTGTTCAATAATATCCAAATAATCCTGTAAGCAGTAATCTACACATAATTATTACGAATAAACAGAAATCATTACGAATTATTAAAATCGGATTGTGGGTCCCCACAACATGCTTACTTCAAATAATCTCTTTGAATCATATAATTACAATACATACCTCACTTATTGGCTAAAAAATCTGATGTGGCCAGCACAAGACCTCCCGCCAATTCCATGTTTAAAATAGCAATGAGCTTTAAGTAAAGTTTCACTTCCGATTGGTCGTTTGTAAACAATATCTACTTTGTTGTTCCAATAAATAGAAAAGTTTGTAATACGAAATTTTGGATTATATTTTATTATGTGTTTTCTGAAAAATCTGTTATTCCCATTTGCACCAACAAGGCTTAAATTTTAAGTTAGGCTTAAACAAAAAAATGCAAATTGAAATTTTGACTGCAATATATTATAATTCATTTGACATTTCATTTCGATGCAATATTGTCAATTTAAGCCGAGTTTAATATTTAAGTTACGTTGGTGCGAACGGCCATTAGAGCTTCAAATTAAGTACTACATTATATAAGAGTATTAAATACTAACTTGGCGAAGTTTTGGATCATTAATATATTTTAAGGAAAAATCGTCACACACACATTATTGTCAAAATCATCACCAACTTCCTTATGCTCTAAAAGGTATAAAAAGGTCCCACATTAGTATAGAATGGGTATACAAAATTTCAAATTTTTCTGACACACACACACACACACACACACACATACATACATACCTACAGACATCATTGTAAAAATATTAAAATCGGATTCTGGGGACATCAAAACGTGCTTATTCACTAAAATCTCTATATTCGATTTTTAGCACGATCCCTATACCTCCCTTACCTAGGGTAGCGGGAGGTAAAAATTAATTTAAGTTTAATGTGTAATGTATTTCACTGTTACAAATTAAAATTTATGATATATGCATTCATCACTAAAAATGCTATAAATAATTGTATGAAACATATGATATTATTTTATTTATTGTATAAAATTATTGTTATTGCATTATTTGAGTAATATATCATATGAAAATTGTTAATTTAATTATTTAAAATTTTGAACTTATTCATGTATGAATATTATTTCAAATATATGTTTTCTATTTTACATGTTTGGCGTGAAACGAAATGAATGCATATTTCATATGCTGCCACTTTTTTAGAGAAATGTCACATACAGTTAGTATTATAGGTACGTCACTTAATTGCTGGTTAAATGCTTCATTTGTTTAAAAGAAGTATTTTGCAAGAAACAAAAGCAATAGTTGTATCTTCAGTTTCAATTAATATTCTTATGCATATAATTGTATAGTGGGTTAATTAAACAAAGTGGGTCGCGTTTAACGTGGGATATCAGTTATTACTTGCATAAAACTTACCAACTAATTTCCGACAAAAGTCTTTTATGAATGTCATAATTAAATTCTACAATTAAATCACTGAACATATGTAGGTATATTATTGCAAAACTATGTTTAGTAACCATTAAAATTAAATTTGAAATATTATAAGTTTTGCTAATTTGTAATGATAGTATGGAATAGAAATAAAATTAGAAAGAAATGCATAAATGGTCAGATATTCGATTTTATATGTTATAAAACATGAAAAATAAAATCTGCTTAGTTCTTTAATAGCAGATATTTAAAATAAAATTTGTTCATCGATTTTGGTGTACAAATTAAATAACTGCAGCTTTTATTTGAAAATTAAATTTTTGACAGTTAAAACGATGTATTTCTTTGTATTTTAGTGTCAGTTCCATGGGACGGCTATTACTACATATTGACAACATTTGTAAAATTTCAAACTTTATTAGCGTGCTAAATAAAATCTGATTAGTGGTTTAGGAGTAATATTTAATTATGTATAACTTTCATTTGAAATATTTTTGACTAAAATTAATTGGGAACTTTTGCGCAAATGATTTTCCGTGTTTAACGCCAGTGGCCAATTTTTCAACAGTCTGTTTATAATATATATACTATATATGCAGGGTGTCCGTCTATAAATTAACCAGCAAATATTTCGCTATTATTTCTTTTAGTATTTAATAAAACAAAGTATATTATTAACGTTAAAAGTAGTATCTGAAACTTCACCTTTTTTTAAAAAAAAAAAACTATCCCATTATTAATTTCTCGATTTTGTGTTACTAATAGATACTGAATTTGTTTTTAGGACTGAAGAAAAAGTTCCGTTTAACTTATAAACAAATAAAATATCATTAGCATCTGTGGCACAACTGCCCTTGTAGGCCTAAGGCCTCAACCAGTGCGGCATCTGGAGTACACCTTCTACAACTAACACCATCTATGTTTAACATGGACGATTAGTCAGATCATCGCATACGAGTGCGATTAATGCCTGATGTGACATTTTAACGACTACGCTCTTAGCCGGCTAGTGGATTCGAACCGAGTAACCTCAAAAATATATTGAATATAATTAACTAAGTTTACATTAAATTAATAAAGAATGGTAACATTGGAAATAACATTCCAACCTGCGAAACAGTTTCATCGTAACCAAAACATCGAATTGTGCAAGCTATTCCTAAATCCAAGCACATACAGAATGCAAGATATGAATATATGGCGAAACATTAAAAAGGATCATAAATACGAACAAAACTCTAATCATCCCGATAAGTTTTACGGGCAGTTGATGTTGCACTCCAGACAGATATAAAACAAATGGCTTCAATTATGTAGGACATGCTACCTCCCATATTTACACTGGCGTAATTTAGTCGTAACTATTTTACTATCAGCACCTGGTATCCACGTCACTATGTCAGGAGATAGTTAAATTCAGAGATATGCTTGTTCAAGAAGAATGGAAATGAGTTTGCATTCACAAGTTGGATAAGTTTTACGGCCAAGATGATGAGTTTGATTAAAAATACAAAGGTGAATTGCTTCTTTAATTTAGGGACGTCACAGATACAGCCACACTCACAAAGATTTTTTCAACTGAGAGTGAATCAACTTGTCGGTACTGATGATATGGTAAGTTTACTGGAAGTATCTTCATTAGCCCCATGGTTACAGTTATTGTCAATAGTTGCAGTAAGAATTATTTAAGAACTATACTGTAAATATCACCTGATCTCTCATTCTCAGATTTTAATGAATAAGCACGTTTTAAGGCTCGTACAATGCGATTTTAATACGATGATGATGATTGTGTGAGTGTGTGTGTGTGTGTGTGTATGTGTGTATGTGGATGTGTAGATGTTGGATAAACGATTTCTCAAAATCTATGACTTAAAACCTGTTTAACTACGGATTCCTCAATCTGACAATAACGGGAAAAACTGTTTAGGTTTTGGTAACAATTGGACAACCAAAAGTAGTAGTTTCTTAAAAACTCTTCTAAATATTATCTTTTTTAATTTATGTTATTCCAAATATTAAGTGTATAAAAATCTCTATCCGATACATTCAAAAATTTATTATATTTTCTATAGATTCACGGATGAAAAAATAAAAATATATAAAATATTTTGTTGTAATAAATCTCATGGGCTGTAAAACAACCACATAGAAACTAGTTGAAAAATTTAAATATTTGTAAATGACGGATGTCAGAGATATTTCTATAGGCTTTTTCTGGAAAGTACATTATATATTTCTTATTTTATTATTAATTAAATATTTAAAATTATAAATACATAATATGTATAATATATATCAATTAAAAATACCGCCAATTTCGTCAATAAATTGGTAGAAACTCGAACATTTAGAACAATAGTAGACAAAGAATATATGTAATTAGCATTTTTTGAGAGTACCATATATGTCAAATACAATACGTGTGAAGCCTAATATGAATTTACAAGACGTTTTTTGCTGGTTACAATAGATTTTTTTATGTTGGAAGTTTGTTTCTCTTTCGATATAACGATCACTTTAGTTGCCTTAGCATTTATCATCATACCATATTCTTCTAATATCTCTTTTCAAACTTTCAAATTGTGGTGAAGGTTTGTTTCGTTCCCAGAACATATGACTATGCCTAGTTGACCAATAAAGCTTAAATTTGAAGCTAGATTTAAACAAAAAAATGTAAATCTAAATTTTGACAGCAATATATTATAATTCATTTGATATTTCATTTTAATGCAATATTGTCAATTTAAGTCAAATTTAATATTTAAGTTACGTTGGTGCAACTGGTCATAAAAGACTAGAAAATCAACAAAAGTACATTTACTAATTTCAACTTCGACGATTTCTGTATTTCACTATAAACTTCTTCGTATCTATTGTACAATTTTGTCATAATTAAATATAATATATATCATCACGGCATATGCCCATTGCTGGGGGTTGACAAATGATTTGTACGCAGATATCGATAATAATAATGATATATTTGTACCGTGTAGGCATTACCAGGCGTCACCTCACGGGCACTCACTGCTGACGTGGAGAGTGGACCACAGGGGTCACTTTTATGCTATTTAATATTCAAAATATTTCTTTTGATGTCGCGACCAAAAACCTGGAGGACCTTCTTTTGTTTCCAATATTTCGGATTTCCTATTTCTACTAACAACATCATTTATGTTCTTTCGATATAAACATTTATTTACATTTACTGGTCTTTTAATTATCTTTTTTGCACTTAAGACGTCCCATATTTTTTGTCGGAAACCTATTCTAAGTCTATGCATGCCATAAATGCTTTACTTTGGTTTAATAATCGCCATGTCATAAATGGTTTACATCTGTTTAATAGGCGCCAAGGAGTCAAGGAGATGCATATCTGCTCAGATGAAAACATAAAGTCATAGCTCTTTAAAGTGCACCGCTGATTGGACTCCAAGTCAGTAAGCACTAAAATATTTAATCCTTAATAATAATATGATGTTTCCGTGAAAAAGTTTCGCCTTCGTTTGAAGTAAATGTCTAAAAATCTTTGTAGAAGTTAATGTTTTCACCACATATTAAATTTGCAGCAACCTTCTTTCACTGTCAAAACTTCTAAATCCGCTAAATATTTAATAACGCTCCAACACTTTTAGACTCACGCTATATACCTTAAGACATCGCTGGTTTCTATCCGAAGCGCCTGTGAATGAGGATCAGATTGAATTAAAGTGAACATGTCAGCCTCGCCTAGTGTCAGTCGTGGTTACTGGCACCCAGGAACAACGAAAAATTAAAACGAAATCAACCGATAACTCATTTCCGGTGGAACCACGAGCACGCAACCGAACCCGCGATGGCAGTAACCGACAAAAAGCGGTAGCACAGAGGGGACCAAATGTTGGAAGGGATAAAATTCCCTACAGTATATTTTTACTTAAAATAATAGTATCTAAAAATAGCTTTGTAAAATTAGAGAACACTAATGAAGAAATTTGAAAAGGTATAAAGTTTGGGCAAATAATTGCAGTTTTCATCGTTTTTTTTTTTTTTTTTTTGTCAAATGAATACGGTACTTGCGGCATCACGACAATGTTGTTTAAGTCAAAATATCACAAATTAGTAAGCAAATTATGGCCAGTTACATCAATAAGGCTTAAATTTTAAGCGAGCTTTAAATAAAAAAAAAATGATAAGACCATCATATTACCTTCCATCAGTTTTATATATTTGGTACAAATCACATGCCAAAAGTGCATTGGAAAAGTTGTACCACGAACAAATATAATTTTCTAAAAATTCCTTACCGAAAGTTCCTTGGAAAAGATTCTATAAATTCAATAAAAGTATAATACGAAAATATACTATGTTTATGAAAGTCTTTATAATTCTTTAACTCTATATTTATTGAATATGAAGGAAAATGTATAATCAAACCGTGCAGACAATAAGATATTCTTTCATATTGATAATAACATAAAATGTCAAAAAAAAAAAACTGAAAAACTTCAAATAAGAGAACTTTTGGTTGACCAATTATAACCAAAATTTAATCAGCTTTTCATATGGATGTAAAGAAGATGAATACGAAAGAATTATAATTTTAGAATTGTAGTATTGGAGTTGGCGTCGGAGAAATTTTTGTCACACCTACACGGACACACTGACACACATTACTAGGTACCTCAAAGTTCATCATTCCATAACACAATTTAAATGTATGGATTATCAAATTTTTGGTAATCTAGACAATCTCCCTTGCATGTAGTTAGACAGGAGACAAAAAATCTTGTAAAAAATCTACTATCCCCGATTCGAAGGGTGATTCGTCTTGCAGAAATAGGTCAGAAAAATCCTTCATTTCATTTAATGAGACAGATCCCCGCTGCAGTACGGGAGAGGTCGAGAAAACACACGATACAGTGGTCCGATGAAGAAAAATGCTTTTAATTACCGCGCTAAACGGAAAATAAAGAAGAAATATGTCATTGGCGACTCTCCGAACCAGACCTACCGCACTCCGAAAATCGATAGAGATTAGTTCTCGGCCAAACGACCAATTAATGACAAAATAAAACGCGGAATACGTTAGCTCCGGACAATATTACTGCAAAATTGAGAACGAGAAGGAATCAATTGAGAATTTGTTCATTAAAGAGAAGATTGACCAACGATTCATGAACTTTAGAATAGACACAAGTCGGATAGAAATGAAATTTACCGCATTAAGTAACACGACGTATAAAAATAAATATAAACCTACTTCTACGTATGGGTTACCAACAATAATTTTCTTCGTAAAATTCTAAAACTGGTAACATAATAATAACAATAAACAAATGACTGTATAAATAGTTACTGGGGTCTGATTTTTAAACCACCAAGTGTCTCATAAGTACTCAATACTCCGAAAGAAAGGTATGTGTACACGGTAAATAAAAACTTTGTTGTGATTACTAAAAATGAGTTTCAGCAGTAATTTTTTTTTGTCAATATAGGACCAGCAAATATATTTGTTACAGTTACCTAGGTAAATTTGCTGGTAAAAAATTGTTGTGGCAACAAATACAGTTTTGTTATATAAAACAAAAGATATTTGTTATGCGAACAAATAAAATAAGTTACCATTAATAACTATGGATTTGTTTTGGAAACTAATTAATTTTGATATATATACAAATGCATTAATGAAGTAGTAAGGTAAAAATTAAATACATGCGTATTGTAATCATTTTATTTATTTATTATTATACTCTATATACATGTAACAAATATTATATAAAAAAAAATAACATATAAAACAATTTATAATTATTTGAGTATACGTGAAGATATATAATTTATATTATTGTAGTACAACTGACGATGATTGCATTGCTATTGAAATGTACATATTGATAATAAAAAATAATTTGTGAAGAAAGGTTTATTATTATATTTGATTTAAATTTATATAAAACAATAGTCACTTAAATTTTATAGATTTATCAGTAATCGATACATACCTTCAAATTTCTCAATAAGACACTTCTAATTGTCACTGTTTTAAAATATCTTTTATAAAATCATCCATTTTTATTGAGGGCACAAGAAACAAGCACTTTTAAAACACAATTTTCGACAGGCTAAACTTAACAGCGCAATCAAATGCAACACGACGTAGAATAGTACAACACGAACAGTGAATTATGCTGTATACCAAGGAATACCCTGTCTACACAAAAGTTTTAGTTACCTGTACAAAGTATATGACGGGAAGAAGAATTTGTAATCTTTACAAAATATAATGTCACAGGAAAAAAATAATAAAATTTGTCCCAGTAATAGATTAAATATTTTTAATTGTTACAAAATAATATTGTAATCTGAACAAAGTAACAAAATGACTGCTTAGTACTACTAACAATAATTGCTACCATGACTAATATTTTACAGCAAATAATACTTTTTATACACAACAAAAATGGTTTAATTTTGGACACTTAAAATACAAAGTTCTTCGTATACACGGCAAAAACATATTGTTGAAATACAGATAACTAAATTTTGTCCGGAATATCAATGTAATTTTTTACCGTGTAAAACTATAGTGCTATAGCATTAAGACAGGTGAAAAATTCAATGATTCAGAGGTATTTCAAAGATCAGTTAGAAGAACATTCTACTAACAACAGGAAAGCCCTGGGTTCAAATCCCAGTAAACTCTATGAATTTCTCACAAAATCTTTCTTTGTTGTAATTAACCACTTGTACGACATAAGACATTCTACTGCCATTATTATGATAAGATTAAACAATGTTAGCTTACTCTTAAGCAACTTTAGGAAATTGACAACTAAGAAACAATTAATTGAATTTCGTGTGGATTTGAACGGAACGCATATATTAGGCAGTGATTTTTTCCATCGTTCATCTTTCGTGTCCCGGACAATACTTCAAATTTTATTCAAATTAAACATGTTGTGTTTTAGAACTTTAAAGCAGAATACTGATTTAACTGTACACTTTTGGATATACATAGGTAGGTAAGTTTAATTAAACTATCATTAGCTCCAGGTTAAGTACCATTGAAGACTATCTCACAGACTTCCAAAATTTTTTCGCTTGAAAATTGAATTCGAATTCACTAGAATATATGTAAACATAAAAATAAAAATTGGAGTATGAGTTAAACGATGTAAAGGATTTAAAAAATAAATTGTTATGTCAACAAAGTCTCAAAGTTAAAATTAGAAGTATACATCAAAACATCCAATCCTTTTAAAAACATTACAAAGAACAAAGAGAAGAAAATCCAATAAATTATACTTAAAGCAAACAGTACAGCGCATAAGTTGGCTTGAAACGTAATATAGTGAAGCTTGCAAAGAGAAATGCAACATTATAATGTATGAACAAACAGAACATTGCGTTCAAATGTTATTACATTGCGCTAACTTGATTGATATGAGCGGAATTTCCAATTCTGGAGGATGTATTGTAAATGTGTTTTACATCTTGCCGGAAAATGCATTTTCTGCTTTATAGCTTTTAGCTTTTAAGTTTCATCTATGAACATAAAGGATTAAAACATGTTTACTTTAAACGAAACAGATCTTTTAACAATGAAGTTGCTTATTTAGGACATTATGCTATTAACCTAATAGTAACTTTGAAAATCTAATTTCATTACATTGTCAATATTTTGTGAGTCCACTTTTTACCTTAATCATTGCAGACTTTTTGGTAATTAACGTAACATTTTTCTTTCGGTGCCATTTCCAAAATTGTTGTGCAGTTAATAGATTTTATTTTGATATTTTGTTGCCTTAGGTTGGCGTCACATATACATTATTTTATGTAGTCTATATTTTTATGGTAGCTACTGTACTCCAAATTTCATGCTGAATATACAACTCGAAACAACTCTAAAAGTCTAATAATGCCATAAAGGTAGAAACATCTGTCTAACTAACTTACAGTGCGACACAGATGTCTTTAAGTGATTTGGATCTGCCATCCAAAATTTCCTACCTTTTTTACCATCTTTTGACTTTGCTAGCTTAAATTAACTTAAAGGAAGATTCATTGACTCAATAGGAGATTCACATTCGCTGTTTCTACCCCAAAACTTTACAGTGATAAAAAATACAATGTTAATTTTTTTTATTTTGCTGCCGTGAAATAAATATAGACTGGTGCTTCTCCCTCCCTAATCTTGCCCAGCGGTGTTGTCGCTTTTTCGTAACATTTTCAACAGGACTAATGGAACTGGCAACAGTGTAAAATAAAAACTCAAACACAAGTTGTAGATAATTAAATTCTACACCTAAATAACTATACTTGCTTCAAATAAGTATAGACTGGATATTTGTCCATTGTTATCAATCCCGTTGGTCATGTTGAAAATGCTAAGTTATAAAGAAACGGCAACACCGCATGGCAAGGGACACGGTGGGGAGAAGCAAAAAGGTGAGTATCATAAAACCGAATTTTATATATATTGCTCATGAAATTTTCATAAAATTATAAATAAATGCACAAAGTTTGATCTGACAGAATATCTTTTTTATACAGGGTGTATCACAGAAAGTGCAAAAAAAAAAATAAGGAAATGTAGTACTGACCAAATTGAGTAAAAAAAGGTTAATCAACATGAGTTCGATCTTCAATAGTTCAATAGATATTAGGAATGAAGATGGGTACCCGGGTACTCGGAACCTACCCGATAATAATGTACCCGGGTATAAAATTTCTTACCCGATTACCCGAAATATACCCGATGCCCGTTAATTACCCAATATCCTTTAATTACTCGAACAAGTTTCGACTGCCGGAAAAATTGTATCCGAAAGATGAGTTTTTTATTGCCATACCATTAATATAATTTATGACAAGTTTTTTATGGAGATACAGTAGGTATATTATTTATTTGTATTACTTTTTATTTAATAAATATATGTAAACAATAATAATGAATTTCATTAAAAAGTAAACCGCTAATGTAAGGGTAACTGGTAATTAACAAATTTAAAAAAATTGTATATGTACTAAAGGATACCGGGTAATTAAAGGGTAACGAGTAAAGGGTACTATCCGGGTAGTTGTTTCGGGTACTCTGGTACCAAAATTATCGGAATTCGTCATTCCTAATAGATATGAGGCAGTGAAAAATAAGTTTTTACAGGGTTTGCCTCTGCTATCTTGAAAACTGTAAGAGTTACGACTTTAATTAAATAAAACATTTTGTTTACTTTTCAGAGATTATCTTAGATGAATAATTGTACTAAGTTAAATGTTAAACCTTGACCTATATTTCATTTTCATATTATTTCGTAAATATTGGAAATTGAGAAAAGTGTTTTATATAAAATTTTATTGTTTTTTATAGTCTATTTACTGACATAAATAAAATTTTGTTCGATCACTATCATTGTCAGTTTTTCTTTAATTTTTCATTTATCTCGGAAACAGTTGAAGATCAGACCCATATTGATCAAGCTCTTTTTACTCATTTTTGTCAATACTGTATGCCCTTATTTTTTTTACACTTTCTTTGAAACAGCCTGTATAAATTAAAATAAAGTAGCTACCCTAAACAAACTCATTTTTGACAGTACAATGAATTTGCGAGTGTAAAATTGAATAATAGAAAAAACTAAATTTTGTAAATAAGTAGCATATCTGATTTTATCACTAATCTAAGTTTCATACATAGTCCACTTGGTACGCCCTAGCTCTTACCGTTACTGGTAGTAACTTTGTAAAATAATGCTTTTATGTAAATGATCTCCGGAATAACAATCGTTGATAATCAAAGAGCTCTGCGTCAGAATCACAAAGCAGAAAATCGAATCCATTTAAATCATAAGTGAGCAGTTACACGCCATTACAACTGCACATCACCATGAGTATAAATAGTGCACTAGAGTGCAAGAGCTCTCCAGGTACTTCAACAGAATCGATTGCAGCGCCACCGCCGCGCTGCGACTACGCTACCCATTTCCTCTCTAGACGCTGATGGTTAATTCAACTCGGTTATTGTTGTAAGATAATACCGCGTCCGTTTAGAGTTCGCGCTGCTTGCAGGTGATCATTTATTTAAACCCCACCAACAAAGACAGTCTGGTTGTTGTATGAGAGTACTTCACTAAGTTTATAACCAACTTAAAAATAGTTTGGATCATTCGCCAGAGATTTGAACTGCTTACTTTTTCGCAGTAATTTGGAGAATAATTAATGAGTTCTTGTACGGCCAGTAGTTTTACTTTTTTTTTTATCAAATTCAGCTTTTTTAATGTTAATGAAAGAGATGTTTTTGAAAAAAAACAGCAGAAATGCTGCTGCTCCTTGCTCGGTGTCCAGTACCATATTCTAGCTAGTTCTATTTTTAATTAATTATAAAATAGTATGCTGGGTTTTGCAAGCAATTAAATCAAGAAATTAAAGAGTAAAACTAAACTAAACAAAAAAAACAATTGTTTTCAATGACATCGTTAATGAAACTAAACTTGAAGTTTGCTTTATTTAATTTCATAATTTATATACTGCATAAACCAGTAATATTTTGAATTTAGTGAACTTTTCAAAAATATTTGTAATAATTCAAATGACCCTACTTCGTATTCTTTCCCATTATATTGTATATACATTAAAAACTCATTTTTTGTTGAGTCCGGTATATTAACCATATGATATTTAGTCGAGTAGTTTTACACTTTGATTCTAATGAATTTTATTTTTACCTTCCGCTACCCTTGGTAAGGGAGGTATAGGGATCGTGCTAAAAATCACATATCGAGATTTTAACAAATGACCACGTTTTAAGGTCCCTAGAATTCATTTTTAACATTTTCACGATGATGTCTGTATGTGTGTATGTGTGTTCATTAGATTTTGATGTAAATCGGATAAACGGAAATGGCACTTTACTTGAAGCTTATAATGTTTTTTTTTCAAAAAATGCCATTAAATGCCATTTTTTCGCATTTTATGTCATTATGAAAATTATAGATTATTGAATTTTGTACAAGTATACATGAATACTTTTTCTATATATTTTATAGATATATTTAAAAATCATTTTTCTTTTTTTAATCCCGAAGCCTAAGATAAACACAATTCCTTTGTTACACAGTTTTTCAAATGAATGTAACTGACAGATAAACGTCATTGTCAAAAAAATAATTACTTCAAATTAATAATAGTGACATATAAAATAATAAAGAAAATCGCAAATAAAGCAATAGTTATATGCAATGGAACATAATATAGTTTGAAGCATTACTAAATAAGTAGGTATGTATTTAATTTAATAAAAATTAAATAGCTGGAGGTTTTGTGTTGGCCACATCAGATTTTTTATGTATATTTTCAATGTTTTATGTAATAAACACCGCATGCGTATTTCTCGATATTTGTTTAATTTTTTACCTGTTTAAATTAAGGATAATCTTGTGCTGAAGACATGATATAAACACTACCAAAGTCAATACATCATATCTTTAACCAGCATTCGAGACTTTTGTTTAAGGTGTAATAATTCTAATATAAAAATAAATTAGGAAGATACATTATTTTTGAAGACCTCATTGTTCATTTCGATGAAACTTAACAATCAAGACACTCATCTTTCATATTTGTTTGTAACCGCAGGTAATTTCATAATGTCCTTCTTCCACAATCTAGTTGCCTGTGTTTGGTGATCATTTATTTAAAAGCAGCAAACAAAAGGGCAGCGTGGTATATGAGAGTCGTTCACTCGTTTGGAAACGCTCATGCCACCTAAATGTCAACGGAAGGCTTTCCACATTGCCGCGCTAAATATACGCTCTTTGATATATAAATGAATTTGGGATTTGAAAACTAATTTCTCCTTTAAATAACAATACACAAGAGTATTAGGTTTTACGTTAAAATGCATCCTGAATTTATATATATAAATCGTGAGCGTAAAGTTATAAAAACTACAAAAATGTTGTTCGTAGGGTAATCGCTCAATATCAGCTGTAGACACGTGTTTCGTACTCATCTGTCAATTTATTTTAAAAGTTGAAGAAGTGCAGTTTCACAACAACGCCATTTGACCACCACTCGATGTTACGTTGTTTGTTATCTTGTTATTTGATTCAGAGCCTCCGCTCATAATGATTTCCTTGGCTTTTTCCCTTGTCGGAACAAATTAAAAATGTTTTATTGAAAGATTGATGCTGATGCTTCCTGAGTATTTTTGCTCGCCGCTAGTTTTCTTTTGTTTTTCTTGAGATGCTTTTTGAGACGCTGTAATTGGAAGAAGGAAATAATGAAATTGGAATGAAATACGATTTTATTTGTTGTTATTCAGTTTTTAATTAATTTGTGTTTTGCAACGGAATGCTTTGTCAATTTTTAATTAATCGACAGCAATTTTCTTTGTTCCACTTCATTTCAACCTTTTATCGATCAATCTTCTTGTTTTCTGGTAATTTTTACCAATATTCCAACAAAATAACAAAAGATAATTTGAATATCAATTTTATCATACCCAAGGTAAAATCATATTGATCGAACGACAAAAATAAAATTAATTCAAAATTCAAATCTTTCCAACACTGAGCATGTAATATAGTGATATTTTTTATATATTGTAGTATAAAATATAATAATAGAATAGAATAATAAAAATAATATATACAAAATATTAATCAATATAAATAAATATTATAATTGTCTCAATGTAAATTAATATTTATTTATTTATTTATTTATTCATATTAGATTTATTGGGTTTTAGTAAAAATAAAATGCACAAAAGTGACACTCTTTGCACTATAAGAATATACGAGTATAATTATTATTACCAATATTTGTGTACAAAGCAGATTGACACACCCAACAATAAGAAATACACCATGATGTTATGGAATTTTTTTTAATCCTTCAGCAATTTTATCTTTATCTCTATTTCCTCTATGTTCGCCAAATAGTGTATTTTCTTTCAATCTTCTCTTTAACGTCGGGAAATTTGTAGTGAACTTTTTATCAAACTCGTATGCCATCATTACCAAAATCTCAAGAAAAGATTGCACACTTGCCACTCCAATAAGTCTCAAAGTACAGAGTTATCAAAAGAACTAATTCAGTTCGCAATAACAAAAAATTACTTGATATTGGTAACACTGATACAAAAAATTGATTGAATGTGACATTTTAAAATTTAAATTATGGCATATTTACATTTTTTTATTAAAATGGTTATTGTTTCTCTTACCTACGTACTTTTATTTCTTACATTACTCATAAGCAATAATCTATAGCATTTCAATCACTCAAAATCCTATTAGCTGTCAAGTCCCGGCTCTGATATAACCTATTTGTATTTATTGTCAAAATGACAAGTCACATAGCATTTTCGCTTTCATTTGGTGTGTAAATTGTGGAATAAAAAGATCCCCAGAAATTCTGGAGATCTTATAGAATTATATTGCCAACTACATTATTTCTTTTTGATTGCTCTGTAAAAAATCCAACCTAGCGTCGTAAATAAATCGTGATCTTCCGAGCGTCCATGGGCTGGGGCACTGTGTTAATTTAACCCTGGCTATTAGTCACTGCCCCTTATTCCTTGTTGCGCCGCCACTGGACTATCAACTGCTGCCATTAATTCAGCACGGGGTGATTTTTTATTCCTCAGGGTGTGTGAATTGATGGGGGGCGGCACTAAATAATTGCAGGTTTGTTCCTCATAATTGTTTTTTGGCTGATGGACACATGTACGAATTTTTCTCTCCACTTCCAACTAATTTTTATGGAAATACATTTACGAGCATATTTATTCACAATCGGTTATACCTATAGTTGAAGGAAACGATCTAACGATCTGACATGGTTTAAAACCTTTTATAGAGGGTTGGGTAGCTTAGTGTTTAAGATTCATAAATTGTTCAAACTTAAATGCTTATCTTGAAAGCTGAGAAACGGGCCATATTAAAAAAAGTCATACTTATTTTTTTTTATAAATTTTGTAAACTGAAAATATTAAGAAATGAGACACAGTAAATTCAAAATTGTAGTATATTTACCGAGAAAATATAATTCACAAATTACAAAAGAATAACATATTTTAAGAAAAAAAATAAAGATTTATATATATATATATATATATATATATATATATATATATGTAGATATATAGAAAAAGTATTAATGTATTCCTGTAGAACACATAAAATTCGAAAAAATGGCATTTAATGGTATTTTTTTGAAGAAAAACCACTATGACCTTCAGATAAAGTGCCATTTCCGGTTATCCGATTTACTTACACCAAAATCTAATGGCTTCTTTTTATATTAGAATAGGATAGAAATACAAAGTTTCAGAATCAGACATCATCGTGAAAATGTTAAAAATGGATTCTAGGAACCTTAAAACGTGGTCATTTACTAAAATCTCGATATGAGATTTTTAGCACGATCCCTATACCTCCCTTACCAAGGATAGCAGGAGGTTAAAATTTAATCGAAACTGAGAAATGGGAATTTGTTTATTTAAAATTTCCTTGGTCCAATATCCGATTATCAACCTTCAAAATTATAAATAAACTATGCAAAATTCTGAATACTAACTACTTCTACATGTGTCCGGAGGCTGAAAGAACATCTTTACAAAATTTGTCGATAT
The DNA here is from genome assembly GCA_943142095.1 of Ophonus ardosiacus. Taxonomy (NCBI): domain Eukaryota; kingdom Metazoa; phylum Arthropoda; class Insecta; order Coleoptera; family Carabidae; genus Ophonus; species Ophonus ardosiacus. The sequence continues at coordinate 8,797,538 of OW964838.1, read as the reverse complement.
GTAAAATGGTGTAGATTTCTATAGACATCGAAATTTTTCTTATAAGAAGAGCTCGGATTATTAAATTTCTGCTAATTAATGTAAAGAGCAAGTGAATTTGGTTGAAAATCAAACAAAAATACTTTACATTTAGCTTCCACAGATGAATAAATGAATGAAGTCCTGGTGAAATGTATACAAATTATCTCGTTGGGAAAGTTTTAACGCTCATAATCAATTCCTTTTTACTTTGTCCTTGTGCGTACACACGCTAAGATATCCCAGAAAGATTATTTACACTGTTAATGAGAAACATGGTTTATTGGCTTAATTTCTTCTCACTGCAGGCGGCCGAAAAGCTAAATTTATCGGAAGCAGTTACTTTTCCACAGTACGGTTAGCGTCGTCGTTTATTTAGTTTTTTGAATTTGGAGAATAATTAATGAGTTCTTGTACGGCCAGTAGTTTTACTTTTTTTTTTATCAAATTCAGCTTTTTTAATGTTAATGAAAGAGATGTTTTTGAAAAAAAACAGCAGAAATGCTGCTGCTCCTTGCTCGGTGTCCAGTACCATATTCTAGCTAGTTCTATTTTTAATTAATTATAAAATAGTATGCTGGGTTTTGCAAGCAATTAAATCAAGAAATTAAAGAGTAAAACTAAACTAAACAAAAAAAAACAATTGTTTTCAATGACATCGTTAATGAAACTAAACTTGAAGTTTGCTTTATTTAATTTCATAATTTATATACTGCATAAACCAGTAATATTTTGAATTTAGTGAACTTTTCAAAAATATTTGTAATAATTCAAATGACCCTACTTCGTATTCTTTCCCATTATATTGTATATACATTAAAAACTCATTTTTTGTTGAGTCCGGTATATTAACCATATGATATTTAGTCGAGTAGTTTTACACTTTGATTCTAATGAATTTTATTTTTACCTTCCGCTACCCTTGGTAAGGGAGGTATAGGGATCGTGCTAAAAATCACATATCGAGATTTTAACAAATGACCACGTTTTAAGGTCCCTAGAATTCATTTTTAACATTTTCACGATGATGTCTGTATGTGTGTATGTGTGTTCATTAGATTTTGATGTAAATCGGATAAACGGAAATGGCACTTTACTTGAAGCTTATAATGTTTTTTTTTCAAAAAATGCCATTAAATGCCATTTTTTCGCATTTTATGTCATTATGAAAATTATAGATTATTGAATTTTGTACAAGTATACATGAATACTTTTTCTATATATTTTATAGATATATTTAAAAATCATTTTTCTTTTTTTAATCCCGAAGCCTAAGATAAACACAATTCCTTTGTTACACAGTTTTTCAAATGAATGTAACTGACAGATAAACGTCATTGTCAAAAAAATAATTACTTCAAATTAATAATAGTGACATATAAAATAATAAAGAAAATCGCAAATAAAGCAATAGTTATATGCAATGGAACATAATATAGTTTGAAGCATTACTAAATAAGTAGGTATGTATTTAATTTAATAAAAATTAAATAGCTGGAGGTTTTGTGTTGGCCACATCAGATTTTTTATGTATATTTTCAATGTTTTATGTAATAAACACCGCATGCGTATTTCTCGATATTTGTTTAATTTTTTACCTGTTTAAATTAAGGATAATCTTGTGCTGAAGACATGATATAAACACTACCAAAGTCAATACATCATATCTTTAACCAGCATTCGAGACTTTTGTTTAAGGTGTAATAATTCTAATATAAAAATAAATTAGGAAGATACATTATTTTTGAAGACCTCATTGTTCATTTCGATGAAACTTAACAATCAAGACACTCATCTTTCATATTTGTTTGTAACCGCAGGTAATTTCATAATGTCCTTCTTCCACAATCTAGTTGCCTGTGTTTGGTGATCATTTATTTAAAAGCAGCAAACAAAAGGGCAGCGTGGTATATGAGAGTCGTTCACTCGTTTGGAAACGCTCATGCCACCTAAATGTCAACGGAAGGCTTTCCACATTGCCGCGCTAAATATACGCTCTTTGATATATAAATGAATTTGGGATTTGAAAACTAATTTCTCCTTTAAATAACAATACACAAGAGTATTAGGTTTTACGTTAAAATGCATCCTGAATTTATATATATAAATCGTGAGCGTAAAGTTATAAAAACTACAAAAATGTTGTTCGTAGGGTAATCGCTCAATATCAGCTGTAGACACGTGTTTCGTACTCATCTGTCAATTTATTTTAAAAGTTGAAGAAGTGCAGTTTCACAACAACGCCATTTGACCACCACTCGATGTTACGTTGTTTGTTATCTTGTTATTTGATTCAGAGCCTCCGCTCATAATGATTTCCTTGGCTTTTTCCCTTGTCGGAACAAATTAAAAATGTTTTATTGAAAGATTGATGCTGATGCTTCCTGAGTATTTTTGCTCGCCGCTAGTTTTCTTTTGTTTTTCTTGAGATGCTTTTTGAGACGCTGTAATTGGAAGAAGGAAATAATGAAATTGGAATGAAATACGATTTTATTTGTTGTTATTCAGTTTTTAATTAATTTGTGTTTTGCAACGGAATGCTTTGTCAATTTTTAATTAATCGACAGCAATTTTCTTTGTTCCACTTCATTTCAACCTTTTATCGATCAATCTTCTTGTTTTCTGGTAATTTTTACCAATATTCCAACAAAATAACAAAAGATAATTTGAATATCAATTTTATCATACCCAAGGTAAAATCATATTGATCGAACGACAAAAATAAAATTAATTCAAAATTCAAATCTTTCCAACACTGAGCATGTAATATAGTGATATTTTTTATATATTGTAGTATAAAATATAATAATAGAATAGAATAATAAAAATAATATATACAAAATATTAATCAATATAAATAAATATTATAATTGTCTCAATGTAAATTAATATTTATTTATTTATTTATTTATTCATATTAGATTTATTGGGTTTTAGTAAAAATAAAATGCACAAAAGTGACACTCTTTGCACTATAAGAATATACGAGTATAATTATTATTACCAATATTTGTGTACAAAGCAGATTGACACACCCAACAATAAGAAATACACCATGATGTTATGGAATTTTTTTTAATCCTTCAGCAATTTTATCTTTATCTCTATTTCCTCTATGTTCGCCAAATAGTGTATTTTCTTTCAATCTTCTCTTTAACGTCGGGAAATTTGTAGTGAACTTTTTATCAAACTCGTATGCCATCATTACCAAAATCTCAAGAAAAGATTGCACACTTGCCACTCCAATAAGTCTCAAAGTACAGAGTTATCAAAAGAACTAATTCAGTTCGCAATAACAAAAAATTACTTGATATTGGTAACACTGATACAAAAAATTGATTGAATGTGACATTTTAAAATTTAAATTATGGCATATTTACATTTTTTTATTAAAATGGTTATTGTTTCTCTTACCTACGTACTTTTATTTCTTACATTACTCATAAGCAATAATCTATAGCATTTCAATCACTCAAAATCCTATTAGCTGTCAAGTCCCGGCTCTGATATAACCTATTTGTATTTATTGTCAAAATGACAAGTCACATAGCATTTTCGCTTTCATTTGGTGTGTAAATTGTGGAATAAAAAGATCCCCAGAAATTCTGGAGATCTTATAGAATTATATTGCCAACTACATTATTTCTTTTTGATTGCTCTGTATTTATTTACTTTTTATCTATTATAAATAGTAATGTCTTTTCAGTAGAGTTTCAATATTGAATAAAGGTAACAATAAGATCAGCTCCATTTGCATTTGAAAGTCAAATGTCAAACTTTTCCGTTCAGCGTAAGTGAACAATTACATTTTCGTGTTTAACTTTGAGTTTTGCAACACAAATACCTATTTAATTCTATAACACTCCTCTTCGTATTTCAATTTACAACTACTCTTGTTTTAAAACATTAATCAGTCGTTAAACGATGCTGTAACCACAAATTTATTACTCTGCTATCGCCTTAAAATTCCTAGTTCTCAGTAAAAAATCCAACCTAGCGTCGTAAATAAATCGTGATCTTCCGAGCGTCCATGGGCTGGGGCACTGTGTTAATTTAACCCTGGCTATTAGTCACTGCCCCTTATTCCTTGTTGCGCCGCCACTGGACTATCAACTGCTGCCATTAATTCAGCACGGGGTGATTTTTTATTCCTCAGGGTGTGTGAATTGATGGGGGGCGGCACTAAATAATTGCAGGTTTGTTCCTCATAATTGTTTTTTGGCTGATGGACACATGTACGAATTTTTCTCTCCACTTCCAACTAATTTTTATGGAAATACATTTACGAGCATATTTATTCACAATCGGTTATACCTATAGTTGAAGGAAACGATCTAACGATCTGACATGGTTTAAAACCTTTTATAGAGGGTTGGGTAGCTTAGTGTTTAAGATTCATAAATTGTTCAAACTTAAATGCTTATCTTGAAAGCTGAGAAACGGGCCATATTAAAAAAAGTCATACTTATTTTTTTTTATAAATTTTGTAAACTGAAAATATTAAGAAATGAGACACAGTAAATTCAAAATTGTAGTATATTTACCGAGAAAATATAATTCACAAATTACAAAAGAATAACATATTTTAAGAAAAAAAATAAAGATTTATATATATATATATATATATATATATATATATATATATATATATGTAGATATATAGAAAAAGTATTAATGTATTCCTGTAGAACACATAAAATTCGAAAAAATGGCATTTAATGGTATTTTTTTGAAGAAAAACCACTATGACCTTCAGATAAAGTGCCATTTCCGGTTATCCGATTTACTTACACCAAAATCTAATGGCTTCTTTTTATATTAGAATAGGATAGAAATACAAAGTTTCAGAATCAGACATCATCGTGAAAATGTTAAAAATGGATTCTAGGAACCTTAAAACGTGGTCATTTACTAAAATCTCGATATGAGATTTTTAGCACGATCCCTATACCTCCCTTACCAAGGATAGCAGGAGGTTAAAATTTAATCGAAACTGAGAAATGGGAATTTGTTTATTTAAAATTTCCTTGGTCCAATATCCGATTATCAACCTTCAAAATTATAAATAAACTATGCAAAATTCTGAATACTAACTACTTCTACATGTGTCCGGAGGCTGAAAGAACATCTTTACAAAATTTGTCGATATGTAAAATGGTGTAGATTTCTATAGACATCGAAATTTTTCTTATAAGAAGAGCTCGGATTATTAAATTTCTGCTAATTAATGTAAAGAGCAAGTGAATTTGGTTGAAAATCAAACAAAAATACTTTACATTTAGCTTCCACAGATGAATAAATGAATGAAGTCCTGGTGAAATGTATACAAATTATCTCGTTGGGAAAGTTTTAACGCTCATAATCAATTCCTTTTTACTTTGTCCTTGTGCGTACACACGCTAAGATATCCCAGAAAGATTATTTACACTGTTAATGAGAAACATGGTTTATTGGCTTAATTTCTTCTCACTGCAGGCGGCCGAAAAGCTAAATTTATCGGAAGCAGTTACTTTTCCACAGTACGGTTAGCGTCGTCGTTTATTTAGTTTTTTGAATTTAGTGCCGGCTTTTTTGGTTTTATTCCGACACAAGGTGTACGAACTAACATTTAGTGGTACTATTTTTTAAAGTTACGGCTCTTATTTCTTCATTATGTGTGAATAGTGGTCTGCAATTATAATGCCTGGAAAAATACTGCAGAAATGGAGAGAGATATTTACCTAGAGACCTTTGACAGTGTTTTACGAGCACCTTAACGGTTTTTATTCCTGCAATTCAGAAGAGAAAACTATTTTATTACCCATTATTGGATGTACCAATGTATTTTTTATTCACAAATTTTTGTCCTGCTCTTTCTACATCAACTTTGAGTCCGTGAGATGAGAGCTTATAAACTTCCTCATTAGTGTAGTTATGTTGTGATTTCCAAAATTTGCGAATATAAACAGATTGGCAAACTCAAATATGGGTAAAAAGCAGTGATCATACCTATATACTTATTTATCTACTCGTTTACGTTTTCCCAAATATTGGTTATGTAGAAGATGTTTATAAGGGGGTACATTTATAAGACGAAATGAATTAAAAATATAAATTACCTACTTTCTCACTTTCTAGAAGAATATTTATATATTTTTCACTTCAACGGGTAAAGTGAAATAAAATACTATAAACTTAAAGGGTAAAGTTAAAATAATACATATTTCCCCAACATTGATTTATTGATTTTACTTCGTACAACAACAAACAACTAACTGCAAAACTTCATGAAACATATTTCAAAATATTATCGGGTAATTAAAACAATCAATCACAATAATATAATTAGGTAACGGTAACTAATGATTAGGAAATGCATCATTAATAAATAGCTATAACATCTCTTCTGATATGCTAACAATATTTACATTTATTTTCACATTACTAACATTTTATTTCCATTATTGTCACCGCTGGTACTGCAAGCTTTGTCAACACTTTGTGTTCCTCCTAAAATTTTATAGATTCTAGAATATCAAAAGTAAATACATACTTCCATTCTCTTTAACATCCTTTAAAATCTCCTCTGATTAATACTTGACGCAAGAACATGTTCAATTCAAATAATCTTTTAGTATACTTTTTCATCGTTCCGTAGTATAATCCGTCCATGTGTTCAGGATTAATGAATATTAATTAATCAATAATCATAGTATGTAATTAGATTAGTTATAACTGTCAACTGTCAGCCTATTTCATAATTATTAAATTTTTAATTTTTCGGTATGGATATACAGAGAAGAAGAAGAACTGCTGCTGCAAAAGCAGTCTACTAGACAACAAGTAATAAGGGGAAAAATTGTGAAATTTCTGTTGAATAAGTCACTAAACAAAGTAGCTCGAAAGGTTCGCATATATGATTACGTACAGTGCTTTGAAAGAGGAGAGTTTCTTTATTCACTGCTGAATTGCAGATGAAATTCATCATACCGTTTCTAATTACCGTGCACTATCCATCGTAAATTCATCGCATGCATCGGCTTTGACTTCCGACGGATTTTACGATTTCCGATGGATCGGTAGTGGAGGGTCTAACGACATATTTTTAGGTTATAATTTTGACATTTGCGTTTGTTTCATGATTGCAGGTGTAAGATTATGGAAAGAAAAAATGCATGATTCAAATAAAAAAAAAAAAATTATCTCGTTCACAACGGAAAGTAGATGGTTATAGATGTAGATAATTTTTATTATAATTATTAATTCCAAATCACTGCTACTATTGCTGTCATCAGATACTTCATTTTTCGATGAAGAATCTGATGATTGCAATACAGCGACGGTCCTTTTAGCCACACTTTTGACTATAAAACTTTCCATCTGTTAACGTGTAGTGGTTAACTGTCAGTTGATATTTAAGGTTAGGAGATTCATCGCACTTTTCAGCAACCCGTTTCTTTATTCGGTGGCAGCGGCTATCCGTCGGATCCATCAGCTATTCATCGTGACGTCATTTTCAATTACTGATGGAATTCAGCGAATTAATTGTCGATGAATAAAGAAACTCGCCCAAAGTATGAATTTGTTATTATTGCTTGTTAATTTTGAATATATTAAATGACAGTTGATGTTTCCTTTTCGAAGCTGTGAACACCAACCATAAAGTCTTATTTATAATTTTATTTATATTTCTTAATTTCGAGGATGTGAATATGCACTAATCGTTATGCATTAACCATTAAAACATTCGGTGGAAATGAGACTTAAGTAAACCATACTACTCGATTTGACAGAATGGGTGGAGCTAAAATCTTAATTTATACAATTAGAAGATCAGACATCTTTAAAAAAATAAAGTAAACTGTGCATACCCCTCTCTTTCCACCAGTCTAGAGCTCTACCATCATTAGGCATCAAGATATTTGTACTACTTCTTAACATTCAAAAATTATGCACAAACATTTCCGCGGTTTCACATTAAAAGTGAATTTTAAAAAATGAGAAAATAAAACTCGCATTTGTCAAACACAAACATTTCTACCCCTTAAAAGACATTTTCTTACTGTAAGTTCATGAGAAAAAATGGTAATTAATTCTGCATTTTAGTTGCATTTTAATTAAAATGAAGTACAGCGTTAATGAATTTATAAAAATAACGCAAATTAATTTTAATTATACCTTGCTGGCTCATTAGCTACCGTAAGGGATGAAATAATTGTCCTTTGATTATAACGCTGTTTCTCCCTTATAATACTTCTTTGTATAATGTGCAAAAACACATGTGTCACATAATGTCTTCCGTTTTAATGAGTTTGTTGCATGTGCAACCCTCCAATGAAGAAATTGCCGTATATGCAGTCATATAATTCGGGCGCATTTTTAAGTACAAAGTCGGAATAAATTGTAATATTCACGGCACAAATGCCATGTTTCAGAAATAAAAATTCGTCACGCGAATGTGTCAAATAATTTAACGTTTGAATATAAAAATTCTTTTAATTTGTAAATCACAGTGGAACGTATTCAGCATGCGAATGTTGTGTAAAATTAAACAGTTCACATTTTAATTCAATAAACTTTAAACAATTATTTTATTGGGTACATTTTATTTGATTAGTAATTAAACTTGTAATTATTATATAAATTTGCTTTAATTTCATTGCAATTACCATGAAATTTTAATGAGTTTACATATGTACAATGGCACTTTTCACGTATTTTGTTTTTATGTTTTTCCATTTTGTGCATAATAGACCAATCAAAAATATTAATACATAATTTAGTAAATTGTTAAATAAACGAACATTGTATTGCGTATCTATATCCTTTCATGAATATTTTACGTGAATGGAAGTGAAAAAGCTTTCATTAATAATGTTTCCAAGAGTTATAAAATATGTTTTATGTTATCGTTTATAACAACTTTTTAATTGTCATTTTCGTTGCTAAAAATGACAGTTTAATACGTAAAAGTGACAGTTTAATGCGTAAAATGTTACTTTTAACCATTAGTGCTTAAAAGTATTTCATTTAGGAACGAATAGATAAACCTGACGCCTCCCTACATTTTAATTTTGAAAATTTCAAAATATTCATATTCGAAAATAAATGATCTGTTTTAAAAGACTATTATAAAAAATCTTGTATGTAATACATTGCGAAATGAGTGTTTTAGGCACTTGACGTGTTGTACTACTCGCTTGCGCTCGTGCGTACAAATTGTACGTCGCATACCTAAAACACTATCATTTCGCAACTTATTACATAAATAGCATGTATATATATATAATGTATATTTTATAAAAACATAACAGTTTTCTAATTAATTTCCTCCTACTCTTCTAAATATTCGAGATTCTTCAAATTCATTGACTAGTTTGGCAGTATTTCTAATGTGTATACATGTACCTATAATTTTAAATATTTAATTTATAATAAAATAAGAAATATTATATGTACTATAGTAATGAAAATGGATTTTTTGCCACTAACAACTCACATTTTTCTGTCAATTACAAATATTTTAATTTTTCAACTGGTTTCCATGGAGTTGTTTGGGCTACTAGAAACATTACTCTAAAAATGCGTACACTTTCGTAATATTGTCTTTACAAGCAAATAATATTAGTACCAAGTTTATATATCTACCCATTTTTGAATTGTTGCCTCAAAAGTTAATATACCCCATATTTAGATAAAAATTTCAAAATTTTCAAAAATCTATTTTTTATGCATCTAGATACTTTTTAATGCGCTGATTCCAAATTTTAAAACCGCGGGTCGATATCTCTTTCCGTTCTCGAGATATTTACATTCAAAGTTTTACTCAAAACTGCCCATTTTTGGGTCGTAACCCAAAAATAGGTCGAGATATGAATTTGGCGACTCGACCAATCGATTCTACGGGCAAAATTACATAAGTGTACCAATTTTCATAATTTTAGTCCAACGGGTTCATTTTTTATGAATAAAAGTTTGAAAACCCCCGAAAATGGCCAAAATCTGAAAAAATCCTAAGGGGTACCCCTTACGATTTTTGCGATTTTTAGCCATTTTCAGTTATTTTGCTTTAGAAATTGTATGCGGTGTTCAAAAATTCTGAAAATTGGTGTACTTATGTATTTTTTCCCGTAGAATCGAATGGTCGTGTCGCCACATTCATATCTCGACCCATTTTTGGGTTATTACCCAAAAATGGGCAGTTTTGAGCAAAACTTTAAATCTAAATATCTCGAGAACGAAAAGAGATATCGACCTGCGGTTTCAAAATCTGGAATCAGCGCATTGCGAAGTATCTAGATACATAAAAATTATATTTTTGAAAATTTTGAAGTTTTTATCTAAATATGGGGTATATTGACTTTTGGGGCAATAATTCAAAAGTAGATAGATATATAAAATTGGTACTAATATTATTTGCTTGTATTTTTTTTATTCTTTAGAATATAATATTTTTTTTGTTATAGGTACGCCAGAAGTTAAAGAAATAAAACAGATATTACTGTTTTTATTCCTATAATTTATTTTATTGTTTCATGCCAATTAAAATTCTTCCTTCCGTATATATTATTCAAAACAAAGGGCATCATAAATGCAATCATTGTATATCTAACACGAACTAAGTTGTAAACATGTAAAACTGAAATTAATCATTACTGCAAACAGTAGCAATCATTGACAATCACACATCATAAAACTTTCATACCACTATTAGATTGACAAGCGTATTAAATAGCATTATCTCATGAATAATTACTTCAAGTACAAAACTGGAGAATATTAAAGCATGACATATATTGAGCATCAACAACATATTAAATAATTTACATCGTTTATCAGATCAGATCCTCTCTAGGCTGACACTTGAAGCGCCCGGACAAATGCATGGAACGTTGTTTTATTGTGACGGTCATTATATTCAGCGGGAATTAATACACCTGCATCAAGCTGCGATCATGACATGAAACTTTAATGATGTTTGTACTCTGTGATTACAGTTATTATTTTTTAAACTGACTATGAAATTATTGAAATGGTTTTTAAGCTTGATTTCTTTTATGAAAAAATCTGATGTAGCCAACAAAACCTCCCGCCAATTCCATGTTTAAAATAGAAGTGAGCTTTAAGTAAAGTATTATTTCCGGTTAATCGTTTGTAAATAAAATCTAATTTGTTGTCCAATAGAAAAGTCTTTAAACGAAATTTTGGATTGTTTTATTGTTTTTCCTCATGAATCTGTTAGAGCTCCAAATTAAGTACTACATCCGATTTATCATATATGGTTAAAATATAATATGTTGTTTCAAATTATATATGAGTTTTAAATACCAAATTTGAGAAGTTTTCGATCATATTTTAACAGGCTTTAAGGAAAAATCGTCACACACGCATTTTTATAAAAATCAGCATCATCTTCTAGGTGCTCTAAAATGCAATGTTTGGCAATTCTTCGCCGTACATTATCCATTTCGTAAATGTGTAGTTGTAAATTAATATTAATTTATAGTGCTGCAAAAATAGCAATTAGCAAATTTAAATCAGATAATCCTGTACATCGAACATTTATGTATGTTGAAAAATATATTATTTTTACAAACCTTAATTAAATATTTTACTATTATATTCTCCTTAACACGGTTTCATTATTAATTTTAATATAATTGCTTCCTGTCAATGACATTTGTTTAAATATGTCAAAACTTTCATTAAAATTATATTTTTGTTTGGCGCATAGGCTAGGTGATACATGAAAATAAATTATATTATATATTCATATTTAAAGTTATTTAGAGTTATTTACTAAATGTTATTATCGTAGAATTGAAGATTGTACCATTATATTCAATTTTAATTAGTAAAAGTTGCTAAAAAATTATATTCAATGATTTTTTTACAAGAAAAACTGTTAAAAGCTTTTATAAATGATACTATCCGATATACACTAAAAACTAATGACCACTTCCCATATTAGTATAGAATGGGTATACAAAATTTACAATTTTTCTGATTGATAGTATTTGAGTAATCGTGATCCACACACACAGACACACAGACACACACACACACACACACACATACATACCTACAGACATCATTGTAAAAATGTTAAAATCGGATTCTGGGGACATCAAAACGTGCTTATTAACACACACATAATCGTAAAAATCTGGATATGTAATTTTTATTATGAATCCACCTCTCTTAGCGAGAGATAAAAATAAAAATACCCATCTGCAATATTGTTATTACAATTGTCAATAATTCTCTAATTTAAACTGTCTACGTATACTAACAATAAAACCCTTCAATATTTTGGTGACATGCCTACATTGGTTATCACTGCAATATGTATTTTGTCGTTTTGTGATATTGATTCAATGGATGCCAATTCCTACAGGGATCTCTTTATGTAAAAATGTAGCGCTTTTGCCTCATATCGGCCTAATGACGTTAATAACTATAACGTTACCCTCAGAGCAATAATGTAAAGTACATTTTTCTATCACCCAAATGCTAGCTGCCAAGCCCCTGACATAACCTATTTGTATTTATTCTAAAGATCACATGGCAATGTCAATAGTATTTCTGCTTTTGCCTAACGTAGTGCAACCGTAGGATAAAAAGTATTGCCAACTACATCATTTCCTTTTGATCACTCTGTACTTCCCAGTAATTGTCATAATTTGGAGTAGAACCCAAATCCCTTTGGATCAAGTATGAAAATTAAAAATAAAACCCCCTGCGTTCGAAATGACAGAGTTGTCAAGCAGGCTATGTGTTAGTGTTTTGTTTCGCGATTTTTAACCGGGCATAAATCAGGGGAGGTGGGTCTCTTGTCCGGCTGTCCTCCTAACACAGTCGTCGGACGCGAGACACCATTTATCACCCGGTTTTAAACAGTGTAGCCGCTCCGGACCGTGTTTCGATGTAGTTGGCTCACTTAACGTCCCTGGGCCTACCCCACGTTTTTACAACGGGGTGATTATTCTAAACATATTTTACTACATGAATTGGACTCTAATTGGGAGTGAATGACGGTTATAAAAAAGATTACCCAAGGCGGAAAGCTGTGCGCGCTTAAGCCTACGTATCCAGATCGGAACAGAAGTATAGTTGTTTATTCAGCAATAACGTAGTCACAATAATAATCATAGTTTTATGATAAGCCGGGTTTTTATGCAACAATATCATAGTCATTGTTGTAGTTGCTTCAAACAATCCAAGTGTTTCCAGTCCCTAACAAGAACAAGAACCTAAAATCACTCAGAATACCCCAACCAGCGATGCACCTGATGAACAGTAATGTAGAAGAAGAGCGTCCACAACGATCCCGAAAGCCTCCAATATATCTAAAAGACTATGTACGAGCTCCGTCTCACAGCAGTTGGCCCACTTTTTAAATATTTCTTTATCATTACTTAACTAATAGAGTTTGTAATATTAATTAAATAAATCTTTACTTTTTATTTAAAATGAAGATTTTCAATATTGCGCAATGCTAAATTAAATATTTCTCTAAAGATTAAAATTTTAACGGTATAACAGTAACACAAATCGATATACGTATTTTTTTCACGTTATTTATCAATATTGGGTAACATCATTTTTTATTCTAAATTACTTCTGTAATTCTTTTAGACATTTTATTTAAGAAAACCTAACAACTGTACGAATTTTGTTCATTTTTTTTTGTTTTTCTTAAATTTTTGGTTCTAAGCACCGATTAGTTTATTTTACATTAAAAAATGAAATATTTTAGAAAACATATCGTGCTACGTGTCATTAGAACGACAAAATGTTTGTGATATTAATAAAAAGTGACGATGATTTACATTAGTTATTATTCGTATTATAATTAACCAAGTAAAATGAAATTAAAGCGGGTGGGCCAAATGCTGTGAGACGGGGCTCGTATGGTAATCAAGCCTGAAGGGGGAGAATGTAATATATTTGTAGTTAGCCGTGCTACAAAATAATATCAATTATTATATTTTGACAATTTATAATCAAGGACACTCTCTTACGTTAGTTAGATATACAGGGAATTTATTTTAACATGCAACATATGGCGAATCACTTCCAAGGTTACTCACTATTGTCAAAAATGACAGCAATGTAATATTTGTCCATTTTAAAAAGCAACATACAAAATTTGTAGTTTTGTATTATCAAAACTAATATCCAATAAATTAGCCTACATACGATTAACAAATAATCAAAACATGAATGTTGTACGTCAACAAACTTTAGCTTATAAAAATTCATAACTTTCATGTAATAAATGTTAAAAAATACCCCCAATCACTCTGAGGCAATATAGTGACTCTATATACATAGTGTGGCCAATAGGGGGTTCGATTTTGATTGGCCGGCGTGAATTTGCCTAAATATGGCGGATATTATGCCGACAAAGTGACATTTTCAGATTTGTTACGTGAATTGAAGGTAATTATATTATATTTATATTTTAGATAGTGCAAATAATTAAATTATACGTGTATTTGTATATTTATAACTCAAAGTAATATATGCATATTTTTTAACATCACATCTTTTTTAGGTTAACTGTCAAAATTACTAAAAATGTCTAATATTAAGGTATATATTTTAGATGCCTGGTTGCGTGGCGGTTGGTTGTGAAAACAGTTCTTCGAAAGAATTAAAATGAAAATAAATATTGTTTCCATTTAATATGCTCTTTTATTAATTGTGTATCGAATTTTGTTTAGTTATCACATCATATGAATTCAAATTTTCCGCGCATTTTGCCTAAATATGGCGGCGGTTGGCCACACTATGTATATACAGTCACTATATGAGGCAATATTCTAGTCGGTCGTAATAAGAATTGACATCATTTTTGATGTGTTTTGGAGGTATCTCCTGTGCTGCAATACGATTTATAATGTTGCATTTTAAAATGGACAAATATTACATTGCTGTCATTTTTTGACAATAGTGAGTAACCATGGGAGTGATGAACTATAAATAGGTGCGTTCGGTAAATCATACGGAGTTGGAGTATTTACGGAGCGGTGTTGGAGTGGAGTGGGAGTAGAGTTGGAGTTGGAGTAGATCGAGGGAACAAGGTACACTCCTTTATTTGTGATTAACCGAACGAGTAGAGTTAAAATTTTGGTACACGAATATAATAACCTCCTTTTTTTGACAGTCTTATATACTGCACTGCTAAAAAAATAAATAATGAACCATACAGAAGATATTCAGTTGGTATTATTCTTTAATGATTCTGAAGAAAGTATATATTAGAAAAGGTACAGAATTCTTACCATTCCGACATACTGTGCCTTGTTATATTACAAGACAATATTATAAATATAAAATAATTGTGTATAATAAAATATTTCAACATAAAAATACAAAATGATCTGACAGATGTCAAATAAAACAAAAAAAAATTCCATGTATGCTTGCATATCGAGGTTTGGCTTATGGAGTTAACACTTTACACTCCACTTGACTCTATTCTGCATTTGCCGAACGCTCCATTTTAAGACGCTTATCACTCCATGTAATTACCGAACGGTGCTAGGAGTGTACAGAGTGAAAAGAGTGAACAGAACTCATTTGCCGAACGCACCTAATATTGCATTTTAAAATAAATTCTCTGTAGGATATTAGATATAGGAAAGTTTTGGGTTCAAATCGTAGTGAGGTCCATGATGTCTTCACAAAATATTCCTTATAGTTAAATAAAATTATAATCCGCAAAGCCTTTTACCACGATTTAAACATTCTATTCTGTTAAAATAAATATTCATTTCAAATTTTAAGTTTTTTGGTTGTTGTTTATGGCTTTTTCAGTAATTATTAGGTATACCCACATTTTTGAACGACATTATAACTCAGTTTCATATACAGTTCCAGAGCATTAATACCAATAGTAATACTAATTATACGAAATTGGAATAGAACAGATCGAAGTTAGATTCAGCTTCTTCTATGGAAGAGAATGATAAAACCTCCTTGGAAGAACTGCAAGTAAAAGAACCAATAAAGTCCCAAGTGACCGTTTCTTACAGTCATCAAGTGTGCATGTTTCTTTTTCTTTTATTCTCGGTTAACCAAGTCCAGTCTATCCGGAAGCTTCCCATTGAATACGTACGACGTCTTTGCATCCAATATCCGGATGATTTTGCGGGGTCGGGCCTCAAAGTGAATCATTGATGAAGGCAGCACGCGCACTTCCGTTTTGCCGCTCGGATAACGCTGATTGGCTACGTCTACGCACGTACTTCGGCTGCACTAAGGCCATCTACACGGAAATGGGGTCGAAGGCAGAAGGCTTCCCGAGTAGGTGCAAAGTGGAAATTGTTCTTGTTGGGGGAGAAGTTATGATAGCGACCTGCTGATGTATCGACTTTTTAACCAACATTTTTTTATCAAACTGTCACATCAGATACGTCAAGAGGGATTCGATCAGTTTTACTTTCAAGAAAAGATATTCTAAACAAATCATTTTATGTTGAAACACGAAGGCGATATAAAATTAAACGGTTTCAGTCAGCCTCCAAATTCACATTAATACTGTATTCCTTTTAATAATGCGTAACGTGTCGTTTTTACCTTCCGTCACCTTTAGGTAAGGAAGGTATTGTCTTTGGTCAAAAAATTCGATGGTGAGTTTTTAATAACTAAGCACGTTTTAGGGTCCTTACAATACAAATTTACTATTTTTAAGATGATGTCTGTATGTATGTGTGTGTGTGTGTCCGTGTGTGTGTGTGTGTGTGTGTATGTGTGTCCGTGTGTGACAAATTTTTCTCCGACGATAACTCCAATACTACAATTCTAAAAATTATAATTCTTTCGTATTCCTCTTCTGTACATCCATATGAAGAGTTGATTAGATTTTGGTTATAATCGATCCACCGGAAGTACCCTTTCTTGAAGTTTTTAACAGTTTTTCTTAAAAAAACGCAGTTAAATATTACTTTTTGACATTTTGTTATTATGTATATTAAAGAAAATACTCTTCTCTATACGTTTTAATTATACATTTTCCTTCATATTAAATAGATGTAAATTTAAAACATTATAAAGAAATTAATTTTCAAAAATTAGTCTGCTTTGCAATTTAGTATAGAAACAGCTGAGATAATTATTCAAAAAAAAATTAATTGACAGATGTCAGTTGCAAGTGCAAAACCAAATATGAAAAGTATAGAATCTAAAATTGGTATGTCATATTGTTACTCGCAAGTGACATGCAGAGAAAGGCCAAAGAGAAGATGGAAGGACATTACTTAGTGTAGTGTATGTTATAATTTTATTGGATTTAAAGAACCTTTTTAAATGAACTTTTAGTATGGAATTTGTAAAAAACAGTATGTGTTCGTGTTCGATTTTACATGATATTATATAGAATCTGTTCCAAGGACCTTTTGGTATGGGTTTTGTACAAAATATATCGAATTGACGGAAGGTCTTGTGCTGGCCACAACAGATTTTT
This sequence comes from Ophonus ardosiacus, assembly GCA_943142095.1. Classification (NCBI taxonomy): domain Eukaryota; kingdom Metazoa; phylum Arthropoda; class Insecta; order Coleoptera; family Carabidae; genus Ophonus; species Ophonus ardosiacus. Next base: position 8,780,068 of record OW964838.1, on the reverse strand, counting down.
TTTTTTTGGGTTGGTTTTAATTTAAAATTTATGATTTACTCTCTAGTTTATGTTTTTGAAATTCTCGATCTGACAAGTCAGTATCTATCACGTGACTTGTCACTGCTTGTCGTTTGACGTTTCACTAATTATCAGTTTAGATTTTAAGTTACTAATTTATTTTCATAGATGGCAGGACTTAGGACTCAAAGCTGGAGATATATCATAAGAAAAAATAAAAACAACGATACTAAAATAAAACTGGAGACCATCCTTCTTGTATTCATTTTTCATTTAAAAATATAACTTCGGAACTGGAAAGGTCATCCGAGATATGAAATTCAGCTAGAATTCTATTAAAATCGCCTCCACAGTTAAGAACAATTGAAATATTCTAGGAAGCGTAATGATAGACTTCACAATAAGTGCATGTGGTAGAATCCCACGTAAAAAAAGTTACTCAACATATAAATTATGTTTGTAGCAACATCTACCACAACCTTTATTAAATTCTAAGATTCTTTATCTTGTTTTATATGAAATAGCAGAAATATTTAATACTCCCGTAAATGATGACTTAGTTTTTGTCTTCACTGTATTATATTCATAATGAAGAGTGCACCACAAACCATAATTCACCGAAACTATTCTAACTCGTGGTCAACCTCTTGTTGACGAATTTCGCAGTTCCGTTGTTGAGTTCCGGTTTTTACCATGACGACAAGAAACAAGAAATGAGACCAGTTGTTGTTCTTGGCAACGCTCAGACAGTTGAGTTTGCTGGTCACGTGGTTTCCGTCCGCTGCAACTTGCACCAGTCACGTAAAGGGCTAGGGCGAGAATTATCAGAAGCGGAAGATTTTATTATTATAAACCAGCTGGAAAAAGAAATGTAGAAAAAACTTGAAAGAGATGATGAAGTTAGAACATGTTTAAACATGAACGTTAATGACTGGTTTATGATGAATTTAATTCACGAATTTACAATTTATAATTTAAATTTTAAAATAAAACTCACTAAAAACGCATACGATGGCTTATGAACGATTTACAAATTTAGAAATTTGAAATTTGGAATTGGAATAAAATTTTATATTGCCAAATGCAAATTTCAAATTCGACCAATCAGAAGAAAGAACCATTAAGAAAGTTAATACGCAGTGTTTGTGAACATCGTAATTTGTACGACAAAGCAAATTGTACAAAAATAAAAACGTTTGCGAATTAAAAACATGCACACTCATACGAGTATATTTGAAGAATTGTTCTTGATCTTGTTATGTCAGACATTCTACATTTTTCAAGTTTGTTTTATTTCTCAAAATAATCAAAAATAGTAAAAATCATTTTGTTCATTATTGTTTATTTATTATAGTAATGTTCAACAACTTTCTTACAGAATGTGTCATTCGGAGTAAAAGTGTCATTGTGTGTCTCGCATGTAATTGTCCGATTCGCTTCGCTCGTCGTGCAAACTACATGCTCGCCACACAAAGTATTACTTTTACTCCTAATAACACATACTATTTAATCGCATTAATAAAAATCTTGATAGAACCATTCTGATATAGAATCTCTTGTAATTATAAGTAAGCATAACAACAACTCGTATCAGATCGAAAGCAACATAAGAAAAAGCTGTCGACAGACCTAGTTTGCTATTAGTTGCCAACATGCGACTAGTTAGTGTGACTGTTTTCGTGTGTCTTGGAAGTTGTTTGTTTGTTCGGTAAACTCAGGCACGTGAGTATGTGAAACGCGTGTGAAACAGGGTGAAGAAATTGAGATATTATAGAGTAAATATTTAAAATGGTTGCTTGTTGTAAGTAATACACTCACAAAGGTGTGTTTAGTTAACAAATCCTGCAGATAAAACAGAAAGACGACTCGAAAAACAAGAACGACACGAAAGAAATATTGTTTTTATATGAGACTAACATTTGCACAAGATTTTAAAATACTAACAATGAATTTATGTATTTTATATTGCAATATATATTTATTATATTTATTGTCCAACCGATATACGAGTATTATTATTATCAGAATAACCCTGCTTTTAGGGTAATTATATAACAAATAATGCCCAAGGGTATTATGCGTTGCTATGGTAATGCTGTTAAGAAATTGATATTGATACTGGGATAAAGCTTAAAAAAACAAGTAAAAGCATTCATAACCTATCTATTTCGTAAATTAATTTAATGCTATGTGATCTGTATTCCGGAGAATATTAATTATAGTAAAACATTAAACATTAAAGATACCACCGGAGTTGGCACTAGGTCAAGTGAGTACGGTTGATGTACCAACACGGTGATTGTCTTGCCGGACAGGGCGTTTTGTTCCGGCGCGTTGTCTTCATGGAGAATCCATGAGCCATTTTCTCACATTTCAGCTCTTTTTCTTCTCGCCCGTGCATGAAAGGTTATCAAAACCTTCTTGTAATATGCCTGGTTAACGAAATGCCCCTCAGGCACCCAATCCATGTGAACAATTACTCACATTTCGAAAAAAACAATGTCAGTGCACGGCCGAGACGCTAAACGTCTCCGATTTCTTTTCTTCCTTCTTTAAATCTTTTAAACTGCTCGAAAACTTGAGTACTAGATAGTCTCGCATCACCATAAACATTCTTCAACAATTCGTACATTTTTGTAGCGGATTCACACAGATTTTAATATTGATACTAACATAATTCCGGCGGAGTACGAGAAAGTAGTTAATCAAAGGCTACTGCCCAACAGTTTGCCTAATTATCTTAAAGTTTTAACAGTGGATGGAGGAAAGATGAAATATTAATATCACATAGCCTGCAATGTTGCCAAATTTACAAGGAAACCAAAAAAAATCACTTTATTTAATTGCCACACTTCGTAGGTAACCAGTTTTTTTACCTTCCGTCACCTTTAGGTAAAAAAGGTATTGTCTTTGGTCAAAAAATTCGGTGGTGAGCTTCTAATGAATAAGCACGTTTTAAGATCCCTAGAATACAATTTTACTAATTTTACATTGATGTCTGTATGTGTGTATGTGTGTCCGTGTGTATGTGTGTGTGTGTGTGTGTGTGTGTGTGTGTGTGTGTGTGTGTGTGTGTGTGTGACAAATTTTTCTCCGACGATAACTCCAAAACTACAATTCTAAAAATTATGATTCTTTCATATTCCTCTTCTCTACAACCATTTGAAGAGCTGATTAGATTTTGGTTATAAATGGTCAACCGAAAGTACCCTTATTTGAAGTTCTTAACAGTTTTTCTGGAAAAACCGCAGTTAAATATCAATTTTCGACATCTTATGATCATTAAAATAAAAGAAAATCTTATTCTCTATACGATTTGATTATACATTTTCCTTCATATTCAATAGATATAGAGTTATAGAGATATTCATAGAGGTTAACTTTCAAAAATCAGTCAGCTTTGCAAAAATTATGGAAACAGCAGATATATTCAAAAAATTCTAATTGACAGATGTCGGTGTGAAATGCAAAACCTAAGTGGAAAGTATAGGATCAGAAAATAACATAAGTGACAGAGTGTCCCTTGCAAGTGACTTGCAATTTCAATGCCGGGAGTACGAGGAAGGCCAAAGAGAAGATGGAAGGACTGTGTAGCAGAATATTTGAAAGAGGAAGAACTGTGTGAAGAAGATGCGTTGGATAGCAATGAGGAAGTGTGAAGTGCAATTTACAGAATGTACATTCGTGTTATAATTATATTGGATTTATAGAATCTTTTCAAAGGAACTTGCAATATGGAATTTGTAAAAAATAGTGTGTTCGTGTTACAATTTTACAGGATATATAGAATCTTTTCCAAGGAACTTTTGGTATCGGATTTGTACAAAATACATCCAAATGACGGAAGGTTTTGTGCTGGCCACAACAGATCATTGTTTAAGCTACCTACCAATTCTAATTGTTAACTATATTTCATTCACAAATAAATAGAAATCACAACAATTTTTAAAGCAATAATAACTACATATTTTAGCCACAAGTGACAAAGTATTGATTTGAAAGCATCGCATCAAAGAGCATATTGTAATTAAATCTTTTGAGTGCATGCAGAATGCGATCTACAAATATGTATTTATAATGTACATGTTCATACTGTCCTGGTCATTAATTAATACGTATTTCATGCTAATAATTATTTCAACGCAATGTAAAAGCCCCTAAATGGAAAGTACTCAAACTGACAAATATGCAAAATATTTTACCAATTTAGTTTGAAATTCCATTAAAATTGTTTACTTTTTAACCAATTCACAAAGCCATTCTCATGATAAACATTTGAGAGCGATTGATTTTTGCAACAGATGCTCAATAATGTGGAATCGTTTGGCATCAACACCGATAATTTCATCGAAAATATGCATAACCTTCGGGCTATTTTACTGTAAAGTCAAAACAATGAACAATGAAATAATTGCATGATGTAATGTGTGCGGAAACAGATATATCACTACAAAATTCTGATTAAATTTGTAACGAGCAACATTATTATGACCTAAAATGTTAAACAGCCCACATTGAAATTTCCAAAAAGGGATTGAATGGTTCACGAAAGGATTTGCAATAATTCCAAAACAAGAGCCATATTTGAGACATGAGAAACAAAAACATTTATTGATGAGGAATGAACATTTTAATAGTATTTGTAACTAATTTATTTTTTATCTAAAAAATAAAATAGAGCAAAATATTAATAAATCCAGAATACTGAAATTCAAAAAAAGATATCCTTGGATTCATGCTAAAATTCGCATATTTTATTGAACAAGCACGATTTAAGGTCTCTAGGATCCGATTATAACATTTTTAAAATAATGTCTGTGTGTGGGTGTGTGTGTGGATGTGTGTGTGTGTGTGTGTGTGTGTGTGTGTGTGTGTGTGTGTGTGTGTGTGAATGTATGTATGTATGTTTGGATGTTGTAGACACGATTCCTCAAAAACCATAAGACTTAAAAATTGTTTAACTATGGATTCCTCAACCTGACATTTCTGGGAAGAGCTGAAAAGGTTTTGGTAACAATTGAACAACCGAAAGTAGTAGTTTCTGAAAAAAATTCTTCTAAATATAATATTTTAGAAATTTTTGTTATTAAATATTGAAAAACATAAAATTCTCTATCTAATACACTTAAAATTTTTATTATATCTTGTATAGATTTAGAGATAAAGACACTATAATATATAGAGTAATTTAATCGCAGAAGCTAAGGTACTAAGGAAACCAGTTGACAAATTCCAATGTATATTTAATCTTTCTTATTGTTTTATTAATTAAATATTTGAAATTATAGGTAAAATTGTGGTAAAATGCATATATCCATCAGAAATACCGCCAATCTGGTTAATGAATTGGAAGAATCTCTGAAATTTAGAAACTTCCTCATACAATGAAAAATAGATATAATTAGAATTATATGTGGGCAGAAGACATGTTAAATACAATAAAAAACAATATTTGGGTAATGGCGAGAGGTCTTGTGCTGGCCACAACAGATTTTTTAATATAAATTTTAGTCTAGTTTGACTTTTCAGCCTTATCAGGACAATTTTTTTTTTTACTTTATGTTAATTTAAATTTCGACAATTTTAACAATTTATAACAATTGTTTTTTACTATTGGTAAGTTAATTTATAAAAACTAATTGTATCACTTCGCTTACAGTTACATTATTAACTTTCTTAATTGTTCTGCAGACTTGAAAATGGTCGTCCCCACGACCGAAACATCGTCTTTTTGATTTAATAAACAATTACTTATCGTTTGGAAGTTTTCATTATCCAAGAATTAATTAAATACTTCATTACCAACCACATCTTCAGAAAATTTCAACCTTACAACAAAATTAATAGTTATATATAAACTTCAGACCTATAGGAATGCCACAATATAATGAAGACAAAAAAGCAAATACTAGATGAAAGAGAAACCATGTCTGCAGACTGCAAAGAGGGAACGTAAATGAATTGTAATTGTAAATAATTGTCAATCATTCAAAATGTACTGATAAATGTAAAAATTCAAAACTAAAAAGCATGAGTTACCCAAGGAACACGGAGTTTTTATTGACATTTACAGTTAGCGAAATTATAGCACTTTTAAGTTATTTCGCCTTGTACAACTTTATTTTAAACTACAATGCGAAGTTATGATGTGTGGTACTTATTATTAAGTCACATAATAGTAATTAAAACGTTTTATAATTCAATTTCAAGTCAATTATTGAACAGAAGCCCGACACGCCTGATATAAACGTCGCATAAACGTCAGAATCAATCAATTATCATAACAGGTATCATGCAAGTTAAAAAGTTTTAAGAAAAGCTTTTTAAAGTAAATAGAACTAATAAAAAACTGATTTGTGCTCCTTGGCTAAGTAAATAAATAAATATAAATGTAACATCACGGCGCATTACTCATTGCTGGGTGTGTCAATCTGCTTTATACGCAGATATTAATAAGGATGATATATTCGTAGCGTGCACCACAGGGGTCACTTTTGAGCCACTTAAAATTTAATATAATTTTTTGCGTCTATCGGGATCGCGACCAGACACTCAGGCATACGGCCACATGATCCCATAAATAAATAATAATAATAACTAATTTAATTTAAAAAAATATTTGATCTACGACATTGTCGCCATACTTTCATATCTAACCTTCAAGAGGTCTATTTTAAATTCATAGCCACATGTGCTATCCGCTATATAAGTTCCACTACTAGCCAATAGATGGATTCAAGTCGGATAGCCACATGTGCTATCCGCTGTATAAGTTCTACTACTAGCCAACGGATGGATTTAAGTCGGATAGCCACATGTGCTATTTGTTAGAATTATAAATAATTATTATAATTTAAATAGGTACTTGCAATATATAGATATTAATCAAATATTATTGATATAACACACGAATACAAGTATTTGATCACAAAATTGAAAAGCCGAACTACCTGTTAACTTGATATCTGGCAATATTAATAAGTTCTACTACTAGCCAACAGATGGATTCAAGTGAGATAGCGGGATGGGGACCCCCATCTGTTGGCTAGTAGTGGAACTTATATAGCGGATAGCGGATAGCACATGTGGCTATGAATTAGAATAGACCCCCAGGACATTTCGAAAATTTGTCATTTCGCGTTTTTCGGTGTTCATTTTCTATATTCAGATAGTATTACTATTAGTAGATATATTTTAGTTAAAACACAAACAGTGGATGTACATTTGAATACCTTGATTTTTATATAAATTGTAGTGGATGACTGCAAAACACATTGTTGCTTCAAAATAGTTACCAATTATGAAATAACAATCACTATGTTTTATATGTAAAGTTATTTAGCTGATTGAAGGAATAATCCCAATATTTGGAATAAAAAGTACTAAATGTTACGGCTATTATAGGACAGAGGTAATAATAGTTTTAAAACTATTCAATGGATGCTTCATGATTTCAATTGAGAGATACTCCATTTAATGATGAATTTGAAATTGGAACACCGAAGTAGAGATTTGTGATTTGGCTGGTTTTATGTTAATTACAAAAGTATAATAAAATCTTTATAGTTATGGCTTCATGGACGTAAAACAGCATCACTTTAATGGAAACTGACTTCACACAAACAATATCATGGAGATTAATTTTATTAACAATAAAATTATAAATTACTGAGATCCTAAAAACAAATCCTTATCACAATTAAACATTCTTCATATTCATTTCCTATTTTGTAGTAATATCATAAAAGAGAAAAAAAAAGTTCCTAAATTATTTCATTTTTTATCTCTCTTGGAATCATGCTAAAATTCGCATATCCAAATTTTAGTGAATAAGCTTGATTTAAGGTCCCTAGAATCCTATTAAAACATTTTTAAATAATGTCTGTGTGTGTGTGTGTGTGTGTGTGTGTGTGTGCATGTTGGAGGGACGATTCCTCAAAAACTATAAGACTTAAGACCTCTTTAACTATGAATTCCTCAATCAGACATTCCTGGGAAGAGCTGAAAAGGTTTTGGTAATAATTGGACAACCGAAAGTAGTAGATTCTTAGAAAAATTCTTCTAATACACTTATTATATTTATTATATCTTGTATAGATTTAGAGATAAAGGCACTGTAATATATAGAATAATCTAATCGCAGAGATGAAGGTACTAAGGAAACCACTTGACAAATTCAAATGTTTATAACATAGTTTGGAAATGACAGATGTCAGTGTCAAAAATCAACAGTTTTAGTGACATTCTGAAAGCTACATTTAATCTTTCTTATTGTTTTATTAATTAAAAATTTAAAATTATAGGTAACATGCATATATTCATTAGAAATACCGCCAATCTTGTTAATGAATTGGAAGAATCTGACATTTAGGAACTTCCTCATACAATGAAAAATAGATATAATTAGAATTGCATGTGTGCAGAAGACATGTTAAATATAATAAAAAACAATATTTGGGTAAAGCTCTGTAATTTTTTGTTACAAAATGACGGTTCGACAGCATAGTGCATTACAATACTTATATAGCCTAATATGGAAATGGCGAGAGGTTTTGTGCTGGCCACAACAGATTTTTACAGCTTTCACGAGGTTCTACAAAGATATTTGACAATTAGACACTGTTTTTAAGTCTGAATAATAATTTTTGTCCTTACATTTTTTGAAATGAAATGAATACGTAAACAGATATTGCTAATTGAAAATTTTGCGGAAAAATTCCACGAGGTTTGTTGGAATGATATTGAATATTAAACATACTTTTTAGTTGTGGAATGTGTAGTTTCCAAAATGCTGTTGGAAAATAATATTATTTCAATAATTTAATAAATATCATTTTTTTATTAGTATCTGAAAGAGTTGTTTTTAAAAGTGAGAAAAAGTGTGTAACTCTTTCTTTCTCTTCTTTTGTGATACAAACTAAATCTCCTTTAAAAAAAAAAAAACGAAGCGAGCTACAATACAATACGCTAATCCGAAATAAAGTCTGTCGCAGTTGTAAATATTAATTAATCGCGCACGGATTAAAAATTCAGCACTAGTAATTAATATTTATCTTCAGCTCGAGCACTGGAACCTTCATTACGGCTACTCAATTCGAATTAATGCTAATTCTGAGGTTTTTGTATCGATTAAAAAATGGTTATGAGATTTTCATTCGCTTCGATTTTTTAACACTTGTTCGCTTTTATTTGAATTTCATGAGCATATAATCTCTACTTAGCACTAAATACTTGGAAAGAAGATTTTATATATTCTTTTCCTCCTTCGGATAATGAAAACAAAGATGATATGAGTTTACAACCACAGTTATTAAAAGGTTCCTTTTTACAAAATAGGACCAATATGATACATATTTAAAATTATTTGGTAATTCTAAATTTGTACCGTGCAGGTACATATTACTATTAGTTTTTCAAAAATATTATGTAACGTAACCAACAAAAGATTTCCTTGAAATAAAATGAAAGAATTCAAAGATGGCAGAGACAAGTATCTACTGTAAGTACTAATTTATGAGATATTATTGAATTTATAACAAAAATAAATATTGGTCATTTCGGTTTTTCGTTTGAATAAGTAATCATTACTGATCAACCAAAAAAAATGTAAATACTTAGGCTTATGTAGAATTTTCCAATAAATCCATTTTTTATGGTACAGGTCCATACTTTTATTATTTTCTGAAACATCCAAAATCCTCTAATCTTTCTTCGGAAGATTGTCTCCAGTCGTTAGAAAATTTGGATATCAATATTTAAATTCATTGTATTGTATCTATATTTTATTATTTTTATGTTATAATTATGTTTGTTTTGTTTATTGTATATTGTTTACAGTGCTGAGCTTGCTGCCCTGGCATTAACATGTATGTTTATAGTTCAAGTTGTCTGTTATGGTTCTTATTAGAACGTGGACGGCATTTTAAATGCTTTTGTTAAGATTTAGAACAATTGCATTTTGTTGTATTATTTCATTTAATTGATTGCTGAAGATGGACAAAATTTTTATAGTCCGAAACGTCAACTAATGTTCAATAAAATTATAAAATGATGTTACATCAATTAATGGAACCTACTCGAACAGATCTTTTTCATGCTCAAATGTTCATGCAAAATGGTAAATACGCTGCCTTCTGATATCTTTATGGTGTCAGCTATCTCACGCAACTTCAATTTACGATCGGCAAAAACCATTTTGTGCACTTTTTTTAAATTTTTCTGGAACAACTGCCGAATTTGGGCGACCAGAGCGTTCAGCATCATCGGTGTTTGTACGGCCGCGTTTAAAATCAGCAAACCACTTCTCTACCATTTGTCTCGATGGAGCATAGTCCGAATAACACTTATCAAGCCATTGCTTTACTTGAACGGTATATTTTCCCATTAAAAAGCAATGTTTTATCAACACAATAAATTTAGATTTTTCCATTATATTGAAAATTACAAAAGTAGCGTCACGAAAACCACTGTAACTTGTGAACTAAACATCAGATTATTATAAAATTTTGAAACTTATCGTTTGAAAGTTGGTACTTTCTATGGATCATATGGATTTGTCAATAATGACAGTATCTATATGTCATCCTACGAACTTGATGAGTGACGGATTACTTGCTCCTTCTAATTACTTCGAGATATGTTTCCAGTTGTAGATGAATTCTAATTTGATTAGAATTAATTTTTGCCAGGAGATAAACACAGATCTTTACTCTGTTGTTGAGAAACACAAACCAAAGTTTAAGTTTCTGGCGGTGTGGACCGTCCGCTGAAATTTCCGGGTTGTTGTCGATTCGCAGCGCAAACACAGCCGAGCGTTTTATTATACAAATTAAAACATTATTAAATTAAGTTTTAAACTCGTAAATTACGCCGGAGTGAGCACCACTGCTCCGGAATGGCGCAATTTCTTGGAAGAAAGTAAAATGTTTCACGTATTTTAAATTTAGACAAATGAGAAAACTAAAGTGGACGATACAACCAATGCAGAAAATGATGCTAATTTAGAAAAGTAATTATGTTATGACTAATCAGAAAAAAAATGTGAGTATAGTATTAGTGTAGGTTTGCTAAGGGATTTTTTTTTTAGTTTTCCGGTAGTGCAATTAATATGATTGTAATTTGACGACAAATATAAATAAAGTATATAAACTTCTCGCGATATTTTTGAACACAGTCAATTTTATTTGTGCTTTAAGTAAAATAAATAGCTATTATGTAATAAGTTGCGAAATGATAGTGTTTTAGGCATGCGACGTGAAATTTATACGCACGAGAGTAAGCGAGTAATACAACACCTCAAGTGCCTAAAACACTCATTTCGCAATGTATTACATACAAGATTTTTTATAATAGCGTGTTAAAATAGATCATTTATTCTCAAATATCAACATTTTGAATTTTCAAAATTACAAAGTAGGTAGACGTCATGTTCATCTATTCGTTGCTAAATGAAATACTTTTAAGCACTATAGGTGCGTTCGGTAAATCATACGGAGTTGGAGTATTTACGGAGCGGTGTTGGAGTGGAGTGGGAGTAGTGCTGGAGTTGGAGTAGATCGAGGGAATAAGGTACAGTACTAACAGTAGAGTTAAAATTTTGGTCCACGAATATAATAACCTCCTTTTTTGACAATCTGATATACTACACTGCTAAAAAAAATAAATAATGAACCATATAGAAGTTATTCAGTTTGGTATTATTCTTTAATGATTCTGAAGAAAGTATATATTAGAAATGGTACAGAATTCTTACCGTTCCGACATACTGTGCCTTGTTATATTACAAAACAATATTATAAATATAAAATAATTGTGTATAATAAAATATTTCAACATAAATATACAAAATGATCTGCTTGCATATCGAGGTTGGACTTATGGAGTTAACACTTTTCACTCCACTTGACTCCATTCTGCATTTGCCGAACGCTCCATTTTAAGACGCTTCTCACTCCATGTAATTACCGAACGGTGCTAGGAGTGTACAGAGTGAAAAGAGTGAACAGAACTCATTTGCCGAACGCATCTTATTTTACGCATTAAACTATCACTTTTACCCATTAAACTATCACTTTTACGCATTAAACTGTCACTTTTTCGCATTAAACTGTCATTTTTAAGCACTAGTGCTTTTATATGAGATAAAGTAAGTTCATCTCAAAACGTTTGCACGCAACTTTATTTTACGTTCAAATCTTATTTACTTTAGCGCCGCTGAAAAACTTTAGGTCCCATGCCGGCTCACCGCATACATAAAATATAATGTTTTAATATAGTCTTTATAACTTACGCTTCTTCTGCTAAAAGCAGAATCTTTTTCGTAGATTTACTCAACTTGTACAAAGACGGTTTGGAACTGGCAACAAAATAGGTATGTGTGAAACAAGTACAGTGAATGATATATATGAGTACTCTGTATTACGGTTTGAATTGGTTGCAAAAACTAATATGATTTATATTTTTGTATGTGTTGAGGAGTACGATGCCATATGATAAACATTTTTACGCATTGCGTTAGTTATTAATTATATCTCTTACGCATACGCATTAGGAAAATAGGTGGACATGAGGCTTAATTCAATTATAAATACCTAAATAAATATTACAAAAAAACTTAAAATATACTGCTTCATAAGAGTTCACGATTATACCCATGGATCTATTTATAAGTAAAGATATAGTTTCAAGGTATTGTAACGCAATTTCACAAATAGTTTCCTGAAAGCAAAGAAGTGAAAACGACAAGAAGAAAACAAAACCTTGTGTTTAATATATCCCAGCGATCTGCAATTAAGCAAAAGAAAAACAGCAACAATATCAAAACGTCAATAAAGCACAAAGTGACGATCTCGTAGCTACGCGACGGTTGTCGATGGCACTTTATATTTTTGCTTTATCTTTTCGAGCGTCTGCAACGAAAAATCAAAACAAGTGTCTGACGAGCAACGAGAGCAATTCGAACACGAGTGAAATCACTGCATCAACTACAGTTTCAAACAAACAAACGGAGAAACAAACAAAACCATTAAAACAAAAGTTCTAGCGATGAGAAAAGCCAAAAAGATTAAGAGCATGACAAGGACGGTTATGTCTTTGTACAGACAAAGACACATATTACAAACTACATCATACAAACTTGGATAATTACAAATTTAGATATCTAAACATTTTAACCTGGCAGACTACTTTATATTTCAATACAATTGCATTCTGTCTGCTGCCAACCACGGGATGACAAGAAAGTTTTGATAATGTAAAATATTGTAAGAACATTTTCATGTTGTAATGACTCCATGTATACTTTTAGAGCCCTGACGAAGACTTTTGTTAAAGTCGAAACGTCGGCCAGGAAATAAATAATTTATATATGACTGCATGTCTGATTATTTTCCAATTTTACATTGTAAGAACAATTTAATGCTGATGATGGTGGCGTTAAGCAACAGAAACGTCCAAAGTAATTGTTAACAAATTCTATCAATAAACAATTGCTCTTGTCCTTCTTTTGATTATAACTATTCTGATTTATTAACAGAATTCAATATGTCCACCTTAAAAACACGGCGGAAAATACAGTCATGCATTTATTTATACAAAATTTGTCACGGAATAATCGATTATTGTTTTTTTTCTTGAAAGTCAGAATACTAGAAATCATATAAAGTTTTACTGTCCTCTTGCACGTACGAATTATGAAACGAAGTTACCTATTAAACAAATTATGAATATTTACAATTGTACATCATCTTACAGTGAAATTTTTTGTGATTCAGTAATGAAATTCAGTGTAGTATTGTTTTTTGTTTCTAACTCTTTTCGATAAATAGCGAAAAATATAATAGATCAAAAATTAGTAAAAGAATAATCCAAAAATTATAGTACAAAAAACTTTTCGATTACACAAGTAGTGCGCTACTTGAAGTTAGCGTGATTTTTTTGTAATGCTCATAAGAACCTGAATAGCAAGAAAAATTAATATTGGCAAAATTTATCAAAAAAAAAAAAAAAAAAAATTAATAGAATACAAATATGATAATTTCAATATGTACTTGCCAACTCATTATTAAATTTTTAATTTTTCGGTATGGATATAGAGAAAATGTATGTATATAACATATTTAAATTGCAGTCTACTAAACAAAAAGAAATGAGAGAAAAAAATTGTGACATTTCTGTTGAATTAGTCACTAAACAAATTAGCTGGAAATAGTATCCCAGTAAATTTTCATTATGCCTTATGTACTAATCATTATGCATTAAGCTTTAAAATATTCGGTGGAAATGACGTATGACCGTAATATTTTCTTTAGATTCTCGTAGTTGTTGCTTTTGTTTTGCTGAAATCAATTACTTACTTGTAGTAGAACAAATAAATGTTTACTTGTCTCCATCAGACAAAAACAGACATTATCTTCTTGTCGTAGGCAAGAAATTCAAATTAAACTTTTCCACTGTAGTGCACCGTAATTAAAATTCCAATCGGCAAATAAAATGATACTGTAACGAAATCAAAGATGAGAGATAATCTCTGTTGGAAATAGTAGCAACAGCCCAGGTGCGTGGTAGTTATAAAGCTACGTTGCGTCGCAACTTTTCCACGATAAATCAGCAACTTTCTGCAGGAAAACTGATTTATTATTCGCAGCGCGCCTGGCGGTGGATGACCGAACTAACTCGCGAAGGGAAATTATTTATTTCAAGCGAACCAATCTACCTCCTTCGTAGAATTTATGCGTTCAAGCGGCAATTAGTTGGTGATGTTTTTAAAATTTTATTCCGTGACTTACATATGCATGAAACTTTACAGCGCAGAAGAGAAGAATTGCAAATTCTGTTTGATTATTAATTGTTCGCCATGTTTTGCTTCTCCTTGTTTTGTTGGAATGAGTGATTAATGTGGAATTATTTACAAGCTTGTACGACTTCCTGAGTTTGTATTACTAACATATAAACTTAGTTTTCATTACTTTATCATGTGAAATGAGCAAGCATATAATATGTACCTTCCCAAACGGTTTGCCCAAAGATTAATCTAACCTAGTCTAACCACTTTGAAAATAAAAACACAACCACGTCACATTTTGGTGCGTACCGAGGCATGAAGAAGTTTTAGGAAATAAAAAATCAAATGAGCTTGCAGAATGGAATCAAATTACCGTTTTAAAGCCTAAACCTTCTTGTGAACTATTGAAAAGTCATAGAGGACGTAGCCACAAATTCATTTCACCCTCGACAATAAATGCCAAGGGGCTACCTCTCACCAAAAAGGACTTTAAAGATAGATTTCCACATGCAAAAATTATTGGTGCCAGTTTTATGGCGCCAATTTTGACCAGTATATGTTTCCACAATTTCTATCAGTTTACAACTGGCACCAGATTAAAAATGAGTTACTTGAAGCAAGTATTAATAGGGATTGCATGAAACACACGAAAACTTTTACATAGCCTTTTTCAAATCACGATTTATGCATCTCTCGACTCAGCAAATCTAGCCCATAAAGTTAGCGCGTATTGAAATTTTTAATGCGCCGTTCGACAAGACAGCTGACTAGAATACTGTGGAGTATAAAATGAATGAGGATTAGGATGTTATTGGTAATGATTTTTGTAAAAAATGTACTTGTCAGCCATCTTATCTAACGGTGCACAAGTGAAGATTTGAGCATTTCCATACGCGCCAACTTCATGGACTAGATTTGTGGAGTCGAGAAACGCATAAGTCGTGATTTTAAGAAGGCTATGTAAAAGTTTTCGTTTGTTTCATACAATCCCTTAGTGCAAATTTTGTCTGTTGAGCTCCAAAAAATATTTAATATTTTACCTTTAGCAGAGTTTATATCAAAATATTTGACATAACCTCAACAATTTTCTCAATGCACCATCTCTTTTATTTCGATCTTTATTAGAGGATTTTTTACTCTGAAGGCATGGATATTGCTCGACTGCCACCAGAAACGAAATTATTAGTTCCGATGACCATTTTTTTAAGCTTTTGTCACTGAACTTATGTGTTGTGTGTCTAAATGGCGCCAAAAAGTATATCTGTTTCATATTCATTTCTATATGCAACTAAATTGGCGTTAGTCTAGTAGCGCCAATAATCTTCCCCTATGGAAACCTAGCTTAAAACTATGCCAGATATATTTACTGATCATTATTATCTGAAATGCCATTTATTAAAGATTATTATATCTGAAAAATAAATATCTGACCACTGGGCGAAGGGGACGAAGAAACATTCTTTATGTGAATTACGAACTCAAAAATATAAAATTTCAAGAAAAAGTTAATGAGAAATATTGTTGCTCTTGACGAGTTATATTACCAGATAAATTTAATGTACGTATTTCTGTTACACTGTACAAAATGTACATTAGATAAAAGTCAATATATTTTCTCAAATATGGGCCCTATTCTGTAACTCATCCGTTAATTTTTAACAGTTGGTTAAAAAAAATTGCGAACCAAATAAATTAACAACAAAAACTAATCAGTCGTTAAAAATTAACAGTTGAGTTACAGAATAGGTCTCTAAAGAAGGTATGTACAAATATCAAAGCGAACTAAACATGCATTGAAATTTCATAATTATTGAAAATTTAATAACTAGGTTTAATCTGAATAAAATGCAAATATTTGGCATGACTGTAACGATAGTTTTAATTAGGTACTTTCAGAAAATATAAAAATATTTACATGCAACGTTCCACTGCAAAAATCAAGGATGACATCTCTCTGGCAAAATCGGAAGTAAAATTTAAGATCTTATCATTTAAGTTTACCCCTATCTTTGTATTTTAAACTATAGGTTATAATTAATAATAAAGAAAATAACAAATTATTCTTATTTTGTCTATAAGATGTGTAATATACCAATATAATGTGAACTTAAATTTATTGTGCCATCGTTAATAGCTCAGATGTACAACACAAAATCATAATGAATGCTTATATTAACAAAATAGAATATTTTATGTAAAAATCCTTGATAAACAATGACTCCACTTCGCATTTTGAATTCAAATGAAACTGTCTTCCATATCTAACCTATATAAATCATTTGTAATTAAATTAAAATACATGTGCAATAAATTTAAAAGTCCGCATATATCACAAATAACAATAATTAAATTCATAGAATATGGAATCTTGACAATAAAAACTGCATTTTAATTCTGTAGATTAAGATCCAATTATTTTACACCACACCTTTTTGTGTATGCACATGCATAAAATTATCCTTTGTGAATATATTAACTGCAAACACCATTACTTCTCTTCTTAAATTTAAATGAAACCGAGTACTCTTCTTCAAATTGAATTCCTTTTGGTTCTTTTTAGAAATGTTTAAATATCCTTCCCGTGGCAAACATAATTAAATGAGAAATGAATAATACATTCCGTTACCTTCCAGAATTTACTTTTTCGATTTTAATTAAATAAAAACAGTAAATATTTAAGGCTTAAGTACTGCTATATTTTACCACAAGGTTAATTAATACTCTTTAAATACTGACTTTTATGTGAAACTTCGTTTTGAAATTAGTTAAACATGTATATTTTTCAATTTGAATGTTTAAATACTTTGCTGCAGGGATTATAATTTTAAATCTGAAAACGTTAATAGCGATCATAAAAATTTTAAATGACCCCTATGAAACTGTTTAATGTTTTGAGAGAGTTTTGTAAATAATATAAAACTTGTATAGGCATTCCACGAATATGTATACAATTTTGTTGTATAAATAACATATGCTAATTATTAATTTATGCGATAAACCGCTTTTTAATTATGGACGAACTTCATATGATGAATGAGTTTATTTCATATTTCACAATTAAATAAATAAAAGGATTGATTTCTAGAGTACAAAAAGCTGTTTGGTATGTCCATAAATGGGTAGTTACCGTGCTTATACAGGGTGTTCTAATAGGATAATTTATTCCGAGGGTATAAATATTTAGATGTGCTGATTCCCAATCAAAATGAATTTTTCCAAAAATCGGAAAATTATTTCGTATTATTTATTTAATTATTGAAGTGTACACATGTAGTGCCCCTGGCCGACACAATTTTTTAATAAATATTACTAATTAAATCAACTTCAATAATTAAATAACTAATTAGAAATAATTTTCCGAATTTAGAAAACAATCTTTTTAGGCTCCGATATGTAAACTTGGTACTTTACACATTGCAAACAATTTTCGAATTTTATTTAATTTACACTTTACAGAGCTTCTATTATCTATTAGCGTATGGCATTTAAGTTGTATTACCTAAATTTAGCGAACAGATAAATGTCACTGTCGAAAAACCTATCATTTCAAATTATTAATGGTAACGTCTTAAAAAGAAAATTGTAATAGTAAATAAAACAATAGTTATATCATACGAATGCAAAGGAACATAGTTTCCAGCATCAATAAATATGTAGGTATGTATTTAAATTAATAAATAAATAAATAAATAAATAATATAAATATATCATCACGGCATATTACCCATTTCTGGGTGTGCCAATATCTACAACACATGTAGACATCGGTAATGATGATGATATATTTTACCGTGTGTGCGTTTACCAGGCGTCACCTCACGGGCACTCATAGCTGGTGTGGAGAGTGCACCACAGGGGTAACTTTTGTGCCATTTAAAATTGGAAATATTTGGCGTCCGTCGGGATCGAACCCGGTTCCCCCAGGTTCGCGACCAGACACTCAGGCACGCGGCCACGGGACCCCATATTTAAATTAATAAAAATAAATAATAATAATAATAATAATAATAATGATAATAATAATAATAATAATAATAACACTCAGTTTAGTTTCACAAGAAAAGTATATTTTTACTTTATTGAACAATCATTTCCCCAGTTGCGGCATCATCAGAAGGATTGGCGGGAGGTATAGTGCTGGCCACAACAGATTTTCTTCTATAAAGCATTGCATGAAGTCTTACGAAATAAATACTGCTTTTCCTCATTCTACCATTTTACCATTAGCTACAAAATTTGAGTCTTTCTTCGACCACATACTTTTTCAATGTTTTCTGTCTCATGCATATATTTTTATTTCTTGCATTGTAGTTTCCTTCTCCACATCTCTTTTCTCTTATTCTGGCTGTCCAAACATGTCTCGTGTCCTCCTTACGAGATGTCCAAGAATGTCTTTCCTCAATATAGTCTAATATCGTTTGAGTTCCTAATTCTGTTCTACCCCTATGTCTCGTAACCCCTTTTATTCTAATTAACAACATCATTTTAATACTTGTGTGTAACAATACTTTTTTTAATGATCAAATTGTTAAAATTTCCATCATACTCGCTTATGTTTTTATTGCGATATTAACGCCAGTACATTCCAGTCTGCAATATTTAAATTAAAAAAATATAATTTGCTCCATCATTTTTCTTTTTCAGGGAAAATATACATTTCTCCATGCCGTTTCAGTATCAAAGAGACATGTTTGTATTCTTTTATTGCGAATGCAATTTCATTCTTTTATTGACTTTAATGAAAATAGAATTGGAAAAGATCAGATTTCAATTGTTTTTGACGTTGCATTTTGCTCCGGTACTCTGCTCGCAGAATCAGAAAGAACTCGTTTCCTTTTTCTTTTATATCCATTAGTGCTCACTGCATATCAAGTTTAAATCCGAGATAGGAAATGGTCATTATCATTATTACATTAAAATATGTTAATAGTCTTTCTTCTATCTATATGAGTTCATTTTTCAGTCTTTTTGTTATGGTTTCTTTACTTTTAATATAAATGAATCTACGATTTCAGATTTCAGCTCATTTAAATTAAAATTACCGTTCATGTTTTCTAGCTGTAACAAAAGTCATATTTCTTTCCGGTGATTTAAGTCAAAGTAAACTAAGATCAGCAGATAAATTAACTTAGTAGAATATATTACAGTGTCCCAGTAATCATTTGTCATAATCGCAGCAGGAATAAAATTCAGATAAGAAGCAATCATAACTTTATATATTATTGCACCAAGTGGTAATAATAACATTACTCAGATTTTTCTGGAATTGATAATACTATTAAAAGAAGAATATGTCTATTAATGTTGGTAAACCTTTTACTGTCAGGTGTATGGTATAAATACTTTTTTAGTCGACCGAAAAGTAATCGTTTTCGTCCGCTTACTTTTTTGTCCGATTTAAGGTAACGGCATCTATTGATAATTTTTCTACTCTTTATCATGATTCCGACATTACCGACAATGACAGAATATCTGTGAATAAAACAGAGAGTGTAAATGGTCTGTGAATTAAACAAACTAATAATTATTGTTGATTAGATTAGTTAAAAAGAACGTGTGTTTTTTTTTTCGTCGATCAACGAGCGAAGTTGATTTATTTGTTTAAAATCTGGTTTATGAATCTTTGACTTATGTGTTTAGGTCCACCGGAAGTAGAATTGTTCTTTATTTTGGGCCTCCCACTCAAATGTCCTACACCTGTCTGGTAAACAACGCTAAAAATGTTTCAAAATATCTCGCCTAGGGCACGGATTATTAGTTCTATATTAAAAATGATTGTTAAGTATTAAGCTATGTTAATCAGAATTGTGATATACGGGTTCCTTAAATTACAGTAAAGTCCATTCAAGTTTTTCCAAAAACTTTTGTGACATTATTGTGATTTTAGTCATGTTGCAAAGCAAGTTTTTAGTGTTTTGTTCCTTATACTCTTAAAGGATAAGATTTAGTTTCACATTCACGTTGTGAACAGCTCTTTAAGAGATATCTGAAATTAGATCTACTATTAAAGAATAATGATGTAGTTATTTTTACTGTTTCTTGAAGAACACTTTTTTCAATAACCTGCAAAAAATTGCACTAATATTTGTTCAAGTTAAATGCATCAATTAATTTCATTGTCATCTTTGAGTTTCGTTAGAGAAAAATGATTTTTTCTACTTTTACGACCTAAATACGAATACTTCTTCAAATTACTGCAAAATTAAACCCATTTTCACCCCAACAAACTCCCTTCTCGTTTCTCGTCCCTGGAAATCTCCGTCACTGTTCGTTCGCCGTTCGCATGTAAATGTTCTTTTTAAGTTTCTACAGCGTGTGATATACAGCGATTAATTATAAATTCTGCTGACATTCACATAATCATGTATGAAAATTAATTAATATATTTCGTCGTGCACGTGGTCTGTGCAGTGTACGTGTGCACCGAGTTTTATAGCTGTATGAAAACACCCAGTAGAGTCACATGCGTACCACCAGCATGATTTACTACACCAAGAGAAAGACGTTAGACTGTGAGAATTTAAGCTACGTGGATTATTAATTAACAGCAAGGTACGTTAGTTGCAGTATTTGACGTTAGGTATGTCAATTTTCAACGCTTTAATGCTAATAAACGATTAAAAAAAGCTTTGATAGATAAGAGAACCCTGCGGCTTTTTTTAAGGATTGATTAATAATTTTGATTCATTTTCGGCGAAACTGTCGATATACTTTAAAAATGAAGTTTGGTCGTGCAAAAAAGTTTGTTTCTGTATACAAACAAGGGAAAATAGTAATTACCGCCACTTTTACGAATTGGTCCGAGTTTTCCAAGCATGTTTCCATATTAATTCAACTGACGTAATGGACTGGCACCACTAATCAATGCGTCAGTGAAAGTATGAAGCAGTTATACTTTTTGGCGCCATTTAGACACACAAGACTCCAGTGCAATGGCAAAAGCTTCAAAAAAATGGTCATCGGAACTAATCATTCAGTTTCCGGAGGCATCGAGCAATACCCATGCCTTTGGAATAAAAAGAAATTCATCCCATAAAGATCGAAATAACAGAGATGATACATTGATAATTCTTAAGATTATGTCTGCAATGTAAACTTTGCTAAAGCTAAAATATTAAGTATTTTTTGGAGACAACTTTAATACTCACCACAGGAATTTTCGATCGTCTTTTGTTTTTGAGCTTCAGGCTAAAACTTGATTTTTCTTATTTTGAAAAACGTAATTCCTTCAAAAATACTACACAGCTTCAATTCTAAATTAGGAGTTTATGAGTAGAGGACTTCAATAATAAATTTCAATGTAAAATGTATGTAACCACAAGGCTGAAAATGGGAACTATTGAGTCCGGAAAGGTCCCTACATCAATAAATTATGAGTTTAATTATTACCAATTTGTTAAAATAACACTTTTCCTCCAAGAAAGCTGAAAACATTCTCTAAAGGGGAAATAATTACAATAAAGAAAATGATTAGTAACACAAAAAATTGTTACTTGTTACTTTAACAATATTTTGTTAATTTTTAAAATGTTTAATGCATTAGGCACTTTGACAGATTATTGTAGAATTATGTTTAAAAAGAATGAAATAATATATAATATTTGCTTAAATTTAAAATTTTTCTTGATATTTTTATATATAAAAAATCAAATGGTACTATTTTCAATATAGCGTTCCATTTAACCTTTACATTTTACTTGATATTTCTTTGAATTTTTTTTGTTTCTTATGTTGAAGTTCCATGTAATCCTCCCATCTGTCACCTACTTTCTGGTAACTTACCCACGAATTGTTAAAAAAAAATGGTACAGAGTAAAATAAAAATAAATAGAGCAATTCCACCACCTGCACCGCTAGCCGCTAATAGAAAGAGGGGTACTTTTTCTGAAAGCTGCCCAATGCAGATTAATGTTTGCAGAGTTTTTCTTTTTCTTTTCGAGTTGATATGTTTGCATACTACACAATAAATATGTTTTAGTTTATGAATGAAGCTTTAATAAACCTATTAATCATATATTTTAGGTTCATACATGTATTAAGTAATTATTAGATAAGGGATCACTGAGTTACCCCACTTAGCAGTTTACGTCGAGTAGAAACACTCAGTTGGTTAAGGGTTAAAAGTATAAATTTGCCCTTCAACTTGAGAACCATTTGTTTTAAAAAAATACATTTTTTTCTTAAACAGTAATCCTCCTTTGTTTCTTATAACTTTGCTATTTAGCACATGTTTATATCTTTTAGGGCCGGTTTTTCAATGTACTGGCAAGTGTCTGTTAAGTCTCCTCATGGTAAATGCATGCAATGCATGCAAAAGTTGCATATTTATTACTTACACAAAGTGCACGTGTTTTTTTTAACTCTGTCTTTGCGCCGTATTAAAGCAGTGTTTTGCCATATTTTATAAATTCAGTTTATCATAAATCGTGTATTTTTTAGTGCTCTTTCATTGTATGTCACTTAGTGCTAATTTAACTGTACCGTAGTGCGGTATTTTTGTGTTTTTATATATTTGGTGCGGTCTTATAGTGGAACTTTAAACTCTACTCAGCAACGCCGAATCTTACAAGTTTACTTACTGTTAATTAAGTTAACCTCGGCCTTCACCTGCTTAAAGTCACCTGTTGTTTTGCAATGTCTACCGGGTGCGTCGTTTGTGAAGCTGCTGTAACTGATAATGTGCCAATAATATGCGACGCCTGCAAAGGTCGAGTCCATGTCATTTGTGCTAATCTCACTAGATCTGAGGTCAACTGTTTGACTACTCCAAGACGCACTATAAAATATTTTTGCACTACTTGCTGTTCTACTAATACTGCAATAATACTGCAACAACTTCTGTCTACAATTGCAGAACTACAGCAAGAAGTGAAAGATCTTCGATTAGCTCACAATACAGTGACTCCGAGTAATATTGATACCGAGACAATTATTAGTGAAATTCAGGATAGGCAGAGACGTGAGAAGAATATTATTATTTATAATATTCCTGAATGCAGTTCTTCTATCATTTCCGAAAAAAGGACTCACGACTTTAACGAAGCTGCTAAAATCTTAGGTGAAGCTGCTCCCATTCCTACAACTGAAATACAAGTATCTCGACTTGGTCGTGTCAATAGTAACTCCAATAAAATACGTCCTTTGAGGATTACATGTCATAGCCGCTCTGATGTTGTATCTGTTCTTAAATCAAAAAATAAAATAACTAATAAACAAATTAAACTGTCATCTGATCGCACACCGATGCAAATTGAATATTTTAAAAAAATTCAGGAGGAACTAACTTCACGTACTAATAAAGGTGAAACTAACTTAACTATAAAATACATTAAAGGACTCCCGAGAATAATACACAACCCTAACTCAAAAAACCACTAAACTCTCCTGATAACAAATTACTAAACATCTATTACCAGAATGCTGGAGGTATAAATACTAAATTTAATAATATCTACTTAAATATGCTAACTGCTGAATACAATATAATTGCTATTACTGAGTCCTGGTTAAATGATAGTGTTCACGATAATGAATTCTCAACGGACCAATATATAATCTATCGCAGTGATCGCGATTTTAATTCCTGTGGCGTCTCAAGAGGAGGTGGTGTCCTGCTGGCCATTCACGACGACCTACGATCATCAAGAACATCCTTCGGTGAAGCCCAGAACCTCATACCCAAAAATGTGGACATTGTATGTGCAAAAATTGACTTATCCAGTAATAACAGTTTATATATTTTTAATATTTATATTCCACCAAATTTGAGCATGGACTATTATTCCAGTATTTATGAATTTTTTGAATCTTTGCCTTTTTTGCATGAAAGTAATTTTATCATACTGGGTGATTTCAATATACCTCATTTATCTAATAAACCTGATTGTACTCAAGTTACTACTCTCATGGACTTCTTAAATTATATCGATGCCACACAGTATAACAATATATATAATAGAAATAATAGATTACTTGATTTAGTGTTATCCAATATTGAATGTAACGTATCACATACATCGGATCCTATATTTAAAGAGGGTCTTGATCATCCAGCACTGTTTATTTCATTTAAAATTAATATTCTTCATCCTAATAATTTAAAGCCAAACGTTCAGACCAAAAACTATAATTTCAGGAAAGCTAATTATAATAAATTGTATTCTTTAATTAATAATTTTAATTGGGATCAGTTGAAAATATTTAGAAATGTTAATGATGCAAGTAATTTTTTCTATACAATGCTTTATTCTTTCCTTGATGAATGTGTACCGCTTAAAGATTTAAAGTTCCATTCCTATCCTTCTTGGTTTAATACTGAAATAATTAATGATTTGAAAGAAAAAGGTAAAATATTTAAATTGCGTAAAAAATATCCGCTAAATACTTTTTATTGCAATCGTTACAAGGAACTTCGAATAAAAATTAAAAAAAATATTGAGGCTGCATACAAATCATTTGTTTTCGATTCCGAAAATAGTTTATTAACTGATCCGAATAAGTTCTGGAACTATATTGAAATTAAAAATAATAAATCGAGAATACCATCTCAAATGATATTGGAAGACAAAATATTAAATTCCCCAGCTGACATAGTTAATGGTTTTGCTTCATATTTTAAAAGTGTTTACACTAATATTAATGTCACATCTCTTCCTACAACCATGACTTTAACTAACGAAATAGTAAATATAGTATCAATTTCTCCAAATGAGATTAAAAACTCTATAAGAAAGATTTCTAAAAATAGGTCTATTGGCCCAGATTTAATCCCAAGCTTTCTAATTAATGATTGTTGTGACTCTTTTGCTATAGCTTTATTTCATTTATTCAATTTATCATTAAATACATGCTCTTTTCCTGAGATATGGAAGGCAGCTCGTATAGTTCCTGTATTTAAAAGTGGTGCTATTGATAACGTGAAGAACTATAGACCTATTTCCCTACTTTCAAATTTTAGTAAAATTTTAGAAAACGTGTTGTATAATCTCATATACCCAAAAATTAAAAACTTGATTTCAATACAGCAGCATGGCTTCATGGAACGCCGATCTACAACCACCAATTTATTGAATTTTACTCAGTTTGTGTCAAATAAACTTGATAATCAGAAACAGGTAGACGTAGTTTACACAGATTTTGCCAAGGCCTTTGACAGTATTAGCCATAAAATTATTTTACATAAATTGAAAGCATTTGGTTTTTCTTCATCACTTATTGCGCTTATATCATCTTATTTGGATAACAGATCATTATTTGTGAGCTATAAGGGCCACAATTCGTTGTCCTTTTCTGCTGTTTCAGGGGTTCCACAAGGTTCCAACCTTGGTCCTCTATTATTTTTAATTTTTATCAATGATATAACATCTGTAATAAATAATAAAAAATTAATTTATGCTGATGACTTGAAAATTTTTTCTTCTATTTCTAGTATATCTGATTGCATATCTATTCAGGAAGACCTGAATAAAATAAATAATTGGTGCATTAGCAATTTATTGTTCCTGAACATTTCTAAATGTAAAATTTTATCCTTCACCAGAAAATCACCAATTGTTTACCATTACAAATTACAAAATTCTATCTTACAGCGTGTAAATGAAATTAAAGATCTAGGTGTAACCTTTGATTTAAAACTTAATTTCAATATTCATGTGCAAAATATTGTTTCAGGTGCATATAAAATGCTTGGTTTCATTAAACGTAACTCCCAATCATTTACCAATATTCATGCAATTAAAGCTCTTTATTATAGTTTCGTTAGATCAAAACTTGAGTACTGCAGCATAATTTGGAATCCTTTCTACTATAAATATGAAAATTTAATTGAATCGGTACAACGTAAATTTCTTAGATATTTATATTATAAAAAGAATAACATTTATCCTACTATTAATATCTCGTATGATGAATTGTTGCGATTGTTCCAATTTTCTAAGCTTTCATATCGACGTCGTGCTCATTCATTAATTTTTCTGTATAAAATCATTCATAACTTAGTTGATGACTCCCATACTCTATCCATGATAAGCTTCCATGTTCCTCTAATATCCACAAGACATACTAATTGTTTCCATCTGCCAATTGCGTCTTCTAACCTACTCCTAAAATCTCCTTTATATACTATGTGTTCCCTATACAATTCGATAAACAACAATGAACTAGATATTTTTGGTTGCTCTTTTATTAAATTTAAAAGAGACTGTTTCAATTATTGCTGTTAATTATTTCTTTTTTTACCTTCTTGATTTTTTTTTCTCCTCGTTATAGCTTCTGGCTTAAACTGTTTTGGCATTATACTGTTCTATTATTATTATTATTATTATTATTTATGCTTTAATATGTTTTTGGAAAGTGAAACTTTGTAATTATTTGTATTTGATCTGTAATTGGGCCTTGGCCTGTTGATCTTTTCTCTCTAAATAAATAAATAAATAAATAAATAAATAAATACCTATTTCAGTTTTTCAATGTTATGTTAGCGTTACCAACAGGATAAGTCCTAGGTAAACAAGAGGATAACATAACAGATACTTTGACCTACCGATAAATTTTACCAGTAGGATAAATTCAGCTGTTCTGACATATTGACATTGACAGTTAAATAATATCAATAGAAAATTGTAGAAATATGTATATAATAGACTGTAAATGTGTTTTTCGATAATAAACACTTGAGGAGAAAGATTTCGTTTGTTACATAATGAAAGACGTCGACCAGATCTCGTTGACTTCTAGTGACGATAAATATTTTAAAAAATTCAAATTTAGCAAAGAATACTGAGAATACTGATATTTCCAATGGTATAAACATTTTTTCTAAAAATGTCTTGTATACCAATGACTGTGGCAGAGTACTTTTCAATATATTTTTAAGAAACAGAACATATATGTACATTTGTAGGCAAAATCCCAGTACATATTTACAGCTGCTTGATGCTTGAAGCCCGAAAGATGCATAAATATGTAATAAAATAAGATCCATAATGTTATGACAGTCAGTAATAAAATTGTTTTTTCCATTCTTCAGTTCACGTATTCTTTCCACATACATATTGCTACAAACTAAAGCAAACTTTAAATTTGCTTAAATGTCACAGATTCAGTACTGTCAATAACTGCAACTGTCAATCACATTCAGAACGAAATATATGGAAATAAGTTAAAAATGACATGTGATTCCTTACGAACACAGCAAATACCAGCTTATAATTATTGCCAACCATACAGTTGACAACCAAGAGTGTCTGTTACTTACCGGACAGATAAATTCGTATTGAAAAACGCATTTTCATTACCATGGAGTTTATCTGATGGATAAATTTAATCTGCTAGGTAGTTAACAAACACTTTAACAAGCGATTGAAAAACCGGCCCTTAATAAAGAAAATATTCGCGGTCATTCGTTTCGTTGTAACACCCTGTATCATGAGTACTACTTCGCATAAGAGTGTAATGATCTTCAAAAATTATTAATCTTTATTTTCTAGTCCATTCTTTATAGAGTCAAACTTAGTTCAACAATACACAACCCTCATTTTATCTTAGCCAACTTTGACCTATTTAAGATGAATATTAAAAGTTAGGCGACCGCCTATTGTTTATAAACGTCGTGTCTAATAAATGCAATGGTGCGCGTGAAGGCTATATTTATGTAAAGACAATTAAAAACTTTCTTAATACAACTCTTGGTCTATTCCAGAATTTCGGATTGCATTCCAAATTTTCCAGAATCTTCCAAAGAATTATTCTCTAAATTGTTATTTGAGTTTAATTAAAAATGAAGTACCTGTGCTTCGAATTTCGATACAAAATATAATTTATATTTCAAATAATACTTGTATATACGATGAAATATATTGTATGCTACGAAAATTTATTCGCCATTTTTAATTTATTATATATTTCAATGTGAAAAGTATTATACGAAATTAATTAAAATTTTGAATTAAACTAATTATTTTGCGTAAATCAAATTAATTTTGTACAGATGTTGCTTGTTCATAACGTCAAACAATATATAAATTTCAGATTTTGCGAATTTTGGCTGGAAATTTATTTTAGTTATACTAAATACGATGTATTTATAATTCCAATCATATTATAAGTATTTCCAATAAGTGGGTTGACATTACTATCGAAATTAATTACTTGTTTAGTTTTCTTCAGCTAATTATAAGGAAATGTGAAGTTTTTAAATGTCAAATGTAGAACAAAGTTTTGCTTTGAACCAAAAATTTTCTCGACGCGAACATTCCAAATAGATATCACTTTTAACAAATATGATGACTTCAGTTTGTTTTGGAAAAAACAATTCATTAGTTTGCTAACTTTAAAGTATTTGGTGGAATAGTTCAAGATTTTAAAAACAGTAATGGCCGATAGTAAAAGGTCAGTTAAAAATGTGTTGAACTGCAGTTAAGCAAACGGAGTTTATTTAGTGAACTTAAGTTAATTATATTTGGATGGTATAACATTAAAATGAACTGGAGTCAACTGAACGTAGTTTATCCCTTACTCAGTCGGTAATATTTCATACAACTCACTTCATGTCATTGTATTTGTTAATTTTTTTGAATGAATGTTCTCGGACTTGTTGACCTACGAATATAAAATGAACAAAAAGCAGAGATCTAAGAATTTCGATGAAGAAAGAAAACAGTCATTCGTCATTTTTCTAGATCACCAGCTAAATATGAAAAAAAAAAACAGTTCCTACAATTCTTAAGTTTATTAAAATTTGATTTGTTCCTATTCGTGGCAGGTTCTAGCAGAGGTCCCAAAATATATAGAAATTCTAAAAGCGTTCGTTTTTCGAAACGAAACCGCAATTTAAATTCAATATTGTTTCGAAAGGATTTCTCCTTTCCCGAAATATTCGTTGGCGTCTATTCATTATATATGCATTCATTATATTCTCGTCGTCACTATAAGAACTTGAATCGAACAACATAATTTTTAATCTAGAATTTAAAACAGCATATAATTTAAATGAATTATAAAATATTTGCTAAAGCACTAAACTTACCAAAATATTAATTATAATCAATAAACTTTCGTACATACTTATTTACAACGTAGACACTTATAATTCTGAATGTTATTTAGAATATAAAAACGTCAATTATTATTTAAACTCAATTTGAACGGATGAAATCGGCCGCTCAAGTGAAGCGTAGTTTAAACTCAAGTCAAAAGCTGATTTTGCTTTATACTACAGAAATTTTATTTGAACCTAGTTCAATATTAATTAAATTAAGTTAAAAAACTGAACTATGTTTATACTATCGGGCATAAGTATGAAAATCCTTATAACCATAAATAGTAGATATAGATTAATTAGAACAAATTAATTTCGTGAGGGGCAGCTGTCAGAAATAAATTTCATACATAATTTACTCAATGATGGAGTCATGGAAAAATTTATGGTTTAATTTTATGAATGAATTGTATCAAAATCAAAATTTCTCGATATTTATCATAAGATATATAATTAAATATTTTTTAAAAATATTCAAAAGTGAGGTTAAAATCACTCCTGGAGGGCAGGTGACGTCATTCTGAAACTTTTGAGGTTATATGTCAAATTGACTTCGTTCAGATAAAAACATTGTAGTATTCTGTTTAGTTAACTTATAGTAACTTAACTAAATAATAAAAAAAACAAATACAAATTAAACTAATAGTTAACTTTGTAGTTAAAAAGATTATTAAACAAAAAAGTTAACTATAATCTGAAATACCGGCCCTTAGTGTAACTGTTTCCGAAAACTAAGAAATATTGCATTATAATATGTAATGAGAACACAAAATTTAGGCATTATAATAATCGATCTCACATAAATATCCTACGAGTTTCGCATTCCATGTAATGTCAAACACCAATACATTATGTAGAAATAATTTCATTTATTTACAAAACAAATGTTTACACGAGCAACAGCAGAACGCGTGATAAAATTAAATTTATGATATGCTAATTACATATCAGATTTTTATCATAATATCACTGAAATATACTAATTAAATTCCCGTGGTCATTTATCCTGACTGCCATTGGGAAGCGAATACGAATATTCGAATAAAAATAACAATTTATGAAACATATGTACTGCATGAATGTTGTCATTACTGTTAAAGGTAAATATTAATGACAAGTTGTTATAATTAAATAAATATATCGTTCAGTTTTTTAACTGTAATGTACAAAGCCATTGGGAAAGCAATATGATCAAATGCTTTGGCACCATTAAAACTTTACTGTTTTGAATATGGAAATAAAATACATTAGCTATTACTTATTTTACAAGCAGTTTTAATACAAATAAAGCAATGTATCCCAAATTTAATCCTGTATAAAGTACACTGAAATATCGTAAAATTTATGTCGCTATATATACACCTATGGAACCAGGATTTTATATTTTTTTTATTTGTGCCTTCCATTATATAAAAAATATATCTGTGGCTTAATGCCAAAACAACCAATAACAATATTTGACCAAAATTAGATTTATTGGTACAATGTAATGATGGTCATTACCGATGTCTACATGTGTTGTAGATACTGGCACACCCAGAAATGGGTAATATGCCGTGATGCTATATTTATTTATTTATTTTATTTATGTAATGATGATACCGTGCAAGTATTTACCAGGCGTCACCTCACGATTTGGAAAGTTCACCACAGAGATCACTTTTATATCATTCAAAATTTGTAATCATTTTTACGTCCATCAGGATCGAATCCAGGTCCTAAGATTTTCGACTA
This sequence comes from Ophonus ardosiacus, assembly GCA_943142095.1. Classification (NCBI taxonomy): domain Eukaryota; kingdom Metazoa; phylum Arthropoda; class Insecta; order Coleoptera; family Carabidae; genus Ophonus; species Ophonus ardosiacus. Next base: position 8,748,515 of record OW964838.1, on the reverse strand, counting down.
GACAAGGCCACGAGTACAATCTTGAAGGGCGTTAATACTATACAGGGTGTTCTGAAAATGGGTGAAAAGCTTCAGGTAAAACGATTCTTTGATTAATTCTGTCTCGATAATCCTAATGCAAAAAAATTATACTGTCCTTTGTAAAGCCACACGAGCTACTTAAAAGAAATGTAAATTTGGCAACACCGAATCAAACTATTATAGTAGTTATCACTATCAGGTAGCTATGCAAATCAGTATGAATTTTATTACATTGTTTTGACAAAGTACACTCTTTCTACGGCAGCAGATACATAGCTACCGAAACGTTGTGTTAATATTGTTAACAGTTTTTTTGTTTATCAATAATAAAGACAATGGAAGTCCAAAGATCTGTTTTATTTAATAAGAACACTCAGTGGAAATTCAAATTGGGAATTGAATTTATTTACTTAAGATACCAGCTTTGCTTTATTAATTAAAAAAAATCTGTTGTGGCCAGCACAAGACCTTCCGTCAATTCCATGTATTTTGTACAAATCCCATACCAAAAGGTCCTTGGAACAGATTCTATATAATATCATGTAAAATCGAACACGTACACATACTATTTTTTACAAATTCCATACCAAAAGTTCATTTGAAAAGGTTCTATAAATCCAATAAAATTATAACATAAACTACACTAAGTAATGTCCTTCCATCTTCTCTTTGGCCTTTCACTGCGTGTCACTGGCGAGCAACACTATGACATACCAATTTTAGATCCTATACTTTTTTCCATATTTGGTTTTGCACTTGCAACTGACATCTGTCAATTAAATTTTTTTGAATAATTATGTCAGCTGTTTCTATGATAAATAACAAAGCTGACTAATTTTTGAAAATTAATTTCTTTATAATGCTTTAACTCTACATCTATTGAATATGAAAGAAAATGAATAATCAAACCATATAGAGAAGAGTATTTTCTTTAATAAATATAAAAACAAAATGTCAAAAAATAATATTTAACTGCGTTTTTTAAAGAAAAACTGTTAAAAACTTCAAATAAGGGTACTTCCGGTGGATCAATTATAACCAAAATCTAATCAACTCTTCATATGGATGTACAGAAGAGGAATACGAAAGAATTATAATTTTTAGAATTATAGTATTGGAGTTATCGTCGGAGAAAAATTTGTCACACACGGACACACATACACACACACACACGGACACACACACACACACACACACATACATACAGACATCATCTTAAAAATAGTAAATTCGTATTGTAGGGACCCTAAAACGTGCTTATTCATTAAAAACTCACCACCGAATTTTTTGACCAAAGACAATACCTTCCTTACCTAAAGGTGACGGAAGGTAAAAATTCAATGACAACGATATTTTAAGTATTTATGTAATAATAAAAATAACAAAAATAATAATAATAATTATAATTATAATAGTCAATAATAAGATTCGCGAAGTCTCTGATCTAATTTTCCAAATGTGTTCGAACATGGGTGCCACCGGTTTGGATATCGTGCTTCATATTCTTCTTTTGCCAAGTTCGCATTCCCGTTGTAAAATACATATGCCATAAACATATCAGAGTATTCGTTAAAGGTATACATTCAAATTATCTAATGTTTCATTCACTATACAAAAAGAAATAAATTATAAAATCAAACATCAACTGATAAACGTCAAAATTCGACAAATTATTTATAATTTCTGTTTCAAACAAAAAACTATTTTATACATGGTTGTCGTACGTATTCAAATTAAAAAATTCTACTTTAGAAGAGTTAAAATTTTAAAGATTTGATATGAAACGTTTAGCTACGTACATCAAATTTTACACAATTCTTCTAGAATGTAAGAGCAATGATATTACGTAAAAGATTTTAAAAAAATCGCTTAGTTCTAGTTGCACATTTACAAGTTTAATGGCTTCGTGTGGCTTCACGAAGGGCCGTACAATTTTTTTGCATTAGGATTATCGACTCAGAATTAATCAAAGAATCGTTCTACCTGATGCTTTTCACTCATTTTCAGAACACCCTGTATAGACAGATTAAATTACAGTATAAGTAATGTTAACAAACATCAAAATGTAATAGATGAATTACAACGTTATAAAATTGATGAAAAACAACTTAAAAAAAAATATAATGTAACGAACCAGATCGAATGTAGCAATTTTATAAAAAAAAAAACTGTTTTTGCTAACGTGAATTACAAATATCTTCTTCATAGTTTATGACTTGATTTAACCCTGAGGAAGACCATTGTAATGGTCGAAACGTAGGTTCTAATCAAATAAAACCATACTGACTGCAGTTTCCGAGTACTTTATTTTCTTCTCCACACAAACATTTTTAATGTTCAGCCAGTATATTTTAAGATATTCTTTCGAAACAGAAATTCTGTCTCATCTCCATTTATGACCGCTTCCAAGTTGGATTGAGTCTGTGGAAGAGTTAACTGAATATTCCTTCTAGGAACACAGGGTGCTCGTACCTTGTGCCCCACTTAAGTTGCGATATGAAAGTAGTAAAATATAAAAAATAAAAATTTGGTAATTATGAAAAAATTTCTGTTTTCATCTTGGAAGAGTAAGAAATGTAGAAATGGACAAAGGCGTTTAGAATTGTTGTAAATTCAATTTTTGAAAGAAAATAAAATGGTAATCGCGGAATCGCATCGATGTTATCAAAATGGCCAGGGCGGTCAGAGTGTTGGACCCCGCTCACGAATGTGATAATGTAAATAAGGATATAAATCAATTCAGACCAATTACGCGGTATAAATCATGAAGCAGCGTCAACGAATTGAATTTTCATTCGTTCATTGGAGTGCGTTCGATCGCGCGATCCGCCATCTATTATTAATCACCACCGGCATATTTTTTGTGTGTTGTTTGTTCGTTTCCGGTTTCGGCTGCGCATATGGGACCTTTGTCGGATGTGATCATAATTTAAGCAAATTAACGAACAAAAAATAAACACCGCTAGGATGTGTGACTGATTACAGGACACCTGATACTGACAACGAGTGTTTTCTTTTTTTAATAAATGATCCACGAACATGCGCGATTCTGACCTCGATAGCTTTTGTTGGGTTTGTTTGTTTCGCTTTGGTTTTGTTTATTACTGATACGAATCCAATAGTTTTTTTCCAAACCAAAAATTTACTCGTGGTATTTAAATTTGTTTGAATTCTACTTGTAGGTATAAAAATAAAAGTCTGTTATATCCAACATAATCTCTCGTCAATTATATTTTATTTTACAGAAGTATTGTACTTCATAATATTTCTTGCAGGAAGATTTGTAATTCCTCGTTAAAAATATTTTCTTACAGTATTATATCACGAACTTAACATCTCCACCTCGTAGAAGGTCATTTTGTCCCTAAACATGTATTTTAATTTCCATGTAGAGCTTTGTATGTTAATTAGAGAAATGGTTTAAAGACTGGAAACTATTATACAAGTTCGGGTCTTTCTTATTTAAGCGTCTATACTTGCTACATTAGGGTCCTAATCGTATGTAATCGTACCGCATTTCAATTGGAATTTCTCCGCAGTAAGTGAGCATAAACTACTATTGATATTTGACAATAACGTTCTTCTATCAATAATTATTTTACAAATATGTGTTTGAAATTATTTTGTTTTCTTGGAATAATGTTTAGATAAAAACTTCAAAATTTTCAAAATATAATCTTTTCCAAGGAACTTTTTTATAGCATTTATCCATTTTTATTTCTAAAAATTCACATAGTTGTTCAAATACTCTAAAAATGCGTACACTTACATAACATTCTCTTTAAAATCAAATAATATTACTACCAAGTTTATGTCTCTACCCATTTTTGAATTATTGCCCCAAAAGTCAATATACCCCCACATTTAGATAAAAACTTCAAAATTTTTAAAAATCTAATTTTTATGTATCTAGATACTTCTCAATGCGCTGATTTCAAATTTTGAAACCGCAGGTCGATATCTCTTTTCGTTCTCGAAATATTTAGATTCAAAATTTTGCTCAAAACTGCCCATTTTTGGGTTATAACCCAAAAATGGGCGGAGATATGAATTTGGCGACAATACCATTCGATTCTACGGGCAAAATTACATAAGTACACCAATTTTCAGAATTTTTGGACACCACGTACAATCTCTAAAGCAAAATAACTGAAAATGACCAAAAATCGCAAAAAACTAAGGTGTACCCCTTACGATTTTTTCAGATTTTGGCTATTTTCAGGGGTTTTCAAGCTTTTATTCATAAAAAATGAACCGGTTGGACAAAAATTATGAAAATTGCTCTACTTATGTATTTTTGTCCGTAGAATCGAATGGTGATGTCGCCAAATTCATATCTCGGCCCATTTTTGGGTAATAAATAAGTAAATAAGTTTTGAGCAAAACTTTAAATCTAAATAACTCGAAAACGAAACGAGATATCGACCTGCGGTTTCAAAATTTGGAATCAGCGTATTGAGAAGTATCTACATACATAAAAATTAGATTTTTGAAAATTTTGAAGTTTTTATCTAAATATGGGGTACCTAAAGGTGACGGAAAGTAAAAAGGCGTATGTAAACAAGACAATTATTCTAGCTCTTTTCGATATTTTTATGGCATTATTGATAAATCCCGTAAATCAAAACGAGACAAAAAAAATGCTAAAATACATCCAATATATACGAACCATGTTGACATTTTCAAATTATTTTCAGAACATAGTTATGATATACGTCGCCTTATGAATAGATTCTTTAACCTATGTGGCAAAAATAAACTAATTCAATTACGTAGATATGTCATCAAGAATTAGTCACTTTTTATTGCGCTATGCATTCTTACGTAAAGAATATACTATAGTTTTATCAATGTTTTCCCAAAGTCTGTAATTCCTTTTTTTGAATTTAATGGTTCAGTTTGGTAATTACCTGACCGAAACTATGTATTTTCGTATTCATTATTGAAATGTATTAAAAAGTATGTTAACCTAGTAAAACTTTTTGGTCACGAGTGGCCATTGCGTCCATTATTAATGAGATGGAATATCGAATTGCTGTTTTCCCAATACTTAGTGGAACAAATGAGCCATTACTATTGCATCATAAAAGCCATCGTTATTGGTTCTATTCCAATTTATATCAGCATAATAATCGTCTATTGCGAAGAAACAAATATAATAGAATAGTAAATGGATAGAGCTGTTGCTGTTACCAAAACTACAATTACTAAGTCTTCATGCACGCTAGTTTAATACTTTACCCAAACACGACAGATAATGGATATCGAAGCGGTATAACTCTATCAAATCAAAATCAATTTCCGAACTAAATTGAATATGTATAGTTATATTAACCTGATACTGCTTTACAACTCTAATCTAGTGACAAATGATTCATTATTTTGCATAAAGATTGTAGCTTTGCTAATACGTTTCATTGGTGTCTCTGTTTCAATTCTAAAACATTGATCAAAATGATTGACATGCAATAGTGGTAAAACAATGTTTAGAGCAACATTTTAATCAGTATTGTTTTTCAATTTCGTCAAACATTAAATTGTTATAAGCTCTGTCGACACGGATACGGTCAACTAGGCATCAACTACCTTTCCTGTGTAGAACTAGTGTGCAAAAACTCAAACTTCACACATAAAAATTGATACTTGAAGTACTCACTTCACGCATGGGAGTAGAAAAAATCATTTGTCAATATTTCAAAGCTAACTAAAATCATGTTAGATTCAATGTAATAACTGTATTATTAAGAGGACAAAATAAGAAAAAACGTTATAATAAAAGAACCTTAAATTAATTAAAAGTTTGAATAACTGAAACATGCGTTTTAATTCAAGCAAAAATTTTTCTTCCCTTGGCATTTTTTCGTAAAATCAAAAATAAAATTATTTTCCTCTTCTAAACTCAATCCGGGGACAACTGTATATATTAATAAATAACGAAGACAGATTTGTCATGTACACAATGAGCCGTTTTCACATTTTCTAAAAAGTATTTTAAGGGAAAGTTTATGCAATATTTTTCATAGTATTAATATAAATTATCGCGTAGTCGTCACGATAAATGATTTTGACAGTGTGTGTACAGTCACAATCATAATTCTGTACGTCCTGCTTGGATATATATTTACCGCTACAAATTTAATTCACATTTTTCTCGGGGCAAATGTTTGCTTCGTGGAGCTTGTGTAAGAAAATAAATTCGTGTAATTGTTAATACATAATCTATATATATATATATATATATATATATATATATATATATATATATATATATATATATATATATATACAGAGTGTTCCGCGACTCGACCGACAAACTTATACCATATATTCCGGGGGTCATTACGATTAAAAAATGTTGATATAATTGATGAATATAGTTGATGAAATATGACCTATAGGTGAATTCGTCTTTGTTTCGAAGATATCGAAAGAATTTAAAAAAAAATGATAAAATTTATTCATCAATAGATAGCTAATTAACACAAAATTACAGCAACCGTTCAAAATGAGAACCTCCATTTTCTAAACATTCAGGTATCCTTCGAGTCATAGAATGTTGCCAGTTAATTACTGCTAATTCATTCTTTAGAAAATTAGTAGCTTCAACTATACGGTCAGTCAACTCTTCGCGTATATCTGGTTTACCATTACCAAACACATGAGATTTGAAACAACCCAACAGAAAAAAAAAATGTATAGGCGACAAGTCAGGTGACCGAGCTGGGGAATGTATAGGACCATCTCATCCTATCCACCTTCCCGGAAAATTTTCATTAAGAAACACCGTCAGTAGTCTCCCAAAATGTAGTGGTGCCCCATCTTGCTGGAACCACATGCCACGACGAGCTTCCAAATCCGCATATTCTGCATTAGTAAAATGCGGAATAATTGCTTAAATTAATAAGACAGCACGAAAATCATTCATTTGTCAAACATATTTAATTCGATATCTCCGAAACTAAGAGGTCATATAACATTTTTTGATCGTAATGACCTCTGGAATATATGGTATAAGTTTGTCAGTCGAGTTGCAAAACACCCTGTATATATAGGTATATTTATTAACAGAGAGTAAATTTAGCGTATTATAAACGAAGCATTGTCTCTCGTAGGTATGTCACTCAAATTAGCTGGGAATTTTTGCGCTAAATAGCCGTACAAAATGAAATTAACGGAGGGACAAACGATGCTTTTCCTCGATTATACTGTCATTGACGATGACGTAATTGTTAATTGTGACATGAATTTAAATTCTGTATTCATTAAATATTAATCGATGCATCGACTACATGCCATTGGAATATTGAAAATTTTAATTTCATTTTGTTTTGTAATCATATGGATTTTCTGCGGTAACCAGTATGAATTATAAATATATTACCATTATATTTTATTACATATTTATCCACGTTTATTATCACACATAAATATGTTTCTCTGTAATTTGTTTCACATCAAATATTTATACAGGTACCAATTTTCTTTATTGAAATAAAGATATGTTTCTTAAATCTGATAAATGACATTTACCAAACGAAATACTTATATACAAGTTGGGGAGAAAGAACGGACGTTTTATAAAACCTCACATAATTAATTTTTTTTCTCAAGAAAAATTTATTGGCAGATTTGAGTTCGTAATGATACAGCATTTACCAAAATCAAGTGTGCAAGTTAGCAAACAATTTTTCCAACATCGCTCTGTAAATTTGGGCGACTTTTACACAAATATCTTCTTTTAGTTCTTCCAAAGAGCGGGGTTTGTGTTCGTATGTACGTATCTTGAGGTTACCCCACAAGAACAAATCGTATATGTACAAATCAGGGGACCAAGGAGGCCAATGAAAGTCACCAAACCTGGAAATAGGGTGATCGAGAAAGAGATGATGAATAATGTACATTGATGCTCTGGATGTATGGATTGGAACGCAATTTGTTTGTAATACAGGTAAAAAGAAGTTGTGGATCATCTCAATCATCAGGACACCACATGCAAGATGTTTTCCACACTTAAATTTTTACCTTCAGCCACCTTTAGGTAAGGAAGGTATTGTTTTTGGTTAAAAAAATTCGGTGGTGAGTTTTTAATGAATAAGCACGTTTTAGGGTCCCTACAATACGAATATACCATTTTTAAGATTATGTCTGTATGTATGTGTGTGTGTGTGTGTGTGTCTGTGTGTGTGTCCGTGTGTGACAAATTTTTCTCCGACGATAACTCCAATACTACAATTCTAAAAATTATAATTCTTTCGTATTCCTCTTCTGTACAACCATATGAAGAGTTGATTAGATTTTGGTTATAATTACTCCACCAGAAGTACCCTTATTTGAAGTTTTTAACAGTTTTTCCTAAAAAACGCGGTTAAATATTATTTTTTGACATTTTATTATTATACATATTAAAGAAAATACTCTTCTCTGTATGGTTTCATTATACATTCATATACATATACTTCATAATCAATAGATGTAGATTTAAAGCGTTATTAAGAAATTAAATTTGAAAATTTAGTCAGCTTTGCTATTTATCATGGAAACAGATGACATATTCAAAAAATTCTAATTGACAGATGTCAGTTGGAAGTTCAAAACCAAATATGGAACGTATAGGATCTAAAATTGATATGTCATAGTGTTCCTCGCAAGTGACACGCAGAGAAAGGACAAAGAGAAGATGGAAGGACTGTTTCGCAAAAGACTTGAGAAAGGAAGGACTGTGTGATGCGTTGGACAGGAATGAGTGGAAGAGAAGAGGAAACAGCGACCCCTAATAAAATAGGGGATAGCTGAAGAAGAAATGAAGGAAGTGTCTAGTGAATTTTACTTAGTGTATATTTATGTTATAATTTTATTGGATTTATAGAACCTTTTCGAATCAACTTTTGGTATAGAATTTGTAAAAAATAGTATGTGTTCGTGTTCGATTTTACATGATATTACATGTATAGAATCTGTTTCAAAGACCTTTTGGTATGGGATTTGTACAACATACATCGAATTGACGGAAGGTCTTGTGCTGACCACAACAGATTTTTTTTTCTTAAGCAAAAAGTATAAATTAAAAAAAGTCCGTCTTTTCTGCCCTACCTGTAGAAACTGGTTACTTTATGAATATAATTATGAATATTGAAGAATATGTCTTCTCTAATCTTATTATAAATAAACAACGTAAACCTCCCCACAAGAAATGGTGGAAGGTGCTAAATATAGTTCCTCGATAATCGATACTGTAATAGTGGTTTGAACTAAATAGCTACTTGTGTTATCAGCATGCTATTGAAGCGTGTTTTGTATCTTACTGCATGTATGCCCCGCTATGCAATTTATGTGATTTGTACATTAGTGGTAAAGTATGTCTTAGATAATTTCCTTGTCTCTAGATAATAATACCATTAAGCTGGTTTATCATCGTAAGGCACAGATAGTAACATGCAACGAATCAGATATAGATATTGAGATAACTATAGATAATCTATGTGTACACAGAATTGTAATAATAATCAAGAGCAAGAACAACAAATTCAGATAAGCGAATATTGACTATTATAGGAAAATTTTGTTGTGCTATTTTTTTTTTATGTTGCATTTATTCCTGTGTCGCTACATTCCCCGTATTTCTGGGTTATTATACTTTTCCATCCAACTTTCTGAATAGAACTACTTCAAATTCTGTTAATATAGTATTGATTATTCATTTTTTGAAAAGCTACTATAGTTATTTTACTGAAAATAAGATTTAAAAACATTAAATGAATTAAGAAATGAGTATGCAAATAATTCAATACGTATCTAACCTAAAAAGGTTTGTAGTACCCTCAATAATAATAAAATTTGCAGTGATCAAAAAGAAATTGGCAATACAATTCGGCAAAGAGACCTAGAATTTCTGGGGATCTTTTTTGCCACAGTTTATACAACACCAGGTGAAAGCAGAAATACTATGTGACTTGTCATTTCGACAATAAATACAAATAGGTTATGTCAGAGCAGGGACCTGACAGCTAATAGAATTTTGAATGATTGGAATGCTTTAGATTATTGCTTATGGATAATGTAAAAAATAAAAGTATATGCGTAAGGGAAACAACAACCATTTTCATAAAAATATTTAAATATGACCAAATTTAAATATTCAGATGTCACTGTCAACAGGAAATAAATTTTTGTAACAGTATTACCAATTTGAAGTAATTTTTTGTTATTGCCAATTGAATCAGTTCTTTTTGATCACTCTATAGTTATTGCATATTTATTTATTGATTAATTTTAAAAATATTAAACAAGTAAGATTACATCACTTGATGCTTTACCAATAATAAAAATTTTAAAAAAAGAAAACAAAATCCAAAAAATTAATTCGAATATTCTTTGGAAACCTTCTTAGGATTTCATGTCGAATGATCTGTAGTCCTTAATGTTCCATAAGTTAATTTATAAAACATATATTGCGAACTTTTCGGGCAAATATTAGCCCATCATCAGCAAACTTGAAGAGATTTGTTTCTTTCACAAAATACAAAGAATAAAATAGTTACACATATTTCTTATTTATTGGATGGATTCGCTACATCCGTTCTTAGAATTATTTATTTCAAATGACGTTTTGGAACATTCTTTGTTCCCTAGTTTAAAAATTCTAAGTTATCATTTTAACCCTGCCACATCTTTGGTCGAATGGGCCCGGGGGTAAAACAAAGGCAGGTCGGGAAGGTAAGTGTGAAGCCAGGGTAGAATATAGAAGTTAGTCGTTTGTAGTTGCTGTTAAAAGTCATAATCAACTAGCCATGAAGTAGAGGAATAATAAACCATCAATGTAGAACATCGTAATTTTAATAAACCACCACTAAATTAAATAAGTAACCGACTTTTGCTTAAACGAACCTACAAATATTTCAGCTCGCCAATTGAAGAAGCCCGTGACGCTACAGAAAAAAAAAACGAAAAAAAATCTCCACATTTAACGTGTTAAATACATACACAAAGCCTGCATCATTAACTAGAATAGAGAAGGCACGCCTTCTCCAGAAATTCTTCCTTCACACCATATAATAATACTAATAATAATACTAAACTTTATTGCCCAACAGAATCCAGTTGCAGGGCTAACATATAATATATAAATACATTTAATATAACATACAAACAAATAATAATAATAGTAATAATAATAATAATAATAATAATAATGATAATAATAATAATAATAATAATAATAATAATAATAATAATAATAATAATAATAATAATAATAATAAGGAAATCTAAATATAGGGTACAAAGCAAAACAAGAAAGAAAATATATATAAACTGTATAGAAATTCTCAAACAAATAAAATGAATAATAAAATGAATAATCAAGCAACATCACAGGAATATATCCTCATACTTGGTTTTCGCAATGTTACACATGATGTGGATCGGCGACCGCGACAGTATATCAGTGCGTGCTGATGGTAAGTGGAAAGTCCGGGAATACCTGGATTCTAACCTAGGAACATGAATAGGCACACGTGATAATAAGAGAGAGTCATCAATTTTATTGTGCAACAGCATCCATAAAAATTTAGCACAAATCATATCTCTTCTTGTAGATAGTGGTGTTATTTTATGACGTTAAATCAGAGAATCCTGGTCAATACCTCTAACCGGATAGATTCCATCCTGCTTATAGGATAGAAATTTCAAGAATCTGCGTTGAATTCTATCTAGATCTATATTATGAAAGGTGTAATAAGGATACCAAAATAAAATGGCATATTAGAGTTTGCTGACGATATATGCGTAATATAACGATTTTAAAACAAGAGGATCAGTGAACATTTTTGATATACGCATTAAAACCCTATGGAAACCGTTCGCAAAACTATGGCCTAATCTCCAACTGATTGCGTTAAATGCGACCGAAAAGTAAGATCGCCTAATAAATCTAGTTACATATATGAAACAAAAGAATGTATGATGCAAATACAATTTATGAATTATTAAAATGAATAATAGATGTCATACATTACTTTAAATGAAGCAAATAAAAATAAATTCGTTTCCTTTTTCAAAAACATCGTGTTTGAAGGATAATCCTAGGAATCCGAGGCGTGAAGATGTTTCCGTGTAAAATGTGTGCAATAAAATCAAACAAAGTAAAGCTCGTAAAAAGTGAAACCTTAATTAAAAGACCACGATGAGTCCGCAGCTACAACTAGCCTAATGCGCGTAACGTAATTACACTAATTTAGTGCGCTGTACTAATTTAGTACTACTGTAAAAAGCATTCCCACTTTTACATATGATGACCGTCATACAACAAACGCATGACGGATATATCCATTCCGAGTGCAATTTCAGTTGCATTTGAGTATAAAAGGAAGTAAAAACGTTAATTCTACCTTTTTTTAAACATTATGCGAGACAAACTTACAGTGTTTTCAAATAAATCCTAATTCGGAGTGACTATAAACAAGAAAACGTATGTCAATTTGAAATTATTTAATTAAATGTCAGTTTGACACGAGATATTGTCAAAAACGTTATCTAAAGAAATCAAAGATTTTCTTCTTCACGATTTAAAATATACTGGTTATGCCACTTGTTATGTTTTTCTTTGTTTCTGATGGTCCGCTTGATACGTGTTTCCTTGAAAAATCCGCTAGATGCGCTACGTGAGAACGACCCTAACACAGCAAACTATTTTTACATAAAATATAAAAAATGAATGCATAATGAATTTATTTTTAATATAAATTTATATATTTAATAGAAACCTGAATCAATACATTGTTAGAATTTAAAAGGGGAAAAACTAAATAAATTGATAGAACCGTACGCTTCCAGATTTCCATTCGGTAATAATATCTTCTTCCCGAAAATGTTTTCGACAAACATCATTCAATCTTAATTTGCGACCATCTCTACTAATTGCACATTGCCATTTTTGAAAAAGTAATATATCGAGTGGAGCAGCAAACAGATATTCTTTTTCAGTTGATTTCTTGTAACCGGTTTCACATCCAGGAATGAAACATTTTCTACTTAATTTTCTTTTCATTTTGCATTAATTGCAATATCTTTCAACAAAATATTTATATTATATTACATATAATACGAATATGTACTTCAAAACCTGTTTTATTTACCTTTCTATAAGATATAACATGTAATATTTGCAAAATGTCATGCAAATGACAGGTGTCATTTGGGTCGTTCTCACGTTGCGCCTCTAGCGGATAAAACGAGGAAATCGCTTTGGACCCTCGTTTTGTGCAGAGTGGCACAACCAGTATATTTTAAATCGTGTTCTTCTTGTATTTTTACATTTTTGACATAGAAATAAATTAGAAAACGGTGAATGGCAATATTATACATTCTTTTTTTAAACCTTTTCTCCTTAAAATTGCATTCCACGATCAATTTTGACAATTGGCTTTTGAATTGAATAATGATCAGATATACATTTCCGTGTTCATAGCCTACTCCGAATTTGATTTTATATTCTGAACACATTGTAAAAATAAAATAATTGTACTAAATTAAATGTTGTGGCATCCTTGGTCAATAAATAATTTTCATATAACTTCGTAACTATTAGAAAATGAGAAAATTGTTTCATATAAAATTTTAATGTTTTTCCAATCTATTTATAGTAAAAATTTTGAAATAAGTCCGATCAAGGCCATCTACGAATTGCATCTATGAATTAATATTTTATGCTATCAAACTTAGTAGTGTCGTTTACATAGTTTTTATGAGGTACACAAGATATTATATACCCTCATAAAAACTAAGTAAGAGACACTACTAAATTTGAAAGCACAAAATCTTAATTCATAGATACAATTCGTAGATGGCCTTGATCGGACTTCTTTCAAAAATTTTACTGTACTGGCATAGACAAAGTTTTTCTCCGATTTTTCATTTATCTCGGAAAAAGTTGAAGATCAGACCTACGTTGATTAGGCTTTTTACCTCCCGCTACCCTTGGTAAGGGAGGTATAGGGATCGTGCTAAAAATCATGTATGTGTATGTGTGTATGTGTGTATGTGTGTATGTGTACGAATTTTGTTTGCACTCTAACTCAAATACTATCATTCAGAAAATTCTGAAACCTTGTATTTTTACCCTACTCTAATAGGAATAGAAGTCATTAGATTTTGGTGTAAATCGGATAAACGAAAATGGTACTTTACTTGAAGCTCATAATGGTTTTTCTTCAAAAAATACCATTAAATGCCATTTTTTCGAATTTTATGTCTTATGAAAATTAAAGATTATTGAATTTTCTACAGGAATACATTAATCCTTTTCTATATATTTTACAGATAAATTTAAAAATATTTTTTTTTATTAGTCGCGAAGCCTAAGATAAAAACTATTCCTTTGTTACACAGTTCATTTTTCAAATGAATGTAACAATTTTTAAAAGTATCTACCATTGTCATTCCTAGTCACTAGTACGTTAACTGAAATCCTAAACGTTATTCGAATAAGTATCTTTAGTAAATGCCTTTAATACAAGTTTTATTTTAGTGCGTTAAAATACATAGTTTAAATTAAAAGCTAGATAAACCTTTCTAACGAACGAAATTCCAGCATGAATTTATAAAAACGATTGTGAGTTTCATTTATTAGTGAGCCAGGTCATTTAAACATTCATGAGTCAGGTGGGCCTTGGATGGTACAACGAGTGATTGCTACAGGGAAACACATTTAAAATTCTACTAAAACGTTTGCACCATTATTTTTCTTTTGGAAAAAGAAAAAACGAATCCGTCCGGATGTCTGCTCCCACTGTAATAGGCATGTTACATGTCAAAGTGACAAGATGGTTTTTAACGGCTACGGCGAGACATATTTTCCAGAGATGGTCCCGGGAATTTTCTCACAAGGAAATAATATTGAGAAAATTATTAAGACGTACGCGATACATTACATTATTTGCCTAAGGATACTTATATTTTTTTTAAATGAATCCTTGGAACATTATAATTAAGACAATAGTTATATGTGTCGTTCTAGGATTGGTCGTGACGTCAGTTGACCTTACTTATATTAAGTCTTTTTCCAAAAATTTCATTAGTTTTATAAAATTGTTACATTCGTTACATTATATTTTATTTAAAAGTTGTTTTTCATCAATTTAATGACGTTATAATTCAGCTTTTACATTTTGATGTTTGTTAACATGAGTTACAAATATCTTCTTCATAGTTTATGACTTGATTGTATGTTTTAACATATAAAATTATTAATTAATTATATTACATAAATTTTTTGTATATTATAATTGTAGTAACCCTGAGGAAGACCATTCTAATAGTCGAAACGTAGGTTCTAATCTAATAAAACCATACTGACTGCAGTTTCCGAATATCTTATTTTCTTCTCCACACATCAATCTCTAGTCGATCATCGTTACTCCAAATAATAATTAAAGGTTAAATTGTCAGTATTGTCTCGTCTCAAAACAATTATTCACCCTATTGGCTCTTTATTAGTCCTACCATTTCTACATAAGACTCGATAGTTTTATCTCAATAGTTTTAGATCACTTTCCTGGACATCCGAAATTAAGATTTAGTTTAAAGTTTAAACTGAATAATTAAAAACTAAAATCAAGTCTTAAGGTTAAATTATAACTAAAAAAAATCCCTTGACCATAACAATAATTTAAAAAGAAACTAGATATTTCGAGAACTACGTTCATATTATCAGTAGAAACTACAAAATAATAAAACAGGGAAGTCCAGTTTACTCAGCATATAAACTATGCCAGAGGTCAAAATAGCTGTGAGAAATAAAGGAGAGAACTTGGATTATATAGGGAGAGGAGTCATATAGTGAGTGGATACTAATTGGGTTACTAACATTAAACAAAGAAACTTTCTTATATTCATAGCCAAGACAGACGCCAAAAATTAATGATCATTAACGGTTAGTTATAGCATGCGTACCTTAAGATGATACTTTTGACAGATGTCAAAATTGCGTCTATTAATAAACCAGAAAATATTGACTGTAGTAAGCACGTGCTACTTATTGTTTTGAACTGTACAAGTACAATACAATGAGTGGAACGTGCTTACTACATTCAATATTTTTTGGTTTGTTAATAGACGCAATATTGACATCTGTCATCAGTGTCAACTTCAAGTGCGCATACTATATCTAACCCTTAATTATCATTAATTTTTGTCGTTATCTCTGCTATTACTCACATAATTTTGAATTTGGGATGGGCCTAGGTCCACGTTCATCAATTTATCTTTAAATTTATGTATTATTAGGCACTCGTGTGCGTCTAAATATCTATTATTATCAGGATGTTTTAATATTATAAAATTGGATAATTAGAAAGGCCAAGATATTATAGATCACAAAGAATTTCAATTAAATCGTCATTATCACGAAAAATGTGTATGCCTGACCTGCTCGAGAGCATTATACATAATAATTTAATTATTAAATATTTTCCTCCAATTTTCAAATTATTTCATAAATTTTAATTCATTTTAATAATTATATTATAACACCATACGCAATATTCCCGTCCCTTCGGGATTTAATACGCTTTTTGCGAATCGTGCTCAATATATATATATATATATATATATATATATATATATATATATATATATATATATATATATATAAATTCCATTTGAATCCCGTATGAAGAAATCTTTCTTACACATCCGATAACTGAATGTTTTCGTTCCTACCTAATAGACAAACTTGTTCAAACCCAAAATCTATTTTTGGAATCAAACTTTCAGACGTATGAAGAAGAATTTTATATTTTTCTATTATATTTTATCAATTTATCACTGAATTAATACATACACACTTTCAGCCCGATTCTCAAAAAGTTTAAGCTAACCCTCATTCTTGGATTAGTGAATTCTATTCTATTTCGGTATTTAAAACTTAATCTTCAAAACATTATCAAAATAGGCAGACACTAGGAATAAATTGCAATATATTCTAAAATATAAACTGTCAAAATTGGTGTAGAATTCGGTTATCCACTAATGAGAATTAGCTTAAACTTTTTAGAGAATCGAGGTGTTTGTGCATAGTAAATCAATGTTTTGACGGCTTTTTCAAACTATTTAAAAGTATTACTACTTTTATGTATGAAAAATCAATCATTTGGTTAAATATAATAAATTGCATATCTATGTAACTTTGTTCTTAGAATCATATTATAAATATCAATTTTGTCCTTTTAATAATTTTTAAGTTAAATATTACCAGCACAATAAGAGCAAATATGCTAGTATAACAACATCGCAATCTTAAAGAGAGTGCTTAAAGTTTTTTGTTACTGTCTGAAATTGCGCGAGTTCGGCCCTGGTCTGCAAGGACCGGAGCGACACCGGAAACTCCGGAACTCGGAGAGCGTAACCGGGCACATTCGGTACAGTGTAGCGCGCATTGCGACCAGAATGTAAAAATGTTGTCATTCTGTATGCTAATCAAATGTTTTTATAATTTATTTGTTGCACGTTCAGTTGCCAAGCAAGCTGTTTGTTATATGACACTAACTTTTGTTTTTCACAACTGTTACATGTAATTTTGTAGAGCGGTTTACGATTTTTGAAATCTACTTTGTTTACAGGCAGAATTAATGTGGTCAGTACGTCAAATGAAACTAAAAAGTTGGAGCTGCATTGTTTCACTACAATTTCAAGAGAGTTATATGATAGTTTTGTGTATTTTGCTTCATTTTACATGACAACTAAGCACGATATTCCCAACATCCCGACATACTTTTTAACGTACATGAACAAGTAAATAATTCATTTTAAAAATATCATTTTTAAAGATATCTTTTTACAAGTTCTCGTTATATAAAAATCATTCCATTTTCGATGCTAACAATATTAAAATCAACATTATTCTATTGCAAGTTAACCCTGCAGTGGTGGCGTGGAGTCTGTAAACCTCCAGCGATTTGAACTGTTCGTTTATTTCTGTAATAATTCGAATATTTTAGTGTTTACCTTCCTGTAACTTTAATGTAGTAGTAGTAGTAATAATAATAATCTTTATTTGATTTCCAGCTTAATAAATACTATACATTTTATAACCTCACAATATAGTGTATAATATATGTATGTACATGTTAGTTCATTTCAAATTCCTATTTTAGTGTCTTCTTTCTTTCATCTATTTCTTTCATCCACCCTAACCCTTTACCCGAATCTTCTAGAATTTCTTCTCTGCTTTTTACCTCTCGCTAAGAGAGGTATTGGATTCATGCTAAAATTCGCACATCCAGATTTTATTGTATAAGCACGATTTAAAGTCCCTAGAATCCGATTATAACATTTTTGAAATGTATCTGTGTGTGTGTGTGTGTGTGTGTGTGTGTATGTATGGATGTTGGAGGAACGATTCCTCAAAAACTATAAGACTTAAAAAATATTTAACTGCAGTTTCCTCAATCTGACATTCCTGGGAAAAGCTGAAAAGGTTTTGGTAACAATTGAACAACCGAAAGTAGTAGTTTCTTACAAAAATTCTTGGAATATGGAAATGGCGAGAGGTCTTGTGCTGGCCACAACAGATTTTTTGTCTTCTTTTAGTTCTCCGCATACCTTTAAAAGATGTTCTATCGTTTCTCATCGCTCTCCACATAGTCTGCATCTTCTCTCTTCCTTCTATCTTCCGAATGTTTTATAGTTTTTCCATTTCAAATATCGAGGTACGCCGAGCGTTCTTATATTGCTATATTTTGAGTAATATTTGGAAGTTTCGATATTACTAACTCTTTCCTGATTCTGCATGTCCAAGATTCTTTGTTTTATTTTTCCTTTTATGTCCTGGTTCTTGCTCTTTCATTGTCTATTTCTGTAGGTGAGTATCCTTCTCTTCTCTTGCTCATCATACATTTTTCTTCATCTCTTTTCCTGATTTCTTTGCAACATTCCTCAATTATCTTTCCTTTTTGTCCTATCAAAATTTTTTCTTCAAATTTCATTGCTCTGTCCCATGCTTCAATTTCCAGATTGTCCTTTGGTGTTGTTTTATCTAATCCTATAACTTTAATGTATTTTAAATAAAGTATTGTCAATTAAAATACTATATTTTTATAAATCCTGCCGTCTCTGCTTTGAAGATAAACTCCTTAGTTACATAGTTTAGGTATTGAAATTTTCCAACCACATTGTAAATTTGATAGATCAGTGTAAAAAATTAATTAATTTAAATTAAAAATGGTAGAGTTTTCGTAAGAAAACATTAGAAATATAAATTTATAAATACCTGTTCAATAAAACAGCTGTTATATATTATTAGTAACTGACAAGAAATAAACAGTTATCATAAAATAAATTTATAATTGTATGATTTTAGAGAAGAACGCCTACATATAGTAATAAAACATTGAAAATTGAACAATAATTACAATGTAAAGAAACTAAATACATTTGACATCATAAGTACTTATTTATTTATATAACTTAAATAGTGAACCTTGGAACTCTATTGTTATTATAGTTGAATAAAAGAAGAATATGATTCCAATTGTTATGTATCCTAGACGTATAATTTTCATCAATTTCATATATATTTAAATTAAAGGTCTTCACTAATTTAAGTTTAATTGCAATATAATATGAATAATTTATTTCCAAATGACATAGAATAAATTCCGGATATATTATCATTGGCTCTTTATTTTTCCAATAATACGAGTAAATAAATTTTATATTACATTACCAATAACTAAAATATAATTTTGATAAATACGGATTATTACTGAAAGCTAGTTATTAAAAGCAAGCTTTAATTTTGTAATTATAATACTTTTAACAAATAAATAAATATATAAATTAGGTATTTAATTAAATGAATCGATTGTTTCCTTTACAGCTAAATTAAAAATAAATCTTTTATAGAAAAATTATTATCATCATAAGGACACGTCTTAAATTATATAATTTTTTTATCATTTACTATTTTTATCATTATTTTATGTACATATTTTGACGTATCTCTTATCAATGTATTTCATCAAGAGAATTGAATAAATTGTTATTATTATTATTATTAATAATATTATTATTTTTTTACTTTTAAAGGCAGACCGACTGGTGACGTCATTTGCCGCAGTATTATTATTATTATTATTATTATTATTATTATTATTATTATTATTATTGTTATTATTATTATCATTATTACCAATAATAATAACAATAATAATAATAATCGATGATTACAAATTCTGATAATCTACATTTTTCATCAAAATTTTTTTTCAAATTCAGTACCGTTGAAAGATACGAGAAAAAAAATTACCAATGCATTTTATAATTTTTAAACTTACGTTTCCATAAATAGGAAATTCATTTCTATAGCTACTCAAAATCCGAAAAACGAAATTCAGAAAGTAATAATGTTTAATTTTTTAAGTATTTTACAAATCTTTTCTCGTAAGTGCATAAAGAATTAATTGTTTGGGATATTATTTGAAATATATTATTTTACCTTTATAAAAATTGTTCTAAAAATAGAGCAAATGTGCATGTCAAAATAAATAACAAATTATTAAAAAGTAATTTTGTTGCAATGAAAAATGGATCTTGTAATATGAAAGTTAAATAGAGAAACTAATTAAAAATGTAGAATATGTAGCAGTAAAAAATGAAAAAGATAATGGATATTTTTCATTTTAAACGTGTATTAAATTTTAAAAATAGAACTATAGTAGAGATAAATTTAAAAGGTATTTCACAACTTCAGAATAAAAATTAAATTGAAATACTGATGATGTCCTGATAACGAAACAAAAAGAATTTATTTAAAATGCGGAAAATTATTTCTTACTACTTATTTTATTCTTGAAGTGTACATTTTACTGCCACTTACCAGTCGACACAAAATTTTTCATAAAAATAATTACGAATAATTAACAATTACATGTATAATACATGGGCCAGTGACACTAGAATACATTTCAAGAATTAAATAATTACTTAGAAATAAATTTCTGAATTTTGGAAAAATTCGCTGTAATCCATGATCGGTATTATTCCTTTTTTTTCTGCAAGAGCAGGATGACCTAAGAATCAAATCAAATTATATAAAAGGCGTAACGTCAACTTTTTCTACTACTATATTATATATATATATATATATATATATATATATATATATATATATATATACCATATCATATAGTTAAATTTAAATGGTTTAAAATGGTTCGAAATCGCATCATTATATGTATTGCGAACATGAAACCACAATATTCGTGCCGAGATTTTTTTCTAAAATACAAAATTATGGCGTTGATAGAGTTGTACATTTTGGATGTGTCCTGTTATATATCACAAAAAAGATAAATTCGATGTTAATTCACAGCTTGATGAACACAAGAAATCACATAAGTTGAGAATTCCATTTTTTTTTATTTTTAAACAAAACTAAAAATTCTCCTAATGTGCTTGGTTAAAAAATTTATAATCATACGTAATATAACAAGTGATATGATTATCATCGATGATATTTTCGAGTGAAACCGAGTTGCAGATTTTACGAGTCCGAAGGACGAGTGAAATGTGCTACTTCGGTTTCACGAGCAATATCTTCGATTATTAATCATATCACGAGCTTATATTTAATGAGAGAATATAATGAATTTTTGTTAAAATTAACTGTCAATGTTGTAAAAATCACTTAGTAACAAATGTAAATAAGGTTATAATTTCTTTGTTTTTTATCATCGCTGTGATAGACATGTAACTAGGGAAATTCTGAATGTTGATTGGCGGAATACATGTCACGTGACTAATGAATTATATTCTCACCCATATCTATTAAATCCAGTGAAAGATGTATCTTTTTAAATCTAAAATGGTATCTATGTTATTAGGAAATGTATTTTATACATTAAATAAATTTTTTGATACTAATACTAACCACTGTTAAGGACTATACATTTAACTTTTGACGATTGTGATTATTACTCATGCAAATCGATATTATTATTATTATTATTATTATTATTATTATTATTATTATTATTATTATTATTATTATTCCCATTCTGGTGGTATATTTAAGGACTACTTTCAACTTATATACGAAGTCTGCCGTGTTTGTCGATGATCAATAACAAACCTTTTGAATAAAATGCAGAAGCCACTTAGATATTATTTGTTTTCCACAGCACGAATATTTGTTTTCCATTTCATGGATTCTTGATTTATAATCGGTTGACAGGTTTATTTATTCCCAGTTTTTAATGACACGCCAATGGGTCAAACTTAATTCCATTTCACACAAAGCATGAAAAAGTGCGGCGTGAATAAGAAACAGTTATTGATTGCTTTAATAAATAGTGTGCCATGAATAAAAATTATTTTCTTGTTTTAAACTCTGGAGTAGATGGTATTAATGATGGAGCAATTATGATGTTTGAATTATTTATGAAAAGACAAACAGCAGTTTTATTTATCAAGAGTTGGATCCGGATCCGAAGTGAAGATCGGAACGTAACTCGGATTCGAAACTTAAATTTACGAATATCCATTTTGATATCTACATATTGGAAATTTGAGGAATCGGTCTTTTGATGAACATTGTAATTTATTAGATTTCTCTGAAAATTTGTATTTTAATGTAAACTAAACTGTATCTATATTATTATTTTCTATCGTTACATTTAACTTTATATTTAGTAATATTATCATGTATGTGGGATATTAATTTTGTACAATAGCAAATAAATAAATAAATACTATGTTGTTATTTTATTACAGAAGAGTAAATATGTACATCAACTACTCGTATAACAAATTATTCAAAACATTTCGATGTTTAAGGTACTGTTGTTTACCTACAATGAAATGTCCACATAAACAGTAATTTAATTTTGTTTTCATATTTGATGAAGCATAGCTTCCATCTATATAAGTCAATAATGTACTTAAATATTTACATTTCATTTAATTTTCGTTTTTAATTAAATCCAAATGACATTGTTGATCTTATTTGTTGACAATTAAACTAACGGGCCATGCGTGTGATTAATTAAAAATCAACGTTTGTTTAAGTCATATTTGATTCACTTATGAGGGTCTCTTATTTTCTTTTTTCATATTTCTAGCCAATAGGAACACAGGATAACGATATTTATATAGGCGATATTTTCTCACATCGCCGGCCAACTCTTGGAATGTATGTACAATGTCCACAAATATTACATTCGAGAAAAACTGTTTCAAACATTTAAAATTTTATTGTAAAGAATGAATAATGAATACACATGCTGAATTTTTTGTATGTATAGTTTCATTGTCCTTAACTTTGTGTGAAATTAGTTAAATTATAAATTTTAAATATTTTCGAAATATAAAAGGACCTAGTTTGATATGGTTCAAAATAACATAGTAAATTTATAAAAAAATCCAATAAAGAGATTTTTGTACCATGTCCACACTTTTTATTATTATTTTTACTGTACTATGTCCAGAAGCACGTGACAAAATTATGAAATCTGATTGGCCCTGGACTTGATTCAAAACAATTCTTAGTGTATGTCATTTCAAGGGACATGGTACAAAACTATAAGTCTGTTTAAAGTACAAGAAGTACTGAATTTGACGTTCTTTCTACTAGCTATGGTACAAAAAAATACCGGGACCGAATTTGACTACATCTATTTTTTTCAAAAAGTGTACTTGGTATATTCCAAGCCGATGACATGTTAAACTATATGTACTTTGCCATCACATTGTGTTTTAAAGCATTTAGAATATTATAGAATTGAAGAATATGGAAGGATTTCGTAGGAACATTACGAACTACACCAGAAAGATTGGGACATACAGCGGCAAGAACAACAAAGTAAAATAAACATCTCAAATAATAACAAAAGGTATAAACTAATACAAACGACGTCAATACCAAAGTATTTATTGGATGAAAAGAAAAACATCAAGATGATTGCCAGGCTCGGATGTGGTAATGAAGAGAGGAACAATAAATACTTGCTATCAAGTGATAAGAGGAGTTGCAGGCTATGCGGGAGAGAAGAGGAAACTATCAGGCATTTAAGGATTTCGTGCAGAGAAGTTATGAGAGTAGGAAGAAAAGAAACGGTTCTGTTAGACGATTTATGGTCGGGACAAGATTGGATGAAGGAAGTCATCGAGAAACGGGGGGGTCATTTATGATGTAGTACCACAATTTATTGTAATATATATATATATATATATATATATATATATATATATATATATATATACAGGGTGTAAATTTTAAAACGGGTCATAGGGCTATAACATAGAAAAACAGTTATAAACAAAAAATTATGAATTTTTTGATACCAAACACTTAACATTTCTGTTTCATATAAAGCCAGAAAATAAATTTAAAAATTTGTACAATTAAGAAAAAATATCATTAGCCATGAAACTGACAGTAACAAAACATTGTCATTTCTTACTAACATGATAGGGGACAATTAAAGATTAAAGTTATTAATTTATGAACTAATACAAAATAAAGAAAACTCTAGTATACTTATTTAAGAAACAATTATTATTTATTGTGATAGGTATATACAAGATGTACAACAATTAAAACCATTTAATAATTTGTAATTTTCTTCATGAGAAAAATTATCCATGATTTCTTTTTAATAAAAGGAAAGTAATAATAATTTAATTTTAACGTTTATGAACGTCGTAAGTCAACAATCTTTTTGTTTTGTTTCTACTAATTTTAAGGCTAATGATATTTTTTCTTAATTGTGCAATTTTCTAAATTTATTTTCTGGCTTTATATGAAACAGAAATGTAATGTATTTGGTGTTAAAAAATTCGTATTTTTTTTCTTTATAATATGCACTAATCCCTTTTTCAATAAATTAATATAGAAACTTTTGGCGTCTAAAAAACTGTTTTTCTATGTTATAGCCCTATGACCCGTTTTAAAATTTACACCCTGTATATATATATATATATATATATATATATATATATATATATATATATATATATAAAATATGTAAACAAACTTGGGTATAAGGAAAAGAAGACTATTATGATCTTTTGTTCCACATTTCATCTACCAGTATTGTATACTATAAATTTCTTTCATAAGGATGTCTTTTCCCTACGAGGAAGTTTGAAATATCGGGATTGATCTTTTTGATATACGGTCAATTTACTTATACCAAATCATCCTCATTCCAAGCAAATTTTTTTTCTTTGTGGACTCAATTTCATTTTGTCTATTTGAAATCTTATGTTATGTCTTAAAGATAAGAATTAGGTTAATGAGTATTTAGCCCAGTTTATATCTAATTACTACATCCAAATCATCCTGAAATTTGAGCTTACAAAGTATCCCAGTTCTTGCACGCCTCTGTAATTACTCTTCACACATTTCCTTCAGTCGACAACTGCCGCTATCAGCTATGACTTCACGCTGTCATCTCTAACTTTGTCTCTGTCTGCTACACAAGAGTTTCTATCGTTGCATCTCCTTCTCAGAGGCTGTATGACGCTGCTTCATCTGTATTCCGAACACCGCGCGAACAAAAATATAAGTAAGGAAAAGTTAAAGCGCTCTTTTTTCCGAGAACTTATCTAGTGGCTCACTTCGCACCCCCGTAATCAGTATATACGGCCAGGAAAGTCGGGTTCAGTTAGTATGATATAGGACAAGTAAGAACAATGACAATGGATATGACAAAAGTTCAAGAGATTGTTATTTTATAGTGTCATTAACATCATGATTTAAATAAATGGTAATACCGTTCCAATGAAATGTAGATTACTTATCGTAGAAACGTCATTTTCTAAGTTATACGTCACGTTACGTTATACGTAACTAATGGCCGTTTGCACCAGTTTCCCTTAAATATTAAGTACCCCTTTCGTTGCACCAATTGTAAGGGTACCTTAACTTACAAATAGGTACCCTTAAGTTAAGCGCAAATTTTTCTTCCCCTTAAGGACCCCTTAATTCAAAGATGCACTTGATCGCAATTATTCTACAAATGTCACTTGACATTTGTGTTTTTGATAGCTGGTTGATATTAATTTATAAAATGGAATTAGAGCTAAATATTATAGATGATGATATTTTAGAGTTAGAGATGTTAGAATTAGTGGAAAATCGCATTCAGTGACAAATTTATGAGAGAGCTAATTATTTTTACTCATTTGACAAACTATTTTTTTTTAAAACGTTTTCGTCTAACAAAAAATATCGTACTAGACGCAGACTAAGAAGCATTGAACATGAATTGGAATTCCCTTATAATTTGTACGTATTTTATGTTCCTCATAAAATTATTTCTAAAATAACTTTCTTCAGGAATAATTGTGTGTCACCAATTAATCAAAAACTGATGACTCTACGATATTACGCAACAAGAAGTCATTTAGCGTTGCCGATTTTAGTGGGATGCATACTTCTACAGCAAGCCGATTTGTTGTACAGCTGTAGCTAGATTATACCACCAATTTACCAAAATGCCAACAACAAGAGAAAAATAATAAAATCTCAAAAAGAATTTTATGAATTCACATCTCTCTTTTGCAATAGATTTTCTTACTTGCTTTTTTTGTTTTCGTAAAATTTTTGAAGAGAGCTTTTAATTCTTTTGATATAATTTGACGAATTAAGTTTATTTGTTATTTGAGTCCATGCAGGTTCTTTGTCATTCCAAATTATTGTGACAGTTTTATTACACTCAATTATGTGTTTATATTCATTAATAATATTTAGGATCAACATTTTTTCTTCTTCAGTATAATTCGGTGCTCGTTCTCTTATGGACATTCTGATGGACATGGTGGACGGTTACAGATAATGAAAACAACTCAAAAAATTCAGAACACTGATACATATGTCATGTCACATTTGACATATAAGTTACTATATTTATGCAATATGCAAAGTAAAAAAACACTACAATTTCTCCTAAGTGACACTTAGCTAAGCGACGATCAAACTGCAACCGTGCAAACGAACTAAGCTTAAGGATACCTTAGAAATTAAGTATCCCTTTACTAAGCCGAATATTTAAGGGAAACTAGTGCAAACGGCCATAAGGATCGCTAACTGCCTATTATATATTATTGAACAAAATTACTGACAAATTAACATTTTTAATGTTATATAATCGAATTTCTGGTTTTATGTCTCAGTTGACTAGATTTAGTATCAAAATCTGAACTTTGTTCCTTTGCTGCATGTAATTTGGTGAGTAAAAAACATATTTCACACATTTTTCCAGTAAAATATAGTTCTCTTGTTACATGCAAAAATGAATTCTTATGAATGAAAACATTTCATAGATGGTTTCAGAAAAACATAAAATTACGGATTTCTTTTTGCAACTTGTTTCCACGTTTGGTTAAACCCAGAGATTTCTCTTCTATAAGTCGAGTCCTTTCCTTGGTAAATCTTTTCCATTTTAACAAACTTTCAATCTTTGTAAACACAAACTTAAACGAAAACTATCACCCCCGAAACAACAAACATGTTCGCTAACTTCTCTAACGAACTAGCTGCCCAACCAACCAAAAAACTCGCCAAATCTAATAATAAAAGCTGACAAACTCGAACGGTCGCCTTCGTTGTGATTCTTCATTGATCTCTCGATAAATCTCGATAAAAAATCTAAAATATCGCATTGCGTTCGTCATTTCTGACAAGAATATATGAAGATGGATATATAGGTATTTGTTAGCTAATTGATGGTATGTCAAATTTGCGTTCTTTTTCAAATTGCTAGATGGAACATTTATTACAGAAGACAAATAGTAATAGCATTTAATTTGTACACTGGGTGTGCCATCTACAACACATGTAGAAGTCGGTAATGATGATATATTTTACCGTGTGGGCATTTACCAGGCGTCACCTCGCGGGCACTCATAGCTGGTGTGGAAAGTACACCACAGGGATCACTTTTGTGTCATTTAAAATTGTAAATATTTGGCATCTGTCGGGGTCAAACCCGGTTCCCCCAGGTTTGCGACCAGACACTTAGGCACGCAGCCACGGAACCCCATCAATCATACTATAATTCTTTTTTAATTAGATTGTAGAAGGGATGGAAGGACCAACCGTTGAATGATTTAAAGATGAAACAAAAGGCATAAACGGTCCACGTGTATTTCGAAATTCTTTATTACGGACGTTTAAATTTCTTTATTCACAATCATTATAGTAATATACAGATTCCTAACCTTTTGGAGGTTGGAAAATGCGTCATTCCTAACTTTAATGACAATGGCTGGTAGCACAAGCCTTGTTCTAACTAAAACGCTGTTTTAAGAAATGTCAAATTCAAATTGCAATATTTCATTTCAGCCTTATATGTAAAAAACGATTTTTTTTTAATTATTTGTTCGAATACAAAATATGTTTGGCTTTAAAAGCAGTATTTTAGTTAAAACAAGGCTTGTGCTACCAGCCATTCTCTTGGGTTGGAAATAACAGATTTTACTTTCATCTCTTGGGTTGGAAATGTTTATGTAGGGGTTGCCTAGCAACATTGCCGTAGATCCCCATAATTAAGTAGGCTAAACAAATTTTAAGACAGCTGTCAAAATATTAATAAAATTAATATAATTCATTGATTTATTTTGAAAATTATTGATTTAAAATGAGGATGATTGTGAATAAAATAGTATACATAATCTCGGTGGGAGTTTCATAACAGCCTCGCGCATTATCTCACCTCGAGGCTTCGCTTCTTTGTAATATACATAAGCCCTCGGCTGTAATGAAACATCTTCCACCTCGGATATAATATACTATACCTATCGTTGAATATACAAGAATTATTAAATTTATTATTGCAAAATCTTAAAATTGTATTAGACACGATGATATATTTGAACTACGTCGATAACATTTTAAATACAGTATTTCAGCAAACCTCTGAATCAATCCGGAGTTGGTGAATACTGGGTTATGCTTCAGCGTGAATAGAATGAATTAAAAAATATATAAAGATATGTGTTTTGTGTGTATCAGAAATGTCAAATATATACAATACTTATGTAGCCTAATATAGAAATGGCGAGAGGTCTTGTGCTGGCCACAACAGATTTTTTTTCTTTGCACAGTTGTTTTTCATAAAATCTGCTGTCCATTTTATACTTTAAGGCTGCTTTATATATATTTTTTTTAATTATATAGAAATGCTCCAAACCATAATTCTAAAATCTCTAATACGTAGTACTTTCGGACTTTCATAATGATGAAAGTTGGTGGTTTATTTTCGGTCATCCCCCGTGCACATCTCGGTTAAATTTCCACTAGTACTGATTGCGAATCCTTGTTATACGGTCCTGTTCTTTGAGGGAAAAACCAGTGCAGTATTGAAGCGTGGAAGTTAGTATAGCAATAGCAGCTCCTGTCCCGAGTAATGTAGGAATGCTTTCAAATGCCCATCAAAAAGTTGTGTGGAGTTCTCCGGGTTTCAACTATTCATGAATTTCAATTCCAACTTGGTGTAAAATCATTTCAGGCGCTCGTTCGCTGGACGCAGGGCGGTAGGTGCCTCCCGAGCAATTATAGTTGTGTAGTTGGAGTTAGTATTGGGGAAGTTACGCTTTCTTGTGGATATTGTTACCAACTTATTTAGTTCCGCTACACAAGGCGAACGTGTCTCTTCTTGTTTCACGGAGACTTCTTTTCCATTACTCCAAAATAAGTCAACGTGTATCAATTATTAAAAGAAAAAAGTACAATAGCGAACTCTATGCGAAACAATGTCTAATAAAGAATTAGAAAACACTCGCCATGTTTCACAAGTTTCAGCATCTAAATCAACCTTTCGGTCGTGCCTAGCTAGTAACCACAGACGCGTTTCGCTATTATTGCAGCTCATCAGTGGAGTAACTGCCGTGTCTTTGCAGAGACAATTCACCAACTGGGCACAACAACTAAGAGGTTAATTCAGATGCTGAAATCTTGTGAAACATGACGAGTATTTTTTAATTCTTAATTAAATAAAACAAGTCTTTTTATTTTATGTTTTTATTTTTGAATATTAAAGGGCATATGTTCCGATTAATTATGAAAAAGATTGTTATTTAAATAACTTTCACTATTCCATTCGTATACTTTAACTCTTTTGATGAAATTTTCTATTACTGTTTTGTTGTATCTAGACAGGGACACGCTTATGTGCATCTAATATGAAATGTAAATATCTTCACGCTAAAACGTCATCACCTCTTATAACCTAAACATTTACACTATACCTTTATAATTCGCGGGTCTGAGAAGTTAGTAACTGGAAGTACCTAAAATGGCGATGAAACTAATATAAAATTTTAACTCGGTATTATTTGAACACATTATTATTATTAAAGTAACATTTATTAACTTTAATAGTGGATTTAATCCATTATAACAACAGAAGATGGTATGCTTAGTTACAAAAAAAAAAAAAAAAATATTACAAAAATAGGCAGTTACAAGTTACAACTAGGAGTGTGCCAAATATCGATATATCGATACATATCGATATTTTTTAAATATCGAATAGTTTTTTTAACTTCAGTGTATCGATAATCGATATTTATCGAATAATATCGACATTATATAGATTCGTATATTAATTTATCGATCGTTTTCGATATTTATCGATACTTTTCGATATTTATCGATAGTTACCGACACATATCGATAGTTATCGATACGTAGATACTTAGCCGTCAAGATTATCAAGGTTATCACGTACGCGCAAATTCGCTATCTGCGTACTAGTGTTTTTAGTACTGCAGATAACATTATAACAGACAAGTGAACATGCAGAGCAATTAATTTTTATAGCAATGAACAAAGATTTTATAAACTTATAAATTTAGTGAATTCAAAAACCTACCGAAAATTCTGCTTTTGTTAATTATAAAAAAAAATACTTTTCGGTCGGAAGTGCCATAATAATTTAATTTATGTGTATATTTCATATTTATAACTTGTTTTTCGTTAATTTATATGCGGAACCAATACACTTCCCTTAGACATATTGTTTATTTTTTGTGGTATACTTTTCTGTCGATAAATATCGACATTATTCGATAGATATCGATATTATTCGATAAATATAGATATAATTCAATAAATATCGATATATTAAAACTTATCAAGATATCGATATATCGAATATTATCGATAATTATGTGATATCGATTATCGATATTAAATTTTTAATTTGGCACACCCCTAGTTACAACTAGTTACCTCAAATTTTTCACATCATCATTTAAAAAACTCAATACGAAATAAAAATTATTATTTAAATAAAATAAATAAAACGTGAAAATAATTAATTTAAGCGTTTAAAATAAAAATAATAACAAAACAAATTAAAAAATAATAAATTTCTCCATTGTAAAAATTCTAATTTAAATTTAATGTTGTTTTATATTTGATCTTGCTGTCATTACAGTTACCATTATTATCAACGCATTCCGCTTACTTCTACCTATACTATGTTGCAGATAGAACTTTGTTTCTGTCTGTACTATCTCGAAAAGGGACAGTAATATCTAAATACTATTATCAAAAAGTAATAGAATATGGCAGATAAAACCTAGCCATATAAAAACCAAAAAAATCTCATTTTACCAAAAATTAGTTACAACCTTGTTTTTCTAGACCCGCGAATTGCATACGGATCTAAGGAGTCTTGGAACTATATTATAGTGAAAATATTTCAGCAGAAATTTATAGCGACAGAAGAAGCAAGAATTTTGAAATGTATGAGTTCGAACTCAGGCAGTCCAAACCACAACCTGTCACTTATAAATTAAATTAATAACTAATGGGCTACTTGCGTAGCTTTTTTTTATTTAATATTTTTGAAGAGAAGGTAAAAACTTGCTACCCATATTTTTTCTTTTGACAAAATTTTTATTAATTAGCCAGAAAAAAAATAATGAAATTTGATTATTTGAATTCCCGCCATGTATGACGTAGAATTACGCCGCACCAATGAATAGTCGTAAAGCCACAGCGTGGTGCCGTCCCAAAGTAATGGTATGTTTGTGCGGGTAATGCAGATCACCTGTTTGACGTTTCAACAATAGTTTGGACGTTAGTATTTTAGTTTATCTTTTTGGTATCGATATTTTAAATTACATGTAATTACCTATGTGTTTATTTATAAAGTAATTAATGTATTTGAGAGAGCAGAGAGAGAGAAAAATGAACTAATGTCAAATTCAAATTAAAACTTTCTCGCACGCCGTGCCATCTATTGATAACATTCTTAAACATGCTTCCCCTCCCCTAGTTCAATATAAAGACGTCACAGAAAATTTTCTTTCTTAATTTAGTAAAAAACAAATAATTATTTTAAAATAAAATTAATATTTTTATATATATTTTCAATATAACATTACGTACATAGTGACAGAACTCGGATTTTTAGTACCACGCAAGTAGCCCATTAAGAATGTGCACAATAATTAATTTTTTTCTTCTTCAAAATTGGTTTTTCAATTTTTATCCCGATGCCATAAAAATTGCAAACTATTCCTAACTTTCGCAATATTGAAATGCAGTTTAAACATTTACAAACAGGTGTACATATTGGTAATATTTAATCAATTTCATGTCATATAGCCCAGTTTGACAGATTGATAATTCAAAATTAAACGCTACATGTTGCCCGAGTTTAGCGAAATTACCAACAGCAAACTGTGTTAGACTAACGTCTCCAATTGAGTCGAATCTAATTCCAAATGTACCGCATATTACTAGCGACGCAAACTCCAGTAACGCAAGTATCCGAGAATGCCTTGTATCATTGTTTTTCATCGGCATTAGTAAATTAAAACCCGCTGGGTACGTTAACACGAAGTTTGCCAAGAAACCGACAAGCTCGGCTCCTGTAATAATGAACGGGGATTTTATAAAAGTTGCCGCCAAGTTGGATTAAAATGCACTCTGGGATAGAAGTTTTAATACGACATACACACGTGCTCGACTCGGAAGAGATGTGATACATATGTGGCTTACGAGCGACTGGCATTTACTTAATTGAATTCCTGAAATATTTTACTCCGTACATGATACTTTAATCACAAGAGATTTTCTTCTGCTCACTTGATACTAACTTTTCATCAAAAGTGTAAGGAAATAAAACAACGATTAAAATTAATAATAGCGTATTAAAAAATGTACATACATACATACATAAAATCACGCGTTTCCCACATAGTGGGTTAGCAAAAACCCGAAAACAATAAGAAAAGGGATGAAAGTAAGAGCTCCACTGAATCACTTAACTCTTTAAAAACATTCTTCTTTCGCCTTGTCCAAAATCATCATAACATTCATACAAGAACATATTAATGTGACCGATTTTCGGTAGCGAATAACCGCATCTGGACCACAATAATAGTTACGAAACAATCATCCGTCGCCACACATTTCTATCCATGCACACTTCTTTCACCTCAGCCACATTCATAAACGTATTCATACATAATAACATATTAAAGTAACCGATTTTCGGTAGCGAATAACCACATCCGGACCACAATAATAATTACAGAAGATAACCTATTCTAGCATGATAGAATGAAGAGATGCTACGGCGGGTGAGATGACACAGAGCTAGTTTTCCGAAAAATAATTGTTGAATGGTACAAAGGCTGTAGTAAGTGACAGTGCATAAGTATCATTGAATCGTACTTTTGAAATTTTGTCGATAAAGTTTCTCGTAGGGAAGTTATCGTAATGTGTTTTATTTGTATGAAACGAAAGTGTTTTGGGTATTTCATATCTTTGCTAACAAGTTATATGAATAAGGGTTACATTTGTGGATTATCAGCTGTTTTTGCACTTCGCTTGCATTGCTACAAAATTTGAAAGTGTGTCATCTCACCTACAATATCGGGAGAGATGACACGGACAAGAAATTTTCACAACAAACAACACAGTTTTGTTTCAGATATTTTATCATATTGTTTTAGAAGAAAAATTAGTATTTTTTGTTTTTTTATTTTGCTATTTTTTCATTTTTTTAAATATTTTATTCAATTTTGACGTTTTAAACTGTCATTATTAGCTTCATAGCAACAACTATAAGTAACACTTTTTTCACAAGTGAATTAAATTTTTTTAAATCACTCTCACATTTTTTTTAATTCACTCTGCAACAAATAATGCATTTAAAATAACATCAGGCACGAATTTAACACTTACCATATTATTTATCAGGCATTATCAACCATTTTCATTATTTTTCACGGCACAAATAACAGACAATAAAGCTTTTTGAATAAATGACTTGACATCTGTCATCGACCATTGTCATGTACAGTCTACTAACTGATTAGTTTTTTGTTTTATCAAAATTAAATATTATAATGGTTTTTATGATTATTTCGTCAAAATTGAATAAAATATTGTACAAACCACGTGAGCTAAGAATGTTTATTCACTCGAAAAAATAAACTCACTCGCCCTTATGGGCTCGTGAGCTAAACTTTCTTCTCATGAATAAACATTACCTTAGCTCACTTGGTGTGTAAATATCTATTATTTTTATTGAAAAGATAATTATTTTTTTTAATTTTCAAATATAATTAAGAAATGTTATAATTATTTATGTTTTTATATCATTAATACCACGAAAATAATCAGGATAGATGGTATTTTGCAAATTTTTATATTTTTTTTTCATTTTTATTAAGTCTTTTCGAAACTGAGTAGTTCACAATAGCCAATTATAATCTACAAACAACACTGCATTTGTATAATATTTACTGTTATTTAGGCAAGAGTTATTAGACCTTTAAAAAAGGTGTGGCATCTCTCCCGGAATTACTCTAGTAATTCAGCGAACGAACAAGATTGAATATCTTTCTATAACGACTGTTTTATCCTACTTTCTCTTTTTCAGCTTTTATTTACATTATGTCTTCATAAAAATATTTGACTATTTCCATTAAAGGAAAATTTGGTAGAATATTTAAGTTAGTAACAAAGATTTTTGTTTTTTACTGTCCCTTGCCTTAAAGCTTGTTGCTATTTAAAAAAATATTACGTAGCCAGATGTCATTCCACAAAACAGAAAACGAGAAAGTGTGTTGATTATATTTCCAATTGTTTGTTTGAAGTTTTGTTTACCTGTCGCCGGGCTTTTACTCTACTTTACTGACCGCATCTGCTACTTTACCAACCGCAGTGTGTAATCTTTCAGTTTCCACCATGGTAGCTAATATGTAAACAAAAAAATTTAATGCAGTTGTTGTTTTAATAACAACAAAAATCTCATAATTTAATTACTTCCCACATTCATCTGACTTTATTAACTGTTTGCGACGTGCTCTTTAAAACTACCAATACGAAACTGGCAAGAACGAATACTTTCAGAATAACGAATAATTTAAATTTATCATTTGTATAAAGTTTGTCTTACAGGATAAAGAATATTGCATTTTGCGATTATCTTAGCTATAAGGAGATGAATTGAATCCGTCTAAAAATCATGAATCATAAGATTACAATAGGTATATTGAAATGATGGATAAAACAAATAGCGATCGCATCTCGTTTGTTTTACCCGATTTGGAGCAGTGCCTTCGGGATCTATGCTAATGTTTGTTCTCCCCATACATCAACCCTTCGAGGCGGCCGTGGAATCGGGAAAATCAAGCAGTCGGACTCGCAGATACGAAAAAATCTTCCTTAAGAACACCCGTTAGAAAAATGTTTATTTGCAACTGATTTATATGAACTTCCAACCCAATTTAATCGAATCTTTCTCTGGTAATCGCAAAGAGAAGAGAAAGAAATGTAGAACGAAAAGTATCAGAAGTTACACAATTAATAAAAGTGTGAAAAAAAGGGATCACCCAAAAAACACAAAACAAAAATATTTGTTTATTTCAAACATAAAATATATAGTTCAGTATTTATTCGTTATTTTAATAACAGCACTTTAGTTCTTCGAGAAGAATCGGAGCTATGCTATCAAATCTGTCAATGTTATCGGACCTGTTATAAGAAGAAGGTTCAATGAAGTTGATTTGTTGAGTAGAAGAACTGCAACGGGTCCAATTTTAAAGCAACATCACCGAATTTCAAGAATAGAATTTCCTCGCAAACATCTTCAGTGAACAATGGGGAACTGGAAAAGTATCCTTTATACGAATGAATCCATATATTGCCAACCAGTATATATATTTAATTCAAAGTTACGTCAAACTTAATTCTAAACAACAAAGCATAACATAATTTTTCAGTCTAATCCAACATTTTAATACATTTATAACTTACTACAACGATATTATGAACTAAAAAGCATTGAAATAGAAAAACCAACTGAATGTTTGTTGTTCATTAAAAAGACTGAAATGCATATGCTAGACTTACTCGTATAAAATTACTAGCAGAATAATTAAATTCTCGGAAAAGTTTTTATTATTTTCAAGATGCATCTCCATGTAATTTCCCTGACATCATTCCTAAAATATCTCCTAGAAACAACTTTTTCTGTTTATTTTACAAATATTTGTTTTACTAGTTAATTATAAAATCCTTGTTTAATAAACATTTCATTATATGTACACACAACTTTAATATATAACATCTAAACATAAAATAATAAAGATACGGTGTAGTGCAATACACCATTAGATTCTTTACAAAATTATAGATATATTTTAAAAAAATGTATTATTTAAATAATCTAAACAAATTTCATAAAACGGTGATTTAATATTTTTGTATATATTCATCAATAACTCACAAACTATTATAGATACAAATTTGAACTGGGCTCATCATTTTCTATAAATATACCTTACTTTCGAATATGTATTTTAATTTAATTTTTTTTGTTAAAAAGTGCGATTTTTTTTGTTTTTCAGCAATAACTCAATAACTAATAGAAGTAAAGTAATTACTGGATTGCAAATATAATTTTTCCGTTGATCATTTAATAATAGGTTACGTTAATGTATAGAAACTCATTCAATAATTACCGACTACTGCATGATTTTTATTACTAAATGATTTTATGGATACCACATACCATTGCTGGACAATTTTCAAAACTTGTCATATTTTATTAACCTAAAAAAATGTGCCAAGGAATAAAATTAGATTTTTCAATTTACTAACGATTAACGGATAAATATTGTAACTATCACATGTGTTAATTGGCAATTAATGATTTGGATAATTAATGCGCTCGCTACTTTCACGTGTTAAAATGTCTCAATCATTAATCGCCTACATTAACACAGGTGATATTAACTAGCACATAAGTAAATTCATTTTAAATTTTTATCAAAATCTCCAAGTGGAAACTTTTTGCTATTACGTTTTATATAAAAAAAACATTAAGCACGAATTTTTAGTTTTTCGAATATATTGAATTATATAAATCAAAAAGTAATGAAGATATGTACCTGTACTTTACATATTTGAATCTGCGAATTATATTACATGCATGTTCAACTTTTTTATCATATAAAAAAGGGTAGAACCATTTTAAAAAAGCTACTAACTTCTATACGTACAAAAACTATACTAACCAACTCCCTAGAATTTCTTATACTTTTACAGATAAAGACAAACTTTATTCTTAAACACGAACATGCTTCCTCATATTTACCCCACACCAAAATAAATATTGTATAAAAATAAGTATGTGGAGCAAATGATGAAGAGATTACATCGATGATTACACTAGGGTGAGGGTTGCTCTCTCTCTCTCTCTTTA
This sequence comes from Ophonus ardosiacus, assembly GCA_943142095.1. NCBI lineage: Eukaryota > Metazoa > Arthropoda > Insecta > Coleoptera > Carabidae > Ophonus > Ophonus ardosiacus. The sequence goes on along the minus strand of OW964838.1, from coordinate 8,710,761 downwards.
TTTATCGAACTCTCATTAAAGTAATGACGGCCATCTGGAGCAGCGCCTACTACAATCATTACGTGCAGATGGGAGTTGCACGACCTCTGAAAAACCAGCGACCAGCCATGAACTTCAGGTGATCATTTCAGGACAGATCGTTTGGAAATGATGTAGAAATCAACCAGGTAGTTGAAGACTTTAATTTTTGTATTTGTAAAAGTAGTTTTAAAGCTTTAGAGTCAAGTTTAGAGCAGTAGATAATTACATATAAACAAAAAAAAAATAGCACTGTAAAAAAATGTAGGCGGAAAATTTGCACTATAGTACCGCAATTAAAGACTTATCGATGAACAGATGAAAATCTTTCCCAATGCTTAAAAAAGGTCATAAAAGTAATTGTTATTATTAAGTTCGCACAACAAAATGTGCAACTAATTGCCAATTTTTCAATAATTGTGCGTAACTTTGAAACTGGTTTCAAACTAATTGGAAATTTTTTTGGTTTAGCGAGCAAAATTCAAAGTTGTTATTATTACTATCTGAAAAGTAAACAGAAAGGTTATTATCTTATGTTGATTGTTGTTGTTGGTATTTGTGATTGTCACATAATGAAATTATAATCTTATGTTATTGTTTAAAATTTACTGCCTACGTTTATTTCTGATTCTCTTAAATTTTCAAACGAGAATCTATATGGCAATATAGCTAATTGAAAAATCAATATTCGACTGTGTTAGGATGGAGGTAGATACAGGAAAGTAAGAATTCTTCGGACTTGCAGTCAATTAATAAAATTTATTCACGCCGACGTTTCGACTATACAATAGTCTTCTTCAGGGCTAGAATGGTCTAGTCGAAAAAAGGAAACCACATGTGGATAACAGAACATACAGCACGGACAATTAAAAAAATAAATAAATAAATATGAATAAATAAATAAATAGTTAAAACCAACAAATCACAGAGAGAAAATCGTCAAAAAATGTAAAACTTGTCTTGGATGAGTACAATACATATGGAACTACAAATAACTACAGTAACGTATAAAAATTTTTCATAAATTAAGACTAGACCATTCTAGCCCTGAAGAAGACTATTGTATAGTCGAAACGTCGGCGTGAATAAATTTTATTAATTGACTGCAAGTCCGAAGAATTCTTACTTTCCTGTATCTACCTCCAATATAGCTAATATTTAGTCGTTTGGAATAATTTATAATATATGTTAATATATGATTTCTCTTGCTTTGGCTAATACAAGTGCAATTAAGAAGAACAATGATCGCTAATAGCCAGAATTTCCAGTGCGCGCGCCATAAACTAAAAATTTCTTTAGAATCCACGGACTATTCTGACGGTTGGAAACTGATCAGGAATTGAAATATTTTGCTTATTATTAATTTCAGATATATTATTCTCAGACTTCGTTCACTGTTTTCTTCGTGGCGAAAAGCAAAAAGAAATGCCTCATTTGATAGAATTCTAAAGTGCGTGCTGCCATTACTGCTTCCACATTCTGGTGGTAGTATACAGATAGAGTCCTGCGATATTTGTGAAGACAAATGTTATCCACCAGGAAAAAAGGAAATGTTTAGGGATGGACGAACACACAATGAGACTGTTTCACATTTTTCAAAAACTATTTTAAATGAAAGTTTATGGAATGATTTTCTTAGTAATAATTTTTATTTTAATAATTTGTTGTTATTTGTGGAAATAATTAAATAAAAAGATTGGCGTCCTGAAAAACTACCCCCCACTCCTGTGACGTAGAAGCACATACATTACATCATTAATAGCCAATAGGAAAATAGTTTTTCCATCACCTACGTTTATTCATATTATTTATATAAATAAACGTAGGCTAAAGTTTGTCACATGTTAATAAAATCTTTTAATTTCAAATTACACTCAAGCTAAGTCGGGCAATTTACCGAAGGTCGATAGCTGGATGATGGCTGAATTTATATCAGAACGATTGTTTTACTGCTACCGAAATAAGGGGTGTTAAAGAGTTGAGGTAAAATAAAATATAAAAACTGAATTTACTATATAAATTGATAATATATTTTACTTTAAAGTTCTGGTCGTGATTCTTACATTGAATCTGCTATAGGACATGTAGATCTATGTCGAGAAAAAAATATTGTATGTTCAGATTTAAAGATTGCCCTGAACGCCTGAACATAAAGTGAAGCTACAAAAATACATTGTTATCATGAAGGTGGATGAAAGTTGAAATGATCTTCACAAACATGAAGACACGATTTTTTTGACAAATTATCAGCTCTTCGATCTACTGCTTCTAGCCACAATTTTCTTTCCTTTGCATCTTTTGTAAAATTTATAAACTCTATAGTAGATTTGTTCCTAACAGTAAGAAGGCACAATACAATATCGTAAATTACTCATTTCATTTTGAACTTTTTATTACCTATATATTATACAACTTGAACCAATCTAAAAATTTGACACTTGTTTGACAACTTTGACAATACACTTGACACCTTAGAACCAGTGAAGATGTATGTACTCTGACGTCACATTCTGTTTCAGATCACGTGACACTCATAATTTTATCCAAATTTCAAAAATTAATTGTAAAATATCTAAAGGATATTTCGTGATATTTTCAAATTTGAAGCTCTTTAAAGAACAATATCTTTTAAAATTTAATATTCAGAAGTCATATAAAAATTCTTGCAACAGCCCTATTTGAGGCAACGCAACACAAAGCCAATATTCTATGGTAAGAAGTGATGGATCCTTACGAATTCATTAAAATAGGATAATATTTTAACCTTTTGATTTCATTGGATGAAAGGTAGTGTTTTTCTAAAAAGATTGGATAAAACTTTTTGACTTGGGAAAATGTTACAGCCGAGAATCAATATAAAGTCATTCTCTGTAAAAAGTCACCCAGGGCGTAAATTAAGCAGAAGAAAATAAAACTCTACGTTGTTAGTATTTTGATAGCTTTGGAATGCCAATGCGTGAAGCTGATGAAACTTTGAGACGAGGACGTAAAAACGCGGTTAAGTCGGTTTTTATTCCCTTATCCGCACGAAATAGAATAAGTAAGTCCTTTAAACCAACATTCGTACATCGGTAATATTATCGATACAAGGAAGTTCATTTGTAGTTATCTTACCGGGCCGTTTTACATTTTATTGCCTTTTAAAGAAAAGAAGCATGTTTTATTTACCGGCAACTGTTTAACATAGAAATAGAATAAATTTAAATAATGTTTATTATTCTTGCACCAGTGGCGTGGTCGAGAATTTTCCATGTGGGGGAGATAAACACTAAACTACCCACACGCGAAAATCGATGTTATATCGTATTTACTTTAGTATCCACAGTCTTATTAAAAACGTGGTTTTAAACTAGGTGTTAACTTAAAGATAAAATTTAAGCCCCGTTTTTCCTCCTCCTCCACATTAAAATTTCACTAATTTTTTTTTTAAATCAGAATGTGATTATACAAAATGTGTATTTATTATGTAATTAATAAAGCTAGCCTCTTTCCAACTGTTTAACAAAAAATAATAATTAATATTGCTAGCATTCATTTGTATCTCGTAAATGGTAAATGGAAACTGATTAAATGCAAAAGAGCGGAAAAAATTAAATGCAAAAGGTTCAAATCAAAGTCAAAACTTCAGTACGCAATTTCACCTGTCATTTAGCTTTTTATTCAATTCGTTGCACATGTTACGTTTGCCTGTTAACTGCTCGTCAAATGTCAGAAATATGTCGATGTCCGTTGCACTCCAACAATAATTGATGGTGGTTAGGAGTTTTATATAAATTACTCAATTTATATAATAAAATAACTACTTTGAAGGGTCAAGATTTGGGTTAAACTTGCTTTGTTAATTTATTTATAACGTGACACCTTAATAATTTTCAAAAGTAATTGAAACAACTTTATTTAGAATAACAATATGATATTATAATTTATTTATTTATTTATTTACAACGCAACTATATAAATAATTAATAATAGTTATAAAAACTATTTTGGCAATGAAAAGGCAAAATTACCTACCAGTTATGATATTGCTAATTTGCTTTTGAGATATGTTTTGGGTATCTCCTTTTTTGATATGTAGGAAATTAAATTGTACAGTTTTCATTTGGCAATAGTTTCTTCCCTATTAATTTTGAAATACAAGTTAAAATACAAAAGACCTTCTAAAAATGCATGCACTAAGCCACATTAATTGAAATAATACAAAGCTATGAAAATTTAAATAAATGCTAGTAGACAGATCCAAATAAATTTAGCAAAATGTATTTTTCCATGGTATATGTTACATAACAAAAAAAATAGGCATCCGAAATTAATTTAATTTTTTTCATTTTGCTGCACTTATTTATGTAGTAATTTATAAATAAATAATTTATTCTGAATTAAAAATTAGTCGGTATGAGACTAAAATCAATCAATAAACAAAGAAACACACATAATAGTTATAAAGTGTTGGGTCGAAAGAAAAGATTTACTACCAAAATTTGAAACCCGACGCGGAGCGGAAGTCTTATACATCGTCGTTGGTTCTGAAAAATCTGCTATGTGCATTATTAGTTATTTTTAGGTTTTTATATTGTTATGTTTATTATTTTATTCTCTAGCGGCTGGTAATATCATGCTGATATTGTCTTTATAAGTATATAACGAAAAACATACTTAAGGAGCAGCGGTCAAAAACGGACACCTAATTTTTTAAATAGTTTTTTGACATTCCTGTAAAAGTACCTTTTTCACATAGCAGGTTTTTCAGAATCATGGACGACATATTAGTCCAAGGGTGTAAACTTTCGGCCTGAAGTATATTCAACGTTTTACTCACCACTGCAATCAAATGAAACGTTTCAAAATTATTTTTTCAATATATTTAAAGTTTGTTGCTATGTAAAAATATTACGTGACCAGGTGGCCTTGCCACTGAACAATAAGGCGATGTATTGCATTGCTCTTTGGTTATGGGATTTTTTAAAATGTCAAGCTTTACGCTTGGAGGCAATTTTTGAAGATATTCCTCGAACATTTCCAAAGAAAGCTAGAGAAACGTTAGCGGAATTTATATATTTTTTTAAAAATAAGACTGTTGGTTATGTTTCCAATCATATTTTTGACGATTTGTTAATTAGTCGCCGGGCTTTGCTCTACTTTACCGCCCGCATGAGCTACTTCACCGCCCACAGGGTGTAAAGTTTCAGTATCCGTCATGGTAACTTAGACGTAAACAAACAATTTTAATGCATTTTACAGCATATTTCAAAGTATCATGAAACTAGTGATGCTTTTTTGTTATTAGATGTCTCACATAAACAGAAAATAACCTCAATATATTACATTCTCGTATTTTTGTAATATAAAATAAAAATTTTATTCATTTGAGCATCATACGTAGTTTATAATTCTGTACAAGATTTGTATTTACAACTTTCCTTTAAAATCTGGTTAAATAACAACAGCAAAATAAAAAAAAATACATTGTTTTTTAGAAATATATTGGTTAATAAACGTAACTTCTAAAACGATTTGAATTTTATCATTCAAATAAGAGGTTCTTAATTTTCTTATAAAACTTTTTAAAAAGCGGTACATATCTGTTTTGGTAAATGATGACTTGTTTATTAAAACTTGCCACTTTGCCAATATATTATTAATGGATTCGATTAACATTTGTCATAAATTACTCATACATTAAATTATATGTGTGGGAGGAATATAATATCTGATCATAAAAAAGTTAAATGTGATATCGTATATATCATGTAGTAATAAGAATCATTATTGCATAAAGTAGGTAATAATATATGTATACATTTATATTAACGTCAGTTTTCTATCAATTATTAATATATATCGAACTACAATTCGTTTTTAAATAACAGATTCAGTCTACACGCATTTAAAAATTATACAACTGTTTCAATTAATAATAAAGCCAAGCTTGGAAAAGAGTTGTAAAAAATATAAAATCCTCTAGTTTAAAAGTTAATTCAACTCGACTTAGAGGTAATTTCTAGTGGATTTTTATAATCCTCGTTTTAATTACATAGTAGGGCACGATAGCGCACATAGAGTAGTTTCTCTGCTATTTGGTTTAAGAAATTATTTAATTTGGACTATAAAAGCCAGGAAGTAAATTATGTCGAAGACTAGCATTTAATTTTATTAGCCTTTTAAAGAAACTTACTGCCATGCAAGATAAAATGTTTCAACTGTGTTTTAACTTTGAAATACAGTTTAAATTATTCGAAAAGTCAAGAAATAATTTATCAAATGTAATTTTAAAGTAAATATGAACTTAGAAAAGTTGTACAGCTTTTTATACAACACCATTCTAGTGTTTTTCTTATTTGTGTTTTGCTTTGGATAGACATAAAATAAAAATGTATTTACTTCTCATATTCTTTTCAATTTGAGCAGAGAAAAATACATATCATTATTTTATTTGTCTTTATATATAAAGTATATATAAAATATATTTTATTTTAAAAAGAACAAAATAGTTTTACATGTGTTCAATAAATATTTGTTTTATTTATTACAAATTATCGCTGGAAGATTAAAGTAAACTGAGTTTCGTATTCTTTTTAAAGGTATAATAAATATATATATAAAGTATTTATAAATATTAGAACAGCAGAAGTATTGTAATCGGGAGGATGAAAAATAAAAAAAAACATAGGTACTTTTATTACAGGATTTTATAATACAAAAATAATATACAAATAATAAAATATAAAGTATTACAAAATGAAAACAAAAAAAGTTGGAATAAAACTAAAAAAAAATATTGATCCATATGCTGAATTCGTTTTTATTAGGTACCTGATTAAATACCAAAACATTAAAGAGTTAATAGCAAGCTTTTTGCCATTTTTATTTATTATAAAAACGCATTCAGTATATGGACCACTATCTATACAATCATTTATGAAGTTACTTAAAACTATGAATAATGAAAATTAATGATAAATTTAATAATATATGTATATATACATAAAGTATAGAGAACTGGAATAATATTTTTATTACCTACAACGTTGACATTTTTATTCTTATTTATTATTATTATTTATTTATTTTTTAATTCTAAAGAACTCACAATTAATATTGAGGCCTCAGCGTTATATTTAGTAAAAATAGTTATTTATCTGCAGTTCAGTAAACATTTTTTTAATCCGTTCAATAATTTTGTATATTTTTATTTTCATTAATCATTTTTATAACATGAACCAATAAATAATTAACAGTAGTTAGCTGTCGCCAATTATGAACCTATTTATATCTTCTGCAGACTATAACAAAATAATTTGTTTGTGAACATATAGTAACCTAAAAATACAATTATTGTAATCTGTAATTAATAGTAGGTAGCTAATTTAAACAAGATCCTTGATTTTTTTATTATTAGAATATAAACTAGTTTTATAAGCTCCGTATGGCAATTTGTCTATATACTAAAAACACAACTGTTTTATAAAATAAAATTTTCCTGCGAGTCCTGCAAAAAAATTGCTGGAGGATCCTGTACCTTGTTTGCCTCCAGTGTGAATCCTGCCTCTTGCAATAAGTACAAAGTCCACTAGAACTATCACAACAGTAACAACAACCTGCAACTTAGCCATGGTCACTCACAGTCACTACACTAGGATCCCCATATCAACATCCATCAACACCAACAACGTTACCATCACCCTCATTCACTGGCATCATCGGCGTGACGTAACAATACTCTGTCCAGCAGCACTTCTTGGGCCGAAGGACGCGCAACGACTGCGGATCGGAGCCGAAAGGACCTCGATGCCGCACAGCGCAGGCGCAAAGGAAGACTCCTGCGAAACCGCATCTGTTTTCGTAAAAAATTGTTTTTGGAAATGGCAATTTGTTGGGTTGTTGCGATAACCGATACAGTAATGTAAAAGCGGTGGTAATATGTCCAAAGCGATAACACTCTGATGTAAATAAAGAGCAGAGGGATTTATTTTTATACGTGGAATTAGGTTTACACTTTTCGTTCCTTTCAAATTGGAATGTGTTTTTCATTAGATGTACCAAAGGTAGCGTGTCTCGTTTTTTCTCCATTTATTCGAAAAACCAAAAATTTGTTATTTAAAGAAAAAAAATTATGCTTTCCCTTCTTTGTAGTGTGTTTATTATTAAATGTTTTATAATTTTCAACGAATTTTAATACTAAAAACCAAAAATCTAATAGAGTAGTTGGTAGTTGTCTGCTACGCAGTCAAGCTAGGTTTCTACATGCCAAAATTATTAGCGCCAATAGACACTAACACCAATTTAGTTGCATATGGAAACATACTAATGCAACTGGCACCAATAGAGTGGCTCCTAATCAATGCGCCAGTAAAAGTATGAAGCAGTTACCATTTTCGGCACCATTTAGAGATACAACACGCCAGTGCAATGGCAAAAGCTTAAAAAAAATGGTTATCGGAACTAATAATTCACTTTTGGAAGCATACGAGCAATATTCATGCTTTTGGAATAAAATAATTCCATCCCATAAAGATTGAAATAGAAGAGATGATGCATTGAGAAAAATTGTTGAGGTTATGTCTGACTTAGTTAAGGATTTTGATGGATATATTTTAGCCATCAACCTTTAAACTAATAGACACAGCGTACGAGCAAAACGTTTGTCCCGCCATAACGGTGCAGACACAGTACCTCTATCCTTCAACAGCACGGAAGTTAAGAAAACGCGGTAAAATGAAAAATTTGATTTGTCCCTAACTTGTTATACTTGGTGCATAATCGCTAAGACTATAGATTTAATTTCTTTGTGCATAATTAGTTTTGTTATATATTTTTAATACAATATATTATATACCTACATATTATATTATAGGGAACAAGTAATAATTAATAAGAACTTACATATGAAATGGCAAAGCTAAACCGCGTACGTACCTACTGCACGAAATACACAGTTTCCCCATTATTTTGTCGCATGCGCACCTCACAACACAAATACGTATGTATTGACAGAAATAATTGTAAATATTCTCCAAAAAAGTAAATAATGCACAAGTCACGAAACGTCAAATGTAGATTTTGACAAGTATTTAGTGATAGAGAGCGATGTATAGAGGTTTACATATGGCTGAAAAAGATGTACAATGAGTACGAACGTATGCGCAGTATATTTTAACTGAGAACTTCCGTACTGCTAAAGGACAGAATATATATTTCTATCCTTTTATGTTGGAGCATTATTCTAACAATAAAAGAATAGGAGACACTTGGTCCATTAGTTTAAAGGTCGATGATTTTAGCTTTAGCAGAGTGCTAAAGCTAAATATAAACAGACAAAATTTGCGCTACTATATTAATACTTGCTTGCAGTAACTCAATTGACGCCATTTTTAATCTGTTGCCACTTGAAAACTGATAGAAATTCTGTAAACATGTACTGGTACCACTAAAATTGGCGCCATAAATCTGGAGACAAATTGGCGTCAATAATCTTGGCACGTGAAAACCTAGCTTAAAACTAATGCGAAGTTTTTAGTGGTCGTAGTGGAAACAGGTAACTTCCGGTCTGGATCCACCTTAAAGGATTAAGATGTACAAATATTACTAATTGACAGATGTCAGTGTCAAGTGTAATTTACATACTTAAACTCTGTTCGCCAAAGTCATGCCAAAGTTGTTGTATGTATTTTCACGTAACCAGTAAAAACCCTTGTACGTTATTGCCCCATATGTAAGGGTTCGCTCACAGTAGAAACCAGGTATAAATGTATGCTACCTCAATAGATGTTTTACGAAAAAATGATAGAATTTAGGGGCTGGTTTTTCGTAATTTATGTTAAAAATGAGTAAACTAAATATTTCAGGCAGTTTTTTTTAAATAAATCAGATCATGAAAGCATTTTTTGTGAAGAAATGTATAGTTCCAGAGTTTTACGCTAACCGCTCTTGTATGAACGTAGCAAAGAACGATGGCGGGATCTGTACCATAGTTGGTGAAGCAATTTTACTGGAAGTATATAAGCCTTGACAAGACACTTTGTGAATATAAGGAAGTGATTGGTAAACATAAAATATATTAATTTTACAAAAAAAAAATTGGTTTTTGTATTCTTTTATAATACCTACCTATTGTAACTACCTTTGCTTTGGAAGATATTGAATGAAACCAAGTTTTAATGTAGGTAACATATTGAAAAAGAAAACGTTTGATGTTGATGTGTGTTTACAAACATTCTGCAAATAACTGAAGGTTGTTCGTCAGTTTACCTAAACAATATGTTTTACATTTCTTATTGATAGCTTATAAAATTCAATACAGTACAATTTTAACAACTAACGAATTGTATTGTATAGATAAACATAAGTATCTCAACTATTATTTCGTATTATACTCACCGTCCTTTGCCGTGCGGTGTAACCGCTTCTTCATAGCTTAGCATTGTCAACATGACTAATGAAATTGGCAACAGTGTAGAAATCTCCAGTCCATATTTATTTGACGGCAAGTATAATAACAATTATAAACATATATTTTTTTAATAAAACTGTTACCTCTTACTTGCAATACATATTGCTGATAATAACAGTGATAAAAGCTAGAATGAACCTTTACCGACCTATTCTGCCGTACGGAAAACAATTATTATAACCAAATACAAATACATATTGCATATACAGTCTAATTTTATTTTCAATAATCGTTTATACCAAATAGTTGTACATATCTATATCAGAAAGACATGCACATTAATTATTCAAATCATTATTTCATATATGTGTTTATTAGTAAATCAATATAGTTTTATTTTTTCTATTAATAGAATCGATATAAAAATAAAGTCAAACCTTTATTCGTTCATGATTCAATTTCCAAATTGTTATATTTTATTAATAATCGAAATTAAAAATATAAATACATTATTATATTGCCATATAATATAGAAACATATAAATTGATAAATATTTATAGAGATAAACAAAAAATAAAAATCCTACATTATGTTTGATATTCAAATTTATATAATTTATAATATTCATTATAAATGCAAAACACACTTCAGTGTAATAAAACGCTCAAGTTATCATGATCTGAAAATAAATGTAAAAGTTTTATGGCTAATATAAATGAACTATAAAATAATATTATGAAATTTACTGCCTTTATATAGACAAATATATGAAAAATTTTATAATATTACTTTATTTGCATTAGTTTTGTAATTTTTTAAATATTTTATCAGCATATTTCTTACAATATTAAAATATACATAGATCTAGTCCATTTCTACCAAAATTTTGGTTTACTTTTTTAAGTAATGAATTATTAAATATTTACATCATGCTAATTCAGATGCAGTAACTTCAGGTATTACTTGTAACTTAAAAATATGAAATATGCATCAATAACTCTTATTCGTATAGGTGTACAAATATTATTTTTAAAAAAAATCAATATGTGCAAGATATTCCTAATTTTTTAAAAAGAATGGTGTGTTAAATTTGAAAATTCAGCTTTATTCATAAGATATAGAAGTTACCGTTATTAGAGAAAAAATAAAAAAGTTGAATTCCTACGCCGAAAATGTTTGATCAAGAATAAAATGTTATTTTTTTTTTTCATATCTAAATTTTTCAGCTCAATTCAATGTTAAAATAAAAATATAGCATTCCACTTAAAATAAGAAAGTTAGGTTAGGATAGTGCAACTGAAAACATTTTAGTTGAAACGGACATGTTAAAGAACCCATAGAAACCAAATTTTGTAAAATTATTGAATAGTTTTTATAATGATAGTTAAATCTCGTGAGTCGTATCATTAAATATACATCTACCGTATTTGCCAAAAAAAATTAGAAGTAGTTCAGCGTTTATTTTTACAAATATTAAATCAAAACAATAAAGGAAATATTCATTTATCTAGTCCTCTAATTTACACATATGCATTTGTAAATGACTTTCCTTTACATAAATATAATAACCTAATTTTATTTATCTTTCATCATTTTACATCAAATATTTAACACCAACTCCATTCAGTTTTCTTGTTATCGATACAATAAGATATCAATTTTAACCATCACAATACTTGACTGTTCCTTTAGGAAATATAAATAACTTTACAGAGCGAGTAAGCCTGCAGAAACCATCAATTTGTAGATTAGACATAGCTGTCGCTTGTGAATGCAGCTACCGTAACCACAATTGCCTTAACCATGGTAACTAACGCGGTACGCCAGTAATGGTCCTGTATTAGTCCAGGAGATAGACACATTGAACAGAGGGAATTAGGTATAAGCTTTATATACACACTTATGTATTATATTTTGTTTCACAATTTGTAAATAACCAACAAAATCATGAGGAACAAAAACGGACTCAATCAATCACAACAAAAACATTTAATAACCCTTGAAAGATAACCATTCGTAAGTTTTACGAAGCGCTATTAAAAATGTCTGCGGATTTTTGGTAAGTACCTTCTACATGATTGGTATTTTTAGTAGTTTCATCATTTTCCATTACTATTTGACCAATAATGTTATTTAATGCTACAGTCGTCTTGTTTTTTCTGGACTGTTACCCTATTTGTAATTTTCACGACAAGTAGTCTCTGCGAAGCATTTTTATCAAAAGTAATAATACAGAATTATTTAATTTTTTAGATAATGTTTTAATTCATTTATAAAATTAACAAAAAGAGTTAGTATAGACCTCTAACTGACGAAGATCTGGAAGAGATTGACCAGATGTGTGAAAGAGCCAATTACTAAAATCTAAAAAAAGGACTTACGTGTATGTTTTATAGAATGCTTAACTTTTCATCCATAAATGCCTATATAATTTAAAAGTAAACTCTTTATAATTGAATTAAGTAAGCAACTATTATTTGCTTGGCCAAATTAGGTCTAAATACCTAATCTGTTATTGAAGATATCACCAAAAAAAATCTGTCAACGAAAGACCTTTCCATGGCACCATGCCCCTTTGAAAAGTACCACCATCTAAGTTGCCCGTTAAAAAAAAACTCATACATACATACATACATAAAATCACGCGTGTCCCACTTAGTGGGTTAGCAAAAACCCGAAAACAATAGTAACGAAAACAAAAGGATAAGAGTAAGAGCTCAGCTGACTCACTTCACTCTTTAACAACATTCTTCTTTCGCCTTGTCCACAATCATCATAGCATTCATACATAAGAACATATTAAAGTGATCGATTTTCGGTAGCGAATAACCGCATCCGGACCACAATAATAGTTACGCAACAATCATCCTTCGCCACATATCCCTATCCCTGCACACTTCTTTCACCTCAGCCACATTCATAAACATATTCATACATAAGAGCATAAGAACATATTAGAGTGACCGATTTTCGGTAGCGAATCCGGACCACAAAAATAGTTACACAAAAATCATCCTTCGCCACACATTCCTGTACAAACATATTTCGTTCACCTCGTCCACATAAAAGTTCAGCTGTCTCTCCATTCTCATAAAATATTCTTACTAACCATACACAGTATGGTTAAAAATACTCACGAAACCAAAATTGCTAAAATATTTTTGGTGCAAAAAACCACAGCGGATGCACCTAAATTTTTGTATAATTTGCGATTGCTCATGAAAAACACATACTTGCTTCAAATCACTTGACAATAATGTAATTAAACAACATAGCATGAATTTTTTATACAGCTAATTAGCGAAGTGATCGAATATTCCCAATAATCGGAATAAAAAATGCTAATTAATTATTATTCTTCTTTTGCTTGCAGTATTCGTATAATTGTTTTTGCTGTTGTTTTCTTTTTAACATTAACAAAAAAAAATATTCAGACTTTATAATTCAAAAATTATTGAACAAAGGATTCTATGGAATAGCTATAGTCATTAGCCTTGTCATTAGGTCATTTAGTGTAATGAAATATGCTTCGCTATATTGCTGTTAATGTATTCTATTTCAGACAATGTACTATGTTTCTCTATCTATAAATAATCATTTTCTAACACACAATTACAATGGATTATTATATGATTCCACCATTCGATACATGCAATGAGAATTTATTTATTAATTTAAAACAACATTAATGAGAAATTAATTTGAGACTTTTATTAGCACATGTGATTTACTGCACCAGCCATTTGTCAATTTCACATGTGACAAAATTTTATGCAATTGAATTCAAAATTAAATGAAAACATTTAAACAGATGAATGGATATGGCTAAAATTTAATCATGATTTTGTCCTGTCCAACTTTAAATCGTCGGAAATATAGTTAAATATGTTTGTTAATGGTACTATAATCTCTTTAATTGATCTGCTATTGAAAATTTAACATTGAATCACTTTCTATATTTATACAAAAAGTAGAGGTCCTACAAATATATTAAATATCTTCAAAAGTAAGATAAAGGTGCAACGACGTTTTTTCTTCTTCAAGATTCACGAAAAATTGTAAGCTCACTAACTTTTTTCCAGCTCATTATTATTATTAACTTTTGTGTGAGAGAGTGAATATACTCTCCTTTATATTTAATAGATATATGCCCGCATTCACCAACATCAAATAAATCTTTGAATAGCTTATTCATTGAATAAGAGAAAATTATCGCACCGATACCATAACACAAATGAAGGTATTTATTCTAGCTGTCATATTTTGATGCGATATTTTTCTCTTAGGTATTCAATGAATAAGCTATTTACCACCAAATTCACCAGCCGTTAATCAAGTCTTGATTCCCTGATCAACACTGACCTGTAAATCAAGTTCTGGTTTACCTTGGAGATCAACAGTTTTAACAAAGCAACAGTGTCAAATTTTGTTGATCAGAGAATCAAATTTGATTCAGGGATGGTGAATTCGGTTGTTAAAGATTTATTTGATGTTGATGAATACGGGCAATAGAGTTAAAAAAATATAAAGAGATTAACTTTCAAAAATCAAGCCGCTTTGCTATTTATAATTGAAACAGGTGATATATTCAAAAAATTCTAATTGACAGATGTCAGTGTCAAGCGCAAAACCAAAAATGGTTAAGTATAGGATCAGAAAGTGGTATATCATAGTCTTTCTCGCAAGTGATTTGCAGTTGCAGCCTCACCTCAAAATTGTAACTTTCAATGCCGGAAGTACGAGGAAGGTCTAAGAGAAGATGGAAGGACTTTATCGCAGAAGACTTGAGAGAGGAAGAACTGTGTGAAGAAGATCCGTTGAACAGGAATGAGTAGAAGAGAAGAATAAGAAACAGTGATTCCTAATTGGAGAAAGCTGAAGATGAAAGAAGAAATTGTCAAGTGCAATTTACACAGTGTATGTTCATGTTATAATTTTATTGGATTTATAGATTCTTTTCAAAGAAACTTTTGGTATGGAATTTGTAAAAAATAGTATGTGTTCGTGCTATAATTTTATTGGATATATAGAATCTTTTCCAGGGACCTTTTTTATAGCATTTATCCATTTTTATTTCAATACTTTTATTTCTAAAAATTCACACAGTTGTTCAAATTCGTACATTTACGTAACATTCTCTTTACAATCAAATAATATTACTACCAAGTTTATATCTCTACCCATTTTTGAATTATTTCCCTAAAAGTCAATATACCCCACTTTTAGATAAAATCTGATTCCAAATTTTGAAACCGCAGGTCGATATCTCTTTTCGTTCTCGAGATATTTAGATTCATAGTTTTGCTCAAAACTGCCCATTTTTGGGTAATAACCCAAAAATGGGCCGAGATATGAATTTGGCAACAACACCATTCCATTCTAGGGGTAAAATTACATAAGTACACCAATTTTCAGAATTTTTGAATACCGGATACAATCTAAAGCAAGATAACTGAAAATGGCCAAAAATCGCAAAAAACTAAGGTGTACCCCTTACGATTTTTTCAGATTTTGGCCATTTTCAGAGGTTTTCAAGCTTTCATTCATAAAAAATTAACCGATTGAACAAAAATTATAAAAATTGCTACACTTATGTATTTTTGTCTATAGAATCGAACAAAGTTGTCGACAAATTCATATCTCGACCCATTTTTGGGTTATTACCCAAAAAAGGCCAAAGAGAAGATGGAAGGAGTGTATCGCAGAAGACTTGAGAGAGGAAGAACTGTGTGAAGAAGATGCGTTGGGCAGGAATGAGTAGAAGAGAAGTGTTAGAAACAAAGTTACATAGCGTTATAATTTTATTGGATTTATAGAATCTTTTCAAAGGAACTTTCGGTATGGAATTTGTAAAAAATAGTATGTGTTCAAAATGTAGAATCTTTTCCAAGGAACTTTTAGTATGAGATTTGTACAAAATACATCGAATTGACGGAAGGTCTTGTGCTAGCCACAACATATTTTTTTATGTAGTTTGCATTGCAACTTGGTTTCCAAATAAGAAAAGTGAAGAAATCAGTAAAATGAAATAAAATAACCTATTACTTTTTAACTGCTCTACTACAAATCAGTCAATGGAACGAATAAAATGCCTGCCCTCTGCTCCATCGTAAACTTTTCTATTTCATCTCACCAATACTACCTTCGTTTGGTGTGACAGGGCACCGCGTTAAGTCCTCACTAGCCACGGCAGTTTCCCGAACCGGCTGTGTGGATCTCCCTCCTCACTGCCCGCGTGTTCAACACTAACAATCCCGCATTGTACAAGCCGTAATCCTGCCGCGCACACCGCGATCCTTGCTTTATCCTACGACCTTCACCCGCCTCGGCAGATCGACAGCAGAAGTTGCAGGAGTATGAGGCATATAACGGTTAGTGGAAGGATAGACAAATTGTTGTTATCTGTTACTGTTTCATGTTATTCATTAGCCTGTAAAAGTTTTTGCTCAATTGTCTCTTCATATTTGATTTTTCTAGTTACATTCGTTGTTCAAAGAAATTATTACACGGTAAGTTAGATATAGGGTTTACGAAAAATGTTTCTTGGATTTTAATAAGGATTATTTCAACTAAGGCAGTGTTCAATGTATCATTTTGCATTCAGTATTTAGGATTACTTCGCATAAATACAACTCCGAATGACGACACTTTAAAACAAAAATGAATTAAACAATACGATTTAATTTGAGGCTTCAGATTAAATCTTAATCATAAAATAAAAGCTAAGGCTGTGTCCGATGTTATTATTTTGGATTTTATGAATTAGATTTTAGGGTTTTTTGCACTCTACGCCTTGAAGTTGATGAGCAATAATTAAACAAATCATGTTCGTGGTTCAAAAATCAGAGAACTTGGCTATTTATTATAGAAACATCTGATATACCTATGCAAAAAAAAAATCCAATTGACAGTTGTCAGTGTCTAGTGAAAAACCAAATATGGAAAGCATAGGATCAGAATGCCGGGAGTACGAAGAAGGCGAAAGAAAAGATAGAAAGACTGTATCGCAGAAGACTTGAGAGAAGGAACTGTGTGAAGAAAATGCATTGAACAGGAATTAGTGAAGAGAAGAATAAGAAACAGTGATCCCTAATAAAATTGGAGAAAGCTGAAGAAGAAAGACGGAATTGTCAAGTGCAATTTATATATTGTACTCGTATGTTCATCTTATAATTTTTTTGGATTTATAGAATATTTCCAAAGGAACTTTTGGTAAGGAATTTGTAAAAAATAGTATGTGTTCGTGTTACAATTTTTTTTCATAGCATTTATCCATTTTTATTTCAATACTTTTATTTCTAAAAATTCACACAGTTGTTCCAATACTCTAAAAATGCTTACATTTACGTAACATTCTCTTTACAATCAAATAATATTACTACCAAGTTTATATCTCTACCCATTTTTGAATTTTTGCCCCAAAAGTCAATATACCCCACTTTTAGATAAAATCTTCAAAATTTTCAAAAATCTAGTTTTTATGTATCTAGATACTTCTCAATGCGCTGATTTTGAACCCGCAGGTCGATATCTCTTTTCATTCTCGAGATATTTAGATTCAAAGTTTTGCTCAAAACTGCCCATTTTTGGGTTATAACCCAAAAATGGGTCGAGATATGAATTTGGCAACAACACCATTCGATTCTACGGGCAAAATTACATAAGTACACCAATTTTCAGAATTTTTTAATACCGGATACGATCTCTAAAGCAAAATAACTGAAAATGGCCAAAAATCGCAAAAATCGTAAGGGGTACCCCTTACGATTTTTTCAGATTTTGGCTATTTTCAGGGGTTTTCAAGCTTTCATTCATAAAAAATTAACCAGTTAGACAAAAATTATGAAAATTGGTATACTTATGTAATTTTGCTCGTAGAATCGAATGGTGTTGTCGCCAAATTCATATCTCGGCCCATTTTTGGGTTATTACCCAAAAATGGGCAGTTTTGAGCAAAACTTTGAATCTAAATATCTCGAGAACGAAAAAAGATATCGTCCTGCTGTTTCAAAATTTGGAATCAACGCATTGAAAAGTATCTAGATACATATAATTTAGATTTTTGAAAATTTTGAAGTTTTTATCTAAATGTGGGGTATATTGTCTTTTGGGGCAATAATTCAAAAATGGGTAGAGATATAAACTTGGCAGTAATATTATTTGATTGTAAAGAGAATGTTACGTAAGTACGCATTTTTAGAGTATTTATATATGAGTATACATAATGTGATAATTTTATTGGATTTATAAAATATTTTCCAAGGAACTTTCTGTATTGAATTTATAAAAAATTGTATTATGTTCGTGTTACAATTTTACTGGATATATAGAATCGTTTCCAATGAACTTTTGGTATGGGATTTGTACAAAATACATCAAATTAACGAAAGGTTTTGCTGGCCACAACAAATTTTTTTATTTTATATTTTCATATCTACACCGTAGACAATATTTGTCAGGTATCACCTTACGTTTCCAAAGCTTTCTTGGACGGCAAAATGTTCTCTTTTGTGTTATTTGAAAATAAATAATTTTAAATATATAGTGAATTGAAACGTACATTTTATAATATTAATATCCAGTGCAACAAAATAAACAAGCCAAACATTCTGTTGGTGATATATGGAGAAAGTAGCATCGCGCTTACAATTCAATTCTCAGAGTCACGTTAGTATTGAAATTTCTTTTGCTTCTGCTATCGAGACGTCAGAGGAATTCGCTTTGAAGATGTGTAGGAGTTCAGATGGCAATATTGATTCAGCACAGAACTTAATATTTGTTCACAACAGGTTGCAATACTGTTTTGGGGCTTATATGAAGATTAAATATAACCAGACCAACAGAAAATCAAAATGCAATCATGAAAAAGATTGGGATTTAGTCAGTGAACAGTTTTATCTCTGGCGGAATTATTGTTCATCTAACAATAAAGCTCTACACAATAATTATTCGAACTGTCCTTACTTAGAAAAGAAAAATGTGGATTAGCTGTCTATTTATAGATCAATCCAGAACAAATGAATTTCGCGAGGGGCAGCTGTCAGAAATAAATTTCATACATAATTTACTCAATGATGGAGCCATGGAAAAATTTATGGTTTAATTTTATGAATGAATTGTATCAAAACCAAAATTTGTCGATATTTATCATAAGATATATAATTAAATAATTTTTAAAAATATTTAAAAGTGAGGTTAAAATCACTCCTGTGCAGGACAGGTGACGTCATTCTGGAATGGTCTATTAAAATTTCTGGGTTATATGGCGCCATATTGATCAATTCTGGTCGCGTCTCGCGTCATATTATAAACAGTACGGTTTCGGCAAAATCTTAATAAAATACGAATAATATAAGGGTGTGGTGTAACGTATAATTATAAAAGAAACAAACTATCTTAGTCCGCGCCCTTTTCAGACTAGAACGCATCAAGTACTATCTATTTTTAGTAAAACCAAAGAAGTTTTAAGTTTACCTAACTTTTTTTTATGGCATAACCAAACAAGTACAGGGGGTTGATTCTAATCCAATTTAGAGTATTTTCGTAATTAGTGACGTCATATTGTTGCCATGGTTTTGTTATAGGAATCAAACAGGGATTTAAGTTTCTAGTTTGGTATAAGATAGAGGATGACAGGATTTTGTCATGTTCGACATTTTGAAAATTTTATTTTGTTATTCGCTAGTATTAAGTAAAATAATTAAATTTAAGAGAAGCTTTCTTTGAAAAAAATAGTTAAAACAGAATTATTCATAATGGCTCGTACCACGATCACGGTTCTAAGATCGGTATTAGTTAAAACCTTGACGACGACTTGACACATACTTCAGGGTTATCAACAAAAATCAGTGATGCCACTATACTGATTAAACCGAAAATGTACTGACAGGCATATTCAATACATTTGGCTTCAATATTCTAAATAATTTATCTTAAAAACAAGTCCAGAGACAAATCATATTAAACAATTTAAAATAATGAAGCCAAATGTATTAAATATGCCTATCGGTACATTTTCGGTTTAATTAGTATAGTGGCATCACTGATTTTCTTTATAACCCTGAAGTATGTGTCAAATAGTTCGCACGGTTCTAGCTAACACCAATGTTAGAATCGTGATCGTGGTACGAGCCAATGTGTATTATACCTATTAATTAAGCAGCAAAATAAAGAATAACACTGATGATGATCATGAAATTATTATTTCTTCAGCTCCGGTAACGATTCCAACTTTCGCTTCTAATAAAGCAACAATATTAAAAGCAAAACAATATCTTGCGGTGAACAGAGAATAAGCGGAGAAAACGTGCTCTTCGTAATAATTGTTGCATTGCATTAAGATAACCTGATATTACAATCATTTCCTACAAGCTGGGAAACTGAGCGGTAATAATCATAATAATAATCCGTGAGTGAGTTTACTTCTATGCTGTAGCAACGCGCACCATTCCGCAGGGTCTCCGAACGGTGCTAGGAATCTGATGTGACCAGAACGTGAACTCGGCAATTAAGAAGATATTTTTCAAGGAAATTAAGACACTAATATTACGTTTCCATTTACATAAACTTAAACTCATTCTTTAGTCTTTTGAAACTACAGGTTTGGACAACATGAATAATTTAATATTAGGAGTATCTACCCATTATTGGGTGTGCCAATCTGCTTTTATTCGTAGATGTCCGTTATGACGATATCTGTACAGCAGTACAGTACAGTAATTCATTGACGAGATTGGCAGTATTTCTTAAGGATTTATGTTGTACTATACAATATAAGAAATATTAATTGTACTTCATGGAAAAAGCTTTCAGTAATGTCAGTAAAACTGTTGATTTTTGACACTGACATTTACCTGTCAATTACAAACATTTGAATATGAGAACTGGTTTCCTTGGTGTAGTCTGCACTGTTCGATTTATTGCAATAGCTTATTCTATATATTATATTTTCTTTATCTCTAAATCTATAGAAGATATAATAAAAAATTTAAATGTATTAAATAGGGAATTTTATGTTCTTCAATATTTGTAATAACAAAAATTTTAAAAAATAATACTTGATGATTTTTTTAAGAAACTACTCCTTCCGGTTTCCAACTGTTATAAAAACATTTTCATCTCTTCCCACAGACAGACAGTCATCACCGTAATAGTTATTTACATTCGAGTGCGTGTAAAATACTTCACGCACGAGAATTGTATCAAATTTTTTGGCCGACGATAATGAAAATCACTTTTTTAATGAGATAGGTTATACTTCTGAAAAGGGTTAGTTTAAAACACTGGGGTTAAGTCAATTTCCAAATTTGATTTTACTTACCTTCATTAGAGTACTTCTTCTAGCGAAAATTTATTTGTAATAATAGACGTTGTTTATGACTGATAATATATTTATTTGCTCATGTTTTCTTCGTAATAAATAATAGGTAGGTATCGAAATTTGACATTTCAGCAATTTTCGCCTTTCGTATTTGACAGGTATATCGATCGGTGACTATGTCGGTAACGGCGGATTTTTACAATAATGACAGATGTTGCTGCCGTGATTTTAGTTTATATAAATTAATTTTAAATATAGGAAATGTTAAAGTAAAAAAATAACTTAAGTAGGTAGTACTTTTTTACATGAACTTTATTATAGTGAAGATGATTTCTTTTCTAAATGCCCATAAACGTACAGTGTATTTTGATTATTTTACCGCATAGTTAGATAAGTTACAACACAGTAAACGTAAAATGTAGGTTACACTTGCTGTGTATACAATTGTAAAATTCCAATTACACTTCAGGAGGGCTAAAAAAATATTATAATTGGATTCTAAGGATCTTAAAATTATTTTCTATAACATTCAGTTACTATAAATGTTTTAAGTATAAACATCGAAAAAGGATTTTGGAATTTACTGGTAGAAAAGAGCTGGTACAGCATCCTACTAGACATAGAAGGGTCCTGGGTTCAAATCGCAGTGAATTCCGTGAGTTTTCATAAAATTCTTTGTTATTTTTTTAAAAATAATTTTGAAGTTAACGTCGATTAGATTAGAAAAAGATTGTCAGAACCCCAACCAAACACCAATACATTCAACTTCTACAAAGAAACCGCAGTCCGTCAATTTTTGATCATGATAAATTTTCTGCCAGAAATGAAAGTTTGTTATGATTTATTTCGTTGTATATTAGAGTGTATCATATTATGTAGGTACAATGTGAATATTCATTCGTATCTTGTACGGTATAAAAGCATGGGAGCTTATTTTCGTTGTAAGTACTTATCTCGCGATTTCAAACTGTCAAACTTTTGTTATTTTCAATAACATGTTTCGCATACAGGTGTTAAAGTTTGTAACTTTAGAAGAGTTCATGATTTATTCAACACTTTACTTACTGACGCTAATAAATGAAAATTGCTACTAATAAATATCCTACTATTTTCAAGACAATAAATTGCTTCTCTTAGTTTCTTTTGAATTAAGGTTATTTTTATATTTTAAAGTTCAAATTCAGTTTCAAATTTCTTTTAGCAGAGTTGATCACAAAGTGAAACTTAATTCTATAAAAGTCAAGCCCACTCTGCAAGAATATAACGGAGGAAACACTATCAACCGTCCATTATAGATCTGATAATACATACGAGGGTGGTTTGACGGAAGAGTGACTTTTCAATAAAAAAAAGTTATTTTACTGTTACAAGTATTTTATTTTTCAACATAATCCTTTTTTAATTGTACACACTTAGCCCATCGAGTTTCCAATTTTTTCAAAGCATCCAAATAGTAATCTTTCGGCAACTCTTCAAAATACGCATTTTTCTCGGACATCCCCTCTTGATTGGTGTGAAATCTCTTTCCACCGAGCCATATTTTTAAATTTGGAAATAAGAAGAAATCACTGAGAGCCAGATCTGGTGAAAATGGCGAATGAGGTAGCACCTCGTAGCGCAATTCGACTAATTTTGTTGTAGTAACAGCGGACGAATGAAAAGGCGCATTATCGTAATGGAACAACCCTTTTTCTTCAACAAATGAGGTCGTTTTCTCTTTAGATCGGCATGAAAACGTGACAACAAATCAGCATAATATTTTTCCTTTTTGTAAACAATCAATAAAGATTACACATTTGGGATCCCAAAATACTGTAGTCATGACCCTATTGGCCGAAAAACGGTTTTGCCTCCTTGGGATCACTTTCCTCAAGAGAAATCCATTGTTTCGACTGCATTTTAGTTTTGACGTATAATGTTGTATCACGTTTCATCTACTGTGACATATCGGCTGAAAAATTCCCTTGGATTACGTTTGAATATAACCGAACATTCTTCTGAATTAAAAATTTTTTAATGCGAGCGAGCATTTGATCTGCCGCGGCACCCATCTCGCGGATACCTTTTTTATATGTAAACGTTCATGCAAAATATTACATACCCGTTCGGTTGAAATGTTGACTTCATTAGCTATCTCACGTACTTTTAATCGGCGATCGCTAATTACTTGGGCATGGATTTTATTAACCATTTCTCGAGTACTTACAGTAAATGACGGTGCCAGACGTTCTGCATCATCTGTGCTCATTTAAAAGCAGAAAACCACTTACAAATCATTCCATGGGACGCAATACATTCAGAATAATATTTACGTATTTTTTTTTGCGTTTCTTTAATTGTTTTTCCACATAAAAAATAATGTTTAATTAACACTCAATTTTTACAGAACAACAAAAACAGTTTTCTTTAGATTAGTATAAAACATAAACTATCTGTCAGATTTGTGTGAAATTTTAACAGTAGACATCAGAAACATGGTGGAATCTAGCAATATAATCATCGTAGTGAAAGTGTTGCCAACCTTTGAAAAGTCACTCTTCCGTCAAACCGCCCACGTAATTTGAACTTCAGTGAAATGTTTGAAAATTTAAAGTTTAATAACCATACACATTTGGAAAGTGTACAAACGCTAAAATTCAAAATTTTATTCTATCTGTCAAGAAGAAAATATATTGTAAAATGAGTACCGGGCACCATTCCAATCCAGTCATTTTTTCAGAAATGACCATCGCCTCTGTTACTATTTTCGAGTCGTCCGTCTTTGTAAGACTTGCTTGCAATGTTTAAAAGAATGTAGGAATTTCCCTGTTCAGTCCGTATTCGGTTGGGAATCCCTGATCGTATGCATTGTCCCCTACGGATGTGTGTTGTCCCGGACTGGGGAAAGCGCTGAGAAGATCAAACTCTGTGAAGTTTTTCGATCGCCTCGGACCATTTATATCCTTGCTGGATTAGACGGACTGCGCTCTCTGTTGTTAGTTTGCGATATCTCCGTAGGGGGTCAGCGATATCCGAAAGGACACATTCGGATAGTTTCCGAGAGAACTTGCCTTTTTACTCACCCCCCTTTCCCCTAAACGCTCGTTGTATTTCACCCTGGTCACTCAATGTTCTTATCCTTGTCCTCAGCTGTTTGTTACTCATGGCTAAACACTTGCAAACTTTAACATTGTGTTCATGATTTATACCAAACTGGGATTAGTTTCGATAGATTAATTTCAAGAATGACTATACGTTAGATAACTATTCTTTATAAACTATAATCCATTACTAAAAATCTTATGAAACCAACAAGCACAATCTTTGCCAATTTTTTTTTTTATTTTAGCTAACCATACTCTAGTACATTATAGTCATTATGAAACCAAATTGTGCATCGAAAGAGCCTTCATTTTGATATGATAGTGCTAAAAAATTGCATGAAGAGATTTTAGTGAATAAGCACGTTTTGATGTCCCCAGAACCCGATTTTAACATTTTTACAATGATGTATGTGCACTGAAAGAAATTTTTACTTTATTTTCAAAATAGTATGTTTTCATTTCTAAAATCTGCAAAAATCAAAAGTTTTGCTATAGTTTTAAAAAAATTGCAGGTAAAATTAAAAACTTTCGGGAACATGTACTTTTGAAAAAAGATTTTAATTCAAAAAATTGGATAATTTCAAATTAAAATCTTTTTATAATCATTTCTAATGTAAGTGATATTCACTTATAAATTTATTATTTTAAACTGAAAGTTTACTTTCAATTTGATAGTACACGTACTTAAAATAAATAATATTTTCATTAGTTTAAAAGTCATATACAATTATTTTAAAATATTTTACTTTATATTTAAACAGCAATATTTTCTACGTCGCTGTTTTTATTTTAATTATTTTACTTTTGATTCAAAAAATCAATATTTTGAATTACAAATTATGACATTTGAAACGAAAAAAAAAAATATTACATTTAAAAGCATTATTTTTGGTGTCAAAACATTTTACTTTTGTGCCAACATTTTTAATTTCAAATCAAAAGTATATGCTTTTGACGTGTGCTGACTTTTTCCAACACGATACGAGTCTCGTATTACGAAATGCGCATATTCTTTGTGTGTTTGGCTCATTATATTCGACGTGGACACGTGATTTAATATTCTTATTTTAATGGATGACATTGAAATTAAGGAATTGCAATATCCAGAAGAAGATAAAATAGTTCTGAATATTCAAGATACATACCCATCGCTGGATTTCAACTCTATGCATAGCGTTGACTAATAATTCAATATCGTTAAGAAGAATAATCTTTAAAGGTTGTGATTATAAAGTAAATTATTACTTATCAAAGTACGATGAACATAATAATTTAGAATTGTATAAAATTCTGAACTTTATATTGAATAACGAAAGTGAAATATATTTAATTGTTACTCAAATTCAAATTATTTGCTTTAATGAACATTTCCAGTGTTTTGATACTGGATTTAACACTAATTGTATTTCTATAAAACCTATCAGTTTTTTCACTAGTCCGCCTATTCATATTTATAAAGTAGCACATAAGTATGTCATCACTATCAGAAATAAATTTCTGTAAGCAAATATCCTTATAAAAATCATAATTATCATAATTTATGTACATGTTAATAATATATTTTTTTAATGATTTACAATAAAAATATGTAAAACAAGAAGTTCTACTTTTATTTTAAAAATCCTATATCATAATCCATATTAATATAATAAATGCGAAAGTAACTCTGTCTGTCTGTCTTTCTGTCTGTCTGTTACGTTTTCACGCCTAAACCGCTGAACCATTTTTGATGAATTTTGGTATAGAGATAGATTGGACATTGGAGGACATAGGCTACCTTTTGACGCAACAATAAAACTTGAAGGGGGTGAAATAGGGGATGAAAATTTGTTTGGAGAATCCATTATTTCTCCCGCTGAACCAATTTTGATGAATTTTGGTATAGAGATAGATTATACCTTGGAGAAGCACATAGGCTACTTTTTGTCGCGAAAATAAAACTTGAAGGGGGTGAGTGGGGTTCAATGTTTATATGGAGAACCCATCATTTCTCAAGTTAGGGATATACAAATTCTTATTTATGCTTTTGGTAAGAAATAAAGTGTGTTTTAGCGGTTTTGAAAAATAATCCTTCAAGGCGGTACAATAGGGGATGATTTCAATTATTTTTTTTTTATCTTCGTATCTATAGTTAAGTAATAACCGTTAGCAGATATTTCGATGTTTGTCGGAGAGATATCTTGCATCATATGTACATAAGCAAAAGTACCCGAGGCATGTTTAGAAAAGAGCCCTATTAGGTGCGGTGCGAAAATCGGGAGGGCAGTGGGTGGAGCCTGTTACATGTACGATGCGAGGCAGGTTGCCGGCTCCCCACACAGCGCATGTTTCCGAAGGAAAATGTGAAAAATTACTGGTACACGTATAGATAATAGGTATTCTAGCTTTACCCATTCGAAGCCGGGACGAGTCAGCTAGTGTACCTATAAATATATTATTAAAAAAATCCAAATTATTTTTGCTTTCTATTTACCAGTATATACTTTAGAAAAAATATATATACTATTGTTTTAAGAATATAGGAACATTGTACCAAAAAATATTAATAATCAAACCAAAAGAAAAAATATTCGATTCAAAAGTAACATAATTTTAAATCTAGGGTTTTTGACCTTACACTTAAAAGTAAATAAATTACTAACAAAAGAATTATAAATTCATATCAAAAACTTTTGTTTTATTTGTGAAATTTAATGGCTTTTGATTTAAAAACTGTGTTTTCAAATTGAATATAAAGTAATTAATGACATATTACATTTAATTTGACAGTAATGACTTTCGTTTGAAAGATCAAAAACAGAAGTAATTTCAAAACAAATAAAAATTTTGTTGGATCAAAGTTGAATGCAAAATATTTTGATTTTACCTGCATTTTTTTCATAATTAAAGCAAATTTTTTTTGAGTGTGGGTATATATGTGTGTGTGTATGTGTGTGTGTGTGTATATAAATCGTGTGGACACGATTACTCAAATATATATATCAGAAAATTTTGAAATTTTGTATACCCATTATATGCTAATGTAGGAAGAGCTCATTAGTATTTAGTGTCTATCGGATAATCGGAATTATCATTTATACAAGCTTTTAACAGTTTTTCTTGTAAAAAATTCATCGAATATAATTTTTCATCAACTGTTCCTAATAAAAATTTAATATAATAGTATAATTTCTAAAAACTTAACTTCATATATGAGATCCCACTATTTAGTTAACAAACCATATAGGTAGTGGATAGTTGAATATATTTTCTAACATAATATTTTGAATCCGAAAATATATGGATATTCTTGGCAGTTTTTTTCCCCTTTCGTATATATATAGCATGTCTCACAGCTCGCGCCCCAGACGAAACTGACACTTGCCGACGACAATAGGTTGCCAACAAATAGAAGAAAATAATTTGCGACTGCTTGCATAACGGAGTTATAAGACTTTTTAATCCACCAATCCCGGAAGGATATCTTGAGGTGTGATGATATTATTACAAAATAAAACTGGTTGCTAGGTTTTAAAAATACTACTAGTAAGTTACAAAATTTGTTTGACTTACTGTAATTTTGACACTTTAGAGTTGACTTTTCACTGTCAACAAATTTAGGTTAGCGAAGGTGTCATCCGAGATCATCATTTATATCGTACAGTGCAACTTGTTATAGCAGTTGTGTAAAATGTGTTAAACGAAAATATTATTGTCCACATTCTCCGAAAATTATAATCATTTCTAAGTAATCAGCGGCTGAATACATGGTAAGAATTTGCCTTTTTTATTCACCTTGTCAAATTTAATTTGACACTGCCATTTTTTGAAAACTACAGTCGCCCACACATTTTAAAGAAGATTTGATTTGTATAAAACCATAGTAACGTAAAATTACGGCAAACACACGTTAAAGGTGTAGGTCTCTGATTGGTCAATTTTCTCTAATATCTTTTATGCTAGATTTTTTTTCTTCGAAATTACACATCCGAGTGCAGTCTAGTGTTTCCTCATTCGCTCTGCGGCGCGAGTTGTGAGACAGCCTGCATATATATATCTTATTAATTTCCAAATCTGGGTTAAATCTCTATCTTTATTTTACGAATGGTTTATTAAATATTGACCTGTCGATATTTTTCTGTAATTCTTTCTGTCGAAGAAAGTTTATTTTGTACGCTTCCTCGATTGTAGTGTCAATTTGGCTTGTTGGGTAAAATATGCCAGTGATATTCGTAGCCGACTTTTGAGCACACGATTTTATTGTCAGCGGTAACGGAGAAACCGATGAAGCTGTTTGAAATTTCTTCTCGGAGGAATAAATAAAATTCGTGGCGCATTGACGTTTTATACACTCTTTAATAAAAATGTGGCGAATATCTTATTTATAAATTCACATAAAAAGACTTTCAACTCCATGGAATTATTAAAATGTAAACATATTTTCAATTCTATGCGAAGTATTTCAATAATCTTTTATATTTTACAGTATTCTCGGTTTCTAATTTTTATCACATCAAAATATATTTATAAAAAAATAAGCTTTCTAACCATGAAAATAAATGTAATGTTTCCTTACAATGAAAATGATTTTTGAACCAAACCTAATATTTTAGAAATGATACAGAATAAGTTCGGCAAAAAAAAAATCGATCTGAACAGCAGTTGAAATTAATTAATTACTTAAAACCAACAGCTAGAAAACATAGTTTCGAAAAAAAGAACAATGTGAAAATAGCTAGTAGTTGTCCGTCAACAATAAATGATAATCCTTTTTTTGTTTTAGTTCTAAAATTATTAAATGCATGATATGTAACCTTTATTATTTTTTCTATCTGTTAAAAATATATTTTTTTTTAACCTAAATCAATTAAAAAATTATTTTTCGTTAATGCCTTTAGGCCGATATGAGGCAAATAACGGACGCGGTTTAGGTTTATAATCAACGGAGTATTTTATTTGCATAACGGTCGTGTGGCGTTCAAAATTTTTCGTAATTACATAAAATTTAAATATTTAGGAGTAATAAAATCCTTTTCTTTCTGTAATACTGAACAACAATTTGTTGATTTATAAATTCTCCTTGACAACGGTCCATCAAGATGTTATTATTTTTCTAGGAACACCTGATCCTTAATTGCAGGGGACTTTTAAAAAAATAACATTATTTTTATCATTTCCCTTTTGTTTTTAGTCCTGTTAAGTAAGAAAGAATACATTTTTCTCAAAAATATTTAATCAAAACCAATAAGCTAATTTCCACTTAAGCCATAATAAAAATAAAGCAACTTTACTTTTAAAGTTTAATCTAAAAGTGACAAAAGGCGTTTCAGAATTTCATTTTAAGATGAAGGAACTCTCAAATGACTTATTTTCAAGGACATTAAACTGACAACTTTAAATTAAAGTGAAATTATGAAACTTTTTTTTATATAAATAAATATATCATCACGGCATATTACCCATTTCTGGGTGTGCCAGTATCTACAACACATGTAGACATCGGTAATGATGTCGATATATTTTACCGTGTGGGCGCTTACCAGGCGTCACCTCACGGGCACTCATAGCTGGCGTAGAGAGTGCGCCACAGGGTCACTTTTGTACCATTTAAAATTGGAAATATTTGGCGTCTGTCGGGATCGAACCCGGTTCTCCCAGGTTCGCGACCAGACACTCAGGCACGCGGCCACGGGACTTTTTTTTCACTGTTAGATTAAACTTTAGAAGTAAAGTGACTTTATATTTATTATGAAACCGGTCGTAAACCGGTCAACATTAACTTAAAGTTGACTTATGAAACTCTTTTCTCACTTTCAGATTAAACTTTGAATTAATATGAAAATGGGCGTTAGTTTTCTTTGTGTTTAAATGGCAAAACTGTATTTTTTGTTAAAATATTTAGTAGAAATATGCAGAAAATTTTAAAAATAAGAAATATAAATTTTATGATGCAATGTACATTTGGTTTTTAATTTTGTTGTTTCACATTCGTCATATAATCTTCTTTTCTGTTAAATAAAACTAATTACCATTAAAGCAAAGAGAAATACAAGAAGAGGAAAAAACTCTTTAACGTCTTTTTCCTTTTCCTTCAAAGGAACCGCACCTGGTTATCTGCCATCTTCGTTGCCAGTTGATAATAGTGTCATTCGACACCGTTGTAATTTAAACGCACAAGAATCTCTCCCTAAATGAAAAATATTTCCCTTCTAAGCCGGAGTCGCTACTTCCAAGTAGAAGCGAATGTGGCTAAATCCTACGACGTACTTGAGTTTTTACTTTCGTCGTTTTCGGTTTATTGACGTGTCGTCGTCGGCCGTCCAAGCCAACTGGATCATTATCGCGAATGGCCAGTCAAAGATTTTCAATCGGCACAACGCGGAATTGCTCTTTTTCAGAAAAGGAATTTTCAATACACTCGTATATAATATTGCAGAAATAAGAAATGCATTTAGAGAAAACAAGAAGCACCAAATTAATTCTTGTGGCAAAATAACTAGTAATATTTAATGTAAGTAAAAATTTGTTATCTTAGTTTGTCCCCAGTGTATGTTCCATCGACCAATCGCTTTTTTATGTAAAACAATTTTGTATGGCCCGATATCAATTTCAAAATTAGCATTAAAAATCGGAAAAATAATTTGCTGTTGACAGTAATATCCTCGTGAATAATTAAAACGGGTAATTGTGAATGGAAAATTAAATCGTAGATTGCAATAACGTGAGTATAAATTAGCTAATAGTAACAACAATTGCAAATCAGAGAGCGGATAAAATCCACATTTTGCACAACAGTGTAAAGCACAACTCGCCAAATAAATCGACTTGAATTCTATGAACTGTAATACGCATTCGTGTTTGTGTTATGGCAACTGTTTATTAAATGACGAGTGTACCATGCATTTAGCCCCTCATTGATTTTGGCGCTGAGTAAATATTATGTATAAGCAAAATTAGCTTAGTCCACACTACAGAATTTAATATTATTGTTATTAATGAAA
The DNA here is from genome assembly GCA_943142095.1 of Ophonus ardosiacus. Taxonomy (NCBI): domain Eukaryota; kingdom Metazoa; phylum Arthropoda; class Insecta; order Coleoptera; family Carabidae; genus Ophonus; species Ophonus ardosiacus. The sequence goes on along the minus strand of OW964838.1, from coordinate 8,678,969 downwards.
ATTTATTTTAGTATAGTTAATGTTTGCTTGTTAAATTATTTTCCATTTGTTCTAGCGAAAATTTACAATTTAATCATACTGTTATATTACTGGCTTTACATATACCTGTTACTACATTCAAATAATGTTATACATTATGTATATATATTCTCTAAAATGCGTACACGTACGTAACATTCTCATTATTGCCACAAAAGTCAATATACCCCACATTTAGATAAAATTATCAAAATTTTCAAAAATCTAATTTTTATGTATCTAGATATATCTCAATGAGCTGATTCCAAATTTTGAAACCGCAGGTCGATATCTCTTTTCGTTCTCGAGATATTTAGATTCATAGTTATGCTCAAAACTGCCCATTTTTGGGTAATAACCCAAAAATGGGTCGAGATATGAATTTGATGACAACACCATTCGATTCTACGGGCAAAATTACATAAGTACACCAATTTTCAGAATTTTTGAACACCGCATACAATCTCTAAAGCAAAATAACTGAAAACGGCCAAAAATCGCAAAAATCGTAAGGGGTACCCCTTACGATTTTTTCAGATTTTGGCCATTTTCATGGGTTTTCAAGCTTTTGTTCATAAAAAATGAACCGGTTGGACAAAAATTATGAAAATTGCTATACTTATGTATTTTTATCCGTAGAATCGAATGGTGATGTTGCCAAATTCGTATCTCGGCCCAATTTTGGGTTAATACCCAAAAATGGGCAGTTTTGAGAAAAACTTTAAATCTTAATATCTCGAGAACGAAACGAGATATCGACCTGCGGTTTCAAAATTTGGAATCAGCGCATTAAGAAGTATCTAGATACAAATTAGATTTTAAAAAATTTTAAAGTTTTTATCTAAATGTGGGGTATATTGACTTTTGGGGCAATAATTCAAAAATGGGTACAGATATAAACCTGGTAGTAATATTATATGATTGTAAAGAGAATGTTACATAAGCGCACGTATTTTTAGAGGCAACAATTATATATTTTTTTTTAAATTTTTGATATGTAAGAAATATAGCTAAATAGACTTAGATTTTATTTACGTAATTTGCAAATTCTATTATAAATACCAATTATATTTTGAATGTCAGTTCTGAGATTTATATTATTTCTATTATTTTGTGTATGCACCATCTGCAAAAAAAGTCTTTTTGATAAATTACTATCCCTGTTCAAAATTTGACCCCATCAAAATCAAAAGTATGATTAACTTTTATGCAATGCTAGGCCAAAGCACAATTTCCATTTTTAGGTGTTTATTTATAGATCTTTTGTGATCAAAAATTCTCGTTTTAAGAAAACTTTTTGTCTGGCCGATATATGCTTTACCACAGTAATCGCATAGAATTTGGTATATTACATACTTATTTTCAGAAAAATCAAACTTATCTTTCCATTTGCTAAAAAGTTGTCTAATTTTGTCTTTTACTTCGTAAAAAATATATTACGAAATATTAGTATACCTACCTAAAATTTTATTATCTTATATAACATGTATTTTAGTCTTCATTATAATACATACATTTTACCATCAAGTATAAAATATGAAATACTTTCTCTTTATTTTGAAATTATTAATACTTTGTATTTTAAACTCTTCTGCATCGATATGTGAATATAGATAAAAAGAGAAACTTTGTCTCTCTGAAATACGTTTTTTAATTAAAAATTAAATGAAAGTGTCAAAATTCACTAGCCCTTGGCTGTATTTTGAATCGACTAGTACGAGACAGGATTAAAAATTTATCGGGGAAAGGTCGTTATGGAATATGGTGATTTTCATCGCGTTCAAATTGAATACTGGCTTTTTTAAACAAAATACCTGCCTAATGGAAATATGTGGTCACGAGGATTTTGTTTATTTTAAATACAAGTGGAGCGAGAAAATCAGCAAACAATTTTTATATATCAATAAATAACATCAATTTGATGTTTCCGTATTAATACACAATTATTTCAATAAACAAAAATAATTTAAATGAAATATATATTTATTGATGACTTTATCAAAAATAATAATATAATAGTGTACGCAAAATAAATGTTAAAACTCGCCAGAGACTAATAGGGCAAGTAAGAACTATAAACTTGGTCTTATAGAAGAAAACGGACCACTTGCTCTACATACAATAAATATGAGTGTTATTGTTAATAGTGTTGTAGTAATAAACAGATCTAATATACGTTCCTTAAACTACAACATCGTTTGTTCAATTTTTTTCCTGAAACTTATGTGACACAATGTTATGTACGTATGTATGTATTTATGTTAAAATAACTTTTCATATAAAGCAATTTAATAAAATAATAAACAAAAATCTACCTTCCTTCAATTGTATGTATTTTGTACAAATCGCATACCGAAAGTCTCTTGGAAGAGATTCTATATATCAAGTAAAATTGTAACACGAACCTGTACTACAAATTCCAAACCGAGAGTTCCTTAAAAATTCTAGAAATCAAATAAAATTATAACACGAACATATACCTGAATCAATCCAATTCACCATTAAAAATCAAGCTAATCTACTAATCAAAATCAATGATCAACTGATTCGTCCTATTCCATGAATCAAGCTTTGATCAGATCTTTAAATCCAAATTTTCACATTTATAGCTATGTCAGAATTCTGGCTGTTGTACTCATTTATAATTTTGACTCATGCGTCTTCTTTATCATTATTTAAAACCTCAAAGGTTTCATTATTTTTAAATATACTTTTAGTTCTTTCATTTTCATTATATTTAAGAACATTCCTTTAATAGAATCTGTGTAAATTTCTATTTACATCAAAATGAAAATATAATATTATTATAGAAAAATTATAAAATATATTTTACAAATCATTTAAAAACTTACATATTAATACTTTTTAATGGAAAGTACAATTACCACGAATAAAATTATATGACAGTTACATTAACTGTCAAAAACCAAAACAAAACTGTGAATCTGTTGATCATGATTACTTTGTACAGAAATCAAGTTGGTGAATTAAAATAAACGTTGATTTACGAATCAGCTTGATTCCCTAATCAGTTGATCATTAATCAACGGAATAATGGTGAATTCGGCCGTATATGTATTGAATATGAACGAAAATGTATAATCAAACCGTATAGACAATAAGATATTCTTTCATATTGATAATCACATAAAATGTCGAAAAATGATATTTAACTGCATTTTTCAATAAAAATTGTTAGGAACTTCAAATAAAGGTTGTTCCATTATAACCAAAATCTAATAATCTCTTCGTATGGGTGTAAGAAGAGAAATATGAAAGAATTATAATTCTTAGAATTGTAGTGATGGAATTATCGTCAGAGAAATTTTTGACACACATACAGACTTCATCGTAAATAAATAAAATAAATATATCATCACCGCATATTACTCATTTCTGGGTGTGCCAATCTGCTTTATCGCAGATATCGGTAATGATGATGACATATTTGTACCGTGCAGGCATCACCTCACGGGCACTCATTGCTGGCGTGGAGAGTGCACCAGAAGGGTCACTTTTTGTGCCATTTAAAATACGAAATATTTGGCGTCGGTAGGGATTGAACCCGGTACCCCCAGGTTCGCGACCAGACACTCAGGCACGAGGCCACGAGACCCCATTGTAAAACTAGTAAAATCGTATTCTAGAGACCCTAAACGTGCTTATTCATTAAAAACTCACCACCGAATTTGTTGACCAAAGACAATATCTTCCTTACCTAAAGGTGACGGAAGGCAAAAACGACGTATATATATCGGCAGCCTATGTCATTCAATATACCTTTTATTTTCATGCAAACGCATGGAATATCTGCCGTGGAAAACAAGTGTTATTTGGTTTACTTCCGTTGTTTTGCTATTTTCCGCATTCATATACTTCAAAATGGATTCCGTTTTTTATAAAAGCGACAGCAAAAGGCTTGAAAGTAGTGACAATTTTAAATAGACGTAGATATAGAGATGGTAAAATAGTATTAAAAACTCGATTCTTTTAAAAACTAATAACTTTTTTTGAAACGTTGATAGTCCTTAACACACAGTTCATTGGAGCATTTCAACTTGGTAACATGGTAATCAAAGGATGTCGTACAGACGCTGTGAATTTTTAAATTATAAAAATGCTCGTGTCAACATTGCAACAACGTTGTAGTTCCAGTAAGGTTTCAGCAGCTGCTACTTTCTCTTCTGCATTGCAATGTGCAGTATGACCTGTACGCTGCGGTGAACCTCTGTGTGCTCTGTATTTTCCTATGGGGAATAGGTCCTGAGAGCCCAATCCTTAAAACGCAAACTACTGACGATGAATATTTACATCCTGTACGAGTTCATCACACGATGGAAGAATACTAAAAAGAATTCATTTTATGGGTATAGTTTGCCATACCCAAAGATGGGTCGAGATTTGAACTTAACATCCTAAAATTGCATTCATAAATAAAAATTAAATCCAGGTAATTCAGACAATAGCTGGGGTCACAGATATCAATTTAAATTACCTTTATGTCAAATGTTTTCTACTCTTATACCGCCATATTCTGAATGTATTGAATAGGCTATTACACCGTAATCAAAAATAGTCAAAGTTTATTGAAAATACGAAAGATAACAGTTAAAGAATACGGAAAAAATTTCAATTATAAATTATTGCCTCTAAAAAGTACGGGGTGTTTTGATTTAATGTCATACAGCCCGATTCACTAAAAAGTTTAAGCTAATCTAATTTTGACAGCTTATATCTTAAAATATAGTCCAATCTATTCCTAGTATCTACCTTTACTGATAATATCATGAAAATTAAATTTTAAATACCGGAATAGAATAGAATAGAATTCACTAATCCAAAAATGAGAATTAGCTTAAACTTTTTTGTGAATCGGGTTGATAAAGTATAAAGATAATTCTATTTGTAACATATACTGAAAAATAAGTAGACATAGACAAATCTAGTTGCTGCAGCAATCTTTTGTTGTAATAAAATTATGAAGTTATTTTACATTTAGCAGAAAAATTTAAAACCGACTATTCAGCTATAGTTTAAACTTAAGAAGGTAGGTAAGATTTAAATTTGACATAACGATTGAATAATATTATTTCATAGAACTGACAATATAAGTGAGCTAAGGTAATGTTTATTCATGAGAAGAAAGTTTCTTCGAGTGAATAAACATTCTTAGCTCAAGTGGTTTGTACAATATTTTATTCAATTTGAACGAAATAATAATAAAAACCATTATAATATTTAATTTTGACAAAATAAAAAAACTAATCAGTTAGTAGGCTGAGCAGACAATCATGGCTGATAGACGTCAAGTCATATATTTAAAATGCTTTGTTTTCTGTCATTTGTGCCATGAAAAATATTTAAAAGGGCTGATAATGTCTAATAAATAATGTGGTGAATGTTATTTTCGTTCTTGCTGTTATTTTTAAATATATTTTTGTTGCAGAGAGAGTTAAAATTTTGTGAGAGTGATTTAATTTTTTTTTAGTTCACTTGTGAATAAAATGTTACTTGTATTTGTTGCTATGGAGTTAATAATAACAGTTTAAAACATCAAAATTGAAAAAAAGTTATTACTTCAGTTATTTTTAATTGAAACAAATTTTCAAAAATATTTTACATCAGTAAATAAATGAATCAGCAGGTAAAACATCTACCACAACTCTCTATCTGTAGTTTGACAGATCAAGCATCCGAATTCAAATTTGTTGTAGTACTGGTCTGCTATACATGGAACTAATGGTGTATGCGTGTATTGTGCCGTACATAGTGCCTGACCAACTAGTTTACATGTTGCAAAGTTAATCCTGATAGATTGCAGCCCTGCTGCTCGATAGATTTTCGACCAAGCACTACTAACTGAATTACAGTCGTATTCACGGTGAAATTTATTACAGACTTGTTTAGTAAATTCCCTCGGTCCTGCCTACTTGATTGTTAATCGTGGCTTGTTGGCCTGGTCCTTAATCGTAGCAGTTGATGGTTATTAATTGCCACTCTATATGAAGGTGGATTACCCAATGACCCACTGTAAGCATAATTCATTTTTGGAGGGATCACACTGTGTAATGAATAAATTTAATTAAAGATATAGTGGACGCGATATATAAGTTGGTAGTTATAATACCTAAAACAAACCACCAGAATATTTCTGTCCTCCTCTTCTTCTTTGCGTTTACTTCAGGGTCCGCATATTTGCATCGTCCGCTCGGTTTTTTTTTTTTTTTTTTAGTCCAAAGCATTAACTATGCCAATGAAAACCATCTACAAAACAAACATTGGCAGATAAATGGCCCTATCTATCGTTCATGTTGCCTATTTGGAAGTAACTTATCTTCTTTTATGCGGTTAACTCGGTTAATTCAGAAGAACTGGAAATTATTCTTTCAAAGGATTTAAAAGCTCTTAATAGTTATTTTAAAAAATGGCGATTATGTCCTAACCCCAAAAAAACAGAAATTTGTTGCTTCCATCTTGCGAATAATCAAAAAAATAATAAACTTAAAGTAAATTTTAATAATTCCATAATAAATCACAATTTTTCTCCAAAATACCTCGGCGTAACCTTAGATACCTCTCTCACTTATAAACATCACATCGAAAAACTGAGATTGAAACTTAAGACACGTAATAATATTTTACTAAAACTTGCTGGCACTAGTTGGGGAGCTACTGGTCATACTTTGCGAATTACAGGACTAGCTCTGGTATATTCTTCTGCAGAATATTGTTGTCCAGTCTGGAAGAACAGTGCTGATATAAAGAAAGTAGATTCACAGTTAAACACAACTTTACGAATAATAACCGGTACTATAAAATCCACTCCTATACAGTGGCTACATGTTTTAGCAAATATCGCACCCTATGATATTAGAAGGAACTATTTAACCAAACGTTTTTGGGATAAATTTCAAAATTTACCGGATATGTTTTGCATAACACAGGTTTTAGAAAATTTACCAGCCAATAGACTAAAATCCCGTAAACCTTTCTGGAATGAACTATTTCTTAATGCTCCTTTCTGCACTACCGATCAATGGAAAATTGCTTGGCAGAAAGCCGATATCCCTAATAAAAATTTAATTTTAGATCAAACAAAAGAAGTTCCAGGTTTAAATCAACCAAGGGCTATTTGGTCTAAACTAAATCGTCTTCGTACATGCCATGGGAAATGTAAAAATATGCTATTTTATTGGAAAATATGTGATAGTCCAAATTGTGAATATGGAGCAGAAAAAGAAACAATCCAACATATTGTAGAAGAATGTCCTATAACTAAATTTCAGCAAAGTTTTTCCGGACTCCATCTTTTAACAGAAGATGCTCTAAATTGGATAGTTAAGATCAAAAATATTTAATTTGTTTTGTTTTATTTATTTTATTTATGTATTAATTTATAAATTGTACTGTCTCTCATTCGAAATAATAATAATAATAATAATAATAATAATAATAATCGTCTCTTTGGTTGCCCACATGGCCTTCGCCACAGGATGAAATTCATTCCTCTTTTCGTCATGGAGTCATCGTTTCTTCTCATTAAATAATCTTGTTTCTTTCATTTTGTCTTCCACATATCAGTGTTCTTGGCAAGGTCAAGCCGCTTGAGACGAAGACACCACCAAAGCAATTTCACCTCCGTCGGATGAAATACTTGTTCTTGTTTTACAATAGATGGCCAACACTCTGTACCATAAAGAATTACAGATCTACAGACTTGTATGTTTATGTATTAGTCATCTGTCATCTGACCCTATTTCTTACATCCAATGTTCGCGTGTGCGTCAGCTATAGTATCCCCGGCACTACAAATGAGTGGTCCAAGGTATATAAATATGGCATCCTTGTTTAGATTTTCACCATCGGTATTTATTTATTGGTTCTCATATTTTAAGTATTTATATTTTTCTATAAGTAACTCTTTCTCATATTACGGCAGTGCTCATGATTTATTTGCGAAGAATACAAGAGTGACCAGGGATGAAAAAGTTGTATAAAAGTTGTAATTGCGCTCACAGAATGTACAAAAAAATAAGAGCGAGAGCGTTGAACCTTGATGAACCCCAACATTGATATTAGACGAGGCGATGTGTCAGTTTCGCATCAGACAATATTTATTATTAGGTTGTCACTTTTGTTATTGAAACCTGTAAGATCTATTGTAACTTGGCCCTATATTAGATTTCTGGAAGCAGTCCCAGAGTTCTTTTGAAGCCAGTTACTGCCCCAGGAGTCAGTTTCCCGCTTGCATTTGCCGTGAGATACCTTTTACTTAGATGGTTAAGTCTACTTATCGCCAAAGCTGTAGTGGTAGCACGCACTTTAGAATTCTATCAAATGAGGTATTTGTTTTCGCATTTCGCCACGAAGCGAAAATTTGGTAGCATGCGTGTCTCAAAATATTCGCCTGCAAGCGTACGACTTGAGGCGAAAGTGTCAAAGTAACGTCATTATTTTGCACAGTTCTATTCAAAAGCATTTTATATATAATTTATACATTTATGATATACAACTGTGATAATATTTCTTATTTTAATAGTATAAAATCCAATAATTTCCGAATAAAAATAGTGAATATAGAATTCTAAAGTGCGTGCTACCAAGATTCGTAAAAATAAAATCGTATTCGCCTGCTTTCTTTGATAGAATTCTAAAGTGCGTGCTACCACTACTGAATATTCGCATACTATCTCCAGCTATACCAAACAATATAGATCTTATTTCAGAGAATAATGACCAGTAAATACCTGTTATAGTTCTAAAGTAGGTACCTAGCTTTTGCATCGACGATAATGAAATAAATTTCTTCGACTGACCAAGGCCCGAAATGTTTCTCCAATATGAGATTATGG